>BPTQ01000004.1:117148427-117553772 GCA_019973895.1 Chrysanthemum seticuspe | reverse complement strand
ATATATATATATATATATATATATATATATATATATATATATATATATATATATATATATATATATATATATAAAATTCTTAAGCTTGTTGTAGATTTAAGGGCACAGTAAGAAACTTACTGTCGTGTTTCTGGCATCTATAACAGCTTGGCTCTTTTTCGTATTGTTTAACTGCTAAAAAAAAAAAAAAACTTCTAAAAAGCTTAAAAAGTCTAAAAATACCTAAAACTTCCAAAATATTAAAACATAAAACAAAAAGCTTATCTATATATGTTTTCTATCTACTTCTATCTGGAAATGAGGAGCAGAAGGAGGACTTCTGCAAACTCGCAAAGACCAACTTCCGAAAAGTTCGGTTCTGCACCTTCTTATTTGAGTTTTGCAAGAGAACCTTCTCGAAACCACTTCTACAGACGATTGACTATAAGTCTGGAGTGTTTTATCTCAAGGTGGTGTGGAAAAAGGTGAACAAGGGACTACTTCACTACAGCTTACAGCTATACGAAACGAGAACTCACAACTTGCAACAACGTACTCTCTCGTTATCGTGAAAATATATATATATATATATATATATATATATATATATATATATATATATATATATATATATATATATATATATATATATATATATATATATGTTTGGGAGAATGAGAAACAATGGTTTATTGTCATTTCAGGCCGTAACCCGTTTTTTAAAGAAAGAACAGAGTCATTCTTTATCATATTTTTCAAAATTCCATGCTCTGATTCTATAAACATTTATCTGCTGAAAACTAACTGCTTTGAAATATAACTCAGACTCTATTTTTGATAATCATCTGGACTTACTTGTCAAAATATCAATCTCTCAATCAACAACCTATGTCATTGATTGAGGGGGAGAATGATTTCAATTAAATTAAAAAGTTATTTAGCATTAAATTGTTTTCAAAAGATATACATGCATGTTTTATCAATGGAGTTTAAAGTTTTAAAATCCGATCCTTATCAGTTAAAACGCTTTCATAATCAAGACACAATTCCCCTTAATGCTCTCAAAATCAATTTAAATCTATAAGAGATCACAAATCTCAAATGATTTGATAATTGTGATCGGGGGAGAATGTGTGATTTAAATTGGAATTAAACTGATAATTCGGTAAATGGTTTTATAAGGATGTACAAGCTCTCCTTCACACATGTGACAAACGATTTCAAATTTTCCATGCACATGTTGAGGGGGAGCATCTATCTTAAACCCATGATTTGAAACGTGATCACTTATCTCAATGTGCAGGTTCCCTCTAGTATGTGCAAAACTCTTTTCAAACCTAGAAGCACATATTGAGGGGGAGCAAAATCATGAAAACCTCATCCTTCCCCAAAATGCTTTATCTACTTGATTCGATTAGGGAAGTGATGTTGATATCTTTTAGAAAATGGTAATCAAAGAAGTTAATACTTCCTCTTGCCTCCGTGTGCAAAACGATTTCAAACATTTGATGCACATGTTGAGGGGGAGCACTTGTTCTAAAAAATATCAAAAACAATACAGGTACAAAATGTTTTGATAATATATCACCAGTATCTGGATTGATTTTTCAAATGGTTTTCAATTGGTTCCATATGGCAGATGAACTATACCAAATAGACCGGCCTACTTTACGTTATGTACGGTGATATAAGGATGATAAGGTTAGGTATGTGTTCCCATGATCCGCCAGAACCGGAGGGATCTACCCAGGGACTATCCACTAGTTAGTGTAGAGTTCTTAGGTATGATGATAAAAGGAGAAAAATGAGAAATGGGAAGAGTGCGGACTGAGATAGAGCTAGTACTGGAAAAAACCCAACAAGGTTCTAGTAATGAAGTCTCGGTAAGCATTGAAGAGGTTGAAGAATGAAAAAGAAATGAATGAGAAAAGGGTGAAAAGAAATAGCCCTCCAATAATTCAACCGTAGGGCAGTAACCGGGTTCAATACATATGCTACTAAGTGGTTGCTAAGGTAACACTGGTATTGAAGACAAGACGTCATGGACCCAGTGACGCACTGCACTAAACTTTACAAACCACTCAAGTTCCTCTTAAAAGGACTTGTTTCATTCTCACGGGGAACCGACATTATCTATCGACTTTCTCTTAGAGATTGTTGATATTGAAGAAGGAGACCCTCTCCCTAGTCTCCGGCACAGGATGCAAATATGCACAAATTGAGTCTAGAGCCACGAGATCATCAATAAATCTCATTAGGACATTTTCAATGAAGACTCTCTGTTTCACACAATGTGGAAAGAGAGATTATATCTTAAGTCCTACGCATTATCCTTGTGGTATTGCCAGAAAATCTGAGTGATGTGTAAACATATTCACAATGAAGATGGAAAGCCTTCTGGAGCCAACATCAAACAAGCTCCTGGTAGGTGGCATGTGAGATCTATTTTATAGATCAACCATGTGACAACTGAATAGAAACAATGAGGCGATTCAATCTCTTGAATCAATCCTGGTTCAGGTTATGGATTGACGGATACCTTTGAAAAACCGGTCTTTGTGATTAAAATCTCTTTTCTTTAGCAAATCGACCGTGTACGGATATTTCAAATCAAAAGGTGTTTTATGATTGATAATTGATGTTCATTAAAACCTTCGTTGTATTGCAAAAACAATTTATATTGAGCAATAACCGATTGTTTTTTCAAATCTCTTTTCATCAATCAGTGGACTTAAATTCGCTGGTTCACTCACTCCGTGTTGTCTTCTTTGAGACGTTCCGGTTTTGAGAACAGCTAGAGCAGCTGCGAAACCCTGTCAAGGAAATTCTTCGGAATTATACCTGATCACAGGCAGTACATGTACTGATCAACGGGGAACCGTGGGCCGTGTACCTCAATTCAACGAAAGTGGTCAAAGACACTTTCGTACGCTTTATTGCTAACTGTTGTATGCAGGTACGCCCGACGTTTGCAGCTGATCAGAATGATGCGGTCAATCCTTAGCCGCATGCTCACACTACACATTCATCTCAAAAGAAATCATGATCTGTGCTTCAATGACTCTGATATTTCCACTCCATCCTTCTGCTACGCTGCTGCCAATATCATGAATTATCGAAAGCTTCCGCTACTCTGATGAGAAGATATCATGATCCAGAATGTGAGCATGTCGGTCCGAATGTCACAACATCACAAAATTCCAACACCACAATGGATGTCTCAGAGATTTTTCATAGCTGATGATCTCAAAAGCTGGCTCAAAATTATTATCACGTGGATCAGTAAAAGACCTCCACGTGGATTAACCAAACATGCATTGAGAAGAATCAATGACTACGAGCTTCGGAGCAAAGTACTACATCATGAATGCAAGAACAATCTTTAATGTAATATCGGTTTGTATTCTATGTAATTTTAGTGCATGATTGAGGTGACCTCCCTTAGGGGGAGATTGTTAGGAATTAGAAATTCCAGGTATTAAAGAGTCGGTCACCTCAAGTATATGTAAACGTTAGAAAGCTCGTAGTCGTAGTTATTTTAAGTTAAGTAGTATTTAGTTTTGTAACACCGTGGAGGACGGACGGGTCTTTACCCACTGTATGCCTGATCCACAGCCCGTTGTGTGGCATTTTATGTAAGACTATAAATACTCTCTACCTCCCAAGGTAGAGAGTTGGAGCTCATAATAATATTTTCTTTCTCTCACTATAGTTCCCAACTCTCTTCCTTTCTCTCACTAAAACTTTCTCTCTCTAACATACTTATACGCCTACTTTGATCATGGTTTAGAGTGTATATGAAATCCAATATCTTACAATACACTTATAATGCTAGATAAAAACTTGCACCTTACACTTAAAAATATATATACGGCTGGCATAACACACATAACCTCCTGAAATACATTGATTCAAACAGTGTAGTACCTTGAACACTTTTCTTACGGAGGCCGAAATGAAGGTTTAAAAATCAATACTTCAACAAAAAGGATATCATGTCATATGCAAACACTTCACACAAATAAAATTTAACCACACATGATACCCACTCATCTCAAGGTTAACACCATCACTGGAAAATGTCACAAGGCTTTTAAACTATCACGTGCGCTTGATGATGAGTCAATTTTCATGATTACCATCCACACGTGATAGTGCACAACCTTAATCAACCATAACAATGCTTTCCGACTTTAATAGTTCAAAGGCGGAAGCTGTATATCTCTAAAAAAACATGGTGATATTTGCAATTAGTAACCTATTGCAGCAAACATGAGAAATCAATTACAAAATGACACCTCTGATACAAACCTGTGGATAACATATGTATTCATCGCTTCACAATTCAACCCCAACACAACCATATGATTATCAACCCTAGATGATCATTTCATCAAAATTGAATCAACAATTTCAATACACAAACACCACATGCCTTAAATCTATGTTTTAATTTGATTAATATGTTGTATAATAGAAAACCCTAATTTCATTTGGAGACCCTATTTTATTTTTGCCAAATTTCATGATTGTGTGTTTGACTCGTGTGTGTGTGTGGAGAAAACTACATATCATTTATAGTATAAACTAGAAAAGGAAAAAAATGTAAAAACTTAAATAAATATAAGAATATAAACATAAAAGTTAACTTATTATTATTATTAACAACTCCATTGTCATTGTCGTTTGCTACATCATCCTAACAACATGCTCCATAACCATCTGCAACATCAAACAAAATACTACCCACAAAAGATATCCACAACATACTAAGAACACGATTAACCAAACTAGACAGACATCCACAACATAAACATAAATGCATGACCTAATCATAGAAATCCATGATGTCCGTATGCTCCTCCTTCTCAGTCAAACCTTCACGGACTTCAACCAACAAACCCCTCAAAACCTCCAACCTCCTGCGCAACCTGATCATCTGCAAAAGCAAGCACTCATAGACATCCCCACCAGCTTCTTCATCATTGTGGTTAAGTGACCACACCTCAGCCATCCTCTCAGTTTTCTTATCAATCTTCCTCTGCAACTCATTGCAGTGCTCCCCAAGATACCTAAGCAATGCTTCATCCTCTGTGTGATCTTGAATAAAAATAAACTTGAAGCTTTGGTGTAGCTTTTCTGATCCAGACATGTCTTTCAATTCATTGATGAAAGGAGTGTCAGCCATTGAAATTATTGGTGGGTGAAAGTCTTGGTTTTGATTGTCAGAAATTAAGTGAGATTAATAACTATATATTCTAAATATATGTAACTAAACCAATATGTAACTAAACTGATAAAGAACCCAACATGTTTCATCATTGCAAACCTTAATTAGACTATTAATTCACAACGTTTGTTTTCCCATGCATATCAAATACGTTTTTGACAATATAAGCTTTGCAATAACACATAAAACACTTCCAGTAATGATAAAAATATTTTCAAAATTTACACATGAATTTGGCAATATAACATAACTAACCATGAACGTTTGCCAATTATGATAAAGATAGCCCAAATACACTTACAAAAATATTATCATACTAAAACAACTTAGTTATTAAATAAATATATAAAAAAACTGAAAAAATCCTAATAAAAATGAAAATGTCATTGCCTCCAACTTCTCGATAAAACATTCATCAAAACGGAATATATATATATATATATATATATATATATATATAAATAAATATTGTTGAGCAATAACACTATAAACATTTATATCAAGTCCGTGTGCAACAGCAAAATTAATACTTATATTTATTTCAGATATCATTAACACAAAAACAAACAAAACATTGAAATTATTAGAACCAACAAAAGTATCTAAAACCAAACAACTACTTAAACTCATTCATCTTAATAGCATTAGCTTCTTCCTCACGGACACCACCTTTCGCTTTATCTAACAAATGATTTAACTCTCCAAGCAATAACCGATGCCTCCTCTTGAGTTTTTCTTAAAGCATCGAATGACTCCAAAGCAACCCCATTAGCACCATAAGCTTCCATGTTTGCCATCATAGTATGGTTCTTCGCTATTACCCGCCTCAAATGCTGGCAACAACCAAAAAATAATTTGGATAATGCATCATCTTCACTTGCTTGTTGCACAAACTACAAACGCATACAATTATGCAATTTTGAAGAACCAGCAACATTCATTAAATTCTCTTACAACTCGAAATTTGCCATTCAAAAGAAAATATATCAAAAAGCAAATGGTTCTATAAATCACTATGAAAAAAGTACCAAATAAATAGGACAAACATAATTTATGTAACTTACTAATATTAAAATATTACGTATGAAAAATCTCATTTAAATATAACATTTTCCAAAAAACCTCTTCACAGATATTCTTTTAAGGTTAAGTAACTATCTAAAACAATAAGAACATAATTACCAAACATTTAGTTATAAAATATTAGATACAATCGGTGCATCGCACGGGCTGAATAAAGCCTCGTAGCTATAATAATACAACACAATGAAATATTTTGGTATGTAATTTTTAGATGAATAGAAAGGTCGATCGACAATTCGCTAGAAAGATATTAAATACCGGGTAAATTATGAAAAAAAATAAAAAATAAAAAATAAAAAATAAAAAAAATAAAAATAAAAAGGTGAATTTGTAGTCAATAATGACTATGTTTTTGATGAATACACTGCATGTGCCCCTGATGATTCTGTTATCTCTGAACTGAATGCCTATAAAGAACAAGTTGCTATTTATGAACAACGTGCTAATTTTGAGTTAACTACTCGTGAGCAGGAAATGGATGACCAAATGCGTATAATTATTAGAAAAAGAAATTTTAGAGAAGAAGTGTTAAAACAAGAGTTAAACTCCTTACAAGAAAAGCTTTCTAAAACTGTTAAGCAAAAGCAAGAGCTTCAAGATAATGTTAAGGTGCTTAAACAAGAATTCAATGCTAGGGAATCAAAACTTTTGAATGATTTTTCTAATCTAAAAACTTTGAAAAACAAGCTTGAAAATAAGTAGTACGTACAAGGAAACACCATTCAGACTGCTCACATGATTACTAAGCATAGAGTCTTAAGCGATAAGCACAGTATTCCCCTTCTTGAGGAACCAAATCCCGAGTATTGCAAAAGAGCTAAAGCTTTCCATAAGATTGTATATGATGGCAATGAGATCCTTAAGCCTAGGCAATCACCTTCATGTATTGGAAGCACGGAAGAGGATAGAAAATTAGGAGATGCCTCTAGGGAGAAAATGGATAAGAAACTAGAAGACCCTAAGTGTAAAAAGAATAACATAACGATCAAACCCCATGTTTAAACAAAAGAAAATTGGATCTCCCTGAACAGGTTTAAGCCTCAAACTTAATTAACCCCAGAACAATTTTTTTGGAAGAAAGATATGGATAAGCAAAAGGCAAGTGAACTTGTTGAAATAAACCCTCCCCTTAGGAAAGTGCCTGCAGCTACTGTGTATCCTCCCAATACACCAATGCACTTAGTTCCGAGAACTATTTTCACTAATAGCAAGACCTTAATCAGCTTGTATGTTGTTTATCAACTATTTGTTGACTTTGAGAAAACGTGTAAGAAAAGGATCACACCCACTGGGATTACTGAAGGGGAAAAGGGTTTTGAGCAAACTAAAGAGTGTTATTTAACTGAGGTCATGCTTTTCTTCAAACAATTAAAATGTCAATTTGAGAGTCTTCAAAAAGGGAATTAACTCAGATATCAAAGAAATGGAAAAGGAATTTGATGTAATGATAGTTGAGGTAAATGATTATGAACGGGAACTCAAATATAATGAAATTGAAAGGAAGAATTTGCATATCTTAAATGAGAACTTAGTATTAAGTTGTGTGGCTCAAGATGTGTTTTATACTGTTACTAAGCATTCTATTACTGCTTCTCAATTTCATGAATTAACTGTTGCCTTGAAAGTTTCCCATGATCGTGTCATTGAGCTTGAAAACAAAAACTCATAACTAAATGAGAAAATTAATCAGGATGATCACAATAATTTGGTAAAACATTTTTCTAAGCTAGAAGTTGAACATTTTGATTTGCAACTAAAATATTAACATCTCAAAGAAAATGTCAAAACCTCAAACATCAAGACATCCTAAAATGTTCCAGAGTTTGATGCACTTTTTGAAATAAACAAACGTGACGAACTGATTCAAGCCCATTGTAACACACTCAGAAAGTTGAAAGCCAAAATTTCATAATTAAAGGGTTAAAAGAACAATTTTACTGGCTCCCAAATGCCTCCTCCTTTAGATTCTCAGTGTTCTCAGATTTTTCATCTTCAAAACTTGGTTCATGTTTTACAAAAGGAAAATGAGATTTTTCTAGAAGAGAATGAAAAAGTTAAACGACATTTTAAAGATTTTTATGATTTAATGAAAGTCACTCGTGACATGAACAACAAAAAACTAACGTCTTTACAAAAGGAAATTGAGAATCTGAAGAGTCAGGTAAAAGGGAAAATGCCACTTGTCTTTAATGAGAATGTTGCATCAAAGTCATCTGTTGACTCCAAATATACTGTGACTGTTAAATACATTCCTCCTCATCTTAGGAATAACGAACTTGTGTTTCATAACTATTTCGCTAACCTTAAGGATAGTCTAGAATGTCTCCGTGAGATTGTAGAAGAGGACTTCATAAATAAGCCACTTGATAGAGAAATTAGGTTTGCTTGCATTCAGGCCAAACGATCTCAGGAGCTGTTAGAATGTTTAAGAGCAACATGTCCTAAATCCTTATGTCAGAAAGATAAAGCTGTGATGCCTTTTTCCATGCCTAGTGCTAAGTATATAAACCATTCTATGCCCATCATTAAGAAAGTGAATTTTAATGTGCCTTCAAGTAGTTAAGATCCCTGCACTTCTAGTTCAGGAATGCAAAAGGTAGCTCAACCAACTAATGTTCCCATAATTCCCTCTACAGGAGTAATCAGTGACATTAAAGCAAGCGGGTCAAAGCCTCCAGGCAATACAAAGTAAGATAGGACCTCGCAAGCTAAGAATGTGCATTGGAAGAGAAAGAAGGTTAGAAAACATTGGAAACCCACAGGAAGGAAATTTAGTAACATAGGTTATCAGTGGATACCTACTGGCCGCAAGTTTAATCTTAATGAGTTGTGCCCTAAATTTTCCGAGTCAATACCCATTAGAAAATGGATGTCTACTGGTAGAACTATTCCTTTAAGAAGTGAACATACTTTGAATAGGTCAAATACGGACACTAGCACTGCATCTATCCCTGATGATTCCATTGTTTCCACTTCCGATGTGGGTGTTCCAATCACTGTTACTAACCAAATGGAACCCATTCTTGCATAGGGATCCCAATTATCCAGTTATCCATTCTTGTCTGTGTACAACTACAGATCGTTCAAATCGTTCTGTGGTACCTGGACTCAGGCTATTCTAAGCATATGACTGGAGATCGCTCGCGGTTCATGAACTTCGTGAGTAAATTCATCGGGACTGTTAGATTCGGGAAGGACCATTTTGGTGCAATTATGGGTTATGGAGACTATGTTGTTGGTGAAAGTGTAATCTCCAGGGTATATTATGTTGAAGGTCTTGGTCATAACTTGTTCTCTGTTGGTAAATGATGTGATTCCGATCTAGAAGTGGCTTTTATAAAACATACTTGTTTCGTTAGAGAACTTGATGGTGTGGAACTGTTAAGAGGAACTCGTGGTTCAAATCTATACACCATCTCTATCGAAGACATGATGAAGTCTTCTCCAATCTGCTTGTTGTCAAAGGCTTCGAAAACAAAATCATGGTTATGGCATCGTCGTCTCAATCACTTGAACTTCGGCACCACTAATAACCTCTCCAGAAAGGATCTTGTAAGAGGCTTACCCAGATTAAAGTATGAAAAAGATCATATTTGTTCAGCATGCCAATTGGGAAAAAGCAAGAAATATGCCCACAAACTCAGTAATGGAAGTTTTGCATACCCTTCATATGGATTTGTGCGGACCAATGAGAGTGCAAATGAATAATGGGAAGAAATATATTTTAGTCGTTGTTGATGACCACTCTCGATTTACTTGGGTAAAGTTTTTGAGGACAAAGGATGAAACTCCAGATGTCATCATTAAACTTATCAAGCAGCTTCAGGTTCGACTTAACAATACTGTTAGAATTGTTCAAACAGACAATGGCACAAAGTTTGT
The DNA here is from genome assembly GCA_019973895.1 of Chrysanthemum seticuspe. Classification (NCBI taxonomy): domain Eukaryota; kingdom Viridiplantae; phylum Streptophyta; class Magnoliopsida; order Asterales; family Asteraceae; genus Chrysanthemum; species Chrysanthemum seticuspe. The sequence continues at coordinate 117,543,598 of BPTQ01000004.1, read as the reverse complement.
TAACAAAGATTTAATTCTATTTTATGAAAGTCTTGGAATCAGTCATCAAAGAAGTATTCCTCGAACTCCTCAACAGAACGGTGTAGTTGAAAGACGAAATTGAACTGTTGTGTAAGCCGCAAGAACAATGCTAATTTATTCAAATGTTCCAATGTTTCTTTGGGCTGAAGCCATTGCCACTGCTTGCTACACCCAAAATCGTTCCCTTATACACACCTCTCATGGAAAAACTCCAAACAAACTTGTCCATAAACGAAAACCTGATCTCTCCTACCTTCGTGTGTTTGGTGCTTTGTGCTATCCAACAAATGACGGTCAAGATTTAGGTAAATTAAGAGCTAAAGCGGACATTGGAGTTTTTTTTGGTTATGCATCAAACAAGAAAGGTTACCGAATCTACAACAAAAGAACTCGAGATATCATGGAAACTATTCACGTCACGTTCGATGAGCTATCCGGGCAAATGGCTCCAGGACAATCGAGTTCTGGACCCGCATCTCAACCTTCATCAAGTAGTCCCATTAGTTCTACTCTTGTACTAAATCCCTCAACAGCAACTCCTTATGTACCTCCTTCAGAAGATGATTTGAAGAAATTGTTTGATCTAATGTTTGATGAACACTATGAGCCAATTACTAATGATCTGTCAATTCCATCAACAGAGGCTGCTCCTATCCCTGTCAATGAAGTGAACCCTTCAGTTTCTATGTCATTAAGTCAAGAAGCGCCTGCTGCTGATCACTCTGTCTCATCAACAAATCATCGAGTGTACATCATGGAATTGTGTCTGGCACCTGTGATGGAGATAATCCCTTTGCTACTCCTGAAGTTGCTTCCTTTGAGAACATATTTGCTCCTGAACCATCATCAAAACCATCTTCATCAGGAAAAAACGACTTTGCTACTTCAGTTCCTCAATAACAACCACATGAACACCTTAGAAAATGGACACATGATCATCCATTGGACAACATCATTAGAAACCTTTCTCGTCCAGTATCCACTCGTAAACAACTTGCAACTGATGCCTTATGGTGCTTCTTTAATTCTGTACTATCTAAGGTCGAACCAAAAGACGTTAAAACTGCCATGAATGAAGACAGCTGGTTCAATGCCATGCAAGAAGAAATTCATGAGTTCGATCTACTAGATGTATGGGAATTAGTACTTGCTCCTGACTATGCTATGATCATTGCTCTAAAGTGGATCTTCAAAGTAAAACTTGATGAGCATGGTGATGTGTTAAAGAACAAGGCTCGATTAGTTGCAAAAGGATATCGTCAAGAGTAGGGTATTGACTTTGAAGAATCATTTGCTCCAGTTGTACGTATCGAGGCAATCAGAATCTTCCTAGCTAATGCTGCAAGTAAGAACATGGTTGTCTATCAGATGGATGTGAAGACAGCTTTTCTTAATGGAGATCTTAAAGAAGTCATATACGTCAGCCAACCGGAAGGTTTTGTGAATCCAGAGCATCCTACTCATGTCTATCGCTTGAAGAATGCCGTTTACGGTTTGAAGCAAGCTCCAAGGACATGGTATGATACGCTATCAAAGTTTCTTCTATCTACTGGATTTAGCAAAGGAGCAGTTGATCCAACATTGTTCACCAGAATGTCAGGCAAACATTTAATTCACGTTCAAATTTATGTTGATGATATTATTTTTGCCTCGACTGACCCCAATGAATATGACCGTTTTTCTAATGAGATGGGTTCCAAATTTCAAATGTCTATGATGGGACAAATGTCATTTTTCTTGGGATTACAAATTTTTATAAATTAATCTAAATATGCAAATGAAATTTTAAAGAAATTTGGATTTGATTCTTGTGACCCTGTTGACACTCCCATGATAGAGCATACTAAACTGGATGAGGACCACTCAGGGATCATGGTAGATCAAACGAAATATCATAGTATGATTGGATCCCTGATGTACCTCACAACCAGTAGACCAGATATTCTGTTCGCTGTATGCATGTGTGCTAGATACCAGACTAAGCCTACCAAAAAACACCTTGAAGCGATTAAATGGGTCTTTCGTTATCTCCAAGGAACCATCAATATGGGACTTTGGTACCCGAAGGACACCAGTATGTCACTAACAGCCTATGCAGATGCTGATCATGCAGGATGTCAAGATACACGTATAAGTACGTCTGGAGGTGCTCAGGTTTTGGGTGATAAGCTTGTGAGCTGGTCTTCTAAGAAACAAATGAGTACTTCTATATCCTCTACAGAGGCCGAATACATAGCCATGTCATCTTGTTGTGCTCAAATCCTATGGATGAGATCCCAATTATCTGACTATGGCTTTGAATTCAACAAAATTCCTATTTATTGTGATAACAAAAGTGCCATTGCTCTCTCATGCAACAACGTTCAACATTCAAGAGCAAAGCATATCGACATTCGACATCATTTTATCAGGGAGCAAGTGGAGAACGGTGTGGTGGAACTTTATTTTGTGAGGACTGAATACCAACTAGCAGACATCTTCACCAAAGCTCTTCTTAGAGAACGTTTTGAGTTTATCCTTCCACGACTTGGTCTAAAGAGTCTACAACCGGAAACACTCAAACGTCTTCAAGAGGAAGAAGAGGAGTAAAAGTTTTTTCTTCATCCATCTCTTGTAAATATTTTTTCAAAAAGAAAAATATAAAACTTTAAAAAATCCATAAAAACTTGAAAAACTCGAAAAAATTTATAAAAATATTGTCATGTTGTCTTGTTTTTCTTGATTCGATAATATCTACGGTCTTTGTGCTGCCATTCAAAGAGTGACACAGGTCTTTAGATGTTGTTCGAATGTACATAACAAAAAAAAATTGAGAGAAAGAAAGACAAAGGCTTATAGTCATTTCAGTCTATAACCCGGTTTTAAAGAAACAACAGAGCCATACTTTATCTTATTTTTTCCATCTCATGCTCTGATTCTAAAAACAAATGTTTGTCACTAAAACGACAAATGTTTCCTTCACAAGTATTTTTCCTTCTAAAAATTCTTCTGAAAAATATTTGTTATCTAATTGAAAACTAATTAAAATAACTCGATCTTAATTTTTGAAAATCATCTGGGCTTGACATTGGTCAAAATCCCTATCTCTCAATCATCAAATTATGTCATTAATTAAGGGTGAGAATGATTTCATTTAATTCAAAAGGTTATTTGTCATACAACTGGTTCAGACCAAGGTTTATGTCATGTTTTCTAAAGATACTCAAGCATCTTTTTGGAGTTTGAAGTCTCAGATTCGATCCTTGTCGGTTAATTGTTTTCATAAGCAAGTCACAATTCATCCCAAAAGCTTTCAAAATCAATTTAAATCTCCAGAGATCACAAATCTCAAATGATTTGAAAATTGTGATCGGGGGAGAATTTGTGATTTAAATTGGATTTAAACTGATAATTCGATAAATGGTTTTAAAGTGATTTACAAGTTCTCCTCCTGACATGTGCCAAATGATTTCAAATTTTCCATGCACATGTTGAGGGGGAGCATCTATTTCAAACCAAAAAGGATTGAAACGTGATTGATTTGTTTCAATGTGCAGGTTTTCCCTAATATGTGCAAAACACTTTCAAATTTCTATGCACAAGCAACTTTTTAAAAACCACATCCTTTCCAAAATTATCCTTAACAAAGTATGAAAAATACTAATTTTGATCAAGAAAGTGATGTTGATATCTTTTAGAAAATGGTAATCAAAGAAGTGAAACCTTTCTCTTGCCTTCGTGTGCCAAAACGATTTCAAATACGTGATGCACATGTTGAGGGGGATCTCTTTTTCTAAAAATATCAAAAACAATTCAGGTACAAAATGCTTTGATAATATATCACAAGTATCTGGATTGATTTTCAAATGGTTTTCAATTGGTTCCATTGGCAGATGAACAATACCAAATAGACCGACCAAATTTACTTTATGTATGGTGATATAAGGATGGTTAGATTAGGTATTCATTCCCACGATCATGCCAGAGCCGGAGGGATCTACCCAGGGACAATCCACTAGATAGTGTAGAGTCCTTAGGTATGATGAAAAAAGGAGAAAAGTGAGATATGGGAAGAGTGCGGACTAAGAAAGAGCTAGAACTGGAATTAACCCAACAAGGTTCTAGTTATGAAGTCTCGGTAAGCACTGAAGGTGTTGAAGAATGAAAAAAAATTAAATGTAAAAGGGTGAAAAGAAATAGCCCTCCAATAATTCAACCTTAGGGCAGAAACAAGGTTCAATTCATATGCTACTGGTGGTTACCAAGGTAACATCGGTATTGAAGACAAGACGTCATGGACCCAGTGACGCACTTCACTTCAACTTCCCAAACCACTCAAGCTCCTTTTAAAAGGACTTGTTTCATTCTCACAGGGAACCAACATAATCTATCGATTTTCTCTTAGAGATTGTTGATATTGAAGAAGGAGACCCTCTCCCTAGTCTCCGGCATAGGAAACCAAATGTGAACAATTGAGTCTAGAGCCACGAGATCATCAATAAATTTCTTTAGGACACTATCAATGAAGACTCTCTGTTTCACACAATGTGGAAAGAGAGATTTTATTTTAAGAGTCATACGCATTATCCTTGTGGTATTGCCAGAACATCTGAGTGATTATATTTTAACATATTCACAATGACGATGGAAAGCCTTCTAGAGCCAACATCAAACAAGCTCTTGGTAGGTGGCATGTGAGATCTATTCAATAGATCAACCATGTGACAACTGAACAGAAACAATGGGGCGATTCAAAATTATGAATCAATCCTGGTTCAGGTTATGGATTGACGGATACCTTTGAAAAACTGGTCGGTGTGCATAAAATTCTTTTCTCTAGCACATCAACTGTGTATTAATATTTCAAAAATAAAAGGTGTTTATGATTGATAATTGATTTTCCTTAAAACCTTTGTTGTATTGCAAAAACAATTTATTAAGCAATACTCGATTGTTTTTGAAATCTCTTTTCATCAATCAGTGAATCTCAAAAGTCGCTGGTTCACTCACTCCATGTTGTCTTCTTTGAGACGTTCTGGTTTGAGAACAGCTAGAGCAGCTGCGAAACCCTGTCAAGGAGATTCTCCGAAATTATACCTGATCACATGCAGTACTTGTACTGATCAACGGGGAACCGTGGGCCGTGTACCTCAATTCAACGAAAGTGATCAAAGACACTTTCTTGCGCTTTATTACTAACTGTTGTATGCAGGTACGCCCGACATTTGCAGCTGATTAGAATGGAGAGGTCAATCCATAACAGCATGCTCACACATCACATTCATCTCTAAAGAAATCATGATAAGTGCATCGACGACTCTGATATTTTCACTCCAGGCTTCTGCTACACTGCTGCAAATATCATGAATCAACTAAAGCTTCCGCTACTCTGATGAAAAGATTTCATGATCCAGAATGTGAGCATGTCGGTCCAAATGTCACAACATCACATAATATCAACACCACAATGGAAAAGTCAGAGATTTATGTTAGCTTGTTTGGATTTAGTAAATCCAATTATTAAAGTGTCGGTCACCTCAAGTATATGTAATCATTAGAAAGCTCGTAGTCGTAGTTATTTAATGTTAAGTAGTATTTAGTTAAGTAACACCGTGGAGGACGGACGTGTCTTTACCCACTGTATGCCTGATCCACAGCCCGTAGGTGGCATTTTATGTAAGACTATAAATACCCTCTACCTCCTAAGGTAGAGGGTTGGAGCTCATAATAATATTTTCACTTTCTCTCACTAAGTTCCCAAACCTCTAACTATTTCTCTCTCTAAAACCTAATATTATACGCCTATGTGTGATCTTGGTTTGATGTATTTGTGAAATCCAATATGTTACAAATGGTATCAAGAGCCATGGTTGGATCATCTCTTTTACATATCCTTGGATTTCTAGTGGTTTTACATGGTTTTTGGGTTTGAAAAATTTTAGTGGTTTTTGCATCATTTGGATCATTTCTTGTGTTAAAGTTTTAATTATGTGTTTAGAATCATTGTAAGTGCTTGGGTTTTGATTTGGAAAGCTTAAATCACTGTGGTTGGGCTTGTTTTGGATTGAAAAGTATTGTTCTTAAAGTTTTCTACCTAGCGACTTGGCTCTCGGAGTTATTTTCTTGGTAGCGATTTACTTTGTTAATTTCTAGCGACTTGTAGTTAGAGGAGTAGCGACTTGAGCCTAGCGACTTGTCTATTGAGACAAGCCGACAAACAGTACAACGTAGTGGAGGTTCCACTTCGGATAGCGACTTGGTTGGCGTAGCGACTTGTCTCTATTATTTATAGCGACTTGTCCTTATTGTTCTAAGCGAGTTGCTCTTTAGCGACTTGTTTGCTTAGCGATTTGGTGCTTTAGTGACTTGTGTTCAGCGACTTGGGTCTTAGCGACTTGTGGTTAGCGACTTGATTCACTGCGACTTGAGGTTTAGCTAGTTGCTACTTAGAGACTTGTACTTAGCGACTTAATTCACAGTGACTTGAGGTTTAGCGAGTTGCTACTTAACGACTTGGTTCAAGGGTTATAGCGACTTGGTTGATATTTGTTTCTAATACGATTTTCTCTTGATTTAGTAAAATCCCGTGAAAGAATCTATTTCCTGGTTCAATCATAGAGTTATAAAATCCCGTGAAATCTGTAAACATGTCTACCAACGTGCCTATAATCATGTCTACTGTACCTGAGGACGTTCAAGCAGCTGGTTCAGACACTCGTCCACCCATGCTTGACAGAAGTGACTATGACTCATGGGCTCAACGAATTAGGTTGTATTGTCTGGGAAAGGAAAATGGAGTCAACATTCTCAAGTCAATTGATGAAGGACCTTATCAAGTTGAGACAACTAGAGACATGCTCGATACTGCTGCAGATGGAACAATGATCTTTGGATTGGACAGACCAAAGACGTATGATGAGCTCAGTGATAAGGACAAAAAGAGATTCGATGCTGATATCAGGGCTTCAAACATTATACTTCAAGGTCTTCCAAAAGATATCTACAAGATTATCAATCACAACACTGAAGCCAAGACGGTTTGGGATAATGTCAAGATGCTTCTCTCGGGGTCTGAATTAACTAAGGAAGACAGAGAATCACAACTGTATGATGAATTTGAGCACTTTAAGATGAAACCGGAAGAAAGCGTCTATGAATATTACGTGAGATTCTACAAGCTTGTGAATGATACGAGGAATATCAAAATGACCATGCCAAATATTCAACTGAATTCAAAGTTTGTGAACAACATGAATCCCGAATGGCACAAATTTGTCACCTCTGTAAAGCTAACCAAAGGATTAACGAACACCAACTATGAGCAACTGTATGCCTTTCTTCTTCAGAATGAGAGACACGCTATGTTTGAACGAAGGATTCTTGAACAGTTCAAATCTAAACATGGAGAAACAAGCTCGTCAAATGATTCAACAGCATACTACACCAATGTAGGAATCACTACTAAAGCATCGCAAGTCATACCTACTGGAAATGGTAATCACAAACTCCTTCCCGATTCGAGGTTCAAACAACCTGATGCTGATGTAGTCATGGAACACTTCATCAATCAACTGGCTCTTATGGTCAAACAAAACCTGACCTTCACTCCACATACTAACAGTCTTCACACTAACAATGAAGTCAGAACTGCATCCAATCTACACAATCATGCTATTGTCAAAGATGGAAAAGTTACGGTGCAACCAGTTCAAGGAAGGTGGTATGAAAAAGGAAGAGGTGGAATAAGTTGAGGGTATGTGGCTAATCAGAATCACAGAAGAAATGTAAATCAAGGACAAGCAAAGTCAATCAAATGTTACAACTATGGCGGTGAGGGACATATTGCGAGGAACTGCACATCTCCAAAATGTCCACAGAAGGCAGAATACTTCAGAGACAAGATGTTGCTTGTGCAAGCTCAGGATAATGGAGCAGCATTGGATGAAGAGGAGTTGTTATTTCATGCAGAAGAGAATGCTAAGACATATGATGCTGATGTGGATGAGCAGCCAATTCAGGAAATAGGTCACAATCATCAAAATGCTTTTCAAGTCGCAGACTATGATGCATTTGACTCTGATGTCGATGATGAACCTACTGCCCAGAAAATCTTCATGGCTAGCATCTCACCTATGGTCTCTCCAAAGGTCTCATCACCACAACAGGCTGGTCCATCTAAAGATTCAATCATTTCAGAGGTATTAAAACTATACAATGAAGTTGATGAGCAAAAGATGCATAATGAAGTATAATCTCTTGAAACTTATGAATCAAATATTGATAATGTGGGTAATAGCAATATTGTCCCATATGATCAATATGTGAAGCAAACTGAAAGTGAGATTGTACCAAGTGATGCATCTTCTGCAGTCAAGGATGACTATGTTTTTGAGGAATACACTGCTTGTGCCCCTGATGATTCTGTTATCTCTGAACTGAATGCCTATAAGGAACAAGTTGCTATTTATGAACAACATGCTAAGTTTGAGTTAACTAGCCGTGAGCAGGAAATAGATGACCAAATGCGTACAATCATTAAAAAAGTAATTTTAGAGAAGAAGTGTTAAAACAAGAGTTAAATTCCTTACAAGAAAAACTTTCTAAAACTGTTAAGCTAAAGCAAGAACTTTAAGATAATGTTAAAGTGCTTAAACAAGAATTTAATGCTAAGGAATCAAAACTTTTGAATGATTTTTCCAATCTAAAAACTTTGAAAAACAAGCTTGAAAATAAGTTGTACGTACAAGGGAATACCATTCAGACTGCTCACGTACAAGGGAATACCATTCAGACTGCTCACATGATCACTAAGCATAGAGTCATAAGCGATAAGCATAGTATTCCCCTCGTTGAGAAACCCAATCCTAAGTATGGTAAAATTGCTAGAGAGGCTCAGAAAGTAATATATGATGGTAATGAAATCCTTAAGCCTAGGCAAAAACCTAGCTGCGCGAAGTGCACTGAGGAAGATATGAAATTTGAAGAAGTCAATAGGGAGAAAATGGATAAGAAGCTTAAAGATCCTGAGTGTAAAAAGCAAAACATAACGTTCAAACCTCATGATTACACTAAAGAAAATTGGATCTCCCTGAACATGTTTAAGACTCAAACTCAATAAACCCTAGAACAAATTTTTTGGAAGAAAGATATAGATAAGCAAAAAGCTAAAGAACTTGTTGAAACAAACACTCCCATTAGGAAAATGTCTGCACCTACTGTGTATCCTCCAAATACACCAATGCATTTAGTTCCTAGAACTATTTCCACTAACAGCAAGACCTTAATCAGCCTGTATGTTGTTTATCAACTATTTGTTGATTTTGAGAAAACGTGTAAGAAAAGGATCACACCCACTCGGATTACTGAAGGGGAAAGGGGTTTTGAGCAAACTAAAGAATGTTATTTAACTGAGGTCATGCCTTTCTTCAAAAAATTAAAAGGTCAATTTGAGAGTCTTCAAAAAAGAATAAACTCAGATATTACAGAAATGGAAAAAGAATTTGATGCAATGATAGTTGAGGTCAATGATTTTGAACAGGAACTCAAATATAATGAAGTTGAAAGGAAGAATTGCATATCTTAAATGTAAACTTGATCTCGAGTTGTTTTGCTCAAGATGTGTTTTATATTGTGACTAAGTATTCTATTACTGCATCTCAATTTCATGAATTATCTGTTGCTTTGAAAGTTTCCCATGATCGTGTCATTGAGCTTGAAAACAAAAACTCAGTACTAAATGAGAAAATTGATCAGGATGATCACGATAATTTGGTAAAACATCTTTCTAAGCTAGAAGTTGAACATTTTGATCTGCAACTAAAATATCAACATCTCAAAGAAAATGTCAAAACCTCAAACATCAAAGCATCCTCAAATGTTCCAGAGTTTGATGCAGTTTTTGAAATAAACAAACGTGACGAACAGATTCAAGCTCATTGTAACACGATCAGAAAGTTGAAAGCCCAAATTTCATAATTAAAGGGTGAAAAGAACAATTTGACTGGCTCCCAAATGCCTCCTCCTTTAGATTCTCAGTGTTCTCAAACTTTTCATCTTCAAAACTTGGTTAATGTTTTACAAAGGAAAATGAGAGTTTTCTAGGAGAAAATGAAAAAGTTAAAAGACACTTTAAAGAGTTATATGATTCAATGAAAGTCACTCGTGACAAGAATAATGAAAAAATAACTTCTTTACAAAAGGAAATTGAGAATCTGAGGAGACAGGAAAAAGGGAAAATGCCACTTGTCTTTAATGAGAATGTTGCATCAAAGTCATCTGCAGACTCTAAATATACTGTGACTTTTAAATACATTCCTCCTCATCTTAAGGATAGTCTTGAATGTCTCCGTGAGATTGTAGAAGAGGACTTCATAAATAAGCCACTTGATAGTGAAATTAGATTTTCTTGCATTCAGGCCAAACGATATCAGGAGATGTTAGAATTTTAATAGCAACATGTCCTATATCCTTAGGTGCGAAAGATAAAGCTGTGATGCCTTGTTCCATGCCTAGTGCTAAGTATACAAACCATTCTATGACCAGCATTAAGAAAGTGAATTTTAATGTGCCTTCAAGTAGTTCAGATCCTTGCACTTCTAGTTCAGGAATGCAAAAGGTAGCCCAATCAACTAATGTTCCCATAATTCCCTCTACAGGAGTAATCAGTGACATTAAAGCAAGTGGGTCAAAGCCTCCAGGCAATACAAAGCAAGATAGGACCTCGCAAGCTAAGAATGTGCATTGGAAGAGAGTAGAAGACCACCCTAGGAACACTAAGTTTGAGTTGAATAAAACGAATTGTGTTGATTCTAGTATTAGCTTTAAGCGTACTGTAATTAATTCGAATTCTGCTACTTTTGACAAAACATGTAATGATGATTGCTTGGTTTCTGTTACTAATCATGAATGTGGTGTGAATGATTTGATTAATGTTGTTAAATGCCCTGTTAAGATTGATAATGTCATAAAACATGTTAAGAAGGCTAGAAAGTAGTGGAGAAAGAAGGTTAGAAAACATTCGAAACCCACAGGAAGGAAATTTAGTAACATAGGTTATCAATGGATACCTATTGGCTACAAGATTAATCTTAATGAGTTGTGCCCTAAATTTTCCAAGTCAATGACCATTAGAAAATGGATGCCCACTGGTAGAACTATTCCTTTAAGAAGTGAACATACTTTGAATAGGTCAAATACGGACACTAGCACTACATCTATCCCTGATGATTCCATTATTTCCATTTCTGATGTAGGTGTTCCAATCACTGTTACTAACCAAATGGAACCCATTCTTGCATGGGGATCCCAATTATCCAGTTATCCATTCTTGTCTGTGTTCAACTGCAGATCGTTCAAATTGTTCTGTGGTACCTGGACTCAGGTTGTTCCAAGCATATGACTGGAGATCGCTCGTGGCTTATGAACTTTTCGTGAGTAAATTCATCGGGACAGTTAGATTCGGGAACGACCATTTTGGAGCAATTATGGGTTATGGAGACTATGTTGTTGGCAAAAGTGTAATCTCCAGGATATATTATGTTGAAGGTCTTAGTCATAACTTGTTCTCTGTTGGTCAATTCTGTGATTCCAATCTAGAAGTGGCTTTTAGAAAACATACTTGTTTCGTTAGAGAACTTGATGGTGTGGAACTGTTAAGAGGAACTCGTGGTTCAAATCTTTACACCATCTCTATCGAAGACATGATGAAGTCTTCTCTAATCTGCTTGTTGTCAAAGGCATCAAAAAAAAAATCCTGGTTATGGCATCGTTGTCTCAATCACTTGAACTTCGGAAACATTAATAATCTTTCCACAAAGGATCTTGTAAGAGGCTTACCCAGATTAAAGTATGAAAAAGATCATCTTTTTTAAGCATGCCAATTGGGAAAAAGCAAGAAATATGCCCACAAACCTAAACCCACAAACTCAGTAATGGAAGTTCTGCATACCCTTCATATGGATTTATGCGGACCAATGAGTGCAAACAATAAATGGGAAGAAATATATTTTAGTCGTTGTGGATGACTACTCTCAATTTACTTGGGTAAAGTTTTTTAGGACAAAGGATGAAACTCCAGATGTCATCATTAAACTTATCAAGCAGCTTCAGGTTTGACTCAACAATACTGTTAGAATTGTTCGAACAGACAATGGCACAGAGTTTGTTAACAAAGACATAAGTCAATTTTATGAAAGTGTTGGAATCAGTCATCAAATAAGTGTTCCTCGAACTCCTCAACAGAACGGTGTAGTTGAAAGACGAAATTGAAATCTTGTGGAAGCCGCAAGAACAATGCTAATCTATTCAAAGGTTCCAATGTTTCTTTGGGCTGAAGGCATTGCCACTGCTTGCTACACCCAAAATCGTTCCCTTATACACACCTCTCATGAAAAAACTCTATATGAACTTGTCCATAAATGAAAACCTGATCTTTCCTACCTTCGTGTGTTCGGTGCTTTGTGCTATCCAACGAATGACGGTCAAGATTTAGGTAAATTAAGAGCTAAGGCGGTCATTGGAGTTTTTGTAGGTTATGCATCAAACAAGAAGGGTTACCGAATCTACAACAAAAGAACTCGAGATATCATGGAAACTATTCACGTCACGTTCGATGAGCTGTCCGGGAAAATGGCTCCATGACAATCAAGTTCTAGACCCGCATCACAATCTTCATTAAGTAGTCCTATTGGTTCGTCTCTTGTACAAAATCTCTCACCAGCAACTCCCTATGTACCTCCTTTAGAAGATGATTTGAAGAAATTGTTTGATCCAATGTTTGATGAACACTATGAGCCAATTGCTAACGATCTGTCAATTCCATCAACAGAGGCTGCTCCTATCCCTTTCAATGAAGTCAACCCTTCAGTTTCTATGTCATTAAGTCAACAAGCGCCAGCTGCTGATCACTCTGTCTCATCAACAAATCATCAATCATCAAGTGTACACCATGGAATTGTGTCTGGCACCTATGATGGAGATTATCCCTTAGCTACTTATGAAGATGCCCCATTTGAGAACATATTTGCTCCTGAATCATCTTCAGATCCATCTTCATTAGGAGAAAACGACTCTGCTACTTCAGTTCCTCAACAACAACCACATGAACACCTTAGAAAATGGACACATGATCATCCATTGGACAACATCATTGGAAACATCTCTCGTCCAGTATCCACTCGTAAACAACTTGCAACTGATGCCTTATGGTGCTTCTTCAATTCCGTACTATCTATGGTCGAACCTAAAGACGTAAAGACTGCCATGAATTAAGACAGCTGGTTCAATGCCATGCAAGAATAAATTCATGAGTTTGATCGACTAGATGTATGGGAATTAGTACTTGCTCCTGATTGTGCTATGATCATTGCTCTAAAGTGGATCTTCAAAGTAAAACTTGATGAACATGGTGAGGTATTAAAGAACAAGGCTCGATTGGTTGCAAAAGGATGCCGTCAAGAGGAGGGTATTGACTTTGAAGAATCGTTTGCTCCAGTTGCACGTATCGAGGCAATCAGAATCTTCCTGGCTAATGCTGCAAGTAAGAACATGGTTGTCTATCAGATGGATGTAAAGACGGCTTTTCTTAATGGAGATCTTAAAGAAGTCATATACGTCAGTCAACCGGAAGGCTTTGTGAATCCAGAGCATCCTACTCATGTCTATCACTTGAAGAAGGCCCTTTACGGTTTGAAGCAAGCTCCAAGGGCATGGTATGATACGCTATCAAAGTTTCTTCTATCTACCGGATTCAGCAAAGGATCAGTTGATCCAACATTGTTCACCATAATGTCAGGCAAACATTTAATTCACGTTCAAATTTATGTTGATGATATTATTTTTGCCTCGACTGACCCCAATGAATGTGACCGATTTTCTAATGAGATGGGTTCCAAATTTCAAATGTCTATGATGGGACAAATGTCATTTTTCTTGGGATTACAAATTTCACAAAGTCCCGGAGGCATTTTTATAAATCAATCTAAATATGCAAATGAGATTTTAAAGAAATTTTGATTTGGTTCTTGTGACCCTGTTGACACTCCCATGATAGAGCGTACTAAACTAGATGAGGATCACTCAGGGATCATGATAGACCAAACGAAATATCGTAGTATGATTGGATCCCGGATGTACCTCACAGCCAGTAGACCAGATATTCTGTTTGCTGTATGCATGTGTGCTAGATACCAGGCTAAGCCTACCAAAAAGCACCTTGAAGCGGTTAAACGGGTCTTTCGGTATCTCCAAGGAACCATCAATATGGTACTTTGGTACCCGAAGGACACCGGTATGTCACTAACAGCCTATGTAGATGCTGATCATGCAGGATGTCAAGATACACGTCGAAGCACGTCAGGAGGTGCTCAGTTTTTGGGTGATAAGCTTGGGAGCTGGTCTTCTAAGAAATAAATGAGTACTTCTATATCCTCTACAGAGGATGAATACATAGCCATGTCATCTTGTTGTGCTCAAATCCTATGGATGAGATCCCAATTATCTGACTATGGCTTTGAATTCAACAAAATCCCTCTCTCATGCAACAACGTACAACACTCAAGAGCATAGCACATCGACATTCGACATCATTTCATCAGGGAGCAAGTGGAAAACGGTGTGGTGGAACTTTATTTTGTGAGAACTGAATACCAGTTAGCAGACATCTTCACCAAAGCTCTTCCTAGAGAACGTTTTGAGTTTATCCTCCCACGACTTGGTCTAAAGTGTCTACAACCGGAAACACTTAAACGTCTTCAAGAGGAAGAAGAGGAGTAAAAGGTTTTTCTTCATCCATCTCTTGTAAATAGTTATACAAAAAGCAAATAGAAAAGTATGAAATTTTCAAAATCCATAAAAATTAGAAAATCTTGAAAAATCCCAAAAATATTGTTATGTTGTCATGTTTTCCTTATTCGATATCATCTACGGACTTTGTGTTGACACTCAAAGAATGTCACGGGTTTTTAGATGTTCCTCAAATGTACATAATTTGTTAAAAAAAAATTGAGAGAAAGTGACACAAAGGCTTATAGTCATTTCAGTCTATAACCCGTTTTTAAAGAAAGAACAGAACCATGCTTTATCTTATCTTTTAAATCTCATGCTCTGATTCTAAAAAAAATATTTGTTATCTTTTTTTTGAAAACTAATAAAATTAACTCGATCTCTATTTTTGAAAATCATCTGAACTTGACATTTGTCAAAATATCTATCTCTCAATCAACAACTTATGTAATTGATTGAGGGGGAGATGATTTCATATCTAAATCAAAAGGTTAGCTGTCATACAATTGGTTCAGACCAAGGTTTATGTCATGTTTTCAAAAGATACTCAAGCATGTTTTTGGAGTTTAAAGTGTCAGCTTTGATCCTTATCGGTTAAATGTTTTCATAAGCAAGTCATAATTCTCCTCAAAAAGCTTTCCAAATCAATTTAAATCTACAGAGATCACAAATCTTAAATGACTTGAAAATTGTGATCGGGGGAGAATTTGTGATTTAAATTGGATTTAAACTGATAATTCGATAAATGGTTTTATGATGATTTACAAGCTTTCCTCCCCACATGTGCCAAACGATTTCAAAATTTATCATGCACAGGTTGAGGGGGAGCATCTATTTCAAACCAAAAAGAATTGAAATGTGATTGATTTGTTTTAATGTGTAGGATTTCCCTAATATGTGCAAAACACTTTCAAATTTCTATGCACATATTGAGGGGGAGCAACTTTTTGAAAACCACATCCTTCCCAAAATTATCCTTAACAAAGTATGAAAAATAATAATTGTTTTTATCAGGAAAGTGATGTAGATATCTTTTAGAAAATGGTAATCAAAGAAGTGAATCCTTCCTCTTGCCTCCGTGTGCCAAAACGATTCCAAATACATGATGCACATGTTGAGGGGAGCTCTTTTTCTAAAAATATCAAAAACAATTCAGGTACAAAATGCTTTGATAATATATCACAAGTATCTGGATTGATTTTCAAATGGTTTTCAATTGGTTCCAATGAAAGATGAACAATACCAAATAGACCGACCAAATTTACTTTATGAATCGTTATATAAGGATGGTTAGGTTAGGTATTCATTCCCATGATCCCGCCAGAGCCGGAGGGATCTACCCAAGGACAATCCACTAGGTATGATGAAAAAAGGAGAAAAGTGAGATATGGGAAGAGTGCGGACTGAGAAAGAGCTAGAACTGGAATAAACCCAACAAGGTTCTAGTTATGAAGTCTCGGTAGGCACTGAAGGGGTTGAAGAAAGAAATAGAACTAAATGAAAAAGGGTGAAAAGAAATAGCCCTCCAATAATTCAACCTTAGGGCAGAAACCGGGTTCAATTCATATGCTACTGCACTACAACTTCCCAAGCTACTAAAGTTTCTCTTAAAAGGGACTTGTTTCATTCTCACTGGGAACCTGCATAATCTATCGACTTTCTCTTAGAGATTGTTGATATTGAAGAAGGAGACCCTCTCCCTAGTCTCTGGCATAGGAACCAAATGTGCACTATTGAGTCTAGAGCCAAGAGATCATCCACAATATCTCATTAGGACACAAAATTAATGAAGACTTGCTGTTTCACACAATGTGGAAAGAGAGATTAAAACTTAAGAGTCCTACGCATTATCCTTGTCGTATTGCCAGAACATCTGAGTGATATGCAAACATATTCACGATGAAGATGGAAAGCCTTCTAGAGCCAACACCAAACAAGCTCTTGGTAGGTGGCATGTGAGATCTATCCAATGGATCAACCATGTGACAACTGAACAGAAACAATGGGGCGATTCAAACTTATGAATCAATCCTGGTTCAGGTTATGGATTGACGGAGACCTTTGAAAAACGATTCGTTGTGCTTAAAAAATTATTTTCCTTAGCACATCGACTGTCTATTAATATTTCAAATATAAATGGTGTTTATGATTTATAATTGATTTTTCTCAAAAACCCTCGTTGTATTGCAAAAATACTTTATTGAACAGTACTCAATTGTTTTTCAAATATCTTTTCATCAATCAGTGAATCTCAAATTCGCTGGTTCACTCACTCCGTGTTGTCTTCTTTGAGACGTTCCAGTGTGAGAACAGCTAGAGCAGCTGTGAAACCTTGTCAAGGAGATTCTTCATAATTATACCTGATCACAGGCAATACTTGTACTGATCAATGGGGAACCGTGGGCCGTGTACCTCAATTCAACGAAAGTGATCAAAGACACTTTCATGCGCTTTATTGCTAACTGTTTAATGCAGGTACGCCCGACGTTTGCAGCTTATCAGAATGGAGAGGTCAATCCATAGCCGCATGCTCACACAACACATTCACTTCTAAGGAAATCATGATAAATGCATCAACGACTCTGATATTATCACTCCATGCTTCTACTACGCTGCTGCAAATATCATGAATCAACTAAAGCTGCCGCTTCTCTGATGAAAAGATTTCATGATCCAGAATGTGAGCATGTTGGTCCAAATGTCACAACTTCACATAATGTCAACACCACAAAGGAAGAGTCAGAGATTTATGGTAACTGATGATCTCAAAGCTGGCTCAAAACTCATTATCACGTGGATCAGTTAAAGACCTCCACTTGGATTAACCAAACATGCAATAATGAAGAATCAAAGACTATGAGCTACAAAGCAAAGAACATTAACAAGAATCCAAGAACAATCTTAATGTAATATCAGTTTGTATTCAATGTAATTTGAGGTGACCTCCCTTAGGGGGGAGATTGTTAGGATTTAGTGAATCCAGTTATTAAAGTGTCGGTCACCTCAAGTATATGTAATCATTAGAAAGCTCGTAGTCGTAGTTATTTAATGTTAAGTAGTATTTAGTTAAGTAACATCGTGGAGGACGGACGGGTCTTTACCCACTGTATGCCTGATCAACAGCCCGTAGGTGGCGTTATGTAAGACTATAAATACCCACTACCTCCCAAGGTCGAGGGTTGGAGCTCATAACAACATTTTAACTTTCTCTCACTAAGTTCCCAAACCTCTAACTATTTCTCTCTCTAAAACCTAATATTATACGCCTATGTGTGATCATGGTTTGATGTATTTGTGAAATCCAATATGTTACATAGCTGATGATCTCAATACTGGCTCAAAACTCATTATCACGTGGATCAGTTAAAGACCTCCATTTGGTTTAACCAAACATGCAAAAATGAAGAATCAACGACTACGGGCTACTGAGCAAGGAACATTAACAAGAATCCAAGAACAATCTTAATGTAATATATGTTTGTATTAAATGTATTTTGAGGTGACCTCCCTTAGGGGGAGATTGTTAGGATTTAGTAAATCCAGTTATTAAAGTGTCGGTCACCTCAAGTATATGTAATCGTTAGAAAGCTTGTAGTCGTAGTTATTTAATGTTAAGTAGTATTTAGTTAAGTAACACCGTGGAGGACGGACGGGTCTTTACCCACTGTATGCCTGATCCACAGCCCGTAGGTGGCATTTTATGTAAGACTATAAATACCCTCTACCTCCCAATGTAGAGGGTTGGAGCTCATAATAATACTTGTACTTTCTCTCACTAAGTTCCCAAACCTCTAACTATTTCTCTCTCTAAAACCTCAAGTTATACGCCTATTGTAATCATGATTTGATGTGTTTGTGAAATCCAATATATTACAGAGATCTTCATGTTCTGAGTACAATGAGAATGAATTGCACCTGCTAAAGCTACAGAATGCCATGAAAAAGCAAAGCAGCATTGAACCATATCAACAACTTCACTCTCACCTCATGTTACTTCTACCCACATCAATGGAACAAACATGTATTGCCCTTTTCCGTCAAGACTTATCCACATTAACAGGAACATTACTATTGAACTTAGAACAATTAGAACAACAACTTGATAAAGAAGAGGTTCAAAAGGATTATTCCAGTGCTGCACTTCAAGTGATCCACAACCAATTTTAGTCTTTCATAAGTGGGGAATTTACATCAGATTATGATCAAGACCTGACTGAAATATCTTTCAAGAGACACACTGGAATGGAAATTAGCGTGTTCATAAAGACACTTATCCATCTCATGGATAATGTGGAGAAGTATATTGAGGAAGTTACTCAGAAAGATGAAAAAGTGGATGACTATCTAGTGCAGTTGATAGATAGTAGTGTTGAGTCGGGTAAAGCACCAGATGATGGATCAGTTGGTACTGAATACATGGGCTCAGCGGCAGATAAGCTTGAAACAGCCAGTAGTTCATAGACTCTTGTTACACATGATGTGGATGCAGATATCAGACAGATAAATGAACATGTGTCATGTGATGAGGTACCCTTAACTGTTCAAGATAGTGCATCTACTAGTGTACCAAAACATACTGATCTTAATGCTGCACATGATTCTGATAAATGTTCCTTGGTTGAGGCCGAGTCTAATAATTTCAAAACAAATGATATGGTTGATAAAAAGGTTTTTTATGAACTTTCAAACAAATTCTCAAAACTTGAAAAACATTGCCTTTCACTTGAAATTCCAATACAAAGAAAGGAGGAAAGTTTTCAAACTAAGAAACCATGTAAAAATCCGGAATTTCCTGAATTTCATGAATTTTTTGAAATAAACGATTTAAAAGCTCAGCTTCAAGCCAAAAACTCGACTATCAACAACTTGAAGAAACATATTTCTCATATGCATGTAAAAAGTAATTTGGTTACAAGTAATTCTGATGTTAATGTTATTGATGATATTCAAATGAGAAATGATGAATTAGCTGTTTGTGTGGCCAAATTACTAAAGGAAAATGAGTCTTTAAGAAAGCATCACATAGAACTAAGTGACTCTGTCAAAAAAGCTAGAACTAAGTCAATGGAACAAACAAACTCTTTGATAGCAAAAATTGATGATCTCAAAGCTCAACTTCAGGAAAAGAGTTTCGCTATTGTTGGCTTAAAGAATGAGCTTAGAAAAACTGTAGGGAAAAGTGTGAACACTAAGTTTATAAAACCATCAACCTTGGGGAAGCCAGTTTCTCATCCCACTAGAGACCGAACCGTTGTTAGGTAGCCTTCTGCATTTATATCTGAATGAACAAAATCTTTAAAGAAAAGGCTTGCCTCCCAAGTTGATGCGATACAAGTTTTGTCAAAACCAGTTACTTCACCTAAGTTTCCTAGGAATAATGCTTCTAGCTATGTTAACCCTCAACAAGTTGCTACTTTTACTTCCAGAACCTCTAGGATTAGTTCGAAAACAGTGTCAAAACCATGCATTAAAACCCAGAATTCATATGACATGAATGACTTGTGGAAGAACTATTACCTAGAAGAAGCTAGGAAGAAGGCACAAATTCGAAAAGACGGAATTTTAGGTGCAAGACCTAGGGTGATGAATTCTATAAGATTTCAAGGCACTGCTAATAGTTGTAAACCATTACCTAGGAACACTCAAAAGACTAGGGGTTGGCTTGCATCTAAGAGTAGTTATATGAAGAAGAATACTAAGCATGTAGAAAATGAAACTAGAAATTCTAAGTCTTTTCCGAATAAGAAACATTTTCCTAATTCACATGCTAAGGTACAATCCACTAAGACTACTAACGTGACTAAGGTTCAACATGTTGTGAAGCAAAACAAACCAAAACCTTCGCCTAGATGGATACCAACTGCTAAATCTTTGGAAATTAGGAATAAGGATAAGTCTTCCACTATGCATAAGAAGCCTAACAATCTTAGATTATGCCATAAGTGGATACCGTCTGGTAGAATGTTTAAGGATGCTGGACTTAGGTAGATACCTACCGGAAAGCTGTTTTCTGATGACAAAATCAAGGTTGACCATGAAACCCCAAATGGTTTGGATACTAATGTCACTAACCAATATATATGCAATCAAGCTTGTAATGTTAGTGCGGGTAGTCCTTACTCAGTTGCATATACTTTGATCCTTCAATACATGGACAGGTTTAAAGTATGGATAACACAAGGATTGATATCTCATAACTCACGGGTTCAAGTAACTCAACCTTGATATTCAATCGGTTATGACGTCTGTTCACTTCAGTTCAGGCCTCGTACTTCATCATTATGGCGTCTACAGATAACTCTTTAGGCCCCGTTCCTCAAAGAAAAGAAAGGTGCATGCTTCAGTGCGCTTTATCTTGAGAAGAAGAGAAATCTTCATGTATATGACCATTCTCGTCGACATTCTTCATCAACAAGTTTCATGTTTTTCCTATGCTCATTCAATCCTCAAGTGGATCTACGTGCATTGGTGTATACTCTTATTCACTTGTTCGAATAAAAAATGGCAACTTTGGATGCAATTTTTGAGGGGGAGAAGAGTTAATATACTACATGTTGACGGATGCTTGAATTATGGTCATACGACTCTCCAATGCCTAATGTTTCACTTACTAAGGATAACTGGGATTTATTATTTATTTGGGATTCATTTTTTTAAGATATGTTTGATGAGTACTTCCAACCTCCAATGAATGTTGTTCATCCAGTTCCTGAAGCTCCTGCTCCGGTTCCTGCTGACTCAACTGGTTCTCCATGTAAGAAGTACAACTCAGACTACTCGAGAAACCCAATCTCCAGTTATTCCTCGAGGCGTTGATAATGTCTATCATAATATTGCAGTTGCACTAATGATCCGCTCTTTCGTATTTCTGTGCCAAATCTTCACGAATTATTGTTTAGGAATAATGATCCGCTCTTTGGTATTCCTTTGCAAAATCTTCACGGATGATTGTTCCTCTCAATGTGCATGCTATAAATCAACCACATGAACATTAAAGAAAATGACTACCTCATCTGCTCGAAAACATTATTGGTAAATCTTCCAGATCAGTCTCTACATGTATAACTTAGGAAGAATGCATTGATGTTGAGGAATCATTTGTTCCGGTTCATTCAGTGGGTCAATTTACATCCGGTTGTATATTTATTCACGTGTTGGACATTTGACAAGATTTGATTACTTTGGAGTTAATCATTTATCACTTATTTGAGATTGAAGTTGACTTTCACAAAGGCGTGTTCTTATTTGATAACTTGCTCAGGCTTAAGAATTTGAGTTGAAGACTTGGTTTATCTAGTCACCATCAGTCGAGGTGGATGGTTGAAGACCTGGTTAGCTATCACTATTAGGAGTTACGTTGTTTTACTCAGTGTCACACGTAGATTACGTTGAGGATAATCGCAAGAGGTGTTAATGTCTCATACTTTGTTTGAGTATTGAGTACTTATAGATTTGCTTGGAGCGTAAATTCTCGACACCGTTCTTCCATCATTAAGTGCAAGCTTAAGATACAAATGTAAGGAATTCGACTTCAGTTTCAAATTTGGTATATCGGGTTTTCTTCATCAGTGGTCACTTCAAGTTGTCTTTATATGGGTTGATGAAGATAGTCAGAGAGAGTTTCTGTAGCAGTTGATTCTCACAGGATTCAGTTGAGCTAATTGTTTGTTCTTCTCTATTTCAAGAATATTTGGTATGTGTAATGTGTTGCTGATTCTGAGGTATCAAAACCAGCAAGGGGAAAGAGACATACATCTAAACACACAACGAGTACACGTGATGTACCTAATACTTCTTATCTATTGAAGTAATCCCGGGAAAGACAAATGTCATAACCGTAGAGAAACTCAGTGTTTAGTCATAGCCTTTGGTGTGTTATTCCAACTATTTGGGGGAAGAATGTATTATTCCAACTATTTGGGGGAAGGATATACTATTCTAACTATTTGGGGGAAGGATGTATTATTCCAACCATTTGGGAGGAAGTGGTCTCTGGATACTTTCGGTATGTGTTAACTCAGCTTTCAGTAGGAAGAAATATGAGAAGAATATGTGGAGCGTGAGATGATATTGCTTATCGACATCTTCTATATGATTTATGATAAAGTGCTTCCGGTTAGTGCTTCATGTACACTATGTAATGATAATTCCGATGAGATCGCAACCATCAGGGGAGAGATATGTGTACATCTGGGTTGCACAACATATTCACATGATCGAGCTTAATCAGTTATTCCAGAGTTGACATCCGCAGAGAAGATTAGTGACTCAACCAGTTATTGTGATGTCATTGTCTATTCTCTTGTTGGGTACATGTGTACGTTATGGGCTGATTGGTTATATGTTAGATAACTGGAATGCATTTGATGAAATGAAGGTGTTGATATATTGTTCTCCTGAATTGACAACTACTCAAACTCGAAGAGTTATGTGTACATCGGGGACGCACAACAAGTTCATGTGATCAGGCTTAATCATTTATTCCGGGTTTGATAACCATAGAAATGATCCGTGTTAACTTGTTTCTTCGGTGTTATCGTCTTTTTCGGGTTCTTGAAGCTTCATAGAATTAGACTGTTTGCTTCACTTTTTCTTCTTGGGGGAAATGGTCTTTTTACGTGGATTGTCGGTTTCGGGGGGAAGCTACCAAAGATTCACTTTTTGAAGGCTCAAGTTCTTGCGACGATTCAAGAGCCTCGAATGCTTTGGTGGTGAAAGTTTAAGAGATGATGACTTCTATCTTCTACTAAGTGCTGAACGATTTCCTTATCTCGGTACTTGTATCATCATCTTCTTAAACTATTTCTCTATCGTTGTAAATATTTTTCAAAAAGCAAAATACAAAAATATAAAACCAACAAAAACAAAATAGAAAAATATAAAATCAACAAAAGCCCATAAAAATCAGATAATTGAAAAATACCAAAAATATGTTTTTTCAAGACATGTCTTCTGGTATCGATAACATCTACCGTCTTAGAAATGTCATTCAATAATGGCACGGGACTTTAGATGAAGTTCGAGCAGGAGGTGTAAATATTTCTTTCTAAACATGTCTCTAAATATGGCTTACAGTTATTTCAGACTGTCACCCGCGCTTAAACCATGGTTTGCTATTATTTTAGATAGCAACCCTTTATTCAAAGAAGGAAAGTGCTACACTTAAACGATTTTCACAAATTTCGTGCACTTATCCTAAAACATTGAGGAAAGTATGTCGAAGGACTGCTATTCCTACTCAAATATTTTTCCTTTTAAAATTCTTTAGAAAAACATTTGTTTGAACTAATTGGTGAAAAATGAGTTGCTTGAAAAAAAATCAGTATCAGAATGTTCATAAAATTGATAACTCAATCAATGACTTCAGCTCTTTTAAACTTTTAAGAAAACAAGTCATTGATTGAGGGGGAGAATGTTTTCAAATCTATATCATCTAACGAGCTTATCTAATTATCCTATATACTTAATTGTAAAACATGTTAACCTACGTTGAAGGACTAGGTACCTAGGATATGATTGTTAGAATTAGATGATTAGAGTTTGATGAACACATAAATCCCATGCCTTATGTGAACTGATTGATATGTTGGATTGTTTTTTATTAGTCGATTGCTATTTGGGTGATGTCGACCACCATATATCTGTTTATGTCCACTAACATATGAAGATATCATGGTATAAAAGAATGTTCCCGATCCGGATCCCACAAATGAAGATGATTGGATGCCGAAAGGAAAGGGTAATTATATCTTAGGTCGACAAAAGAAGAAACGGAGCTTAATCAGATCTCTCCATGGATAGTTGGCACAATAGATGCAACTTCAGAGGTCTCACTGCTTCTGCAGACAGTTTTCTTCCAGCCTTCAGCAACAACAACAAAATCAGCTTAACCACCTAACGTATCTTTGTGCAAGACAAGTAGTGAATTACTCCATTTTTAAAAAATTTTGAAAACTATTGTTTTGAAAATGAAAAATATTGTTTTGAAAATAAATCGAATTCAAAGTTTTGAAATCAATCGGACTTTATTTCGTCAAATCTTCAGTGATTTCAAATTAAATATTTTCAAACGAAATTTCATCAAAAAGTCCGTTTGTACGTTAAAATATGGTGATCTAAAGATTTAATGTTATGTCATGGTATGATTTTCTTTAAAACTCAAAGATCCTTCAAAATGAAATTTTTTCTGTTCTTGTTTGATTGTGAAATTGTTTTATTTTACTTAAAGATCTTTTAAAAATGATCATACCTGACACTAACAATCTTTAATGTCAAAAAATTTATCCTTATCAATCATTTTTCAAAAAATTAAATCTTGGCAAGTCTTTCCCCTAAAATTTTTTAAATGATTTAAATCAATTGGGATCACAAATCTCAAAAGGTTTGAAATTTTTGATCGGGGGAGAGATCGTGATTTAAATCTCGGTTTTAAAGGGTGATTGTTTCAAAAGCACTCCTTCCCTCATGTGCCAAACGATTTTGAAATACATAATGCACATGATTGTCGAGGAGATTTTTGATCTGGGGAGAATTTGTGATTTAATAATGAAATTTGATAAATGATGATCGATTTGATTCAAAAGTGCAGGCTGCTCACCAATATGTGCTAAACGCTTTTGAATCTCGAAGCACATATTGAGGGGGAGCATTTCAAAAGAAAATAAACTATCAAGGTACAAATGCTTTTAGGTTTTAACATAAAGTACCTTGATTGATTTTCTAAATGGTTTCTTAATGCCTTTTTGTGATCGTGGATGTACTTCATAAGAACTCTTTCCTCTATGTGATAAAATGATTTCAAATATCCTATGCACATATTGAGGGAGAGAATTTACCAAAGAAAATCAAATGGCTTTTTCCATAGAAATTGTGATCAAGAAATTGTTTCAAAGAACTCTTGCCTCCATGTGCTAAACAATTTCAATATCGTATGCACATGTTGAGGGGAAAATTTATAAAATGATCAAAACAATTAAGGT
The DNA here is from genome assembly GCA_019973895.1 of Chrysanthemum seticuspe. Lineage (NCBI taxonomy): Eukaryota > Viridiplantae > Streptophyta > Magnoliopsida > Asterales > Asteraceae > Chrysanthemum > Chrysanthemum seticuspe. Next base: position 117,517,838 of record BPTQ01000004.1, on the reverse strand, counting down.
ACATAATGCTTTGATTGATTTTCCAAATGATTTTTCAATTGGTTTCAAGGAAGAATGAACAATACCAAAAGACCGACCAATTTACTTTATGCATGGTGTTATAAGGATGGTTAGGTTAGGTTTTCGTTCCCACGATCCCCTCAGAGCCGGAGGGATCTACCCAGGGACAATCCACTAGATAGTGTAGAAGTCCTTAGGTATGATGAAAAAAGGAGAAAAGTGAGATATGAGAAGAGTGCGGACTGAGATAGAGCTAGAACTAGAATAAACCCAAGAAGGTTCTAATTATGAAGTCTCGGTAAGCACTGAAGGGGTTGAAGAATGAAAAAGAATTGAATGTGAAAAGGGTGAAAAGAAATAGCCCTCCATTAATTCAACCTTAGGGCAGAAACCGGGTTCAATACATATGCTACTAGTGTCTACTAAGGTAACATTGGTATAGAAGACAAGACGTCATGGACCCAGTGACGCATTGCACCTAAGTTCCCAAGCTACTCAAGTTCCTCCTAAAAGGACTTGTTTTATTCTCACGGGGAACCTACATAATCTATCGACTTTCTCTTAGAGATTGTTGATATTGAAGAAGGAGACCCTCTCACTAGTCTCCGACATAGGAACCAAATGTGCACTATTGAGTCTAGAGCCAAGAGATCATCCACAATATCTCATTAGGACACAAAATTAATGAAGACTTGCTGTTTCACACAATGTGGAAAGTAATAATATATTAAGAGTCCTACGCATTATCCCTATGGTATTGCCAGAACATCCGAGTGATATGAAAATATTCACAATGAAGATGGAAATCCTTCTAGAGCCAACATCAAACTAGCTCTTGTTGGGTGACATGTGAGATCTTTTAAAAAAGATCAAGCTTGTGACAACTGGATAGAAACAATGGGGTGATTCATTCTTGAATCAAGCTTGGTCCAGGAAATGAATTGACGAATAATTTTGGAAAAACCGTTCGATGTGCGAATCTCTTCTTTTCTCTAGCACATCGAATGTGTACTCTTTTCAAATACAAAAAGTAGTTTTGGTTGAAAATTGATCTTTCTCATAAAACCTTCATCGTATTGCAAAACTCTTTCTTAAAGCAATAAGCGATTGTTTTCAAATCAAATTTTCATCAATCAGTGAATCTCAATTCGCTAGTTCACTCACTCCGTGTTGTCTTCTTTGAGACGTTCCGGTTTGAGAATAGCTAGAACAGCTGCAAAACCCTGTCAAGGAGATTCTTTAGAATTATACCTGATCACAGGCAGTACTTGTACTGATCAACGGGGAACCGTGGGTCGTGTACCTCAATTCGACAAAAGTGATCAAAGACACTTTCTTGTGATTTATTGCTAACTGTTGTTTGCAGGTACATTTGGACAGTTGCAGCTGATCGGAATTGAGAAGTCAATCCAAAGCCGCATGCTCACAGCATCCACACTTAATTGAAGAAATCATGTCTAGTGCATATCTACATAACCTGGCTCTGATATTTTTATACTATGCTTCTACTACGCTGCTGCAAATATCATGAACCAGTAAAACCTCCGCTACTATGATGGAAAGATGTCATGATCCTGAAAGTGTGAGCATGTTGGTCCAAAAGTCACAACATCACATGATGGCAACACAATAAAGGGTGATCCAGAGATTTACTGAAGCTGATGATCTCGAATAAAGCTAGAAGATCATCAAAGATGTGGATCAGTTAAAGGCCTCCACTAAAAGTACAAAGTTATCGGACTTTAATGAATCACTGCTAAAGCACAAAGATGCAGATGTTGAAGAATTAATGTCTACGAGCTCAAGACTGAAGAATAAATAGAATTCTAGGATTCAAAATGTAAAACATGGGGTGACCTCTGATGAGTGTCTAAATACTCATCATTTTTGTACTATCTAGACTGCAAAATCATCTGAAAACACTCAAAAACGCATCAAAATGATCAAAATATCACAAATCAGTGTTTTATGTGTTTTAAATACAAAAATATCAAAATCAGATGAAAAACATATCAAATTTGCAAAAATTGTAGTTTTAGTCCCCCAAGTTTCAAAAATTGTCAAAAACAGTCCCTGAGCCAAAATTTCAAAAGATAAATCACCAAAGGTCCTTTTAAAATCATAAGTTGTCAAATTTAGTCCTTTGGTGAAAAAAATATCAAAAGTTTGAGAAAATTACAAGTTTAGTCCTTCAACTTTGAAATTTGGCAGAAATGGCCCCTGGAAAATTGCAAAATGGCAGTTTTAGTCCTTATACTTTTGAAGGTTGTCACTTTTAGTCCTTGGAAGAAACTTTGCAAGATTGGCAGCCTAGGTCCTTGAACTTTCAGGATTTACACTTTAGGTCCCTATAGTTATAAACCCTTTAAACCATTTTTTGGACCCTTGACACCAATTGACCCCTACCATTTAAGTATTTTGAACCCCTTTGTATTAATATCCAGTCAACACCCCAAGTCAAACCCACCCACTTGGCGCCCAAAACTGCTACCACTGTAGCCTTCCCTCTCCACAGCTGTAACACCAAAACCAGATATGGTTTTGCCAACCTTTTCAACCCCCCTCCTCACCTATCCATCCCTTATGTCCCCTCCACCTCCACATGTACCCAAAAACCATTAATACCTTTAACCTGCTCAAATCTACTCTAGACTTTTTGGCGCCAAAAGTGAAATTGATGGTTGGGATCCTTTTGACTCATCCAATGGTGGTGGGATCAAGTCAGAGACAAGTGGAAATATCTTGGAGTTATAAAAGAGAAGGAGAGAAGCAGTTTCAAAGGGTAGCTAGTCTTTCCATTTTTTCTTAAATGTCATTTTTTTAAGTTAATGTCTTGTTTTTAGTTAAAAAGTTGTATTTTTAGTTTCAATGTATCACATACAAGTGAAAATATCAGTGTATTGTACTTTGGATTATCAGTTTAAGTTTTCACATAAAGTTGCAAAATTCTATGTTTACTGTTGAATGTTCAGTTTCAAATTTATGCATGCAATCTTCTAAATATCTCATGTTGTAGTCAAATAAGCTCATTTAAGCTTTTTAGAACCTTTGGTATGCTTTTGGAATCAGTTTTAAGCAATATTGCTCAAAGGTCAATGAAAGTCAAACTTGTTGCATTTGGTTGTGAAAATGGATACTGGGTGATGCAGAGGTGATCATGGGTTGAATCAGTTAGGTTAGATTAGAATTTGGTTTGGTCTAGCCTGCAACACCATCTGGACCAGTTGTAAGTGTTTGTCTCAATTTTTTTAGTTTTCATCATTTAAGCATATTATGATTGATCTTGTATCTGTGGTAACCATCAGTTTAGATTTGTTTAAATAGGGTTATTTAGTTCATATATACTCAGTTTGGTCATTGGCTCTAGCCTGTGCAGTAATTAGCTTCATTTATTTTGCAAATCAGTCACATAAGGTGTGTTTGGCTTAGCTGTCATAACTGTCCTTGAGGTGTGTTCATAAGTTAAAATCTGCTAGTTCATGTTTGATTAGTCCTTATACACTAATATATGTCTTAGTTTGTGCCTGCAATTAGCTCAAAGTCAAAATCCATCTCCTTGGTCCTTGACAGTTCCACTGTTGGATTTTTGATCATTCAAAATCTTGTTTTATGTTTAAAGTACCTAGATCTAGCTTGCAGTAGTCTTAACACATCATATAACATCATAATCATCTCATAAATTAGGATCAAAATTCACAAAAGTCAAACTTTTAGTTTTTTAAAAAAAGGTCAAATTGCAAATTCAGTTTTGGGGTCAAATGGAAAGATTTTTAATGGACTCATTTCTTGGTCAAATTAAGTGATACTTGTTGTTTTTAAAAGTCCTACTGGTATATTTCCTTATATCTATTTTAGTCTAATTTTGTGATTTTTGTTTAAGCTTCAAAATGCTTCTAAATAAGCTCCTTAATCCCCTGTGCAGGGTACTGTTGCCTGCACAGGTTTGTGCAGGTTTTGCAGACCTTGCACAGGGCTCCCTTGAGCTCCTCTGAGTCTAATTTTTGGTTTAAATGTTCTTAGCCAGGTTGTCTTGAGGTTCCAATTGTTGTTTTCCCTTTTTAGCTTATTTTGAAGCTTGTGCAATAGCTCAATCTTGGTACCCATTTAACAGTTTTAGCTCATTTGCTCAATTGACCAAATCATTGCAACTTGTAATCCTGAGGTCTTAAGCAGTTGAGACTTGTTTCTTTTGAGTCATTTTAGCTTATTAGAACTTCCCTATCAGTTTGGTACCTTTTGGTGTAGTTTTAGCTTATCATAGTGCTTATTTTTAAGCACTTACCACATCAGTTGCTTATTCCTCTTAACAACCTCCTGTTTTTCTATTTTTCTTATATTCCTTATATTATTTTAAGCATTTCCTGAATTTTTCAGATTTTTCCTAGCTTGTTTGCTATTTTTCTTAATTTAATTTAGTTTTTAAGCACTTTTAAATAGCATTTAATACAAAAAATTAGAAAAAGGTTCAAAAAAAATAATTTTTCAATTTTCTTAAGTTAAGATAAATGTAAAAAGCTTAAAAAGTATTTTTCCCTATTTTTCTCCTTTCATTTGGTATTTTTAATAATTTAAATTAGTTTTAAGTAGTTTTAAATTAATAATAAATACATAAAAAGTCTAAAAAAATATATTTTTAGTTTTAAAATTAGTTTTATCATATTTTAGATTTTTCTAAGTTTTAATTTTATTTTTCTAGTCTTATTTCATATTTTCTTTTATTTTTGAGTATTATTAAATAGTATAAAATAGTTTTTAATTAATAATAATTAATTAATTAGTCATAAAAATAATTTTCCTTTTCTATAAATTTTCTTTTATCATTAGGTTTGTAAAAATGTATTTTTCATATTTTTAGGATTTATATTGTATAAGTTTCACGTTTTATTTTGTACGTTAACGTAGTTTTTATTTTAAACGTACGTTTTTGGTTTTAAACGTTCATCACTTTAAAAATAGTGATAGCGTTTATTTAATATCTTTTATCTTTTTAATTTTCTTAATTTGCATTTAAGTCGCTTTTATTTTATAAACTTTTTCTGTAGTATAATTATCCTATCCTTATCCTTTCTAATCGCTATCATTAGTGATCAATCTATCGTCTGATCAAGTGTTTAACACACCATTGAGTCTCCGTGGGACATAACGACCCGGGAATCCCCTGTATTCCCTGATCTTCATTTGTATCTGTGTTTAAGCTGTTTTAAGTCTTTTAGACTTGACGGTTTTGCGCAGATCAAAATTTTGGCGCCGCTGCCGGGGAGGCTTTAGCGTGTGTTTAGCCTTTTTCAGATCCATTCTTGTGCATATACCATCATTTGTAAAAAGTTTTTTGTAAAGTTTTCAAAAATCTCAAAAAGTTCATTAACACTTTTCCTAAAGTGTTAAAAACGCCAAAAATATTTTCATTCTTTGTTTTTATCATCATGTTTTTCAAAAACACCAAAAATATTCATCTTTACCCTCTCACATCTTTGATTCTTCATCCCTACCCCTCTGTTAACCTTTGATTCTTTCTATGTCTTATCCTCACCTTCTTGATTGTCAATGGTGTGGTGGTCCTTATAATGGTGGCAATTGCCCCAGTTGTAGCGTGGTGGAATCAGGAAACGGGTCTGTCTATAACCAGGATCCCTATTCCTACCATAACACAACTGATTCATTCCATCAGCTACCACACTATGAGACACATCAGTTGTACTGTTGTGAGTACTGTGGTGGTTCACATTCCAGTTCTGATTGTCAATCAGGAAACACGCTTGTCTATGAGCAGGTTCCTGATAACAAGTATGGCTACAACACATATCACTCACAGCCACATCAGTTGTATTCTTGTGAATTTTGTGGGGGTCCTCATTATGATTACCAATGTCAATCATGGAATCAAAATTTCTATGAATCTGATCCTTGTCATAACACTCCTTGTTTTGACAAATTCCAATCCTCACAATTTTCCGTCATTGAACAATTTCCCGTCATTGATCAACATCCTCGTGAGAAAAGTATGCTAGAAGAACTTGCCGAAGACCAAACGTCTCGCAACGAAAAATCTATGCTAGAATTACTTGAAGAAGAGGAACGAGCCGCTAAGATTCAAAGATGTCTTGAAGAAATACGAATCGAGGAACGAGCACTTGCAAGACGTGCCCGATGGCTCGCAACTTACATCGACGATGATGATGATAGTGACGATGATGATGAAAGTTTGTCAGCTGAAACCACACACAAAGAGCCCGTTAACTCTCTAAGTATGGGGGACGAGCATCTCAGCACTATTCCGGAAACGGAATCATCGAATGTTGAGAACCTTATCCCGATCCCAAGTGAGTCTGAGGGAATTCTTGACCATGAGTGTGATGTGTTTTCTCCTCTTTCAAATGATCTTGTTGAGACTTTCTCAGATTTTGACAGTGATTATAGTGATGCCAATTCTCTATATTCTAAAGACATAGAATTTATTGATGCATTACTTCCACAGTCCGAGATCGTCAACTTAGAAGAGGATGTTGACCATGTTGTTTCCACAACAGTTAATACGACTATCACTAATCCCTTATTCGAATTCGATTCTGAATTTACTATAAATTCAGTTAATCCAATCTTTGATAGTGATGAGTCTGACACGGAGACTATAATGGACGAGGTGCATATTTATAGCCCACGAAGTACCGCACATGTCCCACCTCCGTATACTCTTCATGAGGAGTTCTCCAGTGAACTCACTCATATCATATCTCCGCTGGAGTATGATTGCTCGGATGGCAAAAATCATGATCGGGGGGAGAGAATCTCAATTTGCATAGTTATGACAAATCTTCCCACCTTCCCAACCGAGATGCCTTCCAATCCAAAGAGCTCTACCGATAAAATCCAAATAAGTGCAATTGCACTTAATCCCGAGGAAGAAGATCTAGTTATGATTGTTATCATGATCTTCCTTCTTTTCTTCACCTACTCGGTGACTTCCTCTCTTCTTCACTCCTTCGGGAGTGAGGACACTATCTTTGACCCCGGCATTTTCATTTACCATCTGTGAGCCGGGTCTGTTTCTGTTTCTCTATATCTCATCGGTGTGGAACTTTCACGTACTTCAATGTTTATTCAAACATCTTGAATGAAAGTCCGATGGAGATTGTTTCTTCCACTCAGTTTCCCCATGAACAAATTAATGCGGGGTCGAGTCAAGCTAGTGACTCGGAAATCAAAAACAGTAGCACGCACCATATGGGTTTTCACCCATATTTCTGTCTTCTTACCCCTTTCTACCACCTAAGTGTGGGGGTGATGCCCCACAGGTTATATATATATATATCTTTAAAAAAAAAAAAAAAAAAAAAAAAATTTCTAAATAATGGCCGTAGTATTTCCCTTTTACGTTCTTTGTTTCGGCATAACCACCAGTACTTTGAATATTGAGGGCAATATTCATTTCTAAGTGTGGGGGGGAATTCTCACGAATTTCATATATTATCTACCCAATTCCCCCGTTTTTGGCCAAAAATTTTTTTGGAGTAAGTATTTTACACTTACTCATTTGGTTATCAGTCCGCCATGTTTGATAAACAAAAGGATTGGCTAATCCAGGAGCAAACGGCTCTTGGTAAAGATTTCTCAAATCCGTTTATATGGCTTGCAATTTGCCCAAAATTGTATGGTTCCTCAGCTCCCCATCATCCTCAAAAGATAATGAGTTGGCTAGCCCGCAAGGTTATGGCTTGTGGTAAAGGCAGTGGAAAAACCATAATTGGTAATCAACTCACCAAAGATAATATTGATAATTTATCTAAGAGTTGGCTAGTCCAGAAGGGTACGGCTTCTGGTAAAGACTAATCAAATCCGTTTACAGCTTGTGGTTTGCTCAAAATCACATGGTTATCAGTGTACCATGGTTCTTACTTGAACTGAAACATTTGGCTACTCCAGAAGTAATGGCTTTTGGTAAAGAGATTAAAATCCATTATGTTTTCTCAAATCATTGCTAGGGACTAGCAATATCTCAGTGTGGGGGATTGATGAGTGTCTAAATACTCATCATTTTTGTACTATCTAGACTGCAAAATCATCTGAAAACACTCAAAAACGCATCAAAATGATCAAAATATCACAAATCAGTGTTTTATGTGTTTTAAATACAAAAATATCAAAATCAGATGAAAAACATATCAAATTTGCAAAAATTGCAGTTTTAGTCCCCCAAGTTTCAAAAATTGTCAAAAACAGTCCCTGAGCCAAAATTTCAAAAGATAAATCACCAAAGGTCCTTTTAAAATCATAAGTTGTCAAATTTAGTCCTTTGGTGAAAAAAATATCAAAAGTTTGAGAAAATTACAAGTTTAGTCCTTCAACTTTGAAATTTGGCAGAAATGGCCCCTGGAAAATTGCAAAATGGCAGTTTTAGTCCTTATACTTTTGAAGGTTGTCACTTTTAGTCCTTGGAAGAAACTTTGCAAGATTGACAGCCTAGGTCCTTGAACTTTCAGGATTTACACTTTAGGTCCCTATAGTTATAAACCCTTTAAACCATTTTTTGGACCCTTGACACCAATTGACCCCTACCATTTAAGTATTTTGAACCCCTTTGTATTAATATCCAGTCAACACCCCAAGTCAAACCCACCCACTTGGCGCCCAAAACTGCTACCACTGTAGCCTTCCCTCTCCACAGCTGTAACACCAAAACCAGATATGGTTTTGCCAACCTTTTCAACCCCCCTCCTCACCTATCCATCCCTTATGTCCCCTCCACCTCCACATGTACCCAAAAACCATTAATACCTTTAACCTGCTCAAATCTACTCTAGACTTTTTGGCGCCAAAAGTGAAATTGATGGTTGGGATCCTTTTGACTCATCCAATGGTGGTGGGATCAAGTCAGAGACAAGTGGAAATATCTTGGAGTTATAAAAGAGAAGGAGAGAAGCAGTTTCAAAGGGTAGCTAGTCTTTCCATTTTTTCTTAAATGTCGTTTTTTTAAGTTAATGTCTTGTTTTTAGTTAAAAAGTTGTATTTTTAGTTTCAATGTATCACATACAAGTGAAAATATCAGTGTATTGTACTTTGGATTATCAGTTTAAGTTTTCACATAAAGTTGCAAAATTCTATGTTTACTGTTGAATGTTCAGTTTCAAATTTATGCATGCAATCTTCTAAATATCTCATGTTGTAGTCAAATAAGCTCATTTAAGCTTTTTAGAACCTTTGGTATGCTTTTGGAATCAGTTTTAAGCAATATTGCTCAAAGGTCAATGAAAGTCAAACTTGTTGCATTTGGTTGTGAAAATGGATACTGGGTGATGCAGAGGTGATCATGGGTTGAATCAGTTAGGTTAGATTAGAATTTGGTTTGGTCTAGCCTGCAACACCATCTGGACCAGTTGTAAGTGTTTGTCTCAATTTTTTTAGTTTTCATCATTTAAGCATATTATGATTGATCTTGTATCTGTGGTAACCATCAGTTTAGATTTGTTTAAATAGGGTTATTTAGTTCATATATACTCAGTTTGGTCATTGGCTCTAGCCTGTGCAGTAATTAGCTTCATTTATTTTGCAAATCAGTCACATAAGGTGTGTTTGGCTTAGCTGTCATAACTGTCCTTGAGGTGTGTTCATAAGTTAAAATCTGCTAGTTCATGTTTGATTAGTCCTTATACACTAATATATGTCTTAGTTTGTGCCTGCAATTAGCTCAAAGTCAAAATCCATCTCCTTGGTCCTTGACAGTTCCACTGTTGGATTTTTGATCATTCAAAATCTTGTTTTATGTTTAAAGTACCTAGATCTAGCTTGCAGTAGTCTTAACACATCATATAACATCATAATCATCTCATAAATTAGGATCAAAATTCACAAAAGTCAAACTTTTAGTTTTTTAAAAAAAGGTCAAATTGCAAATTCAGTTTTGGGGTCAAATGGAAAGATTTTTAATGGACTCATTTCTTGGTCAAATTAAGTGATACTTGTTGTTTTTAAAAGTCCTACTGGTATATTTCCTTATATCTATTTTAGTCTAATTTTGTGATTTTTGTTTAAGCTTCAAAATGCTTCTAAATAAGCTCCTTAATCCCCTGTGCAGGGTACTGTTGCCTGCACAGGTTTGTGCAGGTTTTGCAGACCTTGCACAGGGCTCCCTTGAGCTCCTCTGAGTCTAATTTTTGGTTTAAATGTTCTTAGCCAGGTTGTCTTGAGGTTCCAATTGTTGTTTTCCCTTTTTAGCTTATTTTGAAGCTTGTGCAATAGCTCAATCTTGGTACCCATTTAACAGTTTTAGCTCATTTGCTCAATTGACCAAATCATTGCAACTTGTAATCCAGAGGTCTTAAGCAGTTGAGACTTGTTTCTTTTGAGTCATTTTAGCTTATTAGAACTTCCCTATCAGTTTGGTACCTTTTGGTGTAGTTTTAGCTTATCATAGTGCTTATTTTTAAGCACTTACCACATCAGTTGCTTATTCCTCTTAACAACCTCTTGTTTTTCTATTTTTCTTATATTCCTTATATTATTTTAAGCATTTCCTGAATTTTTCAGATTTTTCCTAGCTTGTTTGCTATTTTTCTTAATTTAATTTAGTTTTTAAGCACTTTTAAATAGCATTTAATACAAAAAATTAGAAAAAGGTTCAAAAAAAATAATTTTTCAATTTTCTTAAGTTAAGATAAATGTAAAAAGCTTAAAAAGTATTTTTCCCTATTTTTCTCCTTTCATTTGGTATTTTTAATAATTTAAATTAGTTTTAAGTAGTTTTAAATTAATAATAAATACATAAAAAGTCTAAAAAAATATATTTTTAGTTTTAAAATTAGTTTTATCATATTTTAGATTTTTCTAAGTTTTAATTTTATTTTTCTAGTCTTATTTCATATTTTCTTTTATTTTTGAGTATTATTAAATAGTATAAAATAGTTTTTAATTAATAATAATTAATTAATTAGTCATAAAAATAATTTTCCTTTTCTATAAATTTTCTTTTATCATTAGGTTTGTAAAAATGTATTTTTCATATTTTTAGGATTTATATTGTATAAGTTTCACGTTTTATTTTGTACGTTAACGTAGTTTTTATTTTAAACGTACGTTTTTGGTTTTAAACGTTCATCACTTTAAAAATAGTGATAGCGTTTATTTAATATCTTTTATCTTTTTAATTTTCTTAATTTGCATTTAAGTCGCTTTTATTTTATAAACTTTTTCTGTAGTATAATTATCCTATCCTTATCCTTTCTGATCGCTATCATTAGTGATCAATCTATCGTCTGATCAAGTGTTTAACACACCATTGAGTCTCCGTAGGACATAACGACCCGGGAATCCCCTGTATTCCCTGATCTTCATTTGTATCTGTGTTTAAGCTGTTTTAAGTCTTTTAGACTTGACGGTTTTGCGCAGATCAGGGGGAGATTGTTAGGATTTATAAATTTGATAGTGAAGTATTGGTCACCCGAAATATTGTCTAGCATAAGTTAGCTCGTAGACATATCGTTAGTTACGTTATTTGTTAGTTTATTAGTTAATTATTAGCGTAGTTTAGTTTAGTGCAACACCGTGGAGGAAGGACGGGTCTTTACCCACTGTATGCCTGATCCACAGTCCGTTAGGAGGACGAATTGTATGTAACTATAAATACCCTTTACCTCCCAAGGTAGAGGGTTGGACCTTTCAATCTAACCTTCTTTCTTTTGTTTATTTCCTCTCTCTAGAAAGGCTCCTATTCTACTTTCTCTCTCTAAAATACTTCATCTCATTTGAACCATATTGTGACTTGTTATGCATTTATGAAAACCAATATCTAACACGCTTCAACTCAGCCTTGGTCATTTTCTTCACTTTGAAATTTTCTTGTATAAGCTTCACATAATCCATTGTACGACCATCTACCATTTCTTGACCTTCTGGTAATGAGGGGGTAGCATCAACAAGTCTAGAAAACCAGTCATAGTCTTTGGTTGTATCGTCATCTAGTCATGAGACAACAGGGGTCTTCGTCTTCTGTTTCTTTGGCTTCGATGATGATTCTGGTTTCTTTGTTGTGCCAGAAGAGGTGGGTTGTTGTTGGGGCTCAGGGGTCTCGTCATCGTCACCACCAGTGTATTCGAAATGATCACCGGTTTTCTCTGTTTGGGGTGGTAACTCAGAGTCCTGAGGTTTCTCAGTAGCAGCTGAACGTGGGGGAGATCTTCTTTCGGTGGAGTTCCTTTGAGGTGGTGGTGGCATAGAGGAGTGATAAGGTTTTAAAATGTACCTTTTTGAGGGGTCGTTTAAGCCCTTATTTGATCAATTTTGTATCCGTTATTACTTAATATCGTTCATTTTCACTTTTTAGGTATCTTGAAGGCAAAATGCTGGAATGGCACTTATTCGGACGAAAAGGCACGAATATACGAAGAAAATGGCCAAAGTCAAGAATCGAGACACTCAGGCTGCTGGAACTTAAGGGGACAGCGTCAAGATTTACAAGTGAAGGCGTCAGGCACTACTAGAGACGCCGTCGGACAAGTTTTGTGATGAGTCAGTAGCCTATTTGCTCATTTACAAGTGACGGCTTCAGGTTTTAAAAGAGTAGGGCGTCGCAACTCAGACGTCCTAGATTTGATCCAGACGACGTCAGAGACTGAAGGGGACGGCGTCACAAATCAAAGGGTGACGCCGTCGCATTTGTAATCTTATATATAGAATCCGAATTTTTTAGTTTTCAGTGTGTAGTATTTTGGAGTAAAAACCTAAACCGAACCAAGGCTGTCTTGTACAGTATTTTAGGGTTCCATACCCTATCTTACATCAAGATAAGTGTTTTACTTCATTAATTTAATTATGTCTTCCTTTGATTGTGTGTATGCTTGCATGTTCCACATGTCCGGCTAATTTACTTATGTGTTTGCTTAGGTAATATGAAACTTAGTTATTGAATATTGATTGGTTGTCTCTTATCTTAATTGTGATTGACCTAGTATTGTGATACGTCATTCGTTGTGTTTGTAATGCTTGATTAATCTTTGAATACCTTATGTGTTAGGCTAGTCATCCAAAGAATACCTTAGAGTTAAAGTTTATAAATCCTAGAGATTTTGTAGTCATTAACCTTTGGTAGCTTCAAAGAGTAAGGGATAAACGCATACCCTACGACCTTAGAGACACAACACAATTAAGAATAAGGACGTGACAATTCAACCACCAATAGGAGATAACTAGGGAGTAATAAAGCCTAAGCAAATACACTTTTAACTATCATACAAGCACACAACAATAGACATAGACTACCCTCACCTTAGTTTAGATAATTAGATAAGTAGAAGTAATCGGTAGAAATGCCAACCCCCCAAATCCCGAGAGTCGTACCTTTCCATTTCCTAAAAAACATAAAAAGATAAAAAATAATCTTCCTCAACCCCAACCTTAGCGTAGTAACTTCTCACTAGCATTCCTATTCCCCTAGAGAACGATATCAATTCCCGTGGCTTACCCTAATACTACACTAAAACGATTAGGTTTACTGCCTAGGGTGTTGAAAAACTTGCTCGACGAAAAAGAAGTTCCTTTGACCCCGAACGACGCGTGTAGCGTTATCAAGTTTTTGGCGCCGCTGCCGGGGAATATAATAGCTAGTTAGGAGTCTACCTCGTTTAGGTTTCCTTGCTTGATTCCTATCAAGTAAGCTTATTTTTTCCCCATTTTTCCCCATTTTTACTCATCAACCAACAACCATTAGCTTATTGCTCATCAACCAACAACCCACCACCGAATAAACCACTTTCAATCAAAAACCAACCCAATGACCAACACAACTACCAAAACCGTTATGTGAGTAGAAACGCCGACCTTCAAGATTTGCAAAAGACATTTGATAGTACAATTAGGGATGCTGTTGAGAAAATGGTCAGCGCCTCTGTAGTTGGCTCCATGATCGACAGCAATTCGGAAAATGGCTTAGTAAATAGAAAAGTGAATGAGGAGGATAGTGTTTATTTCAATCTTTACCCCACTAAGGAAGAGGTTGATTACCATCAATACATAATCGATAATCCCCGATCACCCATCATTAGGATATGTCCAAAGATTAGGAGAGGAAATCCTTGGAACCTTAAAATTCCTTGTATCATTGGATATAGGAATGTCGAACAAGCTTACATAGATACGAAATCTCCCATTAATGTGATGTCATCAGCTGTATAGAATGACATTATGAATGAGCGACTTAAGATTAGGAGAGACCCTAAGTATCCAGGTGGGGTTTGCAACTTTGTGGGAAGAGTAAAGGATGTACACGTCTTTATAGGGAATTTCACCTACCTAGTTGATTTTGTGGTCCTAGAAGACATCGGATGTGTCATTGACTATAGCTTATCCCAAGTAGTGCTAGGAAAACCGTTTGTTGAAAAGTCTAAAATGAGCCATAACAAGTTTGAAGGAACGGTTAGGTTTAAGGAAGAGAAGGAGGAGATCACTTATAGGATGCCTTGGAAAACGAACGGATACGGCCCTTTATCCCTTTTTGAACGAGACAACATTAGAGCTTTTGAGGAAAAAGCGAAGACGATGTTGAAAAAGGTTTGAATTTCATGTGGGAGAAAAGGAGACTTTATTATAAGGATTGCTTAACCCTAGGGCCTAGGTATAGAGTCGATGAAAATTTTGTCAATATGATAGAATTCTCATTGAGAATGAAAAACGAGACCACGTAGGGGCACGACTTCGAGTCTAGCTACAACACTCATAAATAAAGAAATGCGCTTCGTGGGAGGCAACCCATGCTTAATTGTTTGCTTGTTCGTGTTGTGTATCTTTTATTGATTGTTTATTCTCATGTTAAAATTTGTAAAAATGATTTATTTTGTCTTTAACCTCGTCTTAATTACATATAAAGGTATTTTACATAAGGGATAAGTGTAGGGAGGATTACACACGTTTTTAAAAGAAACGTAAACATGAGAATTTCAATTAATTAAAAGACATACATGTGTGTTTGTTCGAGTCAAATGCTTGTATCGAGTCATAATGGATGTTTTGCAGGAAATTTTTCCAGATTCTAAAAATGTAAATTTTCCAGAAAATCGCAGACCAGTTTCTGTCAGGATAACCTGACGGCGTCAGGAAGGAGCAGAAACAACTGATCATTTTTTCTCGTTTTCTGAGCTACTTATAAATTTTTGGAATTTTCCGGGTCTTTATTTTCCAGAAAATCTGTAAACATCCATTCCACAAGCATTATATCCTAGTTTAGTAGAGTCCTATATATATTGTTACCGTTGATTTTACGCGAAGGTTTCATTTGTTTTCTTCAAGTGTGCAGGTTTAATTTACCAAGAAGAAGATACATAAAATTGGAAGGAGTTTTTCACGCAAACGTTCTTCTTGAAGAAAGATGTAACCACCACTTCACACGGATCCTACCGAGCTAATCAGGGGAGTATTAGTTTCTTTTGTCTTTTATTACCTTCCGTTATCATAACTTTGATACTTTCGGGGAACATTCGGGACAATGTTCAGTTTAAGTGTAGGGAGGGAAAATAAAACCGGAACTTTGAAACTATGCTTATCCTTGATTATTTGCTTTGTCCAATTGCATTTGTGTAATAAACCATGAGAAATATCAGTTAGGGTAATTTTGGCACCAAATTTAAAATTTTTCATGACATATAGGAGTGGGCCATTAGTCTTAATAAAGCATCTCATGGATAGGAATTTATATGCTTAGCACAAAAAACCTTTACCACTTAAATTCCACCCAAAATGTGAGGATCGCCCTTAGATTTGTAGGAATTAAAGCATTCATCTTTAATGCTTAGAGTGTGAACTGGTAGTATAATAGATTCTAGAAATTGTTTTGTGATGCATCCCGAGATCGCTAGTAAGACTACACTTGTGTAGTTAGGAATAACTAAATGATAAGAGGCATTAGGATAACCCTTGTTTGATACCCGTAATATAATTACTTCTTCCACATAGGTTGAGTAATTCCCCCACACCTTTGCATTGTACTCATCTTTAGTACACGATACCCCTAGTTAACCCCTCAGAGCCTATCCTTTTCGTGGTTCTCGTGATGTTTCGGTTTTCCGGAATATCAATGAAGAGCATTGTTTACAATCCACCCCCAAATGTACACCCAAATCGCCTTAGCCTACCTTGTATGCACTCACTTTTAGTGCATTATTGTTAGCACATTTAACCCTTAATACAATTATCTTGTTGCTTGCATAAGTTGCTAAGTCAAGTCATATCCTTTGTACACAGTTTTGGGACGATTGGGACTCATGGGAAAAGTTAAACTTTATGAAATGACGGGAAGGGAACGTTAAATTTAAATTCCCTTTATTTGCATAATAATGTACTCCAAGTGTTTTGATCTTTTCAATTCGGGATAAATTAGTGCTAGAGTAATAAAAAATCAAGTGTAGGGATGTGCCTATAAATCCATATCATTTTGATGTTATCGTAGAGGATGGTAGAGTAAAAGTGTATGAAAAATAAAATCGAAAAAAATAGGAAAAGAAAAAAATAGAGTGTTGAAAAAGAAAAGAAAAAAACATACGGGCTACCATCCTACATCTATCTTTAATTTATGTTTGTTTGCTTCAGTTATCTAGAGTCTAGAGTGTTGAGTCTTGGCTTAGCAACGCCATTCTTCGCATGCTTGTAAAATAAAGATTTTTGACTTTCCACCACTAAATAGCCTATCCCACCAAACCCTTTGTTTCCCTACCGTAAGCCTATCATTACAACCCTTTAAAAGACCTCTTGGATAGTCTTTTCTAGGTGTGAAGGATCGATATATTTATTGTGTTAGATGATTCGGGTGGTCTTGGATGATCAAAATACATGTTGGCCATTAGAGAGAGAAGTAGAGAGTTGGGTGTTTTCTTGCTAGAGACTTGGTATACAAAAGTATGGAATGTTAGATTGAAAAGCACCACCCCTTCCATGGATGGAAGGGGTATTTATAGTTACAGGATACACGACCTCCTATCGGCCTGTGGATCAGGGATACAGTGGGTAAAGACCCGACCTTCCTCCACGGTGTTGCACTTAACTAATCTACGCTACAAACTAACTAATAAACTGCTAAATAACGTAAATAACTACAAGTCTACGAGCTAACTTATGCTAGATAATATTTGGGGTGACCGACTCTTCACTATGGAATTTTCTAATTCCTAACAATATCCCCCTAAGGGAGGTCACCCCATGTTTTACATTTCGAATCCTAGCATTCTATTCTTGACTTTGTTCTTGAGCTTGTAGACTTGAATTCTTCATTTCTGCAATCTTTGTGCTTAAGTAGTGATTCTTCAAAGTCCGCATTGATTTGTACTTTTAGTGGAGGCCTTTAACTGATCCATATCTTTGATGATCTTTGAGCTTTCTTTGAGATCATCAGCCACAGTAAATCTCTGGATCACCCTTTATTGTGTTGCCATCATGTGAAGTTGTGACTTTCGGATCGACATGCTCATACTTTTGAATCATGACATCTTTCATCAGAGTAGCGGAAGCTTTACTGGCTCATGATATTTGCAGCAGCGTAGCAGAAGCATAGTATAGAAATATTAGAGCCAGGTTATGTAGATATGCACCAGTCATGATTTCATCAATTAAGTGTGGTTGCTGTGAGCATGCGGCTTTGGATTGACTCCTCAATTCTGATCAGCTGCAACCGTCCAAATTTACATGCAAACAACAATTAGCAATAAAACACACGAAAGTGTCTTTGATCACTTTCGTTGAATTGAGGTACACGGCCCACGGTTCCCCGTTGATCAGTACAAGTACTGCCTGTGATCAGGTAGGATTCCTAAGAATCTCCTTGACAGGGTTTCGCAGCTGTTCTAGCTGTTCTCAAACCGGAACGTCTCAAAGAAGAAAACACAGAGTGAGTGAACCAGCGAATTGAGATTCACTGATTGATGAAAAATTGATTTGAAAACAATCGCGTATTGCTTAGAATAAAGAGATTTGCAATACGACAAAGTTTTTATGAGAAAGATCAATTTTCAATCAAAACACTTTTTGTATTTGAAAATAGTACACAATCGACGTGCTAGCGAAAAGAAGAGATTCGCACATAGAACGGTTTTTCTAAAAGTATTTTTTTTTCAATCAGAGATACTTTTTGAGTTTGAAACATGAATACACATTCGACGTACTAGAGAAAAGACGGTTTGCACATCGAATGGGTTTTCCAAAAGTATTCCTCAATTCCAATCCTGGACCAAGGTTGATTCAAAATTGAATCTCCCATCGTTTCTATCCAGTTGTCACAAGCTTGATCTTACGAGAAGATCTCACATGTCACCTACCAAGAGCTTGTTTGATGTTGGCTCTAGAAGGATTTCCATCTTCATCGTGAATATTTTCATACCACTCGGATGTTCTGGCAATACCACAAGGATAATGCGTAGGACTCTTAATATATTCTTACTTTCCACATTGTGTGAAACAGCAAGTCGTCATTAATTTTATGTCCTAACGAGATATTGTGGATGATCTCTTGGCTCTAGACTCAATAGTGCACATTTGGTTCCTGTGTTGGAGACTAGGGAGAGGGTCTCCTTCTTCAATATCAACAATCTCTAAGAGAAAGTCGATAGATTATGTCGGTTCCCCGTGAGAATGAAACAAGCCCTTTTAAGAGGAACTTGAGTAGCTTGAGAAGTTTAGTACAGTGTGTCACAGGGTCCATGACGTCTTGTCTTCAATACCAGTGTTACCTTAGTAAACACTAGTAGCATATGTATTGAACCCGGATTCTGCCATAAGGTTGAATTGTTGGAGGGCTATTTCTTTTCACCCTTTTCATATTCATTTCTTTTTCATTCTTCAACCCCTTCAGTGCTTACCGAGACTTCATAACTAGAACCTTGTTGGGTTTATTCCAGTACTAGCTCTGTCTCAGTCCGCACTCTTCCCATATCTCACTTTTCTCCTTTTTTCAATATACCTAAGGACTTCTACACTATCTAGTGGATTGTCCCTGGGTAGATCCCTCCGGTTCTGGCGGATCGTGGGAACTAATACCTAACCTAACCATCCTTATAACTCCATACATAAAGTAAAATGGTCGGTCTTTTTGGTACAATTAATTCTTCCTTGAAACCAATTGAAAAATCATTTGGAAAAACAATCAAGGTACTTGTGATACGAGATCAAAGCATTTTGTACCTTAATAGTTTTGATCATTTAGAAAACCTCCCCCTCAACATGTGCATATGATTTAGAAATAGTTTAGCACATTGAGGCAAGAGTTCTTTGAAACAAATTCTTGATCACAATTTCGTACGAAAAAGCCATTTGATTTTCTTGGTAAAATTCTCCCCCTCAGTATGTGCATAGGATATTTGAAATCATTTTATCACATAGAGGAAAGAGCTCTTTTGAAGCACATTCATGATCACAAAAGCCATTAAGAAACCATTTGAAAACTCAATCAAGGTACTTTATGTTAAAACATAAAAGCTTTTGTACCTCGATAGTTTATTTTCCTTTAAAATGCTCCCCCTCAATATATGCTTCGAGATTCGAAAGCGTTTAGCACATACGAGAGAGCAGCCTGCACAATTGAATCCAAACTATCACCTTTTATCAATTTCATTATTAAATCACAAATTCTCCCCCGATCAAAAATATCAAACCCTTTGAGATTTTGGATCCCAAGTGATTTAATACGGTTTAGAAAACATGGGAGAATATGTGGCCTGGTTTAAATACTCATCATGTTTTTGGATAAATCCTCCTCCTCAACATGTGCATTGTGTATGAAATCGTTTGGCACATGGTGGCAGGAGTGCCTTTAAAGGACTAAAACCAATTCCATTTAAACAGATAAGAGATTTAACTCACGATCTCTACCCCGATCAAAATTTCAAACCTTTTGAGATTTGTGATCCCAATTGATTTAAATCATTTAAAAGATTTTGGGGAAAGACGTGGTTTGATTTAACTTTGAAAAATGACAGATAAGGACCATTTTAAGACATTAAAGATTGTTAGTGTCAGGTATGATTGTTTTAAGAGATCTTTTAGTAAAATAAAACAATTTCACAATCAAACAAGAACAGAAAAAATTTCATTTTAACAGATCTTTGAGTTTTAAAGAAAATCATACCATGACATAACATTAAATCTTTAGATCACCACATTTTAACGTACAAACCGGAACTTTTATGAAGAAATATTGTTTGAAAATATTATATATGAAATCACTTAAGATTTTACAAAATAAAGTCCGGTAGATTTCAAAACTTTGAATCCGATTTATTTTCAAAAACAATATTTTCCATTTTCAAAACAATTTAATCAAGTTATTTCAAAATTGTTTAAAAAATGGTATAATCACAATTTTCCTGCACAAAGATACGTTAGGTGGTTGAGAAGCTTCTGTTGTTGCTGTAGGGCTTGGAAGAAAAACCGTCTGCAGATGCAGTGAGACTTCTTCTTACGTTGCATTTTGAATGTCAACTGAGGACAAATTAAGCTCCATTTCTTCAATCACTTAGAAGAAAACCATCTGCTGATGCAGTGAGACCTCTTATGTTGCATTTATGCCAACTCTCCATAGAAGTCCAATTAAGCTCCGTTTCTTCATTTGTCAACCCAAGATATAGTTACCCTTTCCTTTTGGCATCCAATCATCTTCAATTGTGGGATCCGGATCGGGAACATTCTTATAGCCAATATACCTGCATACGTTAGTGAACACACATACAGATATATGGTGGTCGACATCACCCATAAAAACATTCGACTAATTAAAGTCAATTCAACATAACAATCAGATCATATAAGGCATGGGGTTTATGTGTTAATCAAACTCTAATCATCTAAACCTAACAATCATATCCTAAATTCCTAGTCCTTCGACACAGGCAAATATCATTTTTAATTAAGCACGTACGATAATTAAGAAAGCTCGTTAGATGATATAGATTTGAAAACATTCTCCCCCTCAATCAATGACTCATTTTTCTAAAAACTTTAAAAGCGCTGAAGTCATTGATTGAGTTTTCAATTTTTATAAAAACTTTGAATCTGATTGTTTTGAAAGCAACTCATTTTCCACCAATTTGAAAACACAACAAATATTTTTCTGAAGAATTTATAGACGGAAAAACATTTGTGTAGGAACAGCAGTCCTTCGACATACTTTCCTCAAATTGTTTTAGGATAAGTGCTCGAAATATTTTGAAAAAATGTTTAAGCGCAACACTTTCCTTTCTTGAAGACCGGGTTGCTATCTGAAATAATAGCAAACCATAGTTTAAGTTCGGGTTACAGTCTGAAATAACTGCAAGCCATTTTTGAAGCGCGGGTTACAGTCAGAAATAACTGTAAGCCATATTTTGAGACATGTTTAGAAAAGAATATTTACACCTCCGTGCCATTATTGAATGACATTTCTAAGACCGTAGATGTTATCGATACCAGAAGACATGTCATGAGAAAATAATATTTTTGGTATTTTTCAAATTTTCTGATTTTTATGGGTTTTTTGTTGGTGTTATATTTTTCTATTTTCTTTTTCTTTTTTTTTATATTTTTGTATTTTGTTTTGCTGGTTTTATATTTTTGTATTTTGTTTTTAATAAATATATACAAAGATAGAGAAGATGATATAGTTAAATAAGATGATGATACGAGTACCGAGATAAGGATATCGAGCAGCACGTCGTAGAAGATAGAATTCGTCATCTCTTAAACTTCCACCACCAAAGCTTCCGAGGCTCCAGAATAGGAGATAGAGCATGAGCCTTTGAGAAAGAGAGACTTTGGCAGCTTCCCCTCAAACCAAAAATCCTTATGTTGAGCAGATTCGAAGCTCTATTTCAAGCTTGCTTTAGCCAGGTGCACAAAGAAGCACACCATTATCATTGATCCAGCTGCTCCTTTTAAGAATAATCACCGTGATTCTTCGTTCGAGGCTATATCATCCAATAGAACAACAGCAACGTATCATCCCACATTTAAATAATCTTCTCAAATTTCCTTTTCCACTGAAGTCTGAAGCGATCCATTCCAAAAAGGTGTCAAGAGAAAAATTCCCCCAAGTAGATGAATTGATGTAGTCAGCCTCTGTGTATAATGCTCACGAACTCTCCCGAATACACATCATGAGGGGAATGAAAAAACCTTCCCATGTTCAAATTTTTCTTCCCGGATGATCGTGTATGAAGCTCAAGAACCTGAAGTACACCAATACCCAAGAGCTCTCCCGAATACACATCATGAGGGGAATGAAAACACCTTCCCATCTTCACATTTTTCTTCCCTGATGATCGTGTATGAAGCTCAAGTATCCGAAGTATACCAATACACAAGGAATGAATAACTGAAAACATTGAAGAAGCTGGCCAAGTCACTGATTATCTCTGCGGATGACAATCTCTGCGGATGTCAACTCCGGAATAAGTGATTATATCTCTGAATCACTGATTAAGCACTCAAGTGAAACAGCTGAGCGTCCCCAATGTACACAATCTCTCTCCCCTGATCATTGTGATACCATCGAAATCACCACACACTAGTGTACCTCTTTTATCTTCAGAAACTTTCTCTAACATCACTTCCCCCACGTAGATGAAATACTAACACTAAACGCCTTGATGAGTAAAACCTTGAGTTTCTCTGCGGTCATGACATTTGTTTTCCCGGGATGTCTTCAATCACTTAGAAGAATTAAGTTCATCAAGTTTACTCGTCATGAGTCAAACCTTGAGTTTCTCTGCGGTAATAACATTTGTCTTCCCGGGATATCTTCAATCACTTAGAAGTATTAAGTTCATCAAGTTTACTCGCGTTTAGATGCGTGTCTCCTTCCTTCTTTTTGGTTTTGATGATTCAGAATCAGCAACACATAATAAGCCCAAATACTTGAAATCTTTATGAGAAGAACACTTGAACTCTTGTGAGAATCAACTTGCTAAAGACTCTCTCTGACTATTTTTATCAACCCTTATGTAGACAATTTGAAGTGACCACTGAAGAAGAACACCTGATATAACATACTTGAAACTGAAGTCAACATCCCCACATTTGTATCTTAAGCTTGCACCTAATGATGGAAGAACGGTGTAGAGAATTTATGCTTCAAGCAAATCTCTAAGTACTCACTACCCAAAGAAAGTATGAGACATTAACACCTCTTGCGATTATCCACACCGTCATATGCGTGTGACACTGAGTAAAACAAAGTAACTCCTAATAGTGATAGTTAACCAGGTCTTCAACCAACCACCTCGACTGCTGGTAACTAGATAAACCAAGTCTTCAACTCAAATTCTTAAGCCTGAGCAAGTTATCAAATAAGAACACGCCTTTGTGAAAGTCAACTTCAATCTCAAATAAGTGATAAATGATTAACTCCGAAGTAATCAACTTGTGTCAAATGTCCAATACGTGAAATAGTTAATAACAACGTCTCGAGGAGTCACTGCTAAAGAATATGAGCAAGTCTAATTGGGGATTGAATCTGACTTATAACTCTCTCCCAACTAGTGCTCTCCCCTAAACCGACAATTTGTTTGATAGATGCCCAGATTAAGAAGAAGTCTTTAGATCGTTAAATGCAACTCGTCTTTAGTCTTCTAACATGTAGCAGAAAATGTAGAACAGACTATAGACTCGACCTTCTTCAAGATTGTTCAGTTGGGGAATAGATAGTTAACATCTTCAACTCACACCAAAAAGCATCCCACCAAAAAGCATCCCAATTAACTTACATCTTGCAAATCCCCTTAACTAAAATCTCTCCTAATCAAACAAGAACAGAAAGATGTTCATCAAGGAAATCAGCAATAAGGCCGCAATGAACACACAAGATGGTAACGCCAAACTACCAATCACATCAAACAAGAACAAAGAGATTGTTCGGAATCATCATGTTGATGTATACGTGAAGCATTAACCGGAAGCACTTTGTCGATAAACTCATCAATCCGAGTGAAGATGTCAACCAACGGCTCTTAGAAGAGAAAAACTCCATGTGAAGATGACCCGATAATAAGAAGCTCGGTTCTTACATGAGTTTAGAGCCGTATGACCATTTAAATTCTCAAATATCAATCAGCAATGCAAAAAAAATCACACTTCTTCTCCCCCTCAAGAATTACGTACGGAGATGTCATTCTTGATTAAACAAGTGAACATCATCCAAATGTAGTCTATTCACACTTCTCCCCCGCAAAATTAGCACAGGATATCGCCATCGTCATTATAGTTGAGAAAGTGGAATCAGAAAACAATCAACAGTAGCCCGGTTCACTTGATGACTGAAGCGCATGGAAAAAGTATGAAGCATGTTGATGAGAATGGTCATAATAAGAAGATTTCTCTTCTTCAGAAGATAAAGCGCACTGACACGTACACCTTTCTTTTCTTTAGAGAACGAGGCATGAACTGAAGTGTTCATACGTCATAAGAAGATTTCTCTTCTTTTGAAGATAAAGCGCACTGAGACATACACTTTTCTTTTCTTTAGAGAACGAGGCATGAACTGTTGTGTTCATACGTCACAATCTCTCTCTTTTTAACTCTCTTAGCAAACCATGTAATCATCCCCATTATCATTCTGTAGGCTCTTTGTTGTGACAGCAGATGGAGAAAACCCAATATGATGAATTTGACCGTGAAGTAAACTAACCCGAACTCGTGACTTAAACTTGCACATATGTAACAAAGAGCGGTGTCGATTTCCATTAGCATCTCTAAGTACTCTCTATGTACTCTATACTCTTCAACCAACCAACCATCAAGTATAAGACGTACATTACCGCTTGAAAATCCACAATTGAATGTGACACTGAGCACTACAACGTAACTCCTTAAAGTGATAGTTATTTTTGTGGAAAACAGAGTCCAATTCCCCCACGTGGTAAAAGGAAAAGACTCCCAAAAATAACTAGATTTCCAAGTCTTCGTTTTTTGAAAAAAGCTCGAACAAGGATCTCGAAGAATCTTCATCCAACCATCCCCGATATCTTCAGATACTAAGTATACTCGCCCGTGATATTTCACTTCAACCTCAAATTAATAATAGTGACTTAACTCCGTTGACACATCTTCTGATTAAAAACTCAACTCTAGCCTCCTTTGACGTTTTAAGTGAACTCCGATAATGGTTTCATCCTGACCATGGTTAAGTGCACATATCCCCGTAAAACCAAGTAATAACCATACTGCCATGACGAATATCCAAACATACATCCAAATCATGAAGTATACCCTTTTATCCCTTCTTCGAAGCAGAAACCGTAGCACCAACGTCAGATAGGATCCATAAATACACTTTCCTCTCTCCAGGATGGTTCCATCATCACGGGATTTTACAATTCTATGGTCTAAACCGAGAAATAGTTTCTTTCGCGGGATTTTACAAGATCAAGAATAAACCGTAAGATAGATCCGGAAATGTACTTTACTATTACCAGGATGTTTCCATTGTCACGGGATTTTACAAGTCTATGATTTAAACCGAGAAATAGGTTCTTTCGCGGGATTTTACAAAATCAAGACAAAACCGTAAACAATGTCAGCTTGAATGTGTTATGACGACTTTGGTTTCAGTGAATATCTGTTTTTAGGGGAACATGCAGCGGTTCATCAATGGTTCATTATCCAACATCATCAACAACAACAATCATCCAATCAACACTTTGGTAAATACATCATTCACGCATTCTGTCGGCTATTGTAGTTACCACATGGAGAATTAAACCCAATATGCTAAACTTGATCATGAAGTAAAACTCCCCAGATTTGTTACTTAAACTTGTACGAATCCTCGTGAAAAAGAAACGGTGTACCAAATGTACAAGACCTCTTGACATTCTCAACTGAGTGAGACACCGAAGTGATAGCTACGTTGTGGGTTAAGCGAGAAAGAATCACAACCGTAACTAAATAGCCAAGTCTTTATCACACTCAACAAGTGCCCAAACAAGTCATCTTCGCGGAAGGGTAGAAAGAAAGAAGACGAAATAAGTAAACGAGCCCGGAAAACTTCATTTCAAATCCAAATAAGAAATACCATCCCAACAACCCTGTAGTCAACCTTGTCCAATCAATAATTCATGCCGTGAACTAGTATCCTCCGTGAAAATGTATAAACCAAGGTATCAAACCTTATACCACATCAAATCTCGTCATTAGATCTCATCATCATCATCAAAACGTACACTGGAGCCAACTTGAGCCCATTAAATATTTAGCACGTTTGATAATAAAAATCCATCCGGAATTAATTTCTCTTAAAATTAAAAACATGGCACCAACTAATGTAATATAGCCCAATTCACAACATTACTTATCATTAAGAGAATGAGTCTGCGGATGTTTGATTTAAATGATTAAAACCGAGATTCAAAAGATACCATATAACCCGTTCCAAAATGAGTACCATTAAACACATGGTCCATTGATATCATTTATCACCCCCGATCACTCAAAGAACTCGTACACATCCATTGATAACATTAATCATACCCAATCATTCAAATAAATCAAATAAGTCGTACACAAAAAATCACGCGGCCCAACTCAGTATTAATAATTCCCAAGGATACCATGCTCCATAATGAATATCCATGAATATCCACCTGATCCAAAATATACTATAACCAGCCCAATATCTAGAGAGCTCATATCGGCCCAATGACATTTCACGGCCCACATATGAAATGTAACAACAGCCCAAGTAGTGGCATCCTAACTTGATCCAAAAGCCAAGCAAGCCCATCCTATCCAACTACTTGTATCATCCGGATATAAGAGATGAGATACCCTAATATTTAGCTCATATTAACCCTAACCATTTCTCAAACACACCGCCTCTCTCTCACCTCAAACCCTAAAAACTCTCCAAGATAATCCGCCTAGCACACTAAATCATCTCTCCACCGACGCATCACACCAATAATTAACATAATCTCAGTCAACCCCAAATAATCTCAACATCAATCTGCCTTACAACAAACGCAGCCTCCTCCATTCATTTATCTCAAAAACCATATCTCACCCAAAAACTTTTCTCAAGTAATAAAATGGTTCTCGTATAGACCCTAAACACCCACGACCATATATCATTTGATTCAATTACAATCTCGCCATAAAGAACGGCTTGAGGTGTGGACATGGTTCCAAACATGAATACCACAGGGATGGTATGAGTATCATTATCCATGGATCATCTTCAAGATCAATTAGTGGTCTCGGGTAAGATATTAATTATGTGTTGGTAGTATATATTAATAATCGAAACAAAGAAACAAGGACTAACGAAAATGTTATACCCTTGATTCTTTATATTCGTACATAATCAAAGCTTTTGGATCAATGATGAGTTCCTTCTCAAGTTGAATGACCTTAGAGTCATGATACTACCCTTTTTGTTGCAACTAGAGATTGAGACTGAGATTCGAATGAAACATAAGGTAAGTTCGAATCTTGTTCATGAAAGAGGTTTTGAGTCAAGATTAAGATTAATTATTGATGACGTTTTTGGTATGGATTAGAGTTGACAAGGCTGAGATTGACCCTAGTACATGGTCTTTTTCAGTTTTGATTGATGTTAGACTGATGGTGTATTGAAACTGAGGTCAAGTCGATTTAGGTATAAGGTTTTGAGGTCTTGATTTATGGTTGTTGATATGTTGGTGATGACAGTGGTCAAACGTAATACTCTTCTTCATCCTTCTTTTTGTCTAAGTCGCTAGGTCTAAGTCATGGAGTCAAGTCACTAGCAGAGTAGTGAGTCAAGTTGCTAGCATAAGTCGCTAAGCCAACTCACTATGCCAACTCGCTACAGTTGCTGACTCAATAGTCAACAACTCGCTACCAGGTACAAGTCGCTAGCATACAAACCAAATTGCTAGCATAATGGTTAAGTGTGTGTCAACAAGTCGCTACATGATAAATATCAAGTTGCTAGGCAAGTCGCTAGATTTTCGAACACAACTCGCTGCACAAATACAATGAATATAGACAACTTGAAAAGACAAGTCTCCACTTAGAAACAATGAATCTGGACAGTTTTGTGTACAACTCGCTAATATGATATGTGACATTTTCCGATGAGTTTTCCGACCCTTATTCCGACCATATTCATATGTAAACCCAGAAAACTTGTTTTGACTACAAGAAAGTGACCAATAAAGCAGATATGAGACCAATGGACACAAGACAGATATGAGCATAACGTGACATATTTGACCAACAGCAATACACAGACTTTTAAAAACTGAGTACCAATCAGATTTGACCAAAAGCAATACACAAATATTTTTTAAAAAACTGAGTACCAATCTTTTTTGACCATTAAGGGTAAAACTTTGCTAAAAACTGTTTATCAAAAGATAAGAATTCCGACCATAAAACAGTACACAAAACAGTTTTCAAGATGAACCAAACACCACCATAACCATGATACAAAACCACACAAATCAATAAAACACAATAACCTTGGCTCTGGTACCAATTGAAGGATCGATATATTTATTGTGTTAGATGATTCGGGTGGTATTGGATGATCAAAATACATGTTTGCCATTAGAGAGAGAAGTAGAGAGTTGGGTGTTTTCTTGCTAGAGACTTGGTATACAAAAGTATGGAATGTTAGATTGAAAAGCACCACCCCTTCCATGGATGGAAGGGGTATTTATAGTTACAGAATACACGACCTCCTATCGGCCTGTGGATCAGGGATACAGTGGGTAAAGACCCGACCTTCCTCCACGGTGTTGCACTAAACTAATCTACGCTACAAACTAACTAATAAACTGCTAAATAACGTAAATAACTACAAGTCTACGAGCTAACTTATGCTAGATAATATTTGGGGTGACCGACTCTTCACTATGGAAATTTCTAATTCCTAACAAGGTGCGTATGCCAAAGCGATGGAGGTTTGATCTAGTCTCAAGCCTATGGTAATCTATGTACTAGAACCGGTTAATGAGTGTTTATCTTCCATTTCTAATTGTTATATTTCATATACACCCGAGAGATGTGAGTATCCAAACACCCCATGTGAGGTGCTAGTATGTAATTTCCGTGCTTGTTATGACTTTTGCGGGGCTTATATGTGTTGTGAATCGTTCTAAACTAATGCTTCATAACCCATAACTTATAAATTAATTTGCTAAAACACATTTTCTAGAGGACAAGCAAATACCAAGTGTAGGGATATTTTATAAGGTTTTAAAATGTACCTTTTTGAGGGGTCGTTTAAGCCCTTATTTGATCACTTTTGTATCCGTTATTACTAATATCGTTCCTTTTCACTTTTTAGGTATCTTGAAGGCAAAATGTTGGAATGACACTTATTCGGACGAAAAGGAGCGAATATACAAAGAAAATGGCCAAAGTCAAGAATCGAGACACTTAGGCTGTTGGAACTTAAGGGGACGGCATCAGGATTTACAAGTGACGGCGTCAGGTACTACTAGAGACGCCGTCGGACAAGTTCTGTGACGACTCAGTAGCCAAATTGCTCATTTACCAATGACGCCTTCAGGTTTTAAAAGAGTAGGGCGTCGCAACTCAGACGGCCTAGATTTGATCCAGACGACGTCAAAGACTGTAGGGGATGACGTCACAAGCATAAGGTGACGCCGTCGCAAGACTAACGTGGCCAAGACGAAAGCCTAATAACGGCGACCCGACGACGTCACAAATCAAAGGGTGACGGCCGTCGCATTTGTAATCTTATATATAGAATCCGAATTTTTTAGTTTTCAGTGTGTAGTCTTTTGGAGTAAAAACCTAAACTGAACCAAGGCTGTCTTGTACAGTATTTTAGGGTTCCATACCCTATCTTACATCAAGATAAGTGTTTTACTTCATTAATTTAATTATGTCTTCCTTTGATTGTGTGTATGCTTGCATGTTCCTCATGTCCGGCTAATTTACTTTTGTGTTTACTTAGGTAATATGAAACTTAGTTATTGAATATTGATTGGTTGTCTCTTATCTTAATTGTGATTGACCTAGTATTGCGATAGGTCATTCGTTGTGTTTGTAACGCTTGATTAATCTTTGATGAACCTTAGTTTATAATCGCCTAGAGTAATTGTAGGCTAGTCATCCAAAGAATACCTTAGAGTTAAAGTTTATAAATCCTAGAGATTTTGTAGTCATTAACCTTTGGTAGCTTCAAAGAGTTAGGGATAAATGCATACCCTACGACCTTAGAGACCCAACGCAATTAAGAATAAGGACGTGACAATTCAACCACCAATAGGAGATAACTAGAGAGTAATAAAGCCTAAGCAAATACATTTTTAACTATCATACGAGCACACAACAATAGACATAGACTACCCTCACATTAGTTTAGATAATTAGATAAGTAGAAGTAATCGGTAGAAATACCAACCCCCCAAATCCAAGCCCCGAGATTCGTACCTTTCCATTTCCTAAAAAACATAAAAAGATAAAAAATAATCTTCCTCAACCCCAACATTAGCGTAGTAACTTCTCACTAGCATTCCTATTCCCCTAGAGAACAATATCAATTCCCATGGCTTACCCTAATACTACACTACAACGATTAGGTTCACTGCGTAGGGTGTTGAAAAACTTGCTCGACGAAAAGGAAGCTCCTTTGACCCCGAACGACGCGTGTAGCATTATCAAAGAAGATTCACCAGACTTCTTCTTGCGTTTGGACTCTTTATCCTTATCCTGATCATCATCGTCTCTTGGACGCTTTGGCTATTCAGCTGCCGCTCTGCATGAAGTTTTAAGTTGGTATTCCAGCAATGCGTCAAACAGGTTACCTTCATCAGAAGTAAATGTTGCAGATCGTTTTGACATTTGTAATACCAGCTTGGAAACCATTTCTGCATCAAAAATAGCTGCAGACTCAGTTGGGTTGATTGTTATTGATAAAGGCGTTGATTTTATTGTTTTCTTGACCAACTGCATGAGATTCAGAGAGAGTTGTCTGGTGAACATCTCTCTTGTCACTCCAGGAACAATGTCGATAAGGAACTTATCAGTATATTCCCTAATCGTCTTGTTCATTTCACCCTGTATATCTCGATCGAGAAACTTCCGGATTTGTTCCCGTTCTCCCAACATCTCGTTTATCACCTTTTGAAGAAGATTGACTCTGTCGGCGAGTTGATTCAGTTTCTTGTTGGTCACGTCTTTCTTTCTGACTTGCTTGACAGCTTTGGCTATCTTTGTCTTAGCTCGTGATATCCAAGTATCGGTTGGTTTCTTTACCGACCTGGATGCGGATCTGGTGGTGGCTTTGGATGGTGGTGGAGATGAGTGAGAAGATGAGTCTGACGATGATGATTCATGAGGAGGCTCAGAGTCCTTTGGTGGCTCAGAAGTTTGTTCCTTGCTATGTGCGGGACTATCTAGAAGATAGTCAATGGCTTCCTTTTCGGCTTGAGCGTTTTCTGCAGCCTTGACCTTTGCCTCTTCATCAGCTTGAGCTTGAGCTTCTTTTTATGATTTTTCTTTAGCCGCAGCCTCAACATCTTCTTCAGGAATTTTCTCAGACTTCTTCATTTCTGGTTCCTCAAAGTCATAGGTGATAGAATCCTCTAGTTGCTTCTTTTCAGATTCGTGGGTGGTGGTACCAGTTCCCTTATCGGGTTCATTAACCACATCGGACACTGGTGTAATTAGTGCACCACCACTTGACCCTCCGGGGCCACGAGTTTGTTGCAGATTGAAATCTTGAGCAACATGTTGGAGTCTGAGGTTCTTAAGTTTCTTTCAGTAATCTCTGTCTTCATGCTGCGGCTCTTCATCGGAGCTCTCTTCTTCCTGCTCTTGCACTAGAGTTTTCCCTTTATCAGACTTGGGACTTAGATGTTTTTCAACTGTTAGTGTATCATCTACAGCATATTCTGAGTAGGTAACCCCTTCATCTGATTCAGTGCCCTCTGAGTCCTCATCCATCAGTTTGGGTTCTGGTTTAGGATTTGGAATGACAACCGTTGATGGTACTTTCCTTTTCTGGAGGGATTTCTCTTTGGATACTTTAAGGGACTTCCAGTGCTTATAACACTTCCTGCACTGCCTCTCCTAGTTTTCCTAACAGGTGTACCAGAATACTTAGCATCAATGAAACCTACTTTTCCTGCTTCAACTGCTACCAGATATCGTTTGTACGATTGAAGGCCTTTGATAACATCAGTAAGAAGATAATCTGGCAACACTACACCCAGTTTCTTCGTGGTTGATTCTTTGAATCTTACCATGTTGAGTGTGGATTCAAGTATCACGGAGTGATGGATGGGGTCTTCAAGTGTTTGGGGTATATCTGGACTGGTTTCAAGAATCCTTTTGATCAACAATTTTGTGTATCTGACATAAGGGATCTTGGAGCCAGGCCTTTTCAGGTAAGTCATCATGTCATCCTAGATCAGAGCTGCAAATTCGATGTGCTTCATGTTGACCATGCCCCAAAATATTTGAAGTTCCATGAGCTTCGGATGCTCATAGCCACTGTCACGTCCGGAAACGAATTTAACGATCATAATGTACAGTGTTCTCCATGGTTGAGGAATATTCTTGAGATCTACTGAGGAGTGTTTAGTGATAACTCCTGCAGCTTCATCGTAGCCGATGTCGACCATGAATTGGAGAACGACCTTTTCCGTAGGAGTAGCAGAGAAATCAGTAGGCTCGATGGTTGGTAGAAGAAGAACAGCCCTTAAATTTGCAGGAGTGATGGTGACTTATTTGTGGTTAAGCTTCACCGTCACAACACTTTGACCTTTGACCTTTTGTATCGTTTTCCAGAATTGGTGAACATAGATCTCCAGCACAGTAGCAGAATTTGTGAGCATGTTCTTGTAAGGGTGAGTCTTTAGAATATCCACAGCAATCTGACAAGATGACTCACACAAGTGAAGTTGTCAAAATCAACTCTGAGGTTGTTCTTCCCAATCTTCATAGAGTAACCGTTGGGGAAGATGTCTTCCATTGAGATAAGATTTGGTGCATCAACATTTTCCATTTGGACGTCCATATCGTGATCTGAAAGACATTTAGCCA
The DNA here is from genome assembly GCA_019973895.1 of Chrysanthemum seticuspe. Taxonomy (NCBI): domain Eukaryota; kingdom Viridiplantae; phylum Streptophyta; class Magnoliopsida; order Asterales; family Asteraceae; genus Chrysanthemum; species Chrysanthemum seticuspe. The sequence continues at coordinate 117,484,844 of BPTQ01000004.1, read as the reverse complement.
AAAGAACCAACATATCGAAAGACATTACGTTAGTCAAAAGTTGATTTTATTGACCAATTATTGAGTATGATATGTTAATGAATGTTATGAGTCCAATGTTACTTGTTTGTCCAATAGTCCAAAGTAGTCGTGATAAGTTTCATGAGTTGATTAACTTTGGATTTTATAGTCCAAGTTTTTCACTTATTTTCACAACATATTAACCATTTACGCTTATTAGTGACATTTCGGTTTCGTGATGTTATGATTAGTTTATTTACAAGTTTGTACGCGTAACAATTCACAATTATGGTTAAAATTAGGCTTAAGCGTAGATTTTGCAAGCTTATGCGTAAAATAGTAAACCATACGTGTAGGCATAAGCTTATGCGTAGGATCTTGACTTACGCGTAGGAAAAGAGAGCCTTAGGCATAGAGCTTACGCGTAAGCGTATGTGGGAGTTTACGCGTAAGGCTTACTCGTAAGAGTGAACCTTATGCGTAAGACTCACTGTTTACGCATATCCTTCATAGGATACGCGTAGTCACTTTGTAGAACCTTACGCGTAAAGGTTACGCGTAAGATTTCTCTTACGAATAACTTTCTACACGTAAGGCAATCCTTATGCGTAGGAATCCATGGTTAACCTTGATTCTGAATATTTCACGCGTAAAACCTGAAACAAATTTGTCATAAAAATCATCATTAACATATTTATTTAATCCTTTTTCAATCTTAAATGGAATTACTATGTGTTAGGATTTAGAAAATCTAGTCATTAAAGTGTCGGTCACCTCAAGTATATGTTATCGTTAGAAAGCTCGTAGTCGTAGTCATTTAATATTAGTTAGTATTTAGTTAAGCAACACCGTGGAGGACGGACGGGTCTTTTCCCACTGTATGCCTGATCCACAGCCAGTAGGAGGCGAGTCTTGTAAGAAAACTATAAATACCCTCTACCTCCCAAGGTAGAGGGTTGGAGCTTCAATACCACTTTTCTTTGTTTCACATAGTTCCCAACTCTCTTCCCTTTCTCTCTCTAGAACTTTCTCTCTCTAAACATTTGTATACGCCCCATATGTTATTGGTTTGATGTGTTTGTGAAATCCTATATGTTACAATTGGTATCAAGAGCCATGGTTTGATCACTCATCTTTCATGCTCTTTGTTTTGGTGGATTTCATAAGGTTTTTAGGGTTATAAGTGTTTAGGAGAGTTTGAATCGTTTGGTCAATTTCTAGTGTCAAAGTTTGAATTTTGATTGTACTTTTGTGTTTAGGATCATCATATGTGTTTAGGTTTTGAATTGGAAGGCTTGAATCAATGTGGTTTGGTTGTTTTTGATTGATAAAGTGTTTGTTTTTGAAATGTGTACGAAGCGAGTTGAGCCACGGTGTTGCATTTCATGGAAGCGAGTTGCTTTGTTATTGGAAGCGAGTTGGTATATGCGACTTGGCTATTAAGCGAGTTGATTCTTTAAGCGACTTGAGTTCTAAAGCGACTTGGCTATTAAGCGAGTTGTATTGGCAGCGAGTTATTTTATGCGACTTGGTTGTTAAGCGAGTTGTCTTTGTATGCGACTTGGCTATTTAGCGAGTTGACTCTTTATGCGACTTGGGTTTTAAGTGAGTTGTTTCTTTAAGCGACTTGAGGTTTAAGCGACTTGTCTTTGAAGCGAGTTGACTGTTTAGCGAGTTGATACCAAAGCGAGTTGATTGTTTGGCTACTTGTCTATTGAGACTTGTCACTTCTTCGTGCTACATTTTTACGGTTGTTCTTTTGTTTTAGTAAAATCCCGTGAAAGAATCAATTTAACGGTTTAATCAAAGAATAGTAAAATCCCGTAGAACTTGTAATCATGTCCAACAACGTACCTACTATCGTTTCTAGTGTAGCTGAGGACGTTCAAGCATCTGGATCAGATACTCGTCCACCTATATATGCTTGACAGAACTGATTATGACTCATGGGCTCAACGAATTAGGTTGTACTGTTTCGGAAAGGAAAATGGGGTTAACATTCTCAAATCAATAGATGAAGGACCTTATCAGATTGAGTCTACAAGAGACATACTTGAAACTGCAGTGGATGGTACAGTGATCTTAGGATTGGACAAAACAAAGACGTATGATGAGCTCAATGATAAGGAGAAAAAGAGATATGATGCTGATATCAGGGCTTCAAACATTATACTTAAGGGTCTTCCAAAAGACATCTACCAGTTAATCAATCACAACACTGAAGCCAATGCAGTTTGGGACAATGTCAAGATGCTTATCTCTGGTTCTGAATACTTCTTGCTTCACTTAGGCATTCTTTACAGAAACATACATCATATGAGATATGTTCTATTTGTTGTTCTTGCAAACAGACTCCAATGAAATGTTCTTCATCTTCATCCAGATGATCATTACCCAGTGCTTCTCGATCATGCTGGTCAACAGAATCTCCCAGACCTGGAGATACCACCTGAGAATGCTTACATCATCCTTGAAACAGACGGATGTATGGAAGGATGGATAAAAGCTAATAATGGCTTGACAATCTGTTCTTAGAGTTATCTCTTGTTTATCAAGGTAGTAGATCTTTAACTTTTCCAAAGTGTTGATACAGGCATTGATTTCAGCATCGATTGTCGATTGAGTTGTTGAGAATTTGCCACTTGCATATGCACAGATTCTTTCTGAACTCCTTGTGATTAAAATGTTACTTTCACCTAAGAAGGCTTAAAGCACAACTGCAAGAGAAGAAAGAAGAAGGAGTAGGGTTTCAATATACTCAGTAGTTGCCTTCTGATTGGCAAGACTCATCCGGTGATGAGCTTCTTCACTTCGTGAATCATTTAAAGCCAAGCACCCTGGTCTCTTTCTTTCCCTTTGATTTCTTTTCTAGTTACAGGATGCCATGGTTTATTCTTTGGAATATGTTAATTTAGCTTGTGTTTATAATCGTCTAAATCTCTTTTCCAAAGTAGCACTTAAGAATTTCAAAAATATTTTTGAAAAACAAAAAGATCTTGAGTCAAAAGTCCAAAGTTGTCAAGAGAAGATTGAATCGTGTGAGGAACCACTGCAATAATAGACACAGGGGCATTAACATGTTGTATAAAATCAATGCCTGTATCAACACTTTGGAAAAGTTAAAGATCTACTACCTTGATAGAGAATCACAGCTGTATTGATGCCTTTGAGCACTTTAAGATGAAACTAGGGGAAAGTGTCACTGAATATTATGTGAGGTTCCACAAGCTTGTGAATGACATGAGGAATATTAAGATGCCAAATATTCAGCTAAACTCAAAGTTTGTAAACAACATGAATCCCGAATGGCACAAATTTGTCACTTCAGTCAAGTTAACTAAGGGTTTGAAGGACACTAACTATGAGAAATTGTATGCATTCATGCTTCAGAATGAGAGACATGCTATGTTTGAACGAATGATTCTTGAACAAGTCAAATCTAAACAGGGAGAGGCAAGCTAATCTAATGACTCAACAGCATTCTACACCAATGTAGGGATTACTACCAAAGCTTCACAATTCATACCTACTGGAAATAGTAATCACAAACTCATTCCCGATCCAAGGTTCAAGCAACCTGATGCTGATGCAGTCATGGAACATTTCATCAATCAACTGGCTCTTACGGTTAAGCAAAACCTGATCCTCACTCGACACACCAACAGTCTACACACTAACAATGAAATCAGAACTGCATCTAATCTACACAATCATGCTCTTCTCAGAGATGGAAATATTATGGTGCAACAAGTTCAAGGAAGGCAGTATGAACAAGGAAAAGGTGGAGGATCTGTAAAACCCTAAAAATACGAAACATAGATAAAGACTAAAATACCCTCGAAATCAAAAATTTTAAAATACGTACAATACGTTTATAATCATTTAACGAAATTAAAACTAATTTGCAAATAATTAAAACTTAACGAATATGTTACGTGATCGATTTTGGTACGACGAGAGATTTAAACGTTTCGCTAATAGGTTGGGCCTCGTTTTCTTTAATGGTGAACCATTTGGGTCGTTAGTTGTTTGTATGGAGCCGAGAGTCCAAGGAAGGGCCCAAGGGGCGTTTGTTTTTGTGTCGTGTGGGGCAAGAACCGAAGCCCACATGGGCGTGGGTTTTTGGTGTGTTCGGTTGGACCAAGCCGAGACCCAAACCCCCCCCCTCCTAAAGCCCTAAACCGAAAATACTTATACTATATATACAATACATAAACTCAAAAGTGAAACCCTAGTTTAGTTTTGGTTGCCTCTCTTTTCTTTTTGCTCCTACTCGGCCGAACCCTACAACCTTTGGTGTCGAGATTTTGCTTCAACCAAGTTAAGGTATAACATGTTTCTCGTCTTCCTTTGATGCACCTTAAGTTAATATATTGTAGCTATTTTGTTTTGTCGACTTGTGTTTTTCTTTTGTGTCGAGCCGTACGAAACCAAAACAAACAAACCATATGAATTGAACCTTGTAATATTAGGAGAACATGTATGTAATACGTATTGTTTGAATCAGATCATAGGTATGTCGAGCACAAGAGAACCGAACCACATATATAAATGTTATCATGCCTAATAAATTCGAAACCCTAATTGGAATGGAACCCTAAGTGTAATTAATGGTCTAAACATGTGATTATAATGGTTTTAATAAACCCTAAAACTGGACAGCATCATATGTCGAATTTGTGTGTGTTATAGATCCAATTTTATAAGGGAAATAATCTGGGTTTTTGTTGGAAAAGTTTATTTTATGTCTTAGTTAAGTTTTACAAGTGGTTTGGTCGGATTTGGAGTTGTCTAAGTCGTATTTTTGTATTTTACAAAATCAAGTGTCAAAGCTGAGAAAACGGGTCTGAAATTTAGTTGTATTGTTTGATTTTTCATTTTCAAACCATAAGGAATTGGGAGCTCTCCTTTTACAGGAGTGATATTTATGACATAAATGAATTTCTGGGAGTTATGAGGATTTTTCCAAGGTGTCTAAACAGGTCCAATAAGTGTAAACTTTTAAGGTGTATTTTCTGATTACTTTCTGGACAGGTCTGGACTTGTGATTTTCCATAGGCCATTTGGCATAGATATAGAACCTACCAATTTTTGGAGACTCTTTTAAATCATATGGGAACCACTGGGATTTTGCTTGATTTCGTTTGAGCTAAGTAAGTATTTTATAAAAATCACTAAAGTCTGGTCCGAATATGAGTTTAAGAAACTGAAAGATAAAATATGATATCAATAGGTAACACACTTACAAATGCATAAGAAGCTTATAAAATGAGAATATACTTATAACTCTAAGAATGTTAATACGATGAATCCGTTATAACCTTAATGATGCTAATAAGTATTAAATAAATCATAATCCATGTAGATTCGTTGAAGGAGACGCGACGTTACATCTTCGTATTCCTACATTCGTTTGCTTTTCTCTCAATTGCTTTAAGGTACAGATATTCTGACCTTTTCAGTAAAGGTTCCTTATGATGTTCTTTTCGTTAGCTTTCCTATTTTACTTATTAGGGTTTCCGATGCCATTGCTATGAACCCTTTTCCTGATTGTTTGACCTGTTGCTTATCTGAACTTATGTTTTATTGAACCATGAAATATTTGATTTGAACTGTATGTTAGGAAGACTTTGATATGCACATTTGTTGAACCTTGCGATGTTTGATTATGAATATTTGATTATGAACTTCTAGATATGAATGTATGATTTGTGATTGTGATATAAACTTCTACTCCTAAATATTTGAATATGAACTTTATATGAGTTATCTGATATGTTATCTGTTGAACCTTGTGTTTGATTTAGACTTGTGTCATAACTAAAATTTTGTTTGACCTAAGTTAGTTTGACACCCGAGCCAATTATTAACTAGTCATGGGGGTTCCATGTCCGTGTCAGTGATGCACCATTGACATGACTCTAGGGCAGTAGAGTGAAGTTCTGCCACGTCCCTTATCTATTATTTGTTATGAGCTCAAGTTATATTATATTATCAATATATGTTTGTGGGGCGTATGGATGCATCCTAGATCTGATCTGTTGTCCGATATGATTTGTCTAGGTGAATGATGTCGTGTGCAATGCGCGTCTTCATAAAATTCTGGGAGCTCGCTACTCCGTATTATTTTGAGATTGTTTCTATATAGTCATGACGTTTTTGATATGATATGTTTTGGGCTCGTGGTAGTTAACTAAATCTTTATTTGTTATTTTTATGTTAAGTATTCTGATTATGTTTCGGTATGTTCAAGTGTTTGTGATTATGTGCTGGGCTTATTATATGTTATTATATATGTGTATGTTTTTGTATGTTTATGTGATTACCGTCTACTATGCTAGGTCATGATTAATATGTTTAAATATGATTCGCATGCTGTCATCTGATGTCATGTTAGTTTATCGTCATGTGAATTCGTTGATCTGTGAGATGAATGTGCTAGTGTGAAAGTGAGTATTCTATAAGTTTAGTATGTATAATTTGTTCGGTTAATTTTGTGAACTTTGCTTATACGTTAGTGTTTTATCTGCCTATGTGACCTGCCATGCTTAAACTCTGCTGATGTTAGGATTTGATCTGAGAACTGGTTTAGCGTATGATATCTGTTTTGATAATTGCTAATGGTTATGCTATGTTTTGTTTGGTCTTTTTAATTATAGTTTATCTACTATGTTTCTATTTGTTTGTGAGACTGCCATGATTTGGACTGCTATTTCTGCTGCTGCAATATTGATTTAAGTGTGTTAAGTGAAGGTTAATTAATTTGTTGAATGCCATGTTTATTTTCTAGAAAGTGTTTCCGTTAGCCTTAGACTTTTCGTTTGGTTTATATGTAATCTATTTCTTCTTGATATGTTAAGTGTCTTGTTATTTTGATGTGTTTGCGTTGGAGTCATCAATATGCTATGTGTTTGTCCTTGATTGCTAATTGTTGTTCCGGATTTCTGTGCGATTGTGTTTCTGCAGAATCCTCAATGATTCATTATTCTCGTTCCGCTACGATTTTGTTATTCGTTTCTTTGTTCAATTCGTATTTATGTTTTTGTTTTGTTTTTGTTTTGTTATATCTGTTCACTGGGCTTTGTAAGCTCAGCCGCATTTTCTTTTCCTGCGGCAGGTATTAAGCATTCAAGATGAGCTTATGGGATAGATGATATGGGTTGAGAGTAGAGACAAGAGCAAGATTTGACCATAGGGATCTTAGATTTATTTTGAAGTTTAGCTATTTATGTTTTCTTTTTGAATATTTTGTAAAGGCTTTCGCTATTGTATAGTATTTAAATTCTGATATGAAACCGTATTTGCGATATCTTTACCCTTGTCGGGTTGGGGTGTTACAATTATGGTATCAGAGCTCTAGGTTTTAGGACCCTTAGAGCTTAGGCTATGACCTGTGAGGATTGGGTAGACATTAGGTTTCCGACTATTCAGATATCTTTCGATTCCTTTTGATTGTCGTTCGGATTTGACTTCGATATTCTTTTGTCTTCACTAATTTGGCCCTCCTCTTTTCGCATCGAAGTTTGTTATTTTGTTTTCGCTCGTCCATTTGTCGATCGTTAGATGGAGACTAACCGCAGAGCCGAAGAAGATGGTGTCGACCCTGCGTTGCTGCAACAGTTCCTATGCTGGAGAGGTTCGAGAAGCAGAAGCCACACTCGACTGCCGTGCTGCTGGAGATATCAGGATGCTGCTGGAGGAAGTTGGACGAATCAACCAAAGACGCAACGACGAAGGCATAATTCAACCGGTGGCTGGGAAGGTTCATCTACTTCATATGATTTGGGCGCGACGTGTGTTACTCTGATTCGTTTGTCACACGTTTTGAGGCGGTTTGATATCTTGCTACGTGATTTTGATCGGCATTACTTTTCTTTGATTCGTTCAGAACTCGGTTTGAATCGTGAAGTTTATCGTCTGGAATTTTGTTAATATCCCAGTTTTCTTTTGGACCGACAGTAATGAGTCATGAGGAACCGTTTTGTGCATGTGATGAGTTGCCTTCTTTTTGTTGTGGTATGGTAAGTTGTTTGATGTCGTATATGCTTTATGTAGGCGATCTGGTATGTTATAGTATGTTAATTGCTACCCGTATGTTATCTGTATGTGATATGTTTTGTTGTGTTACTGGTTACGTGGTTTGCCATGACCCGGGACAGAATATTGTGACAATAAGAACTTGTTATGTGATGCAAGTATTATGACGCCTGATCAACGTGATAATACGGAGATCATATAATTTGAACTTATTGAAATTATATGACGTCTGGGGAAATGCCTGTGGTTGATACGTGATTGGACTTTGACTTGTATCTGTTATTTGTCACTCCTCATGTTTGATTGGAATTTTTACCTATTTGTGAGATTTTGTCGATATCTGTTACGTGTAAGTTTTGTACGCTTGGAATTCGATATTGTTATGATTTGTGTGAACCATGGATTGCTATGTTTGCTCTAAATGTGTACGTCTCCGTGTACCCTTGTTGTGATCATTGGATATTTCGTGAAGTGTTTGAGGAACATTAGATCCTTTTAGCTTGATTATCTGCGATTAGTAAGACCTTTAGGATTCGTTCTGTCTATGCATATGATTGTTTTCTTCATTAGATACCTGAATAAGTTGGAGTGTGTTTTTGATTTTCTGCATCTCATCTTTTTACTGCTAATACTTTAATAAGTATATGATTAGTGTTCGTCATTTATTCCTTGAAGTTCCGAAATCCACATTTGTTGCCGTTCTGTCCGTCTTGTCCAATTTCGAGGACGAAATTTTCTTTTTAGAAGGGGAGAGTTGTAAAACCCTAAAAATACGAAACATAGATAAAGACTAAAATACCCTCGAAATCAAAAATTTTAAAATACGTACAATACGTTTATAATCATTTAACGAAATTAAAACTAATTTGCGAATAATTAAAACTTAACAAATATGTTACGTGATCGATTTTGGTACGACGAGAGATTTAAACGTTTCGCTAATAGGTTGGGCCTCGTTTTCTTTAATGGTGAACCATTTGGGTCGTTAGTTGTTTGTATGGAGCCGAGAGTCCAAGGAAGAGCCCAAGGGGCGTTTGTTTTTGTGTCGTGTGGGGCAAGAACCGAAGCCCACATGGGCGTGGGTTTTTGGTGTGTTCGGTTGGACCAAGCCGAGACCCAAACCCCCCCCCCCTCCTAAAGCCCTAAACCGAAAATACTACTACTATATATACAATACATAAACTCAAAAGTGAAACCCTAGTTTAGTTTTGGTTGCCTCTCTTTTCTTTTTGCTCCTACTCGGCCGAACCCTACAACCTTTGGTGTCGAGATTTTGCTTCAACCAAGTTAAGGTATAACATGTTTCTCGTCTTCCTTTGATGCAACTTAAGTTAATATATTGTAGCTAGTTTGTTTTGTCGACTTGTGTTTTTCTTTTGTGTCGAGCCGTACGAAACCAAAACAAACAAACCATATGAATTGAACCTTGTAATATTAGGAGAACATGTATGTAATACGTATTGTTTGAATCAGATCATAGGTATGTCGAGCACAAGAGAACCGAACCACATATATAAATGTTATCATGCCTAATAAATTCGAAACCCTAATTGGAATGGAACCCTAAGTGTAATTAATGGTCTAAACATGTGATTATAATGGTTTTAATAAACCCTAAAACTGGACAGCATCATATGTCGAATTTGTGTGTGTTATAGATCCAATTTTATAAGGGCAATAATCTGGGTTTTTGTTGGAAAAGTTTATTTTATGTCTTAGTTAAGTTTTCCAAGTGGTTTGGTCGGATTTGGAGTTGTCTAAGTCGTATTTTTGAATTTTACAAAATCAAGTGTCAAAGCTGAGAAAACGGGTCTGAAATTTAGTTGTATTGTTTGATTTTTCATTTTCAAACCATAAGGAATTGGGAGCTCTCCTTTTATAGGAGTGATATTTATGACATAAATGAATTTCTGGGAGTTCTGGGGATTTTTCCAAGGTGTCTAAACAGGTCCAATAAGTGTAAACTTTTAAGGTGTATTTTCTGATTACTTTCTGGACAAGTCTGGACTTGTGATTTTCCATAGGCCATTTGGCATAGATATAGAACCTACCAATTTTTGGAGACTCTTTTAAATCATATGGGAACCACTGGGATTTTGCTTGATTTCATTTGAGCTAAGTAAGTATTTTATAAAAATCACTAAAGTCTGGTCCGAATATGAGTTTAAGAAACTGAAAGATAAAATATGATATCAGTAGGTAACACACTTACAAATGCATAAGAAGCTTATAAAATGAGAATATACTTATAACTCTAAGAATGTTAATGCGATGAATCCGTTATAACCTTAATGATGCTAATAAGTATTAAATAAATCATAATCCATGTAGATTCGTTGAAGGAGACGCGACGTTACATCTTCGTATTCCTACATTCGTTTGCTTTTCTCTCAATTGCTTTAAGGTACAGATATTCTGACCTTTTCAGTAAAGCTTCCTTATGATGTTCTTTTCGTTAGCTTTCCTATTTTACTTATTAGGGTTTCCGATGCCATTGCTATGAACCCTTTTCCTGATTGTTTGACCTGTTGCTTATTTGAACTTATGTTTTATTGAACCATGAAATATTTGATTTGAACTGTATGTTAGGAAGACTTTGATATGCACATTTGTTGAACCTTGCGATGTTTGATTATGAATATTTGATTATGAACTTCTAGATATGAATGTATGATTTGTGATTGTGATATAAACTTCTACTCCTGAATATTTGAATATGAACTTTATATGAGTTATCTGATATGTTATCTGTTGAACCTTGTGTTTGATTTAGACTTGTGTCATAACTAAAATTTTGTTTGACCTAAGTTAGTTTGACACCCGAGCCAATTATTAACTAGTCATGGGGGTTCCATGTCCGTGTCAGTGATGCACCATTGACATGACTCTAGGGCAGTAGAGTGAAGTTCTGCCACGTCCCTTATCTATTATTTGTTATGAGCTCAAGTTATATTATATTATCAATATATGTTTGTGGGGCGTATGGATGCATCCTAGATCTGATCTGTTGTCCGATATGATTTGTCTAGGTGAATGATGTCGTGTGCAATGCGCGTCTTCATAAAATTCTGGGAGCTCGCTACTCCGTATTATTTTGAGATTGTTTCTATATAGTCATGACGTTTTTGATATGATATGTTTTGGGCTTGTGGTAGTTAACTAAATCTTTATTTGTTATTTTTATGTTAAGTATTCTGATTATGTTTCGGTATGTTCAAGTGTTTGTGATTATGTGCTGGGCTTATTATATGTTATTATATATGTGTATGTTTTTGTATGTTTATGTGATTACCGTCTACTATGCTAGGTCATGATTAATATGTTTAAATATGATTCGCATGCTGTCATCTGATGTCATGTTAGTTTATCGTCATGTGAATTCGTTGATCTGTGAGATGAATGTGCTAGTGTGAAAGTGAGTATTCTATAAGTTTAGTATGTATAATTTGTTCGGTTAATTTTGTGAACTTTGCTTATACGTTAGTGTTTTATCTGCCTATGTGACCTGCCATGCTTAAACTCTGCTGATGTTAGGATTTGATCTGAGAACTGGTTTAGCGTATGATATCTGTTTTGATAATTGCTAATGGTTATGCTATGTTTTGTTTGGTCTTTTTAATTATAGTGTGTCTACTATGTTTCTATTTGTTTGTGTAACTGCCATGATTTGGACTGCTATTTCCGCTGCTGCAATATTGATTTAAGTGTGTTAAGTGAAGGTTAATTAATTTGTTGAATGCCATGTTTATTTTCTAGAAAGTGTTTCCGTTAGCCTTAGACTTTTCGTTTGGTTTATATGTAATCTATTTCTTCTTGATATGTTAAGTGTCTGGTTATTTTGATGTGTTTGCGTTGGAGTCATCAATATGCTATGTGTTTGTCCTTGATTGCTAATTGTTGTTCCGGATTTCTGTGCGATTGTGTTTCTGCAGAATCCTCAATGATTCATTATTCTCGTTCCGCTACGATTTTGTTATTCGTTTCTTTGTTCAATTCGTATTTATGTTTTTGTTTAGTTTTTGTTTTGTTATATCTGTTCACTGGGCTTTGTAAGCTCAGCCGCATTTTCTTTTCCTGCGGCAGGTATTAAGCATTCAAGATGAGCTTATGGGATAGATGATCTGGGTTGAGAGTAGAGACAAGAGCAAGATTTGACCATAGGGATCTTATATTTATTTTGAAGTTTAGCTATTTATGTTTTCTTTTTGAATATTTTGTAAAGGATTTCGCTATTGTATAGTATTTAATGTTCTGATATGAAACCGTATTTGCGATATCTTTACCCTTGTCGGGTTGGGGTGTTACAGGATCTGTGGCTAATCAGAAGCGTGGAAGGAATGCCAATCAAGGACAATGAAAGCCAATCAAGTGCTACAACTGTGGTGGTGATGGACACATTGCAAGGAACTGCACATCTCCAAAACGGCCACAAAATGCAGAATACTTCAGGGACAAGATGCTGCTGGTGCAAGCTCAGGACAGTGGAGCGGTTTTGGATGAATAAGAGTTGTTGTTTCTTGCGGATGGAAATGCCAAAACCTATGATGCTGATGTGGATGAGCAGCCAATTCAGGAAATAGGTCACAATCATTAAAATACCTTTCAAGTTGCTGACTGTGATGCATTTGACTCTGATGTCGATGATGAACCTACTGCCCAGACAATCTTCATGGCTAGCATTTCACCAATGGTCTCTCCAAAGGTTTCATCACCACAGCAGGCTGGTCCTTCCAAAGAATCAATCATCTCTGAGGTATTAAAACTATACGATGAATTTGATGAGCAAGAGATACATGACAAAGTACAATCACATGTAACCAAGGAATCAGATATGTATAATGTGGGTAATAGTAATATTGTCCCATATGATCAATATGTGATACAAAGTGAAAGTGAGATTGTACCAAGTGATGCATCTCCTGCAGTCAATGATGACTATGTCTTTGATGAATACACTACATGTGCCCCTGATGATTCTGTTATCTCTGAACTGAATGCCTATAAAGAACAAGTTGCTATCTATGAACAACGTGCTAAGTTTGAGTTAACTACCCGTGAGCAGGAAATGGATGACCAAATGCGTACAATTATTAGAAAAAGAAATTTTAGAGAAGAAGTATTAAAACAAGAGTTAAACTCCTTACATGAAAAGCTTTCTAAAACTGTTAAGCAAAAACAAGAACTCCAAGATAATGTTAAGGTGCTTAAACAAGAATTTAATGCTAAGGAATCAAAACTTTTGAATGACTTTTCCAATCTAAAAACTTTGAAAAACAAGCTTGAAAATAAATTGTACGTACAAGGGAATACCATTCAGACTGCTCACATGATCACTAAGCATAGAGTTCTCAGTGATAAGCATAGCATTCCCCTCGTAAAGGAACCCAATCCTGAATATGGTAAAGTGGCTAGAGAAGCTCAAAAGGTATTATATGATGGTACTGAAATCCTTAAGCCTAGGCAGAAACCTAGTTGCGCAGAGTGCACTGAGGAAGATAGGTAATTAGATGAAGTCACTAGGGAGAAAATGAATAAGAAGCTAAAAGATCCTGACTGTGAAAAGCAAAACATAACTTTTAAACCCCATGATTACACTAAAGAAAATTGTATTTCCCTGGACAGATTTAAGCCTCAAACTCTATTAACCCTAGAACAAGTCTTTTGGAAAAAGGACATAGATATGCAAACAGATAATGCACTTGTTAAAACAAACACTCCTCTTAGGAAAATGCCTCCAGCAACTGTGTATCCTCCGAATACACCAATGCATTTAGTACCTAGATCTATTCCCACTAAGAGCAAGACCTTAATCAGCCTGTATGTTGTTTATCAACCATTTGTTGATTTTTAGAAGACATGTAAGAAAAGGATCACAACTACTGGGTTAACTGAAGGGGAGATGGGTTTTGAGCAAACTAAAGAATGCTATTTAACTGAAGTCATGCCTTTCTTTAAACAATTAAGAGGTCAATTTGAGAGTCTTCATAAAGGGATAGACTCAGATATTAAAGATATGGAAAAGGAATTTGATGCAATGATAGTTGAGGTCAATGATTATGAACGGGAACTCAAATATAATGAAATTGAAAGGAAGAATCTGCATATCTTAAATGAGAACCTAGTATTGAGTTGTGTGGCTCAAGATGTGTTTTGTACTGTTACTAAGCATTCTATTACTGCTTCTCAATTTCATGAATTAACTGTTGCTTTGAAAGTTTCCCATGATCGTGTCATTGAGCTTGAAAACAAAAACTCAGAAGTAAATGAGAAAATCGACCAGGATGATCACGATAATCTGGTAAAACATCTTTCTAAGCTAGAAGTTGAACATTTTGATTTGTTAGCCTTAATAGTTTTATTAGAAGTGATGGTCATTCACGATTAGGAACTTTGTAACGTGTGTTAGATATCGTGATAGAATAGTCAACGGGCTCGTGGACTGGGCTAAGCTAATTGTTAAATGTTAAGGTATGCTAAGCCGTGTATAAGCTTAAGCATCCCAAGCCCAATCCAAGTCCACGAAAAGCCCATGGAAAGCCTTTAGGGCAACAAACCTCTTGTACTATAAATACCCCTCAAATGGTCATTTGAGGGGTGTGCTTGAAAGTGTGTGTGTGTGTGTGTTTTTCCTTTGGAATATACAACTTTATTGTGTTTATCTTTTATCCTCTCACATACACGAATATAACATCAAGTCACCATCTTTCTCATCTTATTTCTACGCATATCTTTGTGTTTGTGTTTCACGTTTTATACGCGTAACTTGGGTTATGTGTGTTGGGTTTGCTTGGTAAAGTGATAAGGTTGATATTCGTAGTGGTCCTACATGATTTGCAACTAAAATATCAAAAATCTCAAAGAAAATGTCAAAACCTCAAACATCAAGACATCCTCAAATGTTCCTGAGTTTGATGCACTTTTTGAAATAAACAAACATGACGAACAAATTCAAGCTCCCTGTAACACGATCAGAAAGTTGAAAGCCCAAATTTCATAATTAAAGGGTGAAAAGAACAATGTGACTGGCTCACAAATGCCTTTTCCTTTAGATTCTCAGTGTTCTCAAACTTTTCATCTTCAAAACTTGGTTAATGTTTTACAAAAGGAAAATGAGAGTTTTCTAGAAGAAAATGAAAAAGTGAAACGACACTTTAAAGAGTTATATGATTCAATGAAAGTCACTCGTGATAAGAACAACAAAAAAATAACGTCTTTACAAAAGGAAATTGAGAATCTGAGGAGTCAGGTAAAAGGGAAAATGCAACTTGTCTTTAATGAGAATGTTGCATCAAAGTCATCTGCAGACTCTAAATATACTGTGACTGTTAAAAACATTCCTCCTCGTCTTAGAAATAACGAACTTGTGTTTCATAACTATTTCGCTCACATTAAGGATAGTCTAGAATGTCTCCGTGAGATTGTAGAAGAGGATTTCATAAATAAGCCAGTTGATAGAGAAATTAGGTTTGCTTGCATTCAGGCCAAACGATCTCAGGAGTAGTTAGAATGTTGAAGAGCAACATGTCCTAAATCCTTATGTGAGAAAGATAAAGCTGTGATGCCTTGTTCCATGCCTAGTGCTAAGTATGCAACCCATTCTATGCCCAGTGTTAAGAAAGTGAACTCTAAAGTGCCTTCAAGTAGTTCAGATCCATGCACTTCTAGTTCAGGAATGCAAAAGGTAGCCCAACCAACTAATGCTCCCACAATTCCCTCTACAGGAGTAATCAGTGACACAAAATCAAGCGGGATACAAAGCAAGATAGGACCTCGCAAGCTAAGAACGTGCAATGGAAGAGAGTAGAAGACCACCCTAGGAACATTAAGTTTGAGTTGAATAAAATGAATCGTGTTGATTCTAGTATTATCTATAAGCGTACTGTAATTAATTCAAATTTTGCTACTTTTGGCAAAACATTTAATGATGATTTCTTGGTTTGTGTTACTAATCATGTATGTGGTATGAATGATGTGATTAATGCTGCTAAATACCTAGTTAAAACTGTTAATGCCAAAAATCGAGCTAAGAAGGCTAGAAAGAAAAGGAGAAAGAAGATTAGAAAACATTGGAAACCCACAGGAAGAAAATTTAGCAATGTAGGTTATCAGTGGATACCTACTGGACACAAATTTAGTGTTAATATATTGTGCCCAAAATTATACAGATCAATGCTCATTACAAAATGGATGCCTACTGGTAGAACTATTCCTTTAAGAAGTGAACATACTT
The DNA here is from genome assembly GCA_019973895.1 of Chrysanthemum seticuspe. Taxonomy (NCBI): domain Eukaryota; kingdom Viridiplantae; phylum Streptophyta; class Magnoliopsida; order Asterales; family Asteraceae; genus Chrysanthemum; species Chrysanthemum seticuspe. Next base: position 117,468,577 of record BPTQ01000004.1, on the reverse strand, counting down.
TGAATAGGTCTAATGCATACACTAGCACTGCATCGATCCCTGATTATTCCATTGCTTCTACTTCCGATGTGGATGTTCTAATCATTGTTACTAACCAAATGGAACCCATTCTTGCATGGGGATCCCAATTATCCAGTTATCCATTCTTGTATGTGTTCAACTGCAGATCGTTCAAATCGTTCTGTGGTACCTGGACTCAGGCTGTTCCAAGCATATGAGTGGAGACCGGTCGCGGCTCATGAACTTCGTGAGTAAATTCATCGGGACTGTTAGATTCGGGAATGATCATTTCAGTGCAATTATGGGTTATGGAGACTATGTTGTTGGTTATAGTGTAATCTCCAGGGTATATTATGTAGAAGGTCTTGGTCATAATCTGTTTTCTGTTGGTCAATTATGTGATTCCGATCTAGAGGTGGCTTTTAGAAAACATACTTGTTTTGTTAGAGAACATGTGGAACTTTTAAGAGGAACACGGGGTTTAAATCTTTACACCATCTCTATCGAAGACATGATGAAGTCTTCTCCAATCTGCTTATTGTCAAAGGCTTCGAAAACAAAGTCATGGTTATGGCATCGTCGTCTCAATCACTTGAACTTCGGCACCATAAATGATCTTTCCAGAAAAGACTTAGTAAGAGGCTTACCTAGACTAAAGTATGAAAAGGATCATCTTTGTTCAGCATGCCAATTGGGAAAAAGCAAGAAGTATGCCTACAAACCCAAACCTACAAACTCAGTTATGGAAGTTCTTCATACCATTCACATGGATTTATGTAGACCCATGAGAGTGCAGACTATTAACAGGAAGAAATATGTGTTAGTGGTGGTTGATGATTACTCTCAATTTACTTGGGTTAAGTTCTTAAGGATAAAGGATGAAACTCCAGTTATCATCATTAAACTTATCAAACAGCTGCAGGTTCGACTTAACTAAACTGTCAGAATCATCCGAACAGACAATGGAGCTGAGTTTGTCAATAAAGACTTAGTGAGTTTTATGAAAGTGTTGGAATCAGTCATCAAAGAAGTGTTCCACGAACTCCTCAACAGAACGGTGTAGTTGAAAGACGAAATCGAACTCTTGTGGAAGCCGCAAGAACAATGTTGATTTATTCAAAGGTTCCAATGTTTCTCTGGGCTGAAGCCATTACCACTGCATGCTACACTCAAAATCGATCCCTAATTCACACAACTCATGGAAAAACTCCATATGAACTTGTCCACAATCGAAAACCTGATCTATCATTCCTTCGTGTGTTTGGTGCGTTGTGTTATCCAACTAATGAGGGTCAAGATTTAGGTAAACTAAAAGCTAAAGCGGACATTGGAGTAGTTGTAGGATATGCACCAAATAGAAAAGGATACAAAATCAACAACAAAAGAACCTGAAATATCATGGAAACAATTCACGTTACTTTCGATGAGCTGACCGGTCAAATGGCTCCAGGACAATCCAGTTCTGGACCCGCATCTCAACCTTCATCAAGTAGTCCCATCAGTTCAACTCTTGTACAAAATCCCTCACCAGCAACTCCATATATACTACCTTTAGAAGATGATTTGAAAAAATTGTTTGATCCAATGTTTGATGAAAACTATGAGCCAATTGCTAATGATCTATCAAATCCATCAACAGAGGCTGCTCCTATCCCTGTCAACGTAGATAACCCTTCAGTTTCTATGTTATTGAGTCAAGAAGCGCCTGCTGCTGATCACTCTGTATCATCTTCAATTCATCAATCATCAAATGTACATCATGGAATTGTTTCTGGCACCTATGATGGAGATGACCCCTTTGCTACTCCCGAAGATGCTCCCTATGAGAACATATTTGCTCCTGAATCATCATCAGAACCATCTTCATCAGGAGAAAACGACTCTGCTACTTCAGTTCCTCAACAACAACCACACTAACACCTTAGAAAATGGACACATGATCATCCATTGAACAACATTATTGGAAATCCCTCTCGTCCAGTATCCACACGTAAACAACTTGCAACTGATGCCTTATGGTGCTTCTTCAACTCTGTACTATCCAAGGTAGAACCAAAAGACGTTAAAACTGCAATGAATGAAGACAGCAGGTTCAACGCCATGCAAGAAGAAATTCATGAGTTTGATCGACTAGATGTATGGGAATTAGTACCTGCTCCTGACTGTGCTATGATCATTGCTCTAAAGTGGATCTTCAAAGTAAAACTTGATGCGCATGGTGATGTATTAAAGAACTAGGCTCGATTGGTTACAAAAGGATACCGTCAAGAGGAGGGTATTGACTTTGAAGAATCATTTGCTCCAGTTGCACGTATCGAGGCAATCAGAATCTTCTTGGCTAATGCTGCAAGTAAGAACATGGTAGTCTATCAAATGGATGTAAAGATGACTTTTCTTAACGGTGATCTTAAAGAAGTCGTATACGTCAGCCAACCTGAAGGTTTTGCGAATCCAGAGCATCCTACTCATGTCTATCGCTTGAAGAAGGCTCTTTACGGTTTGAAGCAAGCTCCAAGGGCATGGTATGATACGGTATCAAAGTTCCTTGTATCTACTGGATTCAGCAAAGGAGCAGTTGATCCAACATTGTTTACCAGAAAGTCAGGTAAACATTTAATTCACGTTCAAATCTATGTTGATGATATTATTTTTGCCTCGACTGACCCCAATGAATGTGACCGTTTTTCTAATGAGATGGGCTCTAAATTTCAAATGTCAATGATGGGACAAATGTCATTTTTCTTGGGATTACAAATTTCACAAAGTCCCGGAGGCATTTTTATCAATCAATCTAAATATGCTAATGAAATTTTAAAGAAATTTAGATTTGACACTTGTGACACCGTTGACACTCCCATGGTGGAGCGTACCAAACTGGATGAGGACCACTCAGGGATCATGGTAGATCAAACGAAATATCGAAGTATGATTGGATCCCTGATGTGCCTCACAGCTAGTAGACCTGACATTCTATTCGCTGTATGCATGTGTGCTAGATACCAGGCTAAGCCTACCAAAAAGCACCTTGAAGCGGTTAAACGGGTCTTTCAGTATCTCCAAGGAACCATCAACATGGGACTTTGGTACCCGAAGGACACCGGTATGTCACTAACAGCCTATGCAGATGCTGACCATGCAGGATGTCAAGATACACGTCGAAGTACGTCTGGAGGTGCTTAGTTTTTGGGTGATAAGCTTGGGAGTTGGTCTTCAAAGAAACAAATGAGTACTTCTATATCCTCTACAGAGGCTGAATACATAGCCATGTTATCTTGTTGTGCTCAAATCTTATGGATGAGATCCCAATTATCTGACTATGACTTTGAATTCAACAAAATCCCTCTGTATTGTGATAACAAAAGTGCCATTGCTCTCTCTTGCAACAACGTTCAACATTCAAGAGCAAAGCACATCGACATTCGACATCATTTCATTCGGGAACAAGTGGAAAAAGGTGTGGTAGAACTCTATTTTGTGAGGACTGAATACCAGTTAGCAGACATATTCACCAAAGCTCTTCCTAGAGAACGTTTTGAGTTTATCCTTCCACGACTTGGTCTAAAGAGTCTACAACTGGAAACACTCAAACGTCTTCAAGAGGAAGACGAGGAGTAAATGGTTTTTCTTCATCTATCTCTTGTATATATTTATTCAAAAAAAAAATACAAAATTTCAAAACCCACAAAAGAAAATAGAAAAATATAAAATTTTCAAAATCCATAAAAATTAGAAAATCTTGAAAAATCAAAAAGAAAGAGTATATATATATATATATATATATATATATATATATATATATATATATATACATATATATATATATATATATATATATATATATATATATATTGTTATTTTGTCATGTTTTTCTTAATTCGATAACAACTACGGACTTTGTGTTGACATTCAAATAATGTCACGGGTTTTTAGATGGTGGTATATTGTCATTTCAGGTAGTAACCCGTTTTAAAAAGAAAGAACAAAGCTATGTTTAATCTTATTTTTCAAATCTCATGCTCTGATTCTAAAACAAATGTTTGTTACCAAAAAGACAAATATTTCTTTTTCAAATATTTTTCCTTCTAATGATTCTTCTGAAAAATATTTGTCATCTTATGAAAACAACATTGCTTTGAAAATACCTCAGACTCTATTTTTTGAAAATCATCTAGGCTTATCATCAGTCAAAATCTCTATCTCTCAATCAACAACCTATGTCAATGATTGAGGGGGACAATGATTTCAATCGAATCAAAAAGAGTATTTTTCAAACAATTGGCACTTAAACGAGTAAGGTCTACTTTTGGATAATCAAAATGACCAATGTTTTATACAAGTGGTTCAAGACCTTGGCTAATGTTATGTTTTCAATAGATATTTATGCATGATTGATCAATGGAGTTTAAAGTCTCAAAGTCCTATCCTTATCAGTTAAAATGTCTTTTAAAAGCAAGTCACTATTCTCCTCAAAAGCTCTCAAAATTTAATTTAAATCAATAGAGATCACAAATCTCAAAGGATTTGAAAATTGTGATCGGGGGAGAATTTGCGATTTAAATTGGATCTAAACTGATAATTCGATAAATGGTTTTATACGTGATTAACAAGCTCTCCTCCCTACATGTACCAAACGATTTCAAGAGTTGATAAATGTTTTATATGTGATAATTCGATAAATTGTTTAGCACATGTTAAGGGGGAGCATTTATATCAAACCAAAAAGGAATGAATCGTGATTGATTTATCTCTAGGTGCAGGTTTTCCCTAATATGTGGTAAACAATTTCAAAATTAGATGCACATATTGAGGGGGAGCAAATTTTTGAGAACCACATTCTTTCCCGAAAATATCTTTAACTGTATGTGAAACACTGATTTTGATCGGGAAAGTCATGTCGGTATTTTTAGAAAATATTTATCAAAGAAGTGAAGTCTTCCTCTTGCCTCCATGTGCCAAAATGATTTCAAACATATGATGCACATGTAAAGGGGGAGCCGTTTTCTAAAATATCAAAAACGATTCAGGTACAAAATGCTTTGATAATATATCACAAGTACCTGGATTGATTTTTCAAATGGTTTTTAATTGGTTCCAATGGCTGATGAACAACACCAAAAAGACAGACCAAATTTACTTTATGTATGGTGATATAAGGATGGTTAGGTTAGGTATTTGTTCCCACGATCCCGCCAAAGCCGGAGGGATCTACCCAGGGACAATCCAATAGATAGTGTAGAGTCCTTAGGTATTATGAAAAAAGGAGAAAAGTGAGATATGGGAAGAGTGCGGACTGAGATAGAGCTAGAACTGGAATAAACCCAACAAGGTTCTAGTTATGAAATCTCGGTAAGCACTGAAGGGGTTGAAGAATGAAAAAGAATTGAATGTGAAAAGGGTGAAAAGAAATAGCCCTCCATTAATTCAACCTTAGGGCAGAAACCGGGTTCATTTCATATTCTACTGGTTGTTACTAAGGTAACACCGGTATTGAAGACAAGACGTCATGGACCCAGTGACGCACTGCACTACAACTTCCCAAGCCACTCAAGTTCCTCTTAAAAAGACTTGTTTCATCCTCATGGGGAACCTACATAATCTATCGACTTTCTCTTAGAGATTGTTGATATTGAAGAAATCTACCCTCTGCCTAGTCTCCGGCATAGGAACCAAATGTGCACAGTTGAGTCTAGAGCCGCGACATCATCAATAAATCTCTTCAGGACACTGTCGATGAAGACTCTCTGTTTCACACAATGTGGAAAGAGATATTATATTTTAAGAGTCCTACGCATTATCCTTGTGGTATTGCCAGAACATCTGAGTGATATGCAAACATATTCACAATGAAGATGGAAAGCCTTCTAGAGCCAACATAAAACAAGCTCTTGGTAGGTGGCATGTGAGATCTATCCAATAGATTAACCATGTGACAACTGAACAGAAACAATGGGGCGATTCAAAATTATGAATCAATCCTGGTTCAGGTTATGGATTGACGGATACCTTTGAAAAATCGGTCGTTTTGCTTAAAACTCTTTTCTCTAGCACACGACTGTGTATTAATATTTCAAAAATAAAAGGTGTTTATGATTGATAATTGATTTTCCTTAAAACCTTCGTTGTATTGAAAAAACACTTTATTTTGAGCAGTACACGCTTGTTTTTCAAATCTCATTTCATCAATCAGTGAATCTCAATTCGCTGGTTCACTCACTCCGTGTTGTCTTCTTTGAGACGCTCCGGTTTGAGAACAGCTAGCTGCGAAACCCTTTCAAGGAGGTTCTTCGGAATTCTACCTGATCACAGGCAGTACTTGTACTGATCAACGGGGAACCGTGGGCCGTGTACCTCAATTCAACGAAAGTGATCAAAGACACTTTCGTGCGCTTTATTACTAACTATTGTATGCAGGTACTCCCAACGTTTGCAGCTGATCAGAATGGAGAGGTCAATCCATAGCCGCATGCTCACACAACACATTCATTTCAAAATAAATCATGATTAGTGCATCAATGACTCTGATATTCTCACTCCATGCTTCTGCTACGCTGCTGCAAATATCATGAATCAACTAAAGCTTATGCTACTCTGATAAGAATAAATCATGATCCAGAATGTGAGCATGTCGTTCCACTGTCACAACATCACATAATGTCAACACTAAAAAGGATGATTCAGAGATTTATGCAAGCTGATGATCTCAAAGCTGGCTCAAAACTCATCATCACGTGGATCAGTTAAAGACCTCCACTTGAATTATCCAAACATGCAAAACATGAAGAATCAAAGACTACGGGCTACAGAGCAATGAACATAAACAAGAATCCAAGAACAATCTTAATGTAATATCTGTCTGCATTCTGTGTCATTTGAGGTGACCTTCCTTAGGGGGAGATTGTTAGGATTTAGAAAATCCAGTCATTAAAGTGTCGGTCACCTCAAGTATATGTAATCGTTAGAAAGCTCGTAGTCGTAGTCATTTAATATTAGTTAGTATTTAGTTAAGCAACACCATGGAGGACGGACGGGTCTTTACCCACTGTATGCATGATCCACAGCCCGTAGGAGGCGAGTCTTGTAAGAAAACTATAAATACCCTCTACCTCCCAAGGTAGAGGGTTGGAGCTTCAATACTATTTTTCTTTGTTTCACATAGTTCCCAACTCTCTTCCCTTTCTCTTTCTAGAACTTTCTCTCTCTAAACATTTGTATACGCCCCATATGTTATTGGTTTGATGTGTTTGTGAAATCCTATATGTTACACTATGAACAACGGTTACACGTAAGATTAGCTTACGCGTAGAACTAAAAACCTAAGGTTCAAATTCTACGAATAAGTAATTTAGCCATAAGATTTGCACCAAACATAATCTGGGATATCTTAGAGGCCTAATGAGTTGTTTTAAGCAAGTTTTTTAACATCAAAACCCTTATGAATCCAGAATACCTAATTCGTATGAACATAAACCCTAATTCTTAATTTTCACAAAATTGATGTTTCTGGGTATGTTTCAAGCAAGGTTTTAATCAATTAAACATGTATACAACATCATAAGAACAACTATTTGTCTAGAAACACTCTCAAATGAAAACACCCAAATCTATGCTTAAACCGTTATCCTTAAAACACAATTAAATCATTTTCTGGGTGAGTTTTGATGTAGGAAATGTATATAACACTCGATTTCAAGCATTTTGACTCAATAACATTCATCATAAACATCCCATGATGATTTTGTGTTCTAACGCATACGCGTAGAACACCAAATCATCCCAAACATAAAAACTAACTGTTGGATGTTTATGAAATTAAAAACCGTTGTTTATAATGACACAAAGATCATGAAAACACTTACGAATTAGGAGATTAAAGCACATATTTGAAGAACGAATTATAGGCGTAGGGTTGGTTGGATGAAAGTAATAAATGTGTTATAAAAGTTAGGTGAAGAGATTTTATTAATGAGTTTAAACTTTTGACAACTTTGGTCCGTCCACCTCAACCATTTTCATCCATAGCCCATAACTTCCATTTTAGTTACGTAATGAATGATATTTGGAAAGACGTAATTAGGAAACTCTGGATCAACGAATCCTTCTGGCTGGCTAACACAGACCGTTTCTTTCAATTTTCCATTCAGAAAAGCAGTTTTGACGTCCATCTGAACGACCGTTATGTTCATGTGAGCCGCGAATGCCAGAAAAATCCAAACAACCTCAAGTCTAGAAACCGGTGCGAATGATTCATCGTAATCAATCCCCTCTTCTTGTCTATAACCCTTAGCCACCAGACGTGACTTATTTCTGATAACCGTACCTTCAGCATCTAATTTGTTTTTCCAAATCTATTTCAGACCAATAACGTAGACCCCTGTTGGTTTTTGAACTAGTTCCCATACTTCAAGACATTTAAACTGATTAAGTTCTTCTTGCATGGATTCAATCCAGTTGTCGTAGGTCATTGCTTCTTTAATGTTTTTGGGTTCCGATTGACAAACGGTAAGTGCATAAATGCAATGTTCACCGACAGTCTGAAGCGTTGTCTAGTTACGACTGGTTGATTCGGGTTTCCAATAATGTTCACAAGAGGATGGTCTTTCGTCTAACGATGTGTGGAGGGTTGATGTTGATATACATTCTACAGATTAGGAGGATTCAAATGACTTGTAGATGATTCCGCAACACCAGAGGTGGCAGAAGCATTTGCAAAAGGGTTGAAGAATGCATTAGGATCATAATCTGCAGGTGGGGGTACTTCATTGTTCAGAAGATCATCAGCTGGTTCAGCACCGTTGGATGCAGTTTGTTCAACTGTTGTTGTAGAATCAACTGGTGGTGCTTCCTCAACAGTAGTTCTTGTAGCAGGTGTATCAGGTATTGGATTTTGATCAGGTTGAGCAGCGGAAACATTTGATACAGCTGGAGCACGTTCATCAATATCATCACGAAACAGAGGAGCAAATAGTTGTTCCATTTGACGTCAAGTTAGTTGTAAACTATGTGACAATCCGTACTTTCAGGTCATTTCTCGACACCGTTCATGTCTCATTATTTCAACATTTTAGTAAACTTGGTTTACTTGTTTCAAATTCGCGTAACCTTGGAGGTTTAGCGGCGAATTCATGATCATGACATCACGTACATTTCATATGGACTATGAGTAGTCTACATTTCATTGACATCATGTGCATCTCATTAGTACATGCACGACATTTCATTTCACCCTTCAACGCGTGAATTTTATTTAATAATTTTTATCGCGTGAGTTTTATTTTGATTATTTAACCCGTTACTTTCAAAAATGATCCCGAGGTATTTTTAAACTCACAATTAGTTTATAAAAACTATATTTTTAGTTTTCCTAGTGTTTCACATTTATTTGGTATTTTAATCGTTAAAGTTTAATTATTACGTCGTTTTCTTAAAAATCTTACGATAATTATTTTAGCACTCAATTTTCACAAGGATAGTATTTTTACAATTTTTATCATCTCATTACAATCTATTTTGATTTACTAAAAACTTACTTGTACCAAAATTATACCTTTTACCTTACAAGTCACAATTTCTTACCTTTTCTTACAAAATAATACACAAATTACACAAATATCTACAAGTAAAGTGAAAAAAAAAAAAAAAAAAAATATATTGGGTAGACAACCCTCCCCCAAAATCCGGCCATAGGGGAGGGTAAGTCTTAATTGTAGTATGGTATATGTCTTGTTAATTATTCACTTCATGTACAAAAGTCTTACACTCAAGAAATAATTCACATACATCACATACTCATAAGTGTGAAAAAAAAAAATATTTTCTCTCCTTCCTTCTTGAGTCTCAAAACCGGCCACTCTTCAACAACAAAAGGGATCAAGATTTTTCAAAGATCAAGTGTGTTTTACAACCTAGAACATATCCTTTTCATGGTTTTGAAATAAAAACCAAGGATATCTAAGTTTAAACCTTTGTTACCTACACCTCTTCACTTGCACTAGTAAGCATACTCTCATCATTTTTAAGTTTCCTTGTCATTTTCATATGATTCTTATCATTTTTGGAGCTTATATGCATGTTATGTAGTTTATACCATTTATTTCTTGATTTTAAGGTTTTATATACTTATTGGTCATCCTATAATTACTCCCTAGTTATTCTTTGGTCTTGATGGTGATTAGGAACCCATGACACCCTAAGAAGGTGTATGGTAGGATTAGATTAGTTTTGGAGTTGATTTGAAGGGATTAGAATAGGTTTTGTCCGAGAAAAACTATTTTCGTAAACTATATTTTACGTTCTGTCCTTAAAATGAATTTCTGGAAAAACCCACTGATGGTACGACATTTTGGCCTTCATAATTAGAAAATATACTTTAAAACGAATCCGTGGCCTTTTGAACGGATAAAAACGGACTTATAACGAAGCCGTGGTGAATTTTTAAAGTTTGACGACGAAACGTAACTTTTTCTGAAAAATCAGCTTGCTGTTTCTGTACATTTCGGGTCAAAAACGAGCCTTAAGCTTCACAAATTATTTCGACTTCTCAAAAATATATTAGTTTACTTCGATACGAAGCTAAGGACATATTTTACGTAGAAAACGGATTTAAAACGACAAATATATGGCCGTTTTCATAAAGTTGCCGTAAAATATTAATTTCTGAAAATTATATTATTTCTACGTTACAAGTATTTCATTAGCTATATCGTCCATGTTTGCGGCAGTTTTTAACTATGATGCAAAACTTTTTATAACAAAGTGTCTTCTAGTAAAATCAAGTTCATCGGCCATATTTTCCAAAACAAAAAGCCGTTTGTCAAGCGGAGTTATAGTGATTTAATTACGGATGTTCAAACAGTGGCCGAAACTTATTTTCTGCACACAATTAACAAAAATCACCAACTTTAGCCTTTGATATCTTTATGATCGAGACCTTTTGAACGAAAACTCCTGAACTGAAACTTTTAGATATCGATACAAACTTTCCAAAACCGTCGAGTTCGTTCTCTAACGATCGACGTACACTATTTTACGACTACTTTTCCGGAGTCATTTTTGTTGATTTAATGATTTTTCCGACGACATTGTTTTGCGACGAAAAATGGTAATTTCACCAAAAATCATTATAAAACCATTGTAGGATGACATTTTGACGTAAAAACATGTAAAGTCATTTTTGAAGGGTCAAGACGTCAAAAGAGTATTTTTCGTCGACGAGTAATATTTTCAAAAACTCGTAAATGGTATAAATAACATACGAAGTGCATGCATAACATTACATTGCAACTCATGACATATCATATCATTGATAATATGTCCTGGTTGACGCATTACATTATAAACCTCAGTGTACTCACATTTGCCGTTATTCCAGTTTATACAAGTGAGTTTTCATAGCCCCGTTTTTACATGCTTTCGATTATTTTCAAACCCACGGGGGAGAATACATTGCACTACATTTTTTTTTGTACGATACCAAGTATGTTAAATTCATTACATTGCTTAAGTTACCACATATGCCAATTTGAAAGTCCCCAGTACATGAACATGAACCGTTAATCTTTGAAGCGAGGATGAGTGGATAGATCTATCGAGGGTGACGCCTCCATCCGGGTTGGTGAATCCCAACCAAGTGAACGGATGCATTTCATTTGATGGTATTACGGAGTTGTCTGGCAAACACTCTGCAGGGGCATACATTATTGAACAGTCTAGTTTCGGGGTCATGGGCTTAGAGCAATTGTAACATTATTTTTTACGTGACTGGATTGTCATGCATATTCTATACTTGTGTAGTCGTATAAAACATTTACATAAACCTATGATTTCTCACCAACATTATTGTTGACGTTTTTAGCAATGTATTTTCAGGTAACTGAGGCATTCGCATCATGACATGGTTAGGGACCTATATTTTGAGTCGCGGCGTCGACTTACATTATGTACATTATGGCTCTTTATTTCAAAACATCGTTTGGATTTGTAACATATTTGTATTTCCTTAAACTTGTTAAACCTTTTGGGACCGATGTTGTACTCTGATTATGTTTTATGAAATATCCAACGATGTGTTTTTAAAACGACACTTTAGGTCGTTCAATATAACTGTGATGTGGTGCTATGACAGTCAATGCCCCCAGGAATTCCATTCCGCTGCAAAACAGGTAAATTGGGGGTGTGACAGATTGGTACCAGAGCTACAGTTATAGAGAACTAGGTTGCATCATTGACCCTAGACTATAGCTACATTATCATAGCATCTCATCATTTCATCATAGTACATGTTCATTGTTATCATGCGGATTCACTTACACTTTGTTCGAGATTATTTACATTTATTTCATATCGGTTGTCACAGACATGTCTTCAGATTCTCACCCTATTACCATATCATCGGATGATGATCCATCACATTCCACTGAGATTGTATCTTCTATCGGATCCACTGCAGCCTTCCCACTGATCATGACCGACACCGAGACCGAACCCTTCGAGGAGGGTGAAGTCGCACCTACACCTCACGTTAGCCCAGCTTTTAACCCGTTGCTCGCACCATCACCACCACCAGCACCACTACCAGCACCATCACTACCACCATCATCACCATCATCGTCATATTTTCTTAGAGATCCTGTACCCGCATCGGACTTGCCGCCCAAAAAGCGTGCACGTTTCGATATCCCTACACCACCGTCGACTGAGCCCGAGCCGCCCGTTAGATTTGAGATAGGCGAGAGTTCTAGAGCAGCTGCTGCACGACAGCCTTCCACAGAGGCATTAGGTGCCCGTATCGATGCACAGCAGTTACAGATTGATAGTTTGACGCGGCAGTTAGGGGAGCTATCGGTTGACAGGATTGAGCCCATCGCCGAGGAGGTCGAGGGTTTGATATTAGGCAGGGTTAGTATTGACTTAGAGTTTCAGGGTCTTCAGCACCGACAGATTGAGGATAGAGAGCACATTACGGAGTTGAGGCAGGAGATGCCTGAGTTGTTTGACAGGACTGATATGGCACGTGATGAGTTACAGAGTCAGTCACAGGAGTTGTCTTTAGCCCGTGAGCGTATTGTTTCATTGCAGGGTCAGATGGATGAGATGAGGAGTTTGATTGATAGTTTGGTTCTTCAGGTTCGTGATCTCCAGGATAGAGCCGGCGGAGCACCATGAGGTGCCTTATGTAGACTTTTGTCATGTATAGTTTTGACCATTATTATCCTAGTCACAAGGTGTGTGACGTAGTTTAAGGAACTTGTTGTATTTTGGTTGTTGTACAAACAAATTATCAAGTATTGACTCTACTATGTAGGAATGGTTATTATTATGTATGATATCGGTCCATGTAGGCCGAAATTTTCATGTATATTATCCACGTGTGTTGTGATTATATTGTGATATTTCGTTATTGTTCCGTTGTGATTCCATTTATCTTTGTGCATGTTGTGGTTGTGGATATATTTGTATGATGGTTGTTTCTACTTACGAGTTCTCACGATTGTTTCATCTTGTGATTTTGAAGAGTTATGGCACCGAAGAAAGCTACAGTTGAGATGACTCAAGCAGCAATTCAGAAGTTGGTAAACGATAGCATTGCTAATGCACTTAGAGTCGAGAGAGAAACAGTGGCTGCTGCTGCTGCTGAAGCCGCGGCCGCTGCTGAAGCCGCAAGATTAGCTGCTGCAACTGGTAATGCCGGAGGATCGGGGGTTAAGAAATGTTCGTACAAAGATTTCAAGAGTGGTGAACCCACTAAGTTTCGAGGTACCGAGGGAGCAACAGCAATGGTTAGATGGTTTGAAAAGTTGGAGTCGGTATTTTTGCTTTGTAACTGTCCGGATGACAGTAAGGTTAAGTATGCTACGAGCACTTTGCTCGATGGAGCGTTATCATGGTGGAATTCCTACGCTCAACCAATTGGTATGGAGAATGCTTTTAAGCTTACGTGGGAGGAATTTAAGAGCTTGGTGACTAAGAAGTTTTGTCCTCGAACAGAAATCAAAAAGTTAGAGACGGAGTTCTATGAATTGGTCACGATTGGTTACGACATTGACACATACATTCGGAGATTCCAGGAATTAGCCGCATTATGCCCGTCGATGGTTTCTGATAATGAAAAGTTGCTAGAGGCTTTTATCGGGGGACTTCCCGAAGTGATTCAAGGAGATGTGACTTCATTCGATCCACAATCAATTGAAGAAGCTATTCGTGTTACTCAGAAATTGATGGCTCAAGTGGTGAAGCGAGGCAAGTACACCACCACTAACCGAAACAACAACAACAACCCCAACAACCGTTTCAACAACAATAACCGAGGCAACTACAACAACAATAACAAGCGCAAGTGGGATAACACAAGGGGTAGGAATGCTACTCAACAACCGCCCAAAAGGCAAGAGGTTGCTAAGGTTTATGCCGCGGGTCAAAAAGAAGGAAAAGGATATTCGGGGGTTTTGCCAAAGTGTAATAAGTGTTTGAGTCACCACAATCCGGGTCGATGTCCTGATCCGTGTGAGAATTGCAAGAAAGTTGGCCACCGTACTAGGGATTGCACGGCACCGAAGGTTACATGTTTTGGTTGCGGGGAACCTGGACACTACAAGAGGGATTGCAAGAAGGGAAAGAATCAAGCAAATCCGAATCAAGGAGGTATGGCTCAAGGAAGGGTTTATGTTATTGGAGGCGGAGAAGATAGGGAAGACCCGAATGTCATCACGGGTACGTTCCTTCTCAATAATCGTTACGCTTCAGTTTTATTTGATTCGGGTGCCGATAAAAGTTTTGTGTCCACTGCATTTGCACCTTTGCTCAACATTAAACCAACTACACTAGACATATCATACAACGTCGAATTAGCTAATGGTAGCGTAGTTTGCACCAACACCATTATTCGCGGTTGCACATTCAATTTTCTTAATCATCCATTCAACATAGACCTCATGCCCGTAGAGCTTGGTAGTTTTGACGTCGTCTAGGCATGGATTGGTTATCTAAGCATCGCGCGAAGATCATTTGTGATGAGAAAGTTGTTCATCTTCCCTACAATGGCGAAACTTTGATTATTCGTGGGGAACGAAGTGGAACGAGAATTAGTATCATATCGGTTATCAAAACGGAGAAGTACATTAAGAAAGGTTGTCTTGCTTTCTTAGCCCATGTAACCGAGAAAAAGTCGGAGGAGAAGCGACTTGAAGATGTTCCTATTGTCCGTGAATTTTCTGAAGTATTTCCCGAGGACTTACCGGGACTTCCACCGGCACGACAAGTAGAGTTTCAAATTGACTTAGTGCCCGGAGCTGCACCGATTGCACGAGCACCGTACCGTCTAGCGCCATCCGAAATGCAAGAGTTGTCTAATCAATTGCAAGAGCTTCTAGACAAAGGATTCATTAGGCCGAGTTCCTCGCCTTGGGGAGCACCGGTCTTGTTTGTGAAGAAGAAGGATGGATCCTTCCGAATGTGCATAGATTATCGAGAATTGAACAAGTTAACGGTGAAGAATCGTTACCCACTCCCCAGAATTGATGACTTATTCGATCAATTGCAAGGTTCCAGTATTTATTCCAAGATTGATCTTCGTTCGGGTTATCATCAGCTTCGAGTTCGGGAAGAGGATATTCCTAAAACAGCATTTAGAACACGTTACGGTCATTACGAGTTTCAAGTGATGCCGTTTGGATTGACTAATGCACCGGCGGTATTCATGGATCTTATGAATAGAGTATGTAAGCCGTACTTGGACAAGTTTGTGATTGTGTTCATCGACGACATCTTGATCTACTCCAAGAGCAAAGAGGAGCACGAAGAGCATTTAAGGACGATCTTAAGGCTACTCAAGAAGGAGAAGTTGTATGCTAAGTTTTCGAAGTGTGATTTTTGGAACCACAAAGTGCAATTTCTTGGTCACATCATTGATAGTCAAGGACTACAAGTTGATCCCGCAAAGATTGAAGCCGTGAAAGATTGGGCTACTCCAACGAATCCTACGGAAATTCGACAATTTCTAGGACTAGCCGGGTATTACCGAAGGTTCATCGAAGGTTTTTCGAAGATAGCGAGACCTTTGACCAAGTTGACACAGAAAAACAAGAAGTACGAGTGGGGAAAGAAACAAGAAACTGCTTTTCAGTTGTTGAAGCAAAAGCTTTGCAGTGCGCCGATTTTGGCACTACCCGAAGGCATTGAGAACTTTGTTGTATATTGCGACGCTTCGCATAAAGGACTTGGGGCTGTTTTAATGCAAAATGAGAAGGTGATTGCGTATGCTTCTCGACAACTTAAGACGCATGAGAAGAATTACACAACACATGATCTGGAGTTAGGAGCCGTAGTTTTTGCGCTCAAGATTTGGAGACACTACCTCTACGGTACAAAGTGCACAGTGTTTACCGAACACAAGAGTTTGCAATACATTCTTGATCAGAAGGAACTTAACATGAGGCAACGTCGTTGGTTGGAGTTACTCAGCGATTATGATTGTGAAATCAAGTATCACCCGGGAAAAGCAAATGTTGTGGCTGATGCTCTTAGTCGGAAAGAGAGGCCTAAACCTTTAAGAGTTCGATCATTGGGAATGACAATTATTTCTCCTTTACCATCAAAAATCCACGAAGCACAAGTCGAAGCACTTAAGGAGGAAAATCGACCAAGTGAAAAGCTTTATGGTATGCCCGAAATCTCAAATGGTTTTGTGAAGAGGGCAGATGGAGTACTATGTTTCAAAGATAGAATGTGGGTTCCATTGTATGGCGGAATACGAGAATTGATTATGCATGAGTCGCATAAGTCAAAGTATTCTATTCATCCAGGATCGGATAAGATGTATCAAGATCTTAAGAAGCTTTATTGGTGGCCGAACATGAAAGCGGAGATTGCCACGTACGTTAGCAAATGTCTTACCTGTGCTAAGGTAAAAGTCGAATACCAGAAGCCGTCGGGATTGCTCCAACAACCAGAAATTCCTCAATGGAAATGGGAACGCATTACGATGGACTTTGTTACGAAACTTCCTAAGACATCGGGAGGTTACGACGCTATTTGGGTAATTGTTGATCGCCTTACCAAGTCAGCCCATTTCATACCGATTAGAGAGACTTATTCCATGGAGCAACTCACTAGACTTTATGTCAAGGAAATAGTCTCGAGGCACGGAGCACCAATATCTATCATTTCCGACAGAGATAGTCGATTCACTTCAAACTTTTGGAATTCATTGCAAGATTCATTCGGAACCAAATTAGAGATGAGCACAGCATATCACCCACAAACCGACGGTCAAAGTGAAAGGACGATTCAAACATTAGAAGACATGCTGAGGGCATGTGTTATTGATTTTGGAAATGGTTGGGCTAACCATTTGCCATTAATTGAATTCTCGTACAACAATAGTTATCACACCAGTATCAAGATGGCACCATTCGAGGCACTCTATGGTCGTAAGTGCCGATCACCTGTTTGTTGGGCCGAAGTAGGAGACGCATAACTTACTGGTCCAGAAATGGTACGGGAAACCACCGAAAAGATCGTTCAAATTCGTGATCGACTTAGAACTGCCAGGAGTCGACAGAAAAGTTATGCGGATGTTAGACGCAAGGATTTGGAATTCCAAGTGGGTGACAAAGTGATGTTGAAAGTATCGCCTTGGAAAGGCGTGGTACGTTTTGGAAAGCGTGGAAAGTTGAACCCGAGATACATTGGACCATTCAAGATTTTGAGCCGAGTTGGTCCGGTAGCTTATCGACTTGATCTTCCGTCAGAACTCAGTCATGTGCACAACACGTTTCATGTTTCAAACTTGAAGAAGTGTCTTTCAGACGAATCGCTCGTTATTCCATTGGACGAAGTTCATATTGACGACAAACTCAACTTTGTGGAAGAACCTGTAGAAATCATGGACCGCGAGGTCAAGCAGTTGAAACAGAGTCGTATTCCTATTGTGAAAGTTCGTTGGAATTCTCGACGAGGTCCTGAGTTTACTTGGGAACGGGAAGACCAGATGCGACGCAAGTATCCACATCTTTTCGCCGACACTGTTAGACCTAACAACGATTGAATTCAGGGACTGAATTCCTTTTTGGATGGGCGAATGTGACAATCCGTACTTTCAGGTCATTTCTCGACACCGTTCATGTCTCATTATTTCAACATTTTAGTAAACTTGGTTTACTTGTTTCAAATTCGCGTAACCTTGGAGGTTTAGCGGCGAATTCATGATCATGACATCACGTACATTTCATATGGACTATGAGTAGTCTACATTTCATTGACATCATGTGCATCTCATTAGTACATGCACGACATTTCATTTCACCCTTCAACGCGTGAATTTTATTTAATAATTTTTATCGCGTGAGTTTTATTTTGATTATTTAACCCGTTACTTTCAAAAATGATCCCGAGGTATTTTTAAACTCACAATTAGTTTATAAAAACTATATTTTTAGTTTTCCTAGTGTTTCACATTTATTTGGTATTTTAATCGTTAAAGTTTAATTATTACGTCGTTTTCTTAAAAATCTTACGATAATTATTTTAGCACTCAATTTTCACAAGGAAAGTATTTTTACAATTTTTATCATCTCATTACAATCTATTTTGATTTACTAAAAACTTACTTGTACCAAAATTATACCTTTTACCTTACAAGTCACAATTTCTTACCTTTTCTTACAAAATAATACACAAATTACACAAATATCTACAAGTAAAGTGAAAAAAAAAAAAAAATATATATATATATTGGGTAGACAACCCTCCCCCAAAATCCGGCCATAGGGGAGGGTAAGTCTTAATTGTAGTATGGTATATGTCTTGTTAATTATTCACTTCATGTACAAAAGTCTTACACTCAAGAAATAATTCACATACATCACATACTCATAAGTGTGAAAAAAAAAATATTTTCTCTCCTTCCTTCTTGAGTCTCAAAACCGGCCACTCTTCAACAACAAAAGGGATCAAGATTTTTCAAAGATCAAGTGTGTTTTACAACCTAGAACATATCCTTTTCATGGTTTTGAAATAAAAACCAAGGATATCTAAGTTTAAACCTTTGTTACCTACACCTCTTCACTTGCACTAGTAAGCATACTCTCATCATTTTTAAGTTTCCTTGTCATTTTCATATGATTCTTATCATTTTTGGAGCTTATATGCATGTTATGTAGTTTATACCATTTATTTCTTGATTTTAAGGTTTTATATACTTATTGGTCATCCTATAATTACTCCCAAGTTATTCTTTGGTCTTGATGGTGATTAGGAACCCATGACACCCTAAGAAGGTGTATGGTAGGATTAGATTAGTTTTGGAGTTGATTTGAAGGGATTAGAATAGGTTTTGTCCGAGAAAAACTATTTTCGTAAACTATATTTTACGTTCTGTCCTTAAAATGAATTTCTGGAAAAACCCACTGATGGTACGACATTTTGGCCTTCATAATTAGAAAATATACTTTAAAACGAATCTGTGGCCTTTTGAACGGATAAAAACGGACTTATAACGAAGCCGTGGTGAATTTTTAAAGTTTGACGACGAAACGTAACATTTTCTGAAAAATCAGCTTGCTGTTTCTGTACATTTCGGGTCAAAAACGAGCCTTAAGCTTCACAAATTATTTCGACTTCTCAAAAATATATTAGTTTACTTCGATACGAAGCTAAGGACATATTTTACGTAGAAAACGGATTTAAAACGACAAATATATGGCCGTTTTCATAAAGTTGCCGTAAAATATTAATTTCTGAAAATTATATTATTTCTACGTTACAAGTATTTCATTAGCTATATCGTCCATGTTTGCGGCAGTTTTTAACTATGATGCAAAACTTTTTATAACAAAGTGTCTTCTAGTAAAATCAAGTTCATCGGCCATATTTTCCAAAACAAAAAGCCGTTTGTCAAGCGGAGTTATAGTGATTTAATTACGGATGTTCAAACAGTGGCCGAAACTTATTTTCTGCACACAATTAACAAAAATCACCAACTTTAGCCTTTGATATCTTTATGATCGAGACCTTTTGAACGAAAACTCCTGAACTGAAACTTTTAGATATCGATACAAACTTTCCAAAACCGTCGAGTTCGTTCTCTAACGATCGACGTACACTATTTTACGACTACTTTTCCGGAGTCATTTTTGTTGATTTAATGATTTTTCCGACGACATTGTTTTGCGACGAAAAATGGTAATTTCACCAAAAATCATTATAAAACCATTGTAGGATGACATTTTGACGTAAAAACATGTAAAGTCATTTTTGAAGGGTCAAGACGTCAAAAGAGTATTTTTCGTCGACGAGTAATATTTTCAAAAACTCGTAAATGGTATAAATAACATACGAAGTGCATGCATAACATTACATTGCAACTCATGACATATCATATCATTGATAATAGGTCCCGGTTGACGCATTACATTATAAACCTCAGTGTACTCACATTTGCCGTTATTCCAGTTTATACAAGTGAGTTTTCATAGCCCCGTTTTTACATGCTTTCGATTATTTTCAAACCCACGGGGGAGAATACATTGCACTACATTTTTTTTTGTACGATACCAAGTATGTTAAATTCATTACATTGCTTAAGTTACCACATATGCCAATTTGAAAGTCCCCAGTACATGAACATGAACCGTTAATCTTTGAAGCGAGGATGAGTGGATAGATCTATCGAGGGTGACGCCTCCATCCGGGTTGGTGAATCCCAACCAAGTGAACGGATGCATTTCATTTGATGGTATTACGGAGTTGTCTGGCAAACACTCTGCAGGGGCATACATTATTGAACAGTCTAGTTTCGGGGTCATGGGCTTAGAGAAATTGTAACATTATTTTTTACGTGACTGGATTGTCATGCATATTCTATACTTGTGTAGTCGTATAAAACATTTACATAAACCTATGATTTCTCACCAACATTATTGTTGACGTTTTTAGCAATGTATTTTCAGGTAACTGAGGCATTCGCATCATGACATGGTTAGGGACCTATATTTTGAGTCGCGGCGTCGACTTACATTATGTACATTATGGCTCTTTATTTCAAAACATCGTTTGGATTTGTAACATATTTGTATTTCCTTAAACTTGTTAAACCTTTTGGGACCGATGTTGTACTCTGATTATGTTTTATGAAATATCCAACGATGTGTTTTTAAAACGACACTTTAGGTCGTTCAATATAACTGTGATGTGGTGCTATGACAGTCAATGCCCCCAGGAATTCCATTCCGCTGCAAAACAGGTAAATTGGGGGTGTGACAAACTAGGTTCAGCTGATGATGGGGTTTGAGGAAAGTTTAAACGGTTATGACTGGGTTCCAAGCTGTTATGCTCAGAAGCCATTTCTGTAAGTTCATCGAAGTTTGCATGAATCGTTTCCATAATCTCCCTTGTACGAAAATTCCAGATTTGGTAACCCTTAGAATTTTCACAGTATCCAACAAAGACTCCAATGTCTGCTTTAGCCTTGAGCTTTCCAAAGTCATCACGATCATTATTTGGATAGCAAAGAGATCCAAAAACATGAAAGTGTTTGAGGTTCGGTTTGTGGTTATGGATAAGCTCATAAGGTGTTTTGTTGTGGCGTTTGGTAATCATTGAACGATTCTGAGTGTAGCATGCAGTTGACACGGCTTCAGCCCACAAGTAATCTGGAACTTTAGCATTTATTAACATCGTTCTTGCAGCTTCCACTAACGTACGGTTTCGTCTTTAAACAACTCCGTTTTGTTCTGGCATTCGTGCAACGGATGTTTGATGCTCAATTCCCAATTTCTCATAAAATGCACGAAGAGTTTGATTCACAAATTCAGTTCCTTTGTCTGTTCTGATTTGTCTGACTGTATTCCGGAGCTGAACTTGAATTTTTGTGAGAAAGGTGATGATCATCTGTGGAGCTTGATCTTTACTTCGAAGAAAAGAAACCCAAGTCCATATTGAATAGTCATCTACAATTACCAAGATGTAGCATTTGCCGTTAATTGTTTGCACATGCATCGGGCCACACAAATCCATGTGAAGAAGATGAAGCACATGTTGTGAGCTGTGTTCCACTTTTGAAGGAAAGTGAGCACGAGTGATTTTCCCTTGTTCACAAGCTGAGCAAAGGTGATCTTTAGAATACCGAAATCTTGGGAGACCTTCAACAAGTTTGTGTCGTGCAAGATTGGTTATGGTTTGAAAGTTTAAATGTGAGAGACGACGGTGCCATAGCCAAGATTTTGTAGATGTAGCCTTTGAAAGTAAACAGATGGGAGATGAAGCAATCATGTCTTGCATTGAGATTGTATAAAGACTTGAATTGCGGGTGCCAGACATAAGATCGTTTCCTTGTAGATCATGAATGAAACAAGTTTTCTCCCGAAAAGCAACTTCCAAATCTCCATCACAGAACTGACCAACTGAGAAGAGATTATGACCGAGACCTTCCACAAAATAAACCCTGCTAATTTCGATGTTACCATTGATATAATCTCCATAGCCCATGATAGCTGCGAAGTGATCATTCCCGAATCTGACAGTGCCAATGAACTTTGCAATAAAGTTTGATAACAATTTGAGATTGCCTGTCATGTGTCGGGAACATCCGTTACCAACAATCCAGAGGATGATCTGTATCACCTGCATTACACACAGACGACACAGATGGAATAGAAGTAGATATGGAACGCGAAGAGTTAGAGGGTTCCGATGCAGTTATAAGTGAAACACACATGTTTATGATTTTAGGTATCCATGTAAATCCAAGTGTATTATGTAACCATTTCTGCCATCTCCAACTAGTCTTAGCTTTAGTCTTAGTAAATGCACTAGGTGAGAAGTTCTTCCTAGGATGTGAAGGGGGTACTATGGGTACATCAATGATCTTAGCCGGAACACTAGAAGGTGGTTTACCTAGCATAGACTTAGAAGCATTAGTGGGCCTAGAGGTATTCCGTTTTCTATTATTCCGCTTACGATTCAAGATAGCCTTAGCAACACATTTATCATGACAACCAGAAAACATGCTTTTATGTCAACCAATACAAGAAGCTTCAAACATAACATTTAAAGTGCTTAAAGATTTAGCATTCGTTACATCACTTTGTCCATTACATTTGTCAAACGTAATATCTAAAGTGGGTGCAACTTGAGTTTTATTCAAAGTCCTAAGGTGTTCTTCTACTTCAGCATTCTTTATTGTTCTTTTCTTACGTCGCACTTCCTGTTCTTCCTTGTATTGCTCCTAGGCTGTGAAGTGCGGGCGTTGGGAAAAGAGGCAATTATTCCTGTTTCAGTAGAGGGAAGCACATTAGTTTCTTGTTGTTTGTCATTAGATTTTTTAGAGTCATTTTGAATCTGTTTAGGTGCAGTTACTACAGTGTTACTATCCCTATCTTGCTTAAGTTTTACCAACTCTGCTTTTAAATCATGGATTTTGTGTAACAAATCTAGATTGTCAGAACGAGTGAGTCCATCTCGTCGTAAAACATCTTTGGTGTATGCAAGATGATCATCAAGGTCTTGTGACGCTTTAGCACGAGTCTTTTTGAGTAAATCAAATATGACACTATATTCCTTTTTAACTTTTGAAATTTCTTGTTCATATTTTGAGATTTGACACTTCAAAGACATATTTTGATCATCCAGTTGCTCAAGTTTTTGAAAAAGAGTTTTGGTATGCAACTGGTTGATTTTGTTTTGCAAAGCGAGTTCCCGATGTTGACAATCTTTTGGACACCATTGAAGATGACGTTTTGCATTTGAAAACTCGTTAAACAAACGTTCATTTTCAACTTTTAACGACTTGATTTGTGACACAGTATCAGTATTCTCAACATTTTCAACGGAATCAACAGAATCAGCAGAGATATAATCAAATGCATATGAAACCGAATGTAATAATACAACATTATGGATATCAGCACAGATAACATCTTCCAAGAGTCGATCAACATCTTTTCTAAATAATTTCTTTTTACGTTTAGTATTTGAAATCGATGTTTCTGTTTGTTCGAAAACTCTTTTCATAAGTCCAAGTTCTTTGTGAAAATCCCTTTCCCAATATATTGCACAATTTTTCAAATTTTGGACATGTGGTAAAATTCTTTTCTAAAAAATATCTCTTTAGGCTCTCGCTTGAGGCGATTGAAAATGTTCAACTTTTATTTCAGAATTGATTTCAATTTCACTTTCCAAAAGTTTGATGTCCGATAAGAATGTTTCAAAATATTTTATAACTTTACATTGTTCGGCTAATGGTTTTATTTCACTAAGTGAAGGTAAAGGACCATTAATTTGTGTAGTATTGGAAAAAAGGACCCTCAGAAGTAGGTGTGATAACCCAAGGTGTGTTAGAAAAATCCTGTTGTGTGACGAAATTAAAGGTTATATTCCAATTTTGACCGACTCTCGTCTTCTGCATCTAATTCCTCTTGACGATTATATTCAACAACACTCATAATGGAATCATCAATTCTATGTTCTGCACTGTAAACTTTAGGATTTGGTTAGAATGCTCTATTTGAAAACTTTGGTTTGTAATCAGCAAGATTCGGTCCATATCCATTTGGATTTGGTTAAAAAGTAAACTTTTGAATAGTTGTGATTGACTCCCCATGTTTATAAACAACATGTTGAAACTCTTTGATTTTGTTTTGTAAGTCAACAATTTCTTCAAGATAGTCATCTATTCGTTTTGTTGAATGCTTTTTGTACTTAGAGAACTGTTTTTTGACAAGTTAACAACTCAGATTTGGTTTTTTGAGTTTCCAAAGTGAGAGCGTTAAGTTGTTGTTTATGATCATATTTCAGTTGTTCTATTTGAGATAGCAAAGCATTCTTAGATGCGACTAGATCACGTATCTGTTGTTCTAATGATTTTTCGTTTTGGTAAGATTTAGCAAAAGCGACTTTAAAACCTTTTTCACGTTTTTCTTGAGTTTGAAAAATGTTAAGTTAATTTTGTAAGCATTCATTATCCTTAGTTAACAGTGCATTTTTGTCCTTTAATTGCTTATTGATGTCCTTGCATATTTCCAGTCGGGATTCTTGGTCTTTAAGTAAGGTTATGAGCTCAATATCTAGATTAGACGAAAGCTCAGTTTGTTTAACGTGAGTCTCAACATGGTCATTATTCAGATCCTCAAGTACAACGACAGAGTCAACTTGATTATCAAAGGTAACCATAAGGTCCTCTTGATCGTCAAATATAACTACGGGATCTATTTTATTATCATCGGAATGAGATGTAGATGGCTAATGTTGAACACTCTGATCCTTGTCGGATGCAGATGTTGGCGCATATATCAGATCATTAATGAATAAAGTTTGATCCGATACCTGAGACAAGCCATAAGTGTCATACACTGAGCCTGTATCACTCATGTGGAGTTCGTGCATGTTTGCCATCAACATAACTGCTGCATTAGCCTGCAAGTCCTCCATATCATCATCAGAGTCAGCATTTGCCATCAAGCTCTGTTCCTTGTTGGTAAGAGTTCCACCACCTTCATCCTTAAGAGCCAAGAGTAAAGCCTCTTTGTGATAAGCGCCGCCTCTTGTCCTCGGCTTTGGGCATGCATTAGCCAGATGACCCTTCTCATTACAGTTATAGCAACGAAGACCATTAACACCATTCTGAGCATTACCCTGTTCAACCACTTGAGCCCTTTTTTGTTGTGGAGCACCCATGTTATTCCTTCCTATTGGACTAAACCCTTGACCACCGCCCATCTGACAAACTTGACCACGATTTTGAACCTCAACTCTTCCAATGTTAACAACAGCCTGATTCCTTGTGTTAGATGAGGTGCGAATGCGATTGTTGGATTTGTTGGAGTATCGACCAAAGGCTCTAGCAATCATAACAAATCCTTGTTGCAATGCATCAAAAGCTTCAGCATCCTCAGTTGATTCACTGTAAAGTGCTTAAGTATTGTTGTTGTATGAAACGAGTTGATTTTCTTGAGGTATTTGCTGTTGTGAAGGATCATAAGGTGTTATCTTAGCAGATGGTTGAGCAGTAGGTTGTGGAGGTTTTGTGAATACAGTTTGTAAGGTCGGGAATTGAGGATAACAAGCTTGAGCCCACAAAGCTAATTGTTGATTATCCGGAAGTGAAGGTGAGACAAGGAGTCCACGGATAACTCTTTCTTTGTCAACTTCTTTTTGGTGGGGCTTCAAATAGTCCTACAACAATCTGTATGTAGCATGATGAAGGTTCTTCGCTTGATGGATGAAAATGACATACTTTTACCAATCAAGACCAAGACTACTAAGGAACTTAGTGTTGACTGCAATTCTTGGCATGATGATGTTATGTTTGTTCAAGTCATTGATGATGTCTGAGAATCGATGATGATACGACTCTAATGTCTCTCCGGGTTCAATCATGAAGTGTTCATAAGCCAAGTATATTTTGGATTCCATGTCTTCTTGATTGAGTTTTGTACCTTCCATGAGTAGATGAATATGCTCCCACGTTGCTTTAGTAGTCTTTTGAGCATCAACACTTCGAAGGATCAAATTGGGTAATCCTAAAAGGATGTATTGCATTGCCAGTTCATCGGCTTCAAAGTGTTGAAGTTGATCAGTAGTGAGTTCATTAAGACTGGCAATGTTAGTGACATCACCTCTTGGTGGATTAGCATTTGGATCTCCGGGTACAGTGAAAGTAGGCATCTGAAATGGACCTTCCAGGATGACCTTCTTTAAGAAATTTCCATGTGGCTTCTTTAGATCACAGAACCTAAAGAACCTTATCACCCATTGATCGTAGTTTCCGGGAGTGAGCATTGGAGGTCTATCAAGTGATCCAGCCTCATGAATGGATTGTTGGCTACTTAAAGCTTCCCACATCTTTGCAAACCAAGACGGTTCCTTCATAGTATTCCTGGATGCATGTTGATTGTTAAAGTTTGTGTAAGGTTGTACTTGAACACTAGGGGGTGGTTGAATCATTTGTGGTTGAATTGCTCCTTGAGGAAATTGTTGTTGAAGTTGTTGTTGTTGCTGTTGTTGTAGTTGTTGATAAAATTGTTGTTGTTGATGGAGTTGTTGTTGTTGTTGTTGTTGAGGATACACATGAGGGAAGTAGCTAGACTATGGTGGTTGAGACATCTTGAAACTTGTGTTGTAAAATGGATCTTTGTAGTTGAATGAAACTTTGTTGATGAAGTATCCTTATGCGTAGAAATCAAGCTTAGGCAAAGAAAATACCTTACGCGTAAAAACACCAACTTACGCGTAAGAAGTGAGCTTACGCGTAGGATTAGCTTACGCGTAGGGTTAAGGAAACCTTAGCTTATGCGTAAAATAAAAGTTTAGAGTAGAATGCTTCTGCGTAAGATTTGCTTATGCGTAAGACAAGGCTTAGGCGTAATAAAATGCTTATGCGTAAAGATTCTACGCGTAAGTGTTTGCTTAGGCGTAAACCTAGGGTTTTGCCCAAAAATCCTTTACACTTATCCCAGTGTAAAAGATATCCAAAGTCGAAGTGTTTTCAGGCTTATCCAAGCAAGAAAACACTGAGTAAACCAATAACACTGAAGATCAAACTAAGGAAAACCTTATGCGTAGACTTTGATATCTTACGCATATAACTAGGGTTTAGTTACGCGTAGGAATGGCCAATCTTAACCAAAACTGATTTTTAAGCACACCAATGTTTCTAAACCAGATTTTTTAGATGAAAAATCTTCAATATCACCAAAATATCACAAAAGTGTAAAACTAAATTATCAAAAACTATTTATACCCTTGCGAGTAAAACAATCTACACGTATCAAACCAAGCTTAAAACCAAAGAAATACACATTAAGTTTCAAACTTTTTGCCAAAAACTCAAATTTTAACACCAAATAACCTTTAAAGTACACGTATCAAACCAAGCTTAAAACCAAAGAATCTTTTTCTCTTTCATGTTGGACATTGATAGATCATTCTAACATATTTGTTTCAAGAAATCTTCATGCTAGGATCTCTTCAAAACCTTCATTTCTATTCAAAGAATAATGAAGTCAACCTTTGAGAAAGGATCTAAAAGTAATCACAACCTACTTACTCTAAGTACAAAGAATTACTTTATGAGCTCATGAAGTATTTTTGGTATTATGTCTCCATAAGCCAAAACAAGAAGCATAAAGGTATGTTTAATTTTTTTTTTTGCTAGTTTACATGATTATGTTGACATCATAGTTCTTGATTGTTTAATAAATTGCTAGTTTCTTAAAAGTCTCTCTTTCATCACTTTCCCGACTTACTCATCATCAGGAATAGTATTCCTCTTGATTTCGTCAAACTAACGCCGTCGTCACAAATGGATTTTTGACAATTAACTTATCAAATCCCATCGACCAAAACATCATTTTGTTTGAAACCTTTAAACTATTTTTGTTCCGTAAGCTAGTTTATAGCCTACTACAAAAATAAAGCCCAACAACTCTTTTTCTGTCCACAGGAGCCGGATCCCTCTAGTTGTACTAGCCGGATCCCAAATACAATGGATCCGGAGGAACCGTAGAACAGAACACCGCAATACGCATTTGAAAAACTTCACTGATCATTTTCCCTCTCCCCACATAACACAAAAAAGACTCAAGAACGGATTTCATCCTCATAGGACTCCATACCCTCAAGTATTCCTCACTAGAACACCATTGTAAGTAATTACACTAACTTGCTCTAATTTCCATCATCCTTGTCCTAGGGTTTATGGTTACACAATTTCTAATCAATTAATTGAATTAGAGATTTCAAAATTAATCATTACAAGGGATTTTTAACACAATTAGGATTACATTGTGTTCACAACATTGTTAATACAAATCAAAACAATAAACCCATCTCAACCAATTTTACCTAATTGGAATATTTGTGTTTCTAGGACCAACCATGCCTAAAGCCACTCAACAAGACCACCATGATACCGTCCATTACCTCACCCATTACTATCGAAAAGAAGGGATATCAAAAACCGATCGCAAATTCTTCAAAAGACTTGAAAAATGACTTATTCACGAAGGTCGCGTAGTCAAGGAATGTTTCCTTGAAGATACCGACACTCGTCATGTTTTCTCGGCAATCAACTTTGATTGTCTTCTGACATTGATGAACAAATTTTCCCGGTTTTCATCTTTGAATTCTATAAAAGCATTAGGATCATTTGAAACACCGATGATAGCATTTCAATCGCCTTCATCATCAATAAACAACACTTCACTCTACCTCTCAACACATTTGCTCAAATTCTTAGCATTCCTTGTGAAGGAATTTGTATGTATTCTTAAGATTGGGCAATTAACGCTCAAACCCTTGCACTTGATTCTAAACCTATCTACAATACTCCTCTTGATGATCCCGCAACCATTCGAGATACTATCTTCAAGGTTAGGACCGACCAATCCCGTTTCAACCGAAACAAAAAACTCATTCACCGTGATCCTTTTCAAATGGAACGTTTCAAAATGCATCCCATGTTTAGAAAATGGGAAGAAATTCTTAGGGAAAACGTCATTAGCCTAGTTGGTAACAAGGATCATCCAAATGCATGTCTTGTGCAAATGATCTGTTGTCTTATCCACCAAAAGCCATTTAATCTCGCCTATTACATGGTGAGGAGAATGGTTGGGGTATTCAAAGCTTCCAACATGGTACTTCCATATGGTATGCTCCTAACACGACTTTGTAAGTATGTTAGTGCATTGCAACCATCTCCTATCAACGATGATCATTTCTTTGCCGATCACGTAATGGTACCTCTTACCAAACAACCCTCTAAACGGTTCATGGTCAATGGAAGAAAACCTGAAGCTCTCTCGGACTCCTCGGACGGAGAAGTAGAAGAAGATGAAGAAGAGGAAGATGTCGACCCCATAGCTAACATCGAATTAGAACCCTTTGATTACTATGAACAACTCTCGGATATTCCAAACGAGACTACGGAATTCAAATAATTAAGGGGTATGATTCAAAACCTAGCTTATCACATCACAAAGTCGGGAAAGAGGAAAAGAAAGAATTGACGAAAGAGACTATAGGATTATGATTATCTTGAGACGCTTGTTTTGTGTATGAATGATTATGTTTTAGCACGTTTGTTTGTGTTTTCTTGGATATTATTATTACCACAATTATCTATGATATGTCGTATGTGATAACATGTTTACCGTGCTGTTTAAATTAAATGTTATATGTGTATATTGCTTAGTGCAAAGTTTGCATTAGCTGTTGTAAAGGTACTGATCTGCAGATGCCAGATCCCTTGTTTTAGTCTAGACGGATCCCTTCTCTAAGGGAACCGTGTGATCCGTGACTGCAGATGAGTTATACGAATCTCCTTACATCAAAACAACTCACTAGATCACCTCACATAAGCCTAACATAAGACCTTAGAGCCAGCTAAAGTATTCTTCTAACATTTGATAGCTTGACACTCACCCATGGCTCACCTAGGACTTAGTTCAAGATTCCTTTTGATTTATCAACACATCAAAACTCACCATATTTCTGCTTCAATACTCACAAATTGTTTTTCATTTGTTTTTAACACTTAGGTGGACATATTGAACAAATTTAGGAAATTTTTTCTGGTCATCTTTATCTCAAAACGGGTCAAAAATTAGTTTTTCAATTCTTTTGATTTTTGAGGATTTTTAAAACTCCATATCAAGCTTACATCTGATCTCTAGGATCATTTATTATGACTTGAAACCATCAAAACTCTTAGTGTCATCCTTGAACATCCATTGGTAGTCATTTAGTCTTATTTTCCTTCCATAAAAGGCAATCATTTGCTATATCATTCATTGCTCTTGATCATTCAATCACACCCTCATTTAAGATACTTAGGAGGATTGAAACACTCAAGATGGTATAGATCTTAGACCTTAGAAACATCATTTTTATCCTTTCATAGCTGTTGAGAGCCGGATCCCTAGGATTAGCCTAGACGGATCCGTCAAAGGAGGGAACCATGGGATCCGGGTGACAGATTATGTCAACTCTAGCCAAAACAATCATTTCAAGCTCATCTTGCTAACTTGAACACTCCACCTCATCTTTATTAAGTTCCTAGATTAGTGAAACTCTGAACTTGAATCTTGTGCATGCTAATCATCACATTTCCATGAATCTTAATGGCCTAAGTCTTAAATGCACTTACCAAATTCTTCCCTTTATAAATCATCTTGCTAGAACTCCCTAGTAATCAAACACAAACATAATTCTCAGCAATTAGAAACATCTTCCTCATTCATTTTATCATGAGAAAAGCTCCTAGTGCTAACTCATCCACCCAAGAAACTTGCTAGGATCATACATGAAATTTCCTCAACCGAATCATCTCCGGTTAAGTCCACCAATGCTAGGATTTCCCCTACACCAAATAAACCAATCAAACTAATTCCCAAGAGGATTAGTCCCACAAGGATATCATCACCAAACTTTACTAAAGCAAACACACCCTTTTCAACCCAATCAGCATCATTGGTGCCTAGAGCCACATCATTTAATGCCTCACAATCATCTCCACATTCTTACAACTTAGAGGAATTAACCCCTTGGCCATCTCATTTTCCACCACTATCAACAAATTCACTTGAAAAGGTTGTGCAACAAAACCAAAGTGTTGAATCAACACTTGCACCAATATCAATTTCTCCAATTCCCCCCAATAGTCCATTTTGGATTATGAGGAGACATCAAAGCCAACCACCCGACCATATGGAAGTTGACACTTCTTTACCTCCACCCTCAAAAATTGTTGAGCCACCACTTAATGAGCCTCCACCAATTCCTCCTTTATTTGAGGATCCTCAACCCACTTCACTTGAACCTCCGCTTCAAGAAGCTCAAAACCATGACAAGGATTGCTATCATTGTCAACATGTTGAAAGGTTGATACATGAACTACGTGATGAGCAACGTTTCAGGTTTTATCACTTCCTCAAACATTTCGAAGAGGTCAACAAACCCAAACAACCATCAGCCTCAAAACGGTGTCCTAGCCTCAAGCTCAACTTAGAATTTTTAGGAATCCCATTTTATGTTTGATCATCCTTAAGAACGTAGTTGCCTCTTGAGTTTAGATTCTTCATTAGCATTAAGTAGGAAATGTATTACATGGCTTGATCATTCTCTTAGTCTTAAGATATTTGTTGATTATCTCTTTGTTTTATTGAATGATAACCTACTTGCCATATTTATCTGAGTATATGTTTATTGTTTGTATACATATCTCATTTTCATATTCAGCATTGTTTGGTATAACACCTTTGCTGAATCATCTGTCACCAGACAGACGGATCCCTGGAAAATGCATATACGGATCCCTCCATGTAGGGAAACGTGGGATCCGTGGCTCAGAAGAACAAAACTCTACTAACTTGAGTCTTATTTGCAGGAAATTATGCACTATACTCTTGTTTTCTAACCTTTATTTTGTAGATTTTCAAAATACACATGAAGATTTTGACACCATAAAGCTAGGGGGAGCTTTCTGTCAAACCATATTGCAAAACCATTTGCAACATAATCCTTATTTGGATTATACTTCATGACACCCCATTGCAACATTGCAATCTTCAAGGGGGAGCATTTTTGTCACAAGGACGAAACCATTTGCAAACAAAATTGCAATTCTTTAGCTTGTTAGTTTATATTTACTTGACGCCCTCACAAAGGGATGGACTCGTCAAGGGGGAGTTAAGACGAGAACCATTCCCGTCACTTTCTCCCTTAACATTTTTTCTTTTTACATGTTTTTTTTAAAACAATGTGCTAGTTTCTTTTCGACGCTCCTTTTGTTTCGACAAAAAAGGGGGAGAAGAGAGTAAAAACTCCAATTCGAACTTTTACGAATTTTAGTTTTTCCTTAAAATAATTTTATGTTTTGTCATCAACAAAAAGGGGGAGATTGTTAATACAAATAAGCCGTAAAAACGTTTATTTATATTTTACAATCTTCTAATGTTTTGTCGATAACAAACGTAAAATCATTTTAACAAAACAAATAAAATACGTAATTGTTTGAGCCAATAGTTTCCTAACACACTTAACGTTTTCACATAAAACACTAAAACAAGTATAAGTGATTTTATGATTTAGTAATATATATGTACAACAACTAGTGTTTACATATTGGGAAAAATATATACAAAACTAGTATATATATTATATAAATGGGTAAAAACTACAACCCATGGAAAATATACATAACCCATGGTATTGACTCATACCCATTTGACTAGGTACATTGAACTCATGAGATACATTATATCTAATAAGAAACCCATGGATCAACCCATAACCGATGACCCATGACCCATAACCAAAATACCCATGGGCAAAGAGGAGCGTCCCACGGATCCCTAGCTTTACGCTAGACGGATCCCTTGTGGGAGGGATCCGTGGGATCCAGGGAACAGTAAGCATTTCTCCTCTATAAATAGTGAGCCATTTATTCCTTTTGGCTTGCCACTCTCACACATACTTTCCCCAAGTATTGTAACTCTCTAACCACTGATCCTAAGGGATCTTTCTATGTAGTTTGTCTTTTGTTTTTGTGTAATTCTCTAGGTTCCTCTTAAAGGCGAGATCACCACTTCTTGAAGTCGAGCAAGCTCAAGTCCATGAGTTGCCATTCTTCATCATCATCAAGACTACTGAGGTTCTCTTGTTGATAGTTCTTTCTTCCTCCATAGAAGTGTTGTGTCAAAGGCATTGGTGAAAGATGCCGAAGGAGTCAAGAAGAAAGCATTAGTGAAAGGTGCTTAACGTCGCTGTCAATAGCATTGGAGAAGAATACTAAAGGTGTCAAGATGAAGGCATTAGTGAAAGGTGCCAAGTGTTGTGTCAAAGGCATTGGTGAATAATGCCTAAGAATCTAATCAAGTGGCATTAGGGAAGAATGCCTAGGTCATATAATCGATGAGGTGCATCGTTATACATATAGTATTAGTTTATTTCCAAGGATGGTGATATCCTTGATGATGTTGTAATAAGGAGTGGATCTCCTTGAGATTAGATGTTGTGTTGTGTTGGGTAGTAGTTCCTCCATTGTAATGGAACTAGGTACTTAGCCAAGTACCTGATAAAGGGTAGGCAACGTTGTATTCGGTGTGGTTTACCTTGGTGTGAAAGAACCCGGTGGTTAGCCTAGTACCGGAAAAAGAGTAGGCGACGTTGTGAAGGCTTCTCCACCATAAGGAGTTGGTGTCGTGTTATGATTACGAACTCTCGAGTAGGTGACTCGAGGAGTGGAGTAGGGCAAGGAAGGTGTCCTTGTAGCCGAACTACTATAAATACTTGTGTCTGGTGATGTGCTTCTTACTCTATATCTTTCATTACACGTTTATATATGATAACATCAAATAGTCCTGAATATTAAGTGTCAATTTCCCCTGATAATGCTCGTTATTTATATCATTTATATGGATTTACGCTTGTTTTCCACTTTCAGGTAAATTACGAGCATTGGAGCTAAAGAGACGCGGAAATGGAAACATAACTAAAGATTTATCACAGTATGCAATTTTGAAGAAGTTATGGCGTAACTCCTCTCTCACATTACGCCGTAACTATTGCGTGACCCAAAATACCAACTTATCAAGAGGTTATGGCGTAACTCTTCCCCAAGGTTACTACGTAACTCCATTAGGTCAAATGAGGTTCCATGCCGCTGATACTTACGCCGTAACTACTGCATCACTTACGACGTAACCCAGTTTATTGAAGACTACGGCGTAACCACTAATAAGGTTACGCCGTAACTAGCAGATCTAGTGCATTTACGAAGAAATAGAAGGTTACGGCGTAACTCCTATACTGGTTACGCCGTAACCAGATCTGGCCAATAAATACCCCATGAATTCTAGCATTTCTAATCATCCCATTTCACACACAACATTCTAAGAACGTGGGAAAAAGCTCAAGGCAGGTCTAGGGGAGCATACAGAGCTGTTTCCAAGGGAGAAGTCACTCCATTATGATAAGCATTAGTGTTTTATATTTCTTTTACTTTCAATTCATGTATTTCGTACCTTTGAATATTGAATTGATTTGCATGATTAATATGAGCGGCTAAACACCATTCGGTGCTAGACTAGTTATGATTCCTTAATTGTTTTATTTGCGTTTACCTTTACTTCCGTACAATTATTTCTAAGTGTATGCATGCATAGTTCAGTGGTAGTCACCCTTGGTTCGGTAGTTTTGAATGGCGTTAGAGGCCAATTGCCTAGGAGATATGACCAACTGACCCTAGGTGAGTGGACTGAGATAGGAAGGATAAGATATGACCAACTGACGACCCTTTCTACTTGTGCGATTTGACCAACTGATCACCTATCGTTTGGATGAACTTAAGAGTTGGGGGTGTAGTGTCTAAGTTCCTAACGGTCGGGCACTCACTATTATGAATCTAGCACGTAGCGGTACTTAATGACTTGGCTTAGGGGACCAGGAACAACAGGACTTATGACGGTGTGCCTGATTTCTCCTGTGGTGGCATCTTTGCTGATAGGTTAGGGCGAATTAACCAAATGTTGTTCTCTCAAATTTGACCCTACCTGAAGTAATTGGAAGTAGGTAGACGTAAACATAACTAGCTAGGAGGATTGACTAGGTTAGCACCACTATTCCTCTATTGATTTCCCTTTATCCATTTATCTGCTTTTATTTTATTCTGCATTAGTAGTTTAATTAATTAAATCCCTATCAAAACCATTATTATTCTGTGACAATTAGACTTAGTAATAATCCAATAGACATAGCTCTTGGGACGACCTCGGCTTTACCATTTACTACACTACACGCGACCGGGTACACTGCCCGTTAGTGCACTAGGGTAGACCATAGGTATAGCGAGACACTATAAATATTAAGACCTGGTCAGTAAAACCTGCATCAAGTTTTTGGCGCCGCTGCCGGGGAGTTATATTAGGATTAATATTAAGTCTTTCATTTCGTTTTTAAACTTTTCTCACAATCATATTTCAAGTTTTCAGGTACCATGGAAGTTGTTAACATAAATGACCTCACTCTTGAGGAATACTTGGCGTTGACAAGAGCGGAACAAGGGCCGGGTCTCGTAAGACCGGCAATTGGAGCGGATGTTCGTTTTGAAATCAAAGACCAATTTATGAGGGAGCTTCGCGCTAACCCTTTTTCAGGAAACAGGGACGAAGACGCATATGAGCACGTTGAAAATGTCCTATACATCGCTAGCCTTTTCAAAATTCCGGGCGTGTCTCATGATGCTGTCATGCTAAGGGTATTCCCAATGAATCTTATTAGAGCAGCCAGAAGATGGATCGAAAGATTGCCTGCCGGGGCAATTAATACTTGGGCGCTACTAAAGAAACACTTTATCCAAAGATATTGACCGCCTTCGAAGATTTCTAACCACCTTTTGGAGATCCATAATTTCAAACAAGAAGACGACGAAACACTGTATCAAGTTTGGGACAGATACAACGATCTTCTTTATAAGTTTCATACCAATGATCTGAATAACCAGCAGAAGGTCAATCTTTTCTACAAAGGAATTAACGTAACTACAAGGCAAATGTTGGACTATCAAGGACCGATCCCGAACATGACTCCTACCACTACAATTGAAGCCATTCAAAAAATGGCGGACCACTCTTAAAAATGGCACGACGGTGGGAGTAAAAGAAACCAAGGCGGAAGTTTTCACGGAATTGCAGCAATCGCTAGTAAAATTGAAGATCTCAACCGAGATTTGCTGAAAGTCAGAGAAACCGTTCATGCCATCCAAGTAGGTTGTGAAATTTGTGGAGGGGAACATCTTACGAAAAATTGTCCTCATATGGACGAAGAGAATATTGAAGAAGCTAAGTATGGGGAAAATCGGCCATTTTACGGAGATAATCGAAATAGTAATGATTATCGTAGAATTTACAACCGTGGGCCTTATGGAGAAAGAAAGCCCAGTCATGAAGAAACAATTAATAAGTTCCTGGAAAATTCAGCCCAAAGACAAAAGGAGCAAGATGAGTGGTTGAAAGAATTCCAGGAAAACACTGACAGAAACCTTTCCCAGCACGACACAACTCTGAAAAACCTAGAATCCATGGTAATGAAGCTCAATGAAAAAGTAAGGAGGAATAACGATAAAAACCAGCTATGGAATGTAAGGTGATTTTTTCTAATGATAACTCGAAGATTCAGGTCAATGATACGGATTTAGGGGATGATTTCATCGACAGATCTGAGTTACGCCGTAACATGCTAATGAGTTACGGCATAACTATGCGTTTGACAGCGATAACGGGGTTTTGAAGAATACTGAGGAAATCCACTCTAACGAATTACGCCGTAACCAAGAATCTCAGTTACGGCGTAACTGGGATACCTGGGCAGACAGTTTCCTTGATATAGGCAAATCAGAGACTCAGAAAACTAGTGAATGGTCCCACGATATTAACCTATTTCCTTTATCACCATCTAAAAAAAGATATCACTGGTGCAAGGCTATACCAGTAACTAAGGGGGACTCGTATGACCTATGGGCTTCATGTGATCCTAGAAACATAACTTGTGATGGAGGTACCGACAAAGAGAGAATCAAGAATAACAAGTTTTTATGCACTGCTTACACTGATGATGAAAGACTCGAAAGACTCTCCCTTGAAAATGAAGAAGAGCCACTTATAACTCACTGGTGTGCTCCTGTCATAATAACCGACGAGGAGACCACGAGAGCGTGACCTACATGCAACCCCTTCCACGAGTATTGCAGTGGAGGAGAAAATGAAAGAAAGGAAGAGTGGACATGCCCTCATGAGCGTGAAAGACATTGTATAAAATTCGATGATTTAGCATTTAAAGACTGGCACGCAATTCAATTTGGGGATGCCAAGATCGATCCAAATCTTCTTAAGAAGCTAAAAATTGATTACGAAGAGCACATTCAGAAAAAGGAAGAGGCTAATAATGATATAAACTGCACGGATAAGCATTTAAGTGAACTTGACAACAAGAAATTACGCAGTCACTGGTGCGAAAGAGTAAAATCTCCTGGGGAAATTTTTTGGGCGTTATGCAACCCGTATGATGATATGTCTAACGGGGGAAGCAGCTCTGGAAGAATAGGAAAAGATGAATTCTTTTGGTCCTCAACCAATGATGAGGAGAGAACGAGTTTGCCTTGGCTGGACAACCTAGGATTCGATAGTTGGGTGAAGATTAAGTATGGACATGTGGACACATTAACCAAAGAGAAGATTTGGAAGGAATACATGGATCCAGAAAATTCAAACAACGAAGGTCTCAACAACATGAGTGAAATAACTATTGAAAATGACAAAGAGTTGGTTAATAATGATAAAGAAGAATGCAAGCGCGTTCTAGTGGAGAATATGCCCGATGAAGAATGGTTCAAGGACACAGCTTCTGATGACGATAATATTGAAGGGATCCTAGATTACCTTGAGTTTCAAGGAAATGAGGAGTTCACTGATCCCGATGATGAAGCTTACGAACAAAGGAGATGAAAACTCCTGGGGATTCCCTACAAAAGACCACCTCCAATTATTGTCGAAAAATATGAATTCACTCGCTACCACCTGGGACCGGAAGAGAAATTTTGTAATGTCCGGAAAATCGAAACTAATGAATACCTCCGAACTGCTTCAAATGTTGCGTGGATGAGGAATAACTTGATGAAAGATATTGAAGAAGTCGGGCAAGCCCAAAGGCCCCCATAGAAGTCCCGCGGCTCTGAGTCTAACTTAAAGACTCGTTAATAAAGAAAAGTGCTCTTTCGGGAGACAACCCGAATTATCCCTTTCTTTTGTTTTTATTTCCTTTATGTTGGGTTTTGTGTTTTCTAACCATTTTTGCAGGAAACGAGGAACTAACTGCTGCTGCAGTTGCTGATCTGAACATAGTTACGGCGTAACTCATCTTGGTGATTACGCCGTAACCAACATTTGAGCAGCAGAATTCTTGACGCATTACCAATTACGGCGTAATACCATCTCAGCGGTTACGCTGTAACTACTCTCTTTACAGCTCATACCAGGTTTTGCCAGTTACGGCGTAACTCCCTCATAGGAGTTACGACGTAACTTTCCTCTGATTTAATTCTTTCATTTTAAAACACAGTAACCTTGTATTAGTTTTTAAATGAACTTTGTGGGTGTGTTCCCTGTAAACCCTCACGAGACTTCACTCGTCCACTTGGGACACCAAGTGGTTTAAAAGGCTTGTTGCATAGGCTAAATGCAACCGTGATTCCTACGAAAGTGAGTTAGGTTTGTTTTTTTTTTCATTTTTTCTTTTTAGAATTATGCTTGTCGGTATTGTGATTTCAGAGATTGAAGTTTGTTCATGACGCTTAAACGAAGGCACGGTTCTTTTTCGTGGGCCTTCTTCTTTATGGAGCAAATTTCAGGGAAGTTCTCGCTCTAATTCTACCTTTCTCTTCACCTTTATTTTAATGCCTAGTACAAAAGGTACTTTGTACAATTCAAGTGGGGGGACGGGAGTAGAATTATCTCTTAAACTTTATTTCGCCCTCATTTTTCTAGTTTATTTTGAAAAATTATGCCATTTTTAAAATTTTGACATGTTTTTCCTAACCTAACTAGATTAGACCTTAGCTGAGCACATACAACCCTTGACATTACATGGTGAGATTAGCCTTATCTGTTTCCAATATTTTACCCCAAATCCACCAAATTATGAGTGTGCCGGTAGCTTGTAAACTTTAGAACTTGGCCTTTGCATCATTTCGAGACCATAAACAAGGTATGTTGAGTTAGCTCGATATATTTGGACTTTTCAGTTTTAGAAGGCAATATTATAGGATTATCACCCAAACAGCCTACCATTGTGAGTCTATCGATTAGTCACCTCGACTTTTCGACCCCCATGTGAAACCCTTTTGTTACACTCACCTTTAGTGCAAGATACCCCTAGATACACCCTTTTGAGCCATTCCTTTCATTTTGTCAACCAAATATATTGTTTCGTTACACCAATACACCTTTGCCTACCCTGTAGTCTTTATTTGCGATTGGGAAGTCATCATTTGCCTAAGTTCAAGGTTCGAGTGGAAAGGTTTAGAAATTATGCTTTCATCGACAACATTTATGAAGATCATTTAAGACCCCCCGAATTCCCATTATTCATCTCAAGTGGGGGGGATGTTATGTTATTATGTTATGTTGAAAAAAAAAATGATTCGAAAAAAAAAATTGATTGAGTTATGATATTGTAAATTGAGATGTTATAAGCACTGTAGAATGAGCTTTATTGATTAGTATCAAGGAGGCCACCTCGGTCACATTTGAAGATAGGAGTTGGTAGTTATGCCACCAGAAGAAGAAAAGGTAGTGTGCCCATCACGACGTCCTCTAATGACACATCTACCTTGCATTTCATGATCCGGTTTCTAGACTTCTAAGCTTGAACTTTGGGCGGACGGTAAGTGGTGATGACTTAGTTATAGATTTAAACTACCTGCTTGTTTTTCATTTTACACCAATTATATTTCCCATGTCTTATCCTACCCTTTAGTCATGAAGCGTGTCTAGGTGATGCAGCGAGCAATCTTTGGTGTCTTGGCCATGGATTTGGTCATGTATCATTGATTTTGTCCACTTCGCCGTGACATGTTAGTAATGACGAGTCACCCTTTAACCTTTGTCGTGTCTACCCATATTGCCTTTGAGAATTGTTTAGCCCTTAACTCTAGTGGTGGAGATTTGTGTAACCGCCAAGCTTATGATAGAATATATGCTATGACTGTGCGATTGAGTGATCACCTCAAAATTGACACTTAGAATAGTTGAGAGATTTGAGTGTTTGTTCCCCTTTCGTGAGGTGTTCGGCTTCGTTTTATTCTAGCATAAGGGATTTGTAAACTCGTATTTTATAGATTTTGGGAGATATCTTTTTAGGAATCTATCTAATAAGGTCTACTTGAGGGCAAGTAGAGTTCAAGTGGGGGGATATTTGATAACATCAAATAGTCCTGAATATTAAGTGTCAATTTCCTCCGATAATGCTCGTTATTTATATCATTTATATGGATTTACGCTTGTTTTCCATTGTTTTTCACTTTTAGGTAAATTACGAGCATTGGAGCTAAAGAGATGCGGAAATGGAAACATAACTAAAGATTTATCACAGTATGCTATTTTGAAGAAGTTACGGCGTAACTCCTCTCTCACATTACGCCGTAACTATTGCGTGACCCAGTATACCAACTTATCAATAGGTTACGGCGTAACTCTTCCCCAAGGTTACGACGTAACTCCATTAGGTCAAATGAGGTTCCACGCCGCTGATCCTTACGCCGTAACTACTGCATCACTTACGACGTAACCGAGTTTATTGAAGACTACGGCGTAACCACTAATAAGGTTGCGCCGTAACTAGCAGATCTAGTGCATTTACGAAGAAATAGAAGGTTACGGCGTAACTCCTATGTTGGTTACACCATAACCCAGATCTGGCCTATAAATTCCCCACGAATTCCAGCATTTCTAATCATCCCATTCCACACACAACACTCTGAGAACGTGCGTTAGGATTTAGTAAATCCAGTTATTAAAGACTCGGTCACCTTAAGTATTTGTAATCGTTAGAAAGCTCGTAGTCGTAGATTATTTAATTTGTAGTAGTATTTAGTTAAGTAACACCGTGGAGGACGGACGGGTCTTTACCCACTGTATGCCTGATCCATAGCCCGTAGGTGGCGATTTATGTAAGAACTATAAATACTCTCTACCTCCCAAGGTAGAGAGTTGGGGCTCATAATAAGATTTTTCTTTCTCTCACTAAAGTTCCCAACCTCTAACTTTCTCTCTCTAAAACCATACTATTACGCCTCTTTGATCTTTGGTTTAGTGTGTGTGTATGTTACAATTGGTACCAGAGCCAAGGTTTATTGTGTTGTGTTGATTCTTTGTGGTTTTGATTCTTGTAAAAAAAAAAACTGTTTTTGTACTTTATGATGGTCGGATAATTTTTTTAGTATACTTGTGGTTAACAGTTTTGCTACACTGGTTTTAATATCTTTTTTTGGTCAAAAGTGTCATGTGGTATATCAATGAATATTTGTCTTGTGTCATGTTTTTGTCCAAGTCA
This sequence comes from Chrysanthemum seticuspe, assembly GCA_019973895.1. Taxonomy (NCBI): domain Eukaryota; kingdom Viridiplantae; phylum Streptophyta; class Magnoliopsida; order Asterales; family Asteraceae; genus Chrysanthemum; species Chrysanthemum seticuspe. The sequence goes on along the minus strand of BPTQ01000004.1, from coordinate 117,426,484 downwards.
TGCTCTTTATTCAGTTTTGTATAACGTTTTTACCAAAAGTTGGATATATTCGTGGTCTTGCTGTGGTGATACAATGGTCTATCTGGGTCAAAACAGTCATATGTTGCAGTTTCTGTCATGTTTTTCTGGGTTTAGTATGAAGATGGTCGGAAAATGGTCAGAAAACTCGCCGAAATATCAAGTTAGCGACTTGTCCTCATAAAAGTCCAGATTCAATGAATGTCTCGGAGCAACTTGACACAAGATAACTATAGCGACTTGTCTTTACAAGTTGTAGCAATTTGGCCTAGCGCGTTGACCTAGCGAGTTGGGTTAGCGAGTTGGGTTAGCGACTTGACTCACGTCTAATATATGTTAGCGACTTGTAACTGAACAAGGCCTAGCGACTTAGACCTAGCGACTTGACTCAAAAGGTGAAAAGACTTGACTGAAACGAGATGAAGATGAAGCTAAATGACTAGACCACAAGACCAAACCAAATTCCAAAACAACAACTCGACCTCAGATTATAACAACCATCATCAGTCCGAGTTCATTTGCAAGACGAAGTCAAAAGAACCAGTATCTACAGACTCGACTCAAACATGTTATACCAACAACAAATTATAAAGTTCATGTCACAATACTGAAAATGAAACGAATCACAACCAATCCTCACAGACTCGATATATCAAAGCCAAAATATTCATCTCCCATCCTATCCTACCTCAACTCCAATCATCTATCAAAAACGGAATAAAATAAATAATACGAATCTCAGTTTGTTCTCTCAAAGTATACTCCGACACATCTAGACTTATAAAAGTCTATAATTGAGAGACACATCTCATCATCGATCCAATTTTTGAAGCTTCGCTTCAATTAATATCCGAACACAAAGATAAGTTTATAACAACTATGTTATACCTTTTTCTTTAGCTCGTTATAAGACCAACATCAAAAAATCGAAATCATTAACATCACGTAAACCTACCTGAGTCTCAATTAATCTTGAAGGACACCTTGATTCGGTAGGAACACAAGAGTGTTTTCGTTGATTGATCTGAATAACTTATTGTTTTCAATTGTGTCTTAAGATGGATTTTGATTATGTAGATAGATACTTGAGATTGATATTATGAGGTTCATGGGTATGTGCTACGGATCTGAGTTGAGTGTGAAATCAGGAGTGGAGGCGGATTAGTTAGAGAGAGATTAGGGTTTGTTGGAGGATTATTAGGATAAAATGTGAGTTAAGTTCTTTTTATGCCCAATATTTTAGGGTAGTGTTCTTTTGGACGGGGTAATGTGGGCTGTACGAGATTATTTTCTAATGTAATGGGCCTCGTGGATTATTTTGGCCTCGTGGATTATTTCTAATGTAATGGGCTGTATGAGATTTTAATCTAACATGGTGAGATATACTTGTTTAAGGGGCCTATTCTGATTGGAACTGCTTTTGGATTGGACCGAATTGGTTATGCTGCTACAACGTGTTAAAATTTTTTTGTTTACCACAAGTTCTGTATCAATCGAAATTTTGAGCTAAATCGTGGTAATTCAAGAATATGACAAAGGGTATACGTGATAAGGTTGGACTGCACACTGCTTTCATTGTACTTTGGAGTTAATTTGTTACATGGGCTGATAAGATACCTTGTAGATGTTGGGTTTGAAGTTGTAACAATGGACCGGGTCGTTCTATGATAAATTGAATCGGGTCATTTTTATGTGGAGACATGTTGTATTTGTGATTGATTGGATTGAACCGAGCTGAATGGAATTTAGATCGGATGATTATTGGTGATAGTGAAATTCGATGATGAGATTGGGTATGATGATGAGATTTATTTTGTGTAATGGGGTTGATACTTTGGTTTCTACATTTTCACAAAGGATACTGTGTTGCGGCTTGAATTAATGGTAGAACAACGTTGACTTCAGGGTGCTTGTATTTGGTATTTCTTATTTGGAATTGAAGTGAGGTTTTCCAGACATGTTTGCTTATTTCGTCTTCTTTCTTTCTACCTTTCCGCGAAGATGACTTGTTTGGGCGTTTATTGAGTGTGATAAAGACTTGGCTATTTAGTTACGGTTGTGATTCTTTCTCGCTTAACCCAAAACGTAACTGTCACTTCGGTGTCTCACGCAGTTAAGGATTCGTCAAGAGGTTTTGTACATTGGGTACACCGTTTCTTCTTCACAAGGATTAGTACAAGTTTAAGTAACAAGTCTGGGGAAGTTCACTTCATGATCAAGTTTGGCATATCGGGTTTACTTCACCATTTTGTCATTGCAATAGCCGACAGAATATGTGGATGATGTGTTTTCCAAAGTATTTATTGGATAGTTGATGATGTTGGATAATGGACCGTTGATGAACCGCTGCATGTTCCTCTAAAAACAGATACTCACCGAAACCAAATTTGTCATAACACATTCAAGCTGACATTGTTTACGGTTTTGTCTTGATTTCGTAAAATCCTGCGAAAGAACCTATTTCTCGGTTTAAATCAGAGACTTGTAAAATCCCGTGACAATGGAAACATCCTGGTAATAGTAAAATGCATTTCCGGATCTATCTTACGGTTTGTTCTTGGTTTTATAAAATCCCGCGAAAGAAACTATTTCTCGGTTTAAACCATAGAGTTGTAAAATCCCGTAATGATGGAACCATCTTGGAGAAAGGAAAGTCTATTTCGAGATCTCTTTAGATGCTGGTGCTACGGTTTCTGTTTCGAAGAAGAGATAAAAGGGTGTACTTCATGATTTGGATGTGTGAATGAATATCATCATGGAAGTTTGGTTATTACATGGTTTTACGGGGTTATGTGCTTTTAACCATGGTCGGGATGAAACCATTTTCAGAGTTCACTTAAAACGTCAAAGGAGGCTAGAGTTGAGCTTTTAACCAGAAGATGTGATAACGGGGTTAATTCAGTATTATCTATTTGAGGTTGAAGTGAAATATCACGGGCGAGTGTACTTAGTATCTGAAGGTATCGGAGATGGTTGGATGAAGATTCTTCATGATCCTTGTTCGAGCTTATTATTAAAAACGAAGACTTGGAAATCTAGTTATTGTTGGGTGAATTTTACCTTTTCTTTTACCACTTGGGGAAATTGGGCTCTTATCACCACAAAATAACTATCACTTAAAGGAGTTACGTTGTAGTGCTCAGTGTCACATTCAATTGTGGATTTTCAAGAGGTGAAGTACGTCTTATACTTGATGGTTGGTTGGATGAAGAGTATAAAGTACTTAGAGATTCAATGGAGGATGAAGTCTCGGCACCGCTCTTTGTTACATATGTGCAAGTTTAAGTCACGAGTTCGGGTTAGGTTACTTCAGGGTCAAATTCATCATATTGGGTTATCTCCATCAGCTGTCACTACAAAGAGCCTACTGAATGATAATGGCGGTTCATTACATGTTTTGCTAAGAGAGCTGAAAAGAGAGAGATTATGACGTATGAACACAAGAGTTCATGCCTTGTTCTCTAAAGAAAAGAAAAGTGTACGTTTCAGTGCGCTTTATCTTTGGAAGAAGAGAAATCTTCTTATTATGACCATTCTCATCAACATGCTTCATGCTTTTTCCATGTGCTTTCAAACATCAAGTGAACCGGGCTACCATTGATTGTTTTCTTATTCCACTTGCTCAACTATAATGACGATGGCAACATCATGTGCTAATTTTGCGGGGGAGAAGTGTGAATTAAATACATTTGGATGATGTTCACTTATTCAATCAAGAATGGCAACTCTGTATGCAATTCTTGAGGGGGAGAAGAAGTGTGAAACTACTACATGGTTGATTGATTTCTATGATTAAATGGTCAAACGGCTCCAAACTCATGTAAGAACCGTGCTTCTTTTTATCGGGTCATCTTTACATGGAGTTTTCTTCTAAGAGCCATTGGTTGACATCTTCACACGGGCTGAGTTGATTATCGACAAAGTGCTTCCGGATAATGCTTTACGTACACATCAACATGATGATTCCGAATAACCTTCTATGATTGTTTGATGTGATTGTTTGCTTGGTGTTACCATCTCGTGTGTTCGCTGCGGCCTGATTGCTGATTTCCTTGATGAACATCTTTCTGTTCTTGTTTGATTGGAAGAGATTTTAGTTAAGGAGATTTGCAAGATGTCAATTTATTGGGATGCTTTTTGGTATGATGAAGATGTTAACTTTCTATTCCCCAACTAGACAATCTAGAAGAAGGTCGAGTCTTCAGTCGGTTCTACATTTTCTGCTACATGTTAGAAGACTAAAGACGAGTTACATTTGATTATCTAAAGACTTCTTCTTATTCAAGCATTCATCATAAAGATTGTCGGTTTAGGGGAGAGCACTAATTGGGGGAGAGTGAAATGTCAAATTTAATCCCTAATTAGAGTTGCTCACTTTCTGGAGCAAGTTGATTCTCACAAAGATTAAAGATGTTCTTCTTAACAGATTCAAGTACTTGGGCTTATAATGTTTTGTTGATTCTGAAGTATCAAAACCAGCAAGGGGGAAGGAGACAAGCACCTAAACGTGAGTAAACTTGATGAACTTATCTCTTCTAAGTGACTGAAGATATCCCGGGAAGACTATTGTCATTACCATAGAGAAACTCAAGGTTTGACTCATGGCGTTTAGTGTTCTTATTCCAACTATGTGGGGGAAGAGATGGAAGAGTTAGTTTCTGAAGATAAAAGAGGTACACAAGTATGACATATTCAGGGGAGATAAATTTATAACATGAGGGAGGTGTTATCAGCATTTCTTTCGGTGGGAATGTGTGTACTTCGGGTTCTTGAGCTTGATACACGATCATCAGGGACGAAAGATGTGAACATTGGGGAGGTGTTTTTCATTACCCTCATGATGTGTATTCGGGAGAGTTCTTGGATATTGGTGTACTTCGGGTTCTTGAGCTTCATACACAATCATCATGGACGAAAGATGTGAAGATTGGGGAGGTGTTCTTCATTACCCTCATGATGTGTATTCGGGAGAGTTCTTGAGCATTATACAAAGAGACTGACTGCATCAATTCAACTACTTGGGGGAATTGTTCTCTTGACACCTTTTTGGAATGGATCGCTTCAGACGTCATTTCAAAGGAAATATGAGAAGATTGATTTATGGGTGGGATGATTCTTTGCTGTTCTACTTGATGATATAACCCCGAACGGAGAATTTCGATTATCGTTCTTAAAAGGAGCAGCGGGATTTATGATAATGGTGTGCTTCTCTGTGCACCTGGCTAAGGCAAGCTTGAAATAGAGCTTCGAATCTGCTCACCTAATGTATTTTCGGTTTGGGGGGAAGCTGCCAAAGTCTCTCTTTCTCAAAGGCTCACGTTCTATCTTATATTATGGAGCCTCGGAAGCTTTGGTGGTGAATGTTTAAGAGATGATGACTTCCATCTTCTACAACAGGGCTGATCGATATCCTTATCTCGGTACTCGTATCATCATCTTCTTTAACTATATCATCTTCTCCATCTTTGTATATATTTATCAAAAACAAAATACAAAAATATAAAACCAGCAAAAGAAAATAGAAAATTATAAAACCAACAAAAACCCCTAAAAATTTGAAAATCAGAAAATACCAAAAATATTGTTTTTCTAAGACATGTCTTCTGGTATCGATAACATCTGCGGTCTTAGAAATGTCATTCAATAATGGCACGGAACCATAGATGAATTTCGAGCAGGAGGTGAAAATATTCTTTTCCAACACATCTCTAAAAAAATGGTTTGCAGTTATTTCAGACTGTGACCTGAGCTTAAACTATGGCTTGCTATTATTTCTGATAGTAATCCTCTCTTCAAGAAAGGAAAGTGCTGCGCTAAACCAATTTTCAATAATTTCGTGCACTTATCCTAAATCTAAAATGAGGAAAGTATGTCGAAGGACTGTTGTTCCTACTCAAATATTTTTCCTTCAAAATTCTTCAGAAAAATATTTGTTTTAACAAAATGGTGGTAAATGAGTTGCTTTAAATACAATCAGATTCAGAGTTTTTATAAAATTTGCAAACTCAATCAATGACTTCAGCGCTTTTAAAACTTTTCAAAAAATGAGTCATTGATTGAGGGGGAGAATGTTTTCAAATCTATATCATCTAACAGGCTTTTTTAATTATCCTATATGCTTAATTAAGAATCATGTTAACCTACGTTGAAGGACTAGGTGCCTAGGATATGATTGTTAGGATTAGATGATTAAAGTTTGATAAACACATTATTCCCATACCCATGTATGATCTGATTGATATGTTGAATTGACTTTTATTAGTCGATTGCTGTTTGGGTGATTTCGACCACCATATATCTGTATGTGTGTTCACTAACGTATGCAGGTATATTGGTATATAAGAATGTTCCCGATCCGGATCCCACTATTGAAGATGATTGGATGCCGAAAGGAAAGGGCAACTATATCTTGGGTTGACAAATGAAAAAACGGAGCTTAATTGGACTTCTATGGAGAGTCGGCCTAAAAAATGCAACGTAAGAGGTCTCACTGCATCAGCAGATGGTTTTCTTCTAAGTGATTGAAGAAACGGAGCTTAATATGACCTTAGTTGGCATTAAAATGCAACATAAGAAGTCTCACTGCATCAGCAGACGGTTTTCTTCCAAGCCCTACAACAACATCAACAAAAGCAGCTTATGATTCTCTCCACCTAACGTATCTTGTTCAGGAAAAGTAGTGAATGATACCATTTTTAAACAATTTTTGAAAATGGTGTTTTGAAAATGGAAAAATATTGTTTTGAAAATAAATTGGTCTTAATTTTAGAAATCACCGGACTTCATCTATCAAAACTTTAGTCACTCAATCAACGACTACAGTCATCGATTGAGTGGGAGAGTGATTTAAAATAAAATATTTTCAAACAATATCTCTTCATAAAATTCCGTTTGTACAATAATAAGTGGTGATCTAAATATTTAATGTTATGTCATGGTATGATTTTTCTTTAAGAATCAAGATCTTTCAAAATGAAATTTTTTTCTGTTCTTGTTTGATTGTGAAATTGTTTTATTTTACTTAAAGATCTCTTAAAAACTATCATAGCTGACACTAACAATCTTTAATGTCTATATATGTTCCTTATCTATCATTTTTTCAAAATTAAATCTTGCCACGTCTTTCCCCAAAATTTTCTAAATGATTTAAATCTTTTGGGATCACAAATCTCAAATGATTTGAAATTTTTGATCGGGGGAGAGATCATGATTTAAATCTCAAATCTGTTTGAATGGAATTGGTTTTAGTCCTTTAAAGGCACTCCTGACTCCATGTGCCAAACGATTTCAAATATACAATGCACATGTTGAGGAGGAGCATTTAACCAAAAACCAGAAGAGTATTTAAACAAGGCGCATTTTCTCTCATGTTTTCTAAACCTTATTAAATCACTTGGGATCCAAAATCTCAAAAGGTTTGATATTTTTGATCGGGGGAGAATTTGTGATTTAATAATGAAATTTGATAAAAGGTGATCGTTTTGATTCAATTGTGCATGCTGCTCTCTCTAATATGTGCTAAACGCTTTCGAATCTCAAAGCACATATTGAGGGGGAGCATTTCAAAAGAAAATTAACTATCGAGGTACAAAAGCTTTTTAAAGTGATTTATAAAGTACCTTGATTGAGTTTTCTAATGGTTTCTTAATGGATTTTGTGATTGTGGATATACTTCAAAAGAACTCCTTCCTCTATGTGATAAAATGATTTCAAATATCTTATGCACATATTGAGGGGGAGAATTTACCAAGAAAATCAAATGGCTTTTTCTATGAAAATTGTGATCAAAGAAAATATTTTAAAGTCCTTGATATGTGTCTAAAAACACATATATTTTACATTGTTTAAACCCACGAAAACAACCAAAAACACATAAATAACCCTATAAATGTTATAAATATCATGAAAATGTGTTTTATTTGAATCAGGTACGAAAAGAGTTGAAACAGTTCGATTCTGCTGATAATACTGATGGTTTCTGCCGAAGCCTATTTTTAATTCTGCCGAATCAATGGTTTCTGCCGAAGATATAATGCGCTGATGGTATCTGCCGAAGACTAACGTTTCAGCAGATACTTCCACTAAAATAATATCTGGTTCTTAAATAAAATCTGGTCAATACCAGTCAAACCAAACTTCCTGTTTTCTCTCTCCCTCACATACCCCACCAAAACCATACCACCCTTCCACCTCCCTGGTATTCCACCTCCACTTGCTTACCCACTCTCACCACCTTTTCCTGCACACCTATACCAGCCCACAACTTTACCTTTCCCTGTACCATCACATCCCCTACTTTTGCTATCAACTCCACCACTTTACCTCTAAATCTACCAAACATGTCCCCTCCACCTCTACATGTAAACAAGAAGCATTAATTACAGCCGAACTGCCTCAATCTACTAGTAGCACTTTTGGCGCCAAAAGTCACTTAAACGGCTAGGATGATTTCTGCTTATCCAATGGACATGAATTAAAGTGGGATTTGATTGAAATGCTAGTGGGAACTGAGAAGGTTATAAAAGAGAGGAGAAGGAAGAGAGAAGACTTATCGGGGGTTAGCCTTGGTCACGTAGTTAAATACTTCGGCTAATCTAGCCTTAGTCATGTAGTGTAAAGACCTTTTGGATTAGCCTAGGTCAAGTAGTTAAATAACCTTGGGTTAGCCAATGGTTTCGTAGTGTAATTTTAAATGCTTTCTTTAAATTACTTGTCATTTACAGTTTTAATGTTGTAGTCTTTCTTAAATTAATGTAATGAAACTTTATTTTCAGTTTAATTTCAAGTCACTTCTAAATTTCATGTTTTGCTTAAATTCATTTAAATTTCAGTCATTTTAAATTCTTGTTATGTAGTTGTTTTATGGACTCAATTAGCTCACATAAGCTCCTGACAAAAGCTGTCAAGCTTTTAGAGACCTTAAAACAAGTTTAGTTTTTAAATTCAGAAAAACAATGAAAAACCAAAAATAACGAAGTGATCTTGGTGAAATTGCATGGAGCAAGGTTAATTGTGGATTGCCCTTTGGTTTAGAAGCTTTGTGGAAAGCCTTAGGATGTGTTCTGTGACCATGATTCTCAGTTTCAACTTGGATTCACTTGTAAGCTTATGTTTACCAATTTTGCATTTCACTGTTTCAGTCTTTTATCTGCTTTAATTTTCCTGTTTCTGTGTTTCTTTGCTGTTTGTTTATGATGTTATAGCTTAATCTTCGGTTGTTATGTTTTGGATTTGATTGTAGTTTGATGTTGCACTTGACTGTTAACATGCCAGTATTTGATGTTCATAGGCTTAGACTTGGTTGACATCTTGTTTATGCTGAAAAAGGTCTATTTTGACACAATATGACCTCTGGATTTTATATGATGGGTTTATGCAGTCATTTGTTATGAAAACTTCAATCTTGTTCCATTAAAGGATTGTTTGGATTTAATAATGAAACTGTGAAAATGGTTGTGAATGGTGTTGTTCTTGTTTGACTTACACTATATGGGACTTATTTGACTCAGTGAAATACTAACCAAAGGGTGTAGCATGGTAGAAAGTCAATTTGACACTTGATAATCTCATTATGAGCACTTTGAGGTTGTTAGATCCTAGAATCTTGCATACTTGTTTAAATGTTGTTTATCTTTGTTAATTTTATGTTCTTATAGTTTATATTAACTTATTTAATCAGTAGTTTAAGTTTTAAATTCGGTTTAGTCAACTATTCAGTTCTGCTGAATTATTTTTGATTCTGCTGATTCTGTTTTTAGTTTTCCTGTTTTTGATTTAATTGTTTATTTTCTTATGTCTTTGTTACTTAGTTTTATGTTTAGTGCTTTTAGTGTTTTAATATTATGTTACTTGTCTTCATTAGTATATTTTTATTAATTTTTAGTTTTCATGTTTAAGAGCTTTATCTGATTCTGCCGAAGCATAATTTGATTCTGCTAATCTGCTAATTGAATTATGCTGAATTGTATTGGCCTCTGCTGAATTGCATTTGATTCTGCCGATTCAGTATTTTTGGATTTTGCTGAAGTACTTGTTTCTTTTATTATGTGTATGTTTGTTTTTCAGTTTGTAGCTTAAATTAGATAGCTTTTTCCCCCCTTATTTTATTCAGCTAACCTCCTTCCACTGAAGCAAACAGTGGAGGTTGAGTGATTCTCTTTAGCTTAGGAAAAGTTCCTCATTGAACCTTGAGCTTGTAATTATCATACTCACTGTTTTAGTGATTGTTGAGCTCTCATGAGTTAAATTGAGAAGTTTATAGGAGCCTGTTGTTTGCCCACTCATAACAGTTTACTGAGTAATTAGTGAACTTACACCATTACCAACAGCTCTAAAAAGCTCCTTAGTGGTGCTTGTTGATACTTGTTTATACTTGTTCATATTATTTGTGTATATCTTATATTATCTTTTGTTTCCTGTATAAAGTTATTCTTTAAGCTTATTTCAGCACACACAGTCGTTGTATTACAGTTTACACACCTCGTTGGGAAGAACGACCCAGGTTTGCAGTTTCTTCTGCAATACTTTGGAAAACATACTATACTACATTTGATTAGACGCCCCTCAAAAAGGGCCATGTCAAATTGGCGCCGCTGCCGGGGAGGTGTGCTGCGTTACGTACTTGTGTTTTGTTGAAATATCTATCCTTACCTTACTATTCTCCTTACCTTCCTATTCATAATTCTGTGAGTGGTGACCCCACTCCAATTTCTCGTCCAGTCATTTCCCCATGAACCATTTAATTCGGGGTCGAGTCAAGCTAGCGACTCGGTAATAAAAAACAGTAGCTTAACATGGGTTTTCACCCGTGTGTACCACCCTAGTGTGGGGGGGGGGTTGCCCCACATGTTGTGTATATAAATTTCAAAAAAAAAAAAAAAAAAAAAAAAAAAAAAAAAAAAAAAAAAAAATCATCTTTCTAAATAATGGCCGTAATATTTCCCTTTTATGTTCTTTGTTTCGGCATAACCGCCGGTACTTTGAATATTGAGGGCAATATTCATTTCTAAGTGTGGGGGGGAATTCTCACGAATTTTATCATATAATTATACCAATTCCCCCGTTTTTGGCCAAAATTTTTTTTTGGAGTAAGTGTTTTACACTTTCTCATTTGGTTATCAATCCGCCTTGTCTAATAAACAAAAGGATTGGCTAATCCAGGAGCAAACGGCTCTTGGTAAAGATATCTCAAATCCGTTGACGGCTTGCAATTTGCCCAAAATTGTATGGTATTCAGCTCACCATATCTTTAAAAGTGAAGAGTTGGCTAGCCCGCAAGTTTATGGCTTGTGGTAAAGGCAGTTGGAAAACCATAATTGGTAATCAGCTCACCAAAGATAATATTAATAATTTATCTAAGAGTTGGCTAGTCCAGAAGGGTACGGCTTCTGGTAAAGACTAATCAAATCCGTTTACAGCTTATGATTTGCTCAAAATCATTTGGTTATCAGTGTACCAAGGTTCTTACTTGAACTAAAACATTTGGCTACTCCAGAAGTGATGGCTTTTGGTAAAGAGTTCTTTAAAATCCATTAAAACTTCATAAAAGATTGCTAGGGACTAGCAATAGTTTAGTGTGGGGGATTTGATATGTGTCTAAAAACACATATATTTTACATTGTTTAAACCCACGAAAACAACCAAAAACACATAAATAACCCTATAAATGTTATAAATATCATGAAAATGTGTTTTATTTGAATCAGGTACGAAAAGAGTTGAAACAGTTCGATTCTGCTGATAATACTGATGGTTTCTGCCGAAGCCTATTTTTAATTCTGCCGAATCAATGGTTTCTGCCGAAGATATAATGCGCTGATGGTATCTGCCGAAGACTAACGTTTCAGCAGATACTTCCACTAAAATAATATCTGGTTCTTAAATAAAATCTGGTCAATACCAGTCAAACCAAACTTCCTGTTTTCTCTCTCCCTCACATACCCCACCAAAACCATACCACCCTTCCACCTCCCTGGTATTCCACCTCCACTTGCTTACCCACTCTCACCACCTTTTCCTGCACACCTATACCAGCCCACAACTTTACCTTTCCCTGTACCATCACATCCCCTACTTTTGCTATCAACTCCACCACTTTACCTCTAAATCTACCAAACATGTCCCCTCCACCTCTACATGTAAACAAGAAGCATTAATTACAGCCGAACTGCCTCAATCTACTAGTAGCACTTTTGGCGCCAAAAGTCACTTAAACGGCTAGGATGATTTCTGCTTATCCAATGGACATGAATTAAAGTGGGATTTGATTGAAATGCTAGTGGGAACTGAGAAGGTTATAAAAGAGAGGAGAAGGAAGAGAGAAGACTTATCGGGGGTTAGCCTTGGTCACGTAGTTAAATACTTCGGCTAATCTAGCCTTAGTCATGTAGTGTAAAGACCTTTTGGATTAGCCTAGGTCAAGTAGTTAAATAACCTTGGGTTAGCCAATGGTTTCGTAGTGTAATTTTAAATGCTTTCTTTAAATTACTTGTCATTTACAGTTTTAATGTTGTAGTCTTTCTTAAATTAATGTAATGAAACTTTATTTTCAGTTTAATTTCAAGTCACTTCTAAATTTCATGTTTTGCTTAAATTCATTTAAATTTCAGTCATTTTAAATTCTTGTTATGTAGTTGTTTTATGGACTCAATTAGCTCACATAAGCTCCTGACAAAAGCTGTCAAGCTTTTAGAGACCTTAAAACAAGTTTAGTTTTTAAATTCAGAAAAACAATGAAAAACCAAAAATAACGAAGTGATCTTGGTGAAATTGCATGGAGCAAGGTTAATTGTGGATTGCCCTTTGGTTTAGAAGCTTTGTGGAAAGCCTTAGGATGTGTTCTGTGACCATGATTCTCAGTTTCAACTTGGATTCACTTGTAAGCTTATGTTTACCAATTTTGCATTTCACTGTTTCAGTCTTTTATCTGCTTTAATTTTCCTGTTTCTGTGTTTCTTTGCTGTTTGTTTATGATGTTATAGCTTAATCTTCGGTTGTTATGTTTTGGATTTGATTGTAGTTTGATGTTGCACTTGACTGTTAACATGCCAGTATTTGATGTTCATAGGCTTAGACTTGGTTGACATCTTGTTTATGCTGAAAAAGGTCTATTTTGACACAATATGACCTCTGGATTTTATATGATGGGTTTATGCAGTCATTTGTTATGAAAACTTCAATCTTGTTCCATTAAAGGATTGTTTGGATTTAATAATGAAACTGTGAAAATGGTTGTGAATGGTGTTGTTCTTGTTTGACTTACACTATATGGGACTTATTTGACTCAGTGAAATACTAACCAAAGGGTGTAGCATGGTAGAAAGTCAATTTGACACTTGATAATCTCATTATGAGCACTTTGAGGTTGTTAGATCCTAGAATCTTGCATACTTGTTTAAATGTTGTTTATCTTTGTTAATTTTATGTTCTTATAGTTTATATTAACTTATTTAATCAGTAGTTTAAGTTTTAAATTCGGTTTAGTCAACTATTCAGTTCTGCTGAATTATTTTTGATTCTGCTGATTCTGTTTTTAGTTTTCCTGTTTTTGATTTAATTGTTTATTTTCTTATGTCTTTGTTACTTAGTTTTATGTTTAGTGCTTTTAGTGTTTTAATATTATGTTACTTGTCTTCATTAGTATATTTTTATTAATTTTTAGTTTTCATGTTTAAGAGCTTTATCTGATTCTGCCGAAGCATAATTTGATTCTGCTAATCTGCTAATTGAATTATGCTGAATTGTATTGGCCTCTGCTGAATTGCATTTGATTCTGCCGATTCAGTATTTTTGGATTTTGCTGAAGTACTTGTTTCTTTTATTATGTGTATGTTTGTTTTTCAGTTTGTAGCTTAAATTAGATAGCTTTTTCCCCCCTTATTTTATTCAGCTAACCTCCTTCCACTGAAGCAAACAGTGGAGGTTGAGTGATTCTCTTTAGCTTAGGAAAAGTTCCTCATTGAACCTTGAGCTTGTAATTATCATACTCACTGTTTTAGTGATTGTTGAGCTCTCATGAGTTAAATTGAGAAGTTTATAGGAGCCTGTTGTTTGCCCACTCATAACAGTTTACTGAGTAATTAGTGAACTTACACCATTACCAACAGCTCTAAAAAGCTCCTTAGTGGTGCTTGTTGATACTTGTTTATACTTGTTCATATTATTTGTGTATATCTTATATTATCTTTTGTTTCCTGTATAAAGTTATTCTTTAAGCTTATTTCAGCACACACAGTCGTTGTATTACAGTTTACACACCTCGTTGGGAAGAACGACCCAGGTTTGCAGTTTCTTCTGCAATACTTTGGAAAACATACTATACTACATTTGATTAGACGCCCCTCAAAAAGGGCCATGTCAGTCCTCTTGCCTCCATGTGCTAAACAATTTCTAAATCATATGCACATGTTGAGGGGGAGGTTTTCTAAATGATCAAAAATGTTAAGGTACAAAATGCTTTGATCTCGTATCACAAGTACCTTGATTATTTTTCCAAATGATTTTTCAATTGGTTTCAACGAAGAATGAACTGTACCAAAAGACCGACCATTTTACTTTATGTATGGAGTTATAAGGATGGTGAGGTTAGGTATTAGTTCCCACGATCCGCCAGAACCGGAGGGATCTACCCAGGGACAATCCACTAGATAGTGTAGAGTCCTTAGGTATGATGAAAAAAGGAGAAAAATGAGAAATGGGAAGAGTGCGGACTGAGACAGAGCTAGTACTAGAATAAACCCAACAAGGTTCTAGTTATGAAGTCTCGGTAAGCACTGAAGGGGTTGAAGAATGAAAAAGAAATGAACGTGAAAAAGGGTGAAAAGAAATAGCCCTCCAATAATTCAACCTTAGGGCAGACACCGGGTTCAATGCATATGCTACTGGTTGTTACCAAGGTAACACTGGTATTGAAGACAAGACGTCATGGACCCAGTGACGCACTGCACTAACTTCCCAAGCTACTCAAGTTCCTCTTAAAAGGGCTTGTTTCATTCTCACGGGGAACCGGCATTATCTATCGACTTTCTCTTAGAGATTGTTGATATTAAAGAAGGAGACCCTCTCCCTAGTCTCCGACATAGGAACCAAATGTGCACGATTGAGTCTAGAGCCAAGAGATCCTCCACAATATCTCAGTAGGACACTATTCTTGAAGACTTGCTGTTTCACACAATGTGGAAAGTGAGAATATAATTAAGAGTCCTACGCATTATCCTTGTGGTAGTGCTAGAACATCTGAGTGATATGTAAATATTCACAATGAAGATGGAAATCCTTTTAGAGCCAACATCAAACAAGCTCTTGGTGGGTGACATGTGAGATCTTGCAAAAGATCAAGCTTGTGACAACTGGATAGAAACGATGGGGTGATTCAATCTTGAATCAACCTTGGTCCAGGAAATGAATTGACGAATACTTTTGGAAAAACCGTTCGATGTGCAAATCTTCTTTTCTCTAGCACATCGAATGTGTATTCATGTTTTCAAACACAAAAAGTATCTCTGATTGAAAAAATACTTTTGGAAAAACCGTTCGATGTGCGAATCTCTCTTTTCTCTAGCACATCGAATGTGTACTCTTTTCAAATATAAAAAGTATTTATGATTGAAAATTGATCTATCTCTTAAAACCATCGTCGTATTGCAAAACTCTTTCTTCTAAGCAATACGCAATTTTTTTCAAATCATTTTTCATCAATCAGTGAATCTCAATTTGCTGGTTCACTCACTCCGTGTTGTCTTCTTTGAGACGTTCCGGTTTGAGAACGGCTAGAACAGCTGCGAAACCCTGTCAAGGAGATTCTTCGGAATTATACCTAATCACAGGCAGTACTTGTACTGATCAACGGGGAACCGTGGGCCGTGTACCTCAATTCAACGAAAGTGATCAAAGACATTTTCGTGTGTTTTATTGCTAACTGTTGTTTGTAGGTACATTTGGACGGTTGCAGCTGATTAGAATTGAGGAGTCAATCCGAAGCCGCATGCTCACAGCATCTACACTTAATTGAAGAAATCATGACTGGTGCATATCTATATAACCTGTGTTAGGTCACTAGTTTTACAAACACAAGCTATAAAGAAAGAGATAAAGGCGATTGAACAAGTATCAAACACACACACACACAATATAGTATACGGTTATGCGTAGGAGGTGAGTGAAAGAAAAGAACTTGAACAACCAACCCTCAAATGAGGGTTTACAAGAGTATTTATAGGAGGGAAGCTAGGGCAACACTCCTAGTTCCCATCCTTTCTTATGTGGGCTTGGGCCTAAGCTTATGGGCCTTCTACATAAGCTAGACCTTAAACAAACATAAAGGCCATAATTAAGCTACCTATTACATATGAAATATAAATACTTGAAGTACTGTTTAGGAGTGATTCCAACAATCTCCCCCTCAAGTATATATGAATGTAAACGGTGAAGGCGATGATGTAATAGTAGTTGTGACGTCTTCTGACATTCTTCTTTCTTGTGAGATGAATTGCCTTGATTCGAACAATCTCCCCAGTGTAGAGAAATGGTTATCTTTGAACATTTATGCTTCGACGTCATCTTTAACTTTGTTCTTTGATCATTGTTCTTTGTGGTGAAAGTGATAGTATGTTGTTGTCTGCATCAGTCTGCCTCAGGTCTGCTTCGCTGCTCCAGTGTCTCCACTTCATTCTTCAACATACTCACTCGCTCTTTGACGTTGGAAATCAATACTGATGAAGTTCTGTAAGTCTTTGACTTTGTAGATTCTTTGGTTTGACGAAGAATCATTCTGACGGTTGTGTTGCTGAGAAGAATCAGCACGATCATCCCGGAGGCTCCGGAGCTTCCATCAGAAGAAAACATTTCAAACGGTTAGTAATAAACGGTTTCCGGCACTTACAAGTTTGAACTTCGAGAGTGTCAACAGCATAGTGTGAAAACACAACTCTAATTTTTACAAAAGTCGTTCCTGAACTGGAGTCCCACAAGTGAGATAACGCGATGTACCGAAGTACATCTACAGTTCAGATGAGTCGCTGAGGTACACCGAAGCATCACCTCACGACTGTAGACCGTTTGAGACACACTCCGCGTAATCCACGGGGAGTTACCGAAGTGACCTGCTGTCAGGGCTGTTTGATGTTGACCCTGGCATGAGTTTCCATTCAATCACTTAGGATCGCAGATGTGAACCTCTCATAAATGTTCTCGACAGATTGCTAAGATCTGTGAAGGACTCGATATGAACCACTGATAATCTTATTTGTTGATCATCAAATGATTAAATGTCAAGTGTTCCTAAGAGATCTTTTGATGAATCTCGTGGCTCTAGACTCAATAGTGCGATTTGGTTTTCCTGAGCGGAGACTAGGGAGAGGGTCTCCTTCTTCAATACCAGCGTTCTCTAAGAGAAAGCCAATAGTTTACGTAGGGTTCCTTGTGAGGATGAAACAAGCTTCTGTTGAGAAAAACTTGAGTGGCTAAGAAGGTTTAGTGCATGCGTCACTGGGTCCATGACGACTTTTAATCTTCAATACCGGTGTCACTAAGTGACAACCAGTAGCATATGAATTGAACCTGGTGTCTGCCCTAAGTTGAATAATCTGGAGGGCTATTTCTTTTCACCCTTTACTTTTCATTTCTTTTTGATTTTTCAACTCCTTCTTTCTCCGATTCTCATTTTCTCCTTTTTATAATCATTCCTAAGGACTTCTAACACTAACTAATGGTAGTGTCCTTGGGTAGATCCCTCTGGCTCTGGCGGATCATAGGACGGTTATTCCTAACCTTAGTCACCTTATAACTCCATGACTAACCTATGTTTGCCATTAAAACCACTGTATGTTAAAATCTCTCTCAAAGGGTTTGTTAACGAAAAACATGTTTGAACCACAGTGAGAGATGAAGTTTTGCATAAATACTCCCCCTCCACATGTGCTTAATAGTTTTAATGGTTAAATGCACAGTGAGGAAAGAGCGCGCACTTTTTGAATTGATTCACTGAAGATAGACAATCCCCCGCGAGACACGGTTACGTTGCATAGTTAAAGAGTTACATTGTCAGCTTTTAGGTGACAACTAGCTCTGATAACTACCTTGAAGGTGTAGACAAACCTCGAAAGGTTGTCATACCCGTCAGAGTTCATGTCTATCAAGAGTTTCTCGAATGGTACTTTCTACTTGGACAAGTCCTTTGCGAGACACGTTTACATCACTAGCGAACTAGCTTGAAATTATTACCCGTCCAGGACAAGTCTTTTCGAGTTACTAACAGTTTAGTACCGTCAATTCGTAGGTTAAGTCTGAGGTACACGGATTCATTTGCATTTTGTACAACATATTTCTTATCACACAATTTTCTCCCCCTAAAAAATGGCATATAAAATGTTATTTTTGAACGGTTGACAATAAATATGACCATTTCGAGTGTTGCGAGAAGATGACCACTATGAACAATTTGTGAACAAAGTTTTAATTCAAATACTCCCCCTCAACTAGTGATATAAACGGTTGAGGTTTTGAAAAATCATATGGGGAAGTACTTGTGTTTTTGAGCAAAACCTTGAAAAATGAAAGGTTTGATAGGTTTTACTCAAAAATAAGAAGCTTTCGCTCCTTTTATAAGGATTGTGGCACTGAGGCGTACCACAGGGTCCTTTCTTGACAATTACGGGTTGTACACTGTTATGTGTGCACAAGCCATCAGATATATATATCATGCATCCAAATATAGTGAATAGAAACAATTCAAAGAGTACCGGGAAGTCCTGTGATGTTTCCAGGAGTGCGAACCGGGAGTTGAAAGCCGGTAATGTTCATCCTGGGTCGTCCACCAACATAGCTCTCCAATCGTCTGAACTGATCTCTTCTAAACAACCTTTCATCAATCATTCTGATGATCCTTCTCACATCCCTTCTGTCCTTAGAGTTCCATCGCTTTGGGTTCCCAATCTTTTCATGTATATCCTTCAACCGATAAGCCAATCCATCCCTTACCAGCTTCAACGTGTGATCCCCAAATTTGTGAAGATAGTCACACGCCATTAAGCAGTTTCGTTGAAGTTCACTGCGGTAAACGACGCCGAAAGGTTTGCTGATGAGCGTAAGTTGTGTAAGCTGGTTGATGTCAGGAAGATCAAGCTGTGGTGGAGTGAAGTTTACACGTTTCTGATAAGATTCAACGGCAAGCTGAAGATCTTCAACACGTTCTTTGATGACTATGCGTCTGATGAAGATGAGCAGTGACTTGATGAATTCACGTTGTACTTCAGTTGGAAATTGTCTCATGCGACCTTGAACTTTGGCAAGGTACATGTCTTCAATATCGTTGATGTTCAAATTCTCATAGTCAGCTTCAGAGAATGCATAGTCTCTTTCATCTTGTCTTTTGACCACAATCTTCTTGAGAAAGGTGTAGTCCCATTTTGATGAAAGACCAACATGTTGGATGGCAACGATACTTCTAGTACTAAACACTTCATGTTGTGACTTCTGTACCTGGCAGCTTCGGTAGTAGATTCGTCGGCGTTCTGGCCAATGATGAATCCCATACAATGCATCTCGGTCGTATGCTTGCACATTGTCGGAGAACAAGTGATTGGCACGTTCCTCGATGGCTTTGCAGTTCGAGTAGATAGCTGCTGGGAATGGAAGAGTCAATGATGTAGCGTATTTCCTTGAGCCATCGCCACCATGGAGAAGAAATTCCAGGTCTTTGTTGAAGAAATATCTGAAGGGAATCTTTGGTTCATTTGGTTGGCCGATTGTTGGTAGAGGTTTGGTCCAGTCAGTGTAATATGGAGGGTTGTCCCGTTTAGTGAAGTCGATGTTTGCTTCTGGGTTGAGCCAATCCATGTTGTTAGACATGGCTCGAGCAATGTTTTCAAGGTGATATTCAACCTCGATTGCACTTTCCAAGCTGTCTTTCAAAAGTAGGAATGCTTCATTCTTGATGCGCTTCAATTCAGATTTCGTCATCTTCTTCACACGGAATCTTTCTTGCAAAATCTTTGCATGCTCCAAAGTACTACCGTCTACCAATTCTTGACCTTCTTCAGGGTAGGGAGTGTTGTTAACAAGAGTAGCAAACCAATCAAATTCTGCAGTTTTATCGTCATCAAGCCATGATACGACGTCAGTCAGAGTCGTCTTCTTCTTCTGTTTAGAAGGCCTTGATGATGATTTTGGTTTCTGCACTTGTTTAGGTGAGGTGGGTTTTTGTCGGGGCTCAAGGACCTCTTCATCGTCACCACCCGTATACTCAAAGTGATCACCGGTTTTCTGAGTCAAGGGTGGTAACTCGGAATCGTCCCGAGGTTTATCAGTAGAAGACCGAGGTGGAGGAGACTTTTGTTGAGAAGAAGTCCGTTGTAGAGGAGGTGGCATCGAGGAAGATTCACCAGACTGCTTCTGACGTTTTGGTGCAAAGTCTTTATCCTTATCATCGTCATCTCTTGGTCGTTTGGGTTGATCGGCTGACTCCTTGCATGATGATCTGAGTTGAAAATCAAGTAGATTTTCGAAAAATTTAGCTTCATCCGAAGTAAACGTTCCAGATCGCTTTGACATTTGCATCACTAGTTTAGCGATTAACTCAGATTCAGAGAGATCAGCTTCTTTGGCCATTGTATGTTTAACCAATGCGACGATGTTAGGGGTGAGTTGTCTGGAAAATACTTCTCTAGTCACACCGGGGACAGTGTCGAGGAGAAACTTGTGGGTATGATCTCTAGCTGTCTTCTCTAGTTCCTTTTGGACTTTAGGAACGATATCTTGAAGGTACTTGTTAGTGTAACCTTCGATCATTTCGTTCAGTTCCTCTTTACGATGATTCTTCATGAACTTCTAAACAAATTCCCTTTCTTTCTCCATCTTGTCTTTCTCATCATTTAAGTACTGAATCTGGTCAGCAAACCAATTCAGTTTTCTGTAAAGTATGTCCTTCTTTCTGACTTGTTGGACAGCTTTCACAATCTTTTGATGAGTCTGAGAAATCCAAGATTTAGGTGGTTTCTTCACTGATTTGGATGATGATCTGGTTGACTTCGTTGATGGTGGTGGTGATGAATGAGATGAAGAGTCTGATGATGAGGAGACATGAGGAGACTTCATGTCCTTAGGAGTTTCTGAGGTTTTCTCCTTTGAGTGTGTTGGACTGTCTAGAAGAAACTTTGTATAATCATCCTCGTCATCTCTAGACTTTTCTTTCTCAGTTTCCAGTTTCTCAAAATCATACACAATAGTATCCTCTACAGGCTTTTGTTGTTGCACAAGAGTGGTGGCACTAGATCCCTTATCGGGTCGATTAACCGTATCAGGATCTGGTGAGGAGTGGGCAGCACCACTTGATCCTCCGGGGCCACCCATTTGATCTTTAGCAAATTCTTCAGCCTTTTGAAGGTGTCTGACGTTGTGAAACTTCTTCCTGTATGATTTATTCAATTGCTCTTCTTCTTCTTCTTCAGAGCTCTCATCATAGGGTACAATTGTTGGAGTCTTCCCTTTTTCTTGGACAGCTGGAGGACTTGGAGGTTTTGCTACTGAGGCAGGTGTTTCGGTTGCAGTTGCAGAGTAATGAAACTCTTCATCTGTATCAGTATCTTCAGAGCTCTCGTCCCTAAGTTGTCTCTGTGGTTCAAGTGTGGGAATAGGTTCGGCTTCCTTTACGGGAACAATCCTTTTAGAAGGAGGTTTCCTTTTAGGAACCTTCCTTTGACTCACAGTACTTGTTGCGCTTCCTGCACTTCCTCTTCTGGTTCTTCTTACAGGTGTTCCAGAAGATTTTTCGTCAAGATGACCAACTTTGCCTTGTCTAACTGCTTCAAGATACCTTTGGTACGTTTCGAGCTTTCTGACATCTTCAGTTAGAAGGAAATCTGGCAACACAGCACCTTGTTTCTTTGTAGACGATTCCTTGATTCTGACAGATAGAATAGGTTCCGTCAACATATCGTGATTGTCGGGGTCATTGAGCCTCTTGGGAATATCAGGATGAAGTCCAAGTGCTCTCTGGATCAACAGTTTAGTATATCTGATGTAGGGAATCTTTGAGCCAAGTTTGTTGAGAAATGACATCATGTCATCCCAAATCAGAGCTTCGATAGCGATGTGTTTCATGTTGACCAATGCCCAAAATATTTGCAGTTCCATGAGCTTAGGATGCTCATAGCCACTGTCACGACCAGAAACAGACTTGGTGATGATCATGTAGAGAGTTCTCCAGGGTTGAGGAATACTCTTAAGCTCTACGTGAGAATGCTTGGTGATTACTCATGTAGCCTCGTCATAACCGATATCGATTAAGAATTGGAGAGTTAGCTCTTCAGCAGGTGTGGCATATAGTTTGGTTGGATTGACTTCAGGAATTAGGAGAGCAGCCCTTAAATCTGCAGGTGTAATGGTGACTTGTTTGTGGTTAAGAGTCACTGTTACAGCAGTCCGTCCTTTGACCCTTTCCATAGTGTTCCAGAACTGTTGGATGTAGATCTCAGGAACAGTTACAGAGTGAGTGAGCATATTCTGATACGGATGAGTCCTCAGAATATCAATAGCAATTAGACACGAAGATTCTGAGCAAGTGAGGGTGTCAAAGTCAACACGGAGATTATTCTTTCCAATCTTCATTGGATAGCCATGAGGATATATATCAGCAATGGAGAGAACTTCAGATGCATCCACATTCATTTGTTCAGCCATGTCGTGATCTGAAATAACATTAGCCAAAAGAACCAACATATCGAAAGACATAATGTTAGTCAACAGAAGGTCTTATTGTCTAGTTATTGAATGTACAGTGATAATGATAGTTTTGAGTCCTAAGTCACTTGTATGTTCAATAGTTCAATGATGTCGTGAAATGTTTCGTGAGTTAGTTAACTTTAAGTTTTAAAGTTTATTTTATCACATATTGTTCACAACATATCAAACGATTTAAGTTTATTAGTGACATTTTTGGATTCGTGATGATATGATTAGTTTATTTACAAGTTTGTACACGTAACATTTCATAAAGAAGGTATGATCTCGGCTTATGCGTAGGATTGGTAAAGTTATGCGTAGACAAGAATGATATATGCGTAGGCGTAGACTTACGCGTAGGATCCCAACTTACGCGTAAGAAGTGTTACGCGTAGGAAAAGGAGACCATATGCGTAGAGCTTATGCGTAGGCATATATTAACCTTACGCGTAAGGCTACTCGTAAGAGTTGACCTTATGCGTAGAGGTCACTGTTTACGCATATCCTTCACAGGATACGCGTAGTCCCATATGTAGAACCTTATGCGTAGAAGCTACGCGTAAGACTAATCTTACGCATAACAAGCTACGCGTAAGGTGATCCTTATGCGTAGATTAACAACAACCTTGATTCTGAATATTAAGTGTAGCAAGCCTGAAACAAAGCATCATATCATCAATGTTTAACACATAACATTCATTTTATGACAGATCAAAACACATTTGAACAGTTTCTCAGTTACGCGTAGAAAATCTTACGCGTAGACTAAACCCTAATTCTACGCGTATGAATTTTAACCATGGATTATGCACTAAAGTGATTCTGGTTGGACTAAGAAGCATATATAGTTGTTTTGGTCAAGTTTTAACATCAAAAGTGTCAAGAATCAAAAGTACCCAAACCGTATGAACACAAAACCCTAATTTCCATTTTATGAATTATTAGTGTTTCTGGGTGTAATCTGGGCCTGAATATGATCAATTCAACTTGATAATAACCTTATACAACAATCTTTTTCACCAAAAACGTTCTCATTTAGAAAAACCCAAATCCACGCATAAACCCTAGTTTTCAAATATACTCAATTCGTGTTTCTGGGTGCGTTTTGATGATTAAAAAGGTATCATTAATGTTTTAAAAACGTTTTGACACAGCCCTTTTAACCATAAACACCCTTTCATGATTTGGTGTTCTTGTGCTTACGCGTAAGTCACAAAAGTGATGATAACTCAAGATTAAACCGTTGGATTTTTGAAAAATTCAAAACCATTGCTTAAAAACTTGTTATAAACACGAAATCACTTACAAATTGATGATCTGAAACACGGATTTGTCAAACGATTATGGATCGTGGATTATGTTTGGTAAGATAATAAATGTGATGAAGTTAATGAGGTTGGTAGGGTATTTTATTTAAAGTAACTTTAAAGTTTTGACAGTTTTGGTCCCTCCACCTTTTTCTTATTCATCCAAAGCCATTTAACTTCCGTTTTGGTTATCAAACAAAGGTTTTAAGAAAGACCCTTGACGACACTTCCCCTCGACTTGAGAAAATAATGAAAGGTTATTAATTTAAGTCCGAGAAGTGTCTTTGAACCAGAAAATGTACCACCATTTATAACAGAATCAACCGAGATAAGATAACATGCAAGTACACAGATGTTTTGAAGCAGTTAAGAGTTTATTTTCTCCCCCTCAACACTTAATCGGAAAAATACTGAATTTTGAAAGATTGAAGTGTTGACGGAAGAAATTTACTTGCCATGTTGAAAGAAATATAGATTAGGAGAATATTTTTGTTGTTTTATCGGATTTTATATTTTTGTATTTTGTTTTTGAAAAATTTATTTACAAAAGATGTTTTGGTGTTTGACAGGTTTTTAAGACTGTTTTAAGAGGTCATCCAATTCCTCTTGAGTCAAACACCTCATACCAATCCGGTGGACCAACTCATTAAACCTAGCGGGAGGCAAGGCTTTGGTGAGCAGATCTGCCAATTGGTATTCAGTACCCACAAAGTATAATTCAACGGTACCCTGTTCCACGTGGTCCTTGATGAAATGATAGCGTAGATCGATGTGTTTTGATTTCGAGTGCTGAACTGAGTTGCACGAGATTGCAATGGCACTCCGATTGTCGCAGTACATCGGGATTCTGTCAAATACGTAACCATAGTCTTTGAGTTGTGTTCTCATCCAAATTACTTGAGCACAACACGCGGACATGTCTACATATTCTGCTTCGGTTGATGACAGCGATGTAAAATCCTGCTTCTTTGATTGCCAAGACACCAGTTTATCACCGAGAAATTGTAGAGCTCCTGAAGTACTTTTTCTTGAGTCTAAGCATCCTGCGTGATCAGCGTCTGAAAAAGCGATTAGTTCAAAACCAGAATCCTTCGGATACCAGATCCCCAAGTTAATGGTTCCCTTGATGTATCGGAGGATTCTTTTAGCCTCAGAGAGGTGGGTTTCAGTTGGTCGCGACTGATAACGGGAGCATAGATAAACGGCAAAGACAATATCAGGTCTGCTAGCTATTAGATACATGAAGGACCCAATTATACTTCGGTATTTAGTAGGGTCAACTAATTTCCCATGTAAATCAGCATCTAACTTCTTGGTATGAGTCATTGGTGTGGCATAAGTATCACAGGTTTTCATTCCAAATTTGTTTAACAATTCAAGGGCATATTTGGACTGACTCAAGAAAATACCACGGGGTGATTGATGAACTTGCAGTCCTAGAAAGAATGTAAGTTCACCCATCATGGACATTTCAAAATTTTTCTTCATTAGTTTTGCAAAAGCGATTGAAAACTTTTTATGTGTAGACCCAAAAATGATGTCATCCACATAAATTTGAACAATTAAGATATGTGCCCCGTGATATTGTATAAAAAGAGTTGGGTCAACCGAGCCTTTGGTGAAATTATTGGCAATGAGGAAAGATGATAGCTTATCGTACCATGCCCGAGGGGCTTGTTTGAGACCATAAAGAGCTTTGTTCAGTTTGTAGACATGGTTCGGGAACTCAGGATCAACGAATCCATCTGGTTGGCTGACATAGACCGTTTCTTTAAGTTGGCCATCGAGAAACGCTGTTTTGACATCCATCTGATAGACCGTCATATTCATATGAGCTGCGAACGCTAGAAATATCCGAACAGCCTCAAGACGAGCAACCGGAGCAAAAGATTCTTCAAAGTCTATTCCCTCTTCCTGACGATAACCCTTAGCAACTAGACGTGACTTGTTTCGGATGACGTTCCCTTCAGCATCCAATTTGTTTTTCCAAATCCATTTTAGACCAATGACGTAGACCCCTTTTGGTCTTTCAACCAGTTCCCATACTTCAAGACGTTTGAATTGGTTGAGTTCTTCCTGCATGGATTCAATCCAGTTTTCTTTTGTCATTGCATCTTTAATGTTTTTAGGATCAGATTGGCAGACAGTGAGTGCATAAATGCAATGTTCACCATCTGTGTGAAGACGTTGTCTCCTAACGACTGGTTGATTCGGGTTGCCAATAATGTTAGCCAGAGGATGGTCTTTTGTCCATCTATGTGTAGAGGGTTGATGTTGGTATACATTGTGCAGATTCTGAGGATTCAAATGGTTTGTTGAAGATTCCGCGACACCTGGTGCAGCAGTCTCATTGGCAAATGGGTTGAAGAACGCATTTGGATCAAAATCTGCAGGTGGGGGTACTTCATTCAGAATATCATCAGCTGGTTCATCATTGTTGGAAGTGGTGTGTTCAACTGTTGTGTTGGAGTCAACTGGTGTAGGTGCATCTTCAACAGTAGTTGTTATAGCAGGTGTATCAGGTATAGGAATATTATCAGGTTGTGCAGCTGAAACAGCGGATACACCTGGAGCACGTTCATCAATATCGTTACAGAACAGAGGAGCAAATAACCTTTCCATTTGTTGACGAGTTAGCTGAGGGCTTTCTTCAGCTGATGATGGGGTTTGAGGGAAGTTTAAACGGTTGTGACCGGGTTCTAAGCTGTTATACTCAGAAGCCATTTCCGTGAGTTCATCGAAATGAGCATGAATCGTTTCCATTACTTCCTTAGTTCGACGATTCCATATTCGGAAACCTTTAGAATTGTCACAATATCCAATAAAGACTCCAATATCAGCTTTGGCTTTGAGCTTTCCAAAATCATCACGATCATTATTCGGATAGCAAAGGGATCCAAATACATGAAAGTGTTTGAGGTTCGGTTTATAGTTGTGGACAAGCTCGAAAGGTGTTTTGTTGTAGCGTTTTGTGATCATAGAACGGTTTTGAGTATAGCATGCAGTAGATACAGCTTCTGCCCATAAGTAATCTGGAAGTTTAGCATTGATTAACATTGGTCTTGCAGCTTCCACTAACGTTCGGTTTCATCTTTCAACAACTCCGTTTTGTTCAGGTGTACGTGCAATAGATGTTTGATGCTGAATTCCCACTTTCTCATAAAATTCACGAAGGGTTTTGTTAACAAATTCAGTTCCTTTGTCTGTTCTGATTATCCTGACGGTGTTGCATAGCTGAACCTGTATTTTTGTGAGAAAGGTGATGATCATTTGTGGAGCTTGGTCTTTGCTACGAAGAAAGTAGACCCAAGTCCATCGTGAGTAGTCATCAACAATTACTAAGATGTAGCGTTTGCCGTTGATCGTTTGCACACGCATCGGGCCACACAAATCCATGTGAAGAATATGGAGCACATGCTGAGAGCTGTGTTCCACCTTTGAAGGAAAATGAGCACGAGTGCTTTTCCCTTGTTCACAGGCTGAGCAAAGGTGATCTTTTGAATACCGGAATCGTGGGAGTCCTTCAACTAGTTTGTGTCGAGCAAGGTTGGTGATGGTTTGAAAGTTTAGATGTGAGAGACGACGGTGCCATAGACAGGATTTTGTAGATGTTGCCTTTGAAAGTAAGCAAATGGGAGAGGAAGCAACCATGTCTTGCATAGAGATAGTGTAGAGACTAGAATTACGCGAGCCAGACATAAGGTCATGTCCTTGTAGATCACGAATGAAACAAGTTTTCTCCCTGAAAGCAACCTCCAAATCTCCATCACAAAATTGACCTACTGAAAACAGATTGTGACCGAGGCCTTCCACATAGTAAACCCTGCTGATTTCAATGTTCCTATTAACATAATCTTCGTAGCCCATAATGGCTGCAAAGTGATCGTTCCCGAATCTGACATGCCAATGAACTTTGCAATAAAGTTTGATAACAGTTTAAGGTTGCCTGTCATGTTTCGGGAACATCCGCTATCAACAATCCATAGAATGATCTGTATCACCTGCATTACACACAGACGACACAGATGGAATAGAAGTAGATGTGGAACCCGAAATGTTAGAGGGTTCCGAAGCAGGTATGTTAGACATACACACATTGAGAATTTTAGGCATCCATTTAAATCCTAGTGTGTTATATATCCATTTCTGCCATCTATAACTACTCTTTGCTTTAGTCTTAGTGAAAACACTAGGTGGTACTACATTCTTAGGAGGTGAAGCGGGAGCTACTGTGATAGCAATGGTTGCCTTAGAATCTAAAGAAGGTGGTTTACCAAGCACTGACTTAGAATGATTAGTGGGCCTAGAGGTATTCCGATTCTTAGGATTCTGTAATCGAGAGATTATAGCTTTAGCAACACATTTGTCATGACAATCAGAATTCATACTCTTTCGACAAATAACACAAGGTGCATCAGACTGAATATCAAAAGTACTTAACGGTTTAGCATTCGTTACATCACTATTTGTATTACATTTGCCAGACGCAACATCTATAGTGGAAGCAACATGTTTTTTATTCAGAGTCCTAGGGTGTTCTTCTACTTTAGCATTCTTTATTGATCTTTTCTTAGGTCGCAACTTCCTATTCTTCGATTGAGTGCTCCTAGGCTGTGAAGTGCGGACGTTTGGAAAAGATGCAACTATTCCTGTTTCAGTAGAGGGAAACACATTAGCAACTTGTGATTTGGCAGTGGGAATTCTAGGTTCACGATTACTAAGTGTGACTGGTGCTAATCTCTTAATCACAGTAGGCGGAAGTTGATCATACTTTCCTAACATTTCCCGTAACTTAGAGATGGTGTGAATCAGATCTTGATTTTCAGAACGAATGTTACCAGCAAAATTCATGACTTCTCTAGTGTGAGCAAGATAGTGATCAAGTTTGTTTGATGCTTCAAGTCGAGTCTTTTTGAGTAAATCAAATATGACACCATATTCCTGTTTAACTTTTAAAAGTTCTTGTTCATATTTTGAGATTTGACTTTTCAAAGACACGTTTTGATCATCCAGTTGCTCAATTTTAGGATCAGAAGATATTTCACTCAGCTGAGCGATTTTCTTTTGAAAACTAAGTTGATGGTTGTGAATATCTTTTTCACACCAATGAAGACGACGTTTTGCATTGTAAGTTTCAGTGAGTAATCGTTTATTTTCAGCTTTTAAAGACTCGATCTGAAGCACATTATCGGTGTTCTCAACAGTTACGACAGTTTCAACTATATCAGCAGAGATGTAATCAGATGCAAATGGCAAGGCATGAAGTAACACAACATTATGGATATCAGTACATATAACATCTTCCAAGAGTCGATCAACATCTTTTCTCAACAGTTTCTTTTTGCGTTTAGTGTTAGAAATAGATGTTTCTGTTTTCTCGAAAACGTTTTTCATTACCCCAAGTTCCTTATGAAAATCCTTTTCCCAGGCAATTGCACAACTTTTCAAGTTTTTAACATTAGGTAAAAGATTTTTCTGAAAAATGTCTCTTTGTTCTCGCGCCAGAGGCGATTGAAAATGTTCAACTTTGATTTCAGATCGATATTCTATCTCATGTTGTAAAATTTTGAGGTCAGCCATGAAAATGTCAAAATATCGAAGAATTTTTCGATTTTCAGGTTGTGAGTTTACTTCACTAATCGAAGGTAAAGGACCATAAGTTTGTGCAAAGTCTGTTTTGGGATTAACATTAGAAGACTCAGGGTCCGTTTGGTTCCCATAAAAGGGAATGAAACTATGACTTTCAAAGTCATAGCAAGTGTTTGTTTTGTTTTGTTTTGTGGGCCCGGTAATGAAATGGGTATATCATAGTCATAGATTCATTACACACCAATTTGGTGTCTATGAAATCCA
Organism: Chrysanthemum seticuspe; assembly: GCA_019973895.1. Classification (NCBI taxonomy): domain Eukaryota; kingdom Viridiplantae; phylum Streptophyta; class Magnoliopsida; order Asterales; family Asteraceae; genus Chrysanthemum; species Chrysanthemum seticuspe. The sequence continues at coordinate 117,396,590 of BPTQ01000004.1, read as the reverse complement.
TTCCCGTGGGGCCATCTTTTTACCACTACAAAATTCAAATATCTATACACTTTTTCATACCATATTTTATCAACCAAACATAAACAATCGTAATCATACACTTTTTCATACCCATTATCATTCCATCTCATTCCAAATCCGATACCCATTGTCATTCCTAGCAACAAACCAAACGGGCCCTCAGGTGTTTTGATGATAACCTTTGGTGTGTTAGAAGAATCCGTTGGTGTGACGAAAGTGACCGCGTTTTTATAATTAAAAGGTTTGTTGTAAACAACATTTTTTAATTTTGATCGACTCTCGTCTTCTGCATCTAATTCCTCTTGACGATGATATTCAACAACACTCATGACAGTATTATCAATTTTGTATTCTGCACTGGAAACTTCAGGAGTTGGTTTGAATGTTTTTAGTGAAAGCTTTGGTTTGTAATCAGCTAGATTTTTTCCATATCCTTTTGGATTGGGTTTTAAGGTAAACTTTTCAATAGCTGTTACGGATTCACCATGTTTGTAAACAACAGTTTTAAACTCTTTAAGTTTGTTTTGCAAGCCGAGAATTTCGTCAAGAAGGTCATCTACCCGATTCGTTGAATGCTTTTTGTATGCGGAGAACTGTTTTTGACAATTTAACAACTCAGCCTTAGCTTTTTGATTTTCCAAGGTGAGAGCGTTAATTTGCTTTTTATGTTCGTGTTTCAGTTGTTCTAATTCAGACAACAAAGCATTCTTCGAGGCGGCTAGATCACGCATCTGTCTCTCTAAATATTTTTCGTTTTGATGAGATTTTGCAAAAGCGGCTTCAAAACCTTTTTCACGGTATTCTTGAGTTTTGAAAAAGTTGAGTTGCATTTGTAGACATTCAAAATCCTTGGTTAACAGTGCATTTTTACGTTTTAAGGACTGATTTAATGCATAACATTCTTCCATTTTGATTTTATGATCTTGAATTAACCGAGCAAAATCCGGATGAGGCAACAGATCATCTTGTTCAACGTGAGTCTCAACATGATCATTCTTTAGATCCTCAAGTACGACCACGGAGTCAATTTGATTATCAAAGGAAACCATAAGGTCATCTTGATCGTCAAATATAACTACAGGGTTAACTTGAAAATCATCAGAAAAAGATGTAGAAGACTCATTTTGAATAGTCTGATCCGTGCCGGATTCAGATATTGGCGGAGATATTAGTTTAGATATGATGATGGTTTGTTCGGGTACCTGAGACAAGCCATCAGTGTCATACACTGGGCCTGTATCACTCATGTGCAGCTCATGCATATTAGCCATCAACATAACAGTTGCATTAGCCTGCAAGTCCTCCATATTATCATCTGAGTCTGCATCTGCCATAAAGCTCTGTTCTTTGTTTGTAAGAGATCCACCAGCTTCATCCTTAAGAGCCAAAAGTAAAGCCTCTTTGAAATAAGCACTGCCCCTAGTCCTTGGCTTTGGGCATGCATTAGCCAGGTGTCCCTTCTCATTGCAGTTGTAGCATCTAAGACCATTTAACCGATTCAGAGCATTTCCCTGTTCCACCACTTGAGCTCTGTTGTTATTCCTACCCACAGCATTAAACCCTTGACCACCGCCCATCTGACGACCATAATCACGATTCTGAACTTCAACACGTCCATTGTTCACAACAGCTTGAGTCCGTGTGTTAGATGAGGAACGAATACGATTGTTGGATTTGTTGGTGTAACGGCCAAAAGCATTAGCAATCATCACAAATCCTTGTTGCAATGCTTCGAATGGATCGATTTCCTCAGTAGCTTCACTGACATATGCTTGAGCATTGTTGCTGTATGGAACCAATTGATTTTGTTGAGGTTGAGGTTGTTGCTGTGAAGGTGTGTTTGAAGCAGTTGGTTGAGTTGCTGGTTGAGAGGGATAATTCTGTTGAGCATACAAGGCAAGTTGTTGATTGTCCGGTTGTGACTGTTTAGCAATTTGAGCACGGAGAATCCTTTCCCGATCAACTTCCTTTTCATGAGGCTTCAAGTAATCGTACAACAATCCATAAGTAGAATGATGCATATTCTTCGCTTGGCGGAGAAAAATGACATACTTCTCCCATTCTGGACCAAGACTACTCAGGAACTTAGTATTCACTGCAATTCGTGGCATGATGATGTTGTGTTTATCCAAATCATTGATGATGTCTGAAAATCGATGATGATAGGACTCTAGTGTCTCTCCAGGTTCAATCATGAAGTGTTCATAAGCCAAGTAAATTTTAGATTCCAAATCCTCCTGATTGAGTACAGATCCTTCCATAAGAAGACGAATATGATCCCACATTTTTTGTGTAGTCTTTTGAGCATCAACACTACGAAGAATTGGGTTTGGTAATCCTAAGAGGATGTATTCCATTGCAAGTTCATCAGCTTCATAATGTAGAAGTTATGTTGGATTTAAATCTGCAACAGTAGCAATGTTGGTTTGTTCATCTCTTGGTGGAACAGCAGTTGGATCTCCGGGTACAATGACAGTAGGCATCTCAAATGGACCTTCCAAGATAACCTTCTTTAAGAACTTTCCATGTGGCTTCTTTAGATCACAAAACCTAAAGAACCTTATCACCCATTGATCGTAATTTCCTGGAGTGAGCATTGGAGGTCTATCAAGTGATCCAGCTTCATGAATTGATTGTTGGCTGCTTAAAGCTTCACACATCTTTGCAAACCAAGTGGGTTCCTTCATAGTGCTTCGTGATGGATGTTGATTGAAATCATTTGTGTAGGGTAGAGCTTGAAGACTTGGTGGTGGTTGAACCATTTGTGGTTGTGGAATTGCACCAAGTTGTGGAGTATGTTGCTGATTAAATTGTTGTTGATAAATAGCTTGTTGTTGATTCCATTGTTGATGTTGTGGAGTTAATTGTTGTTGTTGTTGATGATTATAAGTGTGAGGGAAATAGTTAGAGTATGGTGGTTGAGACATGGTGAAGAACTTGTGTGGTAAAATGGATCTTTGTAGTCGAATGAACCTTTGTTGATGAAGTGTCCGTAGGCGTAGAAAAGACAAGAAACCAAGTAGCACTTATGCGTAAAAAAACCAAAAGTTACGCGTAACAATAAGGAGTTATGCGTAGGTTTTAGCTTACGCGTAAGTAGGATAAAAGCACTAAAGTTAGGCGTAGACAAAAGTTAGGCGTAGGATTACCTTATGCGTAGACCTAAGTTTACGCGTAAAGTAAATCTTATGCGTAGAATTTCTACGCGTAAGCTTATGCTTATGCGTATATTTAGGGTTTTTGCCCAAATGATCTTTTACACTTCACAGGGCAAAAGATATCCAAAGTCGACGTATTTTCAGACTTATCCAAGTAAGAAAACACGGAATAAACCAGAAAATTGAAGATCAAACCAAGGAAAATCTTACGCGTAATTTTAGGGTTTTGATACGCGTAGGATTACTCGTAATTTTGATTTTGCCTAAATGTGTTTCTAAACCAGATTTTTGTTATGGAATAGCTTCAATAGTACCAAAAGAACACAAAAGTGTGAATTTTGATGTACCAAAACTGCTAAACGGGTTACGCGTAGAACGACACCCACGAACAAAAACAAGCTTAAAAACGTAAATCCACGCGTAAAGTTTGAAACTTTTTGCCAAAAACAAGTATTTTAACACCTCAAAACATTGAAAGTACAAGAATCTTGGATTAAAAAGTGTAAAAAACGAGTTTTTAAGATAACCAAAGATTGCGTTATCTTTATGCGTAAGACCCAAAACCAAAACTTCAAAAACAAATGAGTACACCCAACTATTTGGCGATTGATACCACTGTTAGGTCACTAGTTTTACAAACACAAGTTATAAAGAAAGAGATAAAGGCGATTGAACAAGTATCAAACACACACACACACAATATAGTATACGGTTATGCGTAGGAGGTGAGTGAAAGAAAAGAACTTGAACAACCAACCCTCAAATGAGGGTTTACAGGAGGGAAGCTAGGGCAACACTCCTAGTTCCCATCCTTTCTTATGTGGGCTTGGGCCTAAGCTTATGGGCCTTCTACATAAGCTAGACCTTAAACAAACATAAAGGCCATAATTAAGCTACCTATTACATATGAAATATAAATACTTGAAATACTGTTTAGGAGTGATTCCAACAACCTGGTTCTGATATTTTTATACTATGCTTCTGCTACGGGGCTGCCAATATCATGAATCAACGAAAGCTTCCGCTACTCTGATGTGAATATATCAGGATTCAGAATGTGAGCATGTCGGTCCAAATGTCACAACATCACATAATACCAACACCACAATGGAAGCGTCAGAGATTTATGATAGCTGATGATCTCAAAGCTGGCTTAAAACTCATTATCACGTGGATCAGTTAAAGACCTCCACATCGATTATCCAAACATGCAATAATGAAGAATAAATGACTACGGGCTCCTGAGCAAAGAACTACATCAAGAATGCAAGAACAATTTTAAATGTAATATCTGTTTGTGTTCAATGTAATTTTGAGATGATCTTGAGGTGACCTCCCTTAGGGGGAGATTGTTAGGATTTAGTAAATCCAGTTATTACAGACTCGGTCACCTCAAGTATTTGTAATCGTTAGAAAGCTCGTAGTCGTAGATTATTTAATGTTTAGTAGTATTTAGTTAAGTAACACTGTGGAGGACGGACGGGTCTTTACCCACTGTATGCCTGATCCACAGCCCGTAGGTGGCGATTTATGTAAGAACTATAAATACTCTCTACCTCCCAAGGTAGAGAGTTGGAGCTCATAATAAGATTTTTCTTTCTCTTACTAAAGCTCCCAACCTCTAACTTTCTCTCTTTAAAACCATAGTATACGCCTCGTTGATCTTTGGTTTAGTGTGTTTTTGAAATCCAATATGTTACAACGTAGGAAAAAGCTCAAGGCAGGTCTAGGGGAGCATACGGAGCTGTTTCCTAGGGAGAAGTCACTCCATTATGATAAGCATTAGCGTTTTATATTTCTTTTACTTTCAATTCATGTATTTCGTACCTTTGAATATTGAATTGATTTGCATGATTAATATGAGCGGCTAAGCACCCTTTGGCGCTAGCCTAGTTATGATTCCTTAATTGTTTTGTTTGCATTTATCTTTACTTCCGTACAATTATTTCTAAGTGTATGCATGCATAGTTCATTGGTAGTCACCTTTAGTTCGGTAGTTTTGAATGGCGGTAGAGGCCAATTGCCTAGGAGATATGACCAACTGACCCTAGGTAAGCGGACTGAGACGGGAAGGGTAAGATATGACCAACTGACGACCCTTTCTACTTGTGCGATTTGACCAACTGATCACCTATTGTTTGGATGAAATTAAAAATTGGGGGGTGTAGTGTCTAAGTTCCTAATGGTCGGGCACTCACTATCTAGCATGTAGCGATACTTAATGACTTGGCTTAGGGGACCAGGAACAACACGACTTATGACGGTGCGCCTGATTTCACTTGTGGTGGCATCTTTACTGATAGGTTAGGGCGAATTGACCAAATGTTGTCCTCTCGAATTTGACCCCACCTGAAGTAATTGGAAGTAGGTAGACGTAGACATAACTAGCTTGGAGGATTGACTAGGTTAGCACCACTATTCCTCTATTGATTTCCCTTTATCCATTTATCTGCTTTTATTTTATTCTGCATTAGTAGTTTAATTAATTAAATCCCTATCGAAACCATTATTATTCTGTGACAATTAGACTTAGTAATAATCCAACGCACATAGCTCTTGGGACGACCTCGGCTTTACCATTTACTACACTACACGCGACCGTGTACACTGCCCGTTAGTGCACTAGGGTAGACCATAGGTATAGCGAGACACTATAAATATTAAGACCTGGTCAGTAAAACCTTCATCAATATATCTATCTATCAATGTCCAACATAAACAACCAAATAGATTAACATAAGTTGATCTAAATGTTTTAAAATGAAGTTTTAATTGGCAAAACTATTCAACCCCCCTTCTAGTTTTCCACAATTGGAATCAGAAGGGGGCAAAAAAAGATAAAGTAGTGGAAGTAATAGACATACTTTTGTTCCCATGCGGTTTGTGTGTTATGCGGTTTGCCACTTAAGCGGTTTGTCACTTAAGCGGTTTGTTACTTAAGCGATTTGTGACTTAAGCGATTTGTCTATAAAGCGGTTTGTGTCTTAAGCGATTTGTCACTTAAGCTATTTGCTATGTAAGCGGTTTGTCTCATAAGCGATTTGACAAAAGAGTTTTTACAGAAGCGGTTTTTTATAAGCGATTTGTCAGAAGCGGTTTGTCTAAAAAGGTTTGTCTAAGCGGTTTGTCTGAATAGGTTTGACAGAAGCGGTATGTGTTTAATGGTTTGCTATTTCTGTGGAAAATTGAGACTTGACATCTGATTTTAACACAAACTAATCATTAATCTAAGCCTAATACCAATCCTTTTAACATAATCTATCATGTCTTACACTTCTGACCCAGTAATTTCAAATGTGCTTAAATTATATGATGCTGTGAACATCAAAGAATATATTGATTACTCTGAACAGCTAAACATGATTGAAACAATCAATGATGATTTAAGATCTTCACGCTCAGAGTCTGATGAGAAAGAACTGCACCTGTTCAAGTTACAAAATGCCATGCAAAAGGAATGTTGCATTGAACCCTATAAACAACTTCACTCTCACCTCATGCTACTTCTACCTTTAAGAATGAAACGAACATGCAATGCTCTTTTCCATCAAGATTTATCCACATTAACAGGAACGTTGCTGTTAAACTTAGAACAATTGGAACAACAACTTGACAAAGAGAAACTTCAAATGGATAGTTCCAGTGTTGCACTTCAAGTGATCTACAAACAATTTAAGTCGTTCATTAGTGGGAATATACGTCAGATTATGATCAACACATGACTAAAATGTATTTCAAAAGACACACTGGAATGGAAATTAATGAGTTCATTGAGACACTTATCCATCTCATGGACAATGTGAAGAAGTACTGATGCAGGTTTTACTGACCAGGCTTTACATTTATAGTAACTCGTCTACCTATGGCCTACCTAATGCACTAACGGGCAGTGTACCCGGTCGCATGTAGTGAGGGAATGGTAAGACCGAGGTCGTCCCAAGAACGGTTGATTCATAACTGTCTAATTAATTAAATTAGTCAAATAGATAAGTTTTAATGTAATGATTGATAATATTTAAGGTGTCACGCGATCAATTGGGCTGGTTCTCTTGTAAACAAGCAAATGGAAACGATAGTGATGCAATTCTTAAACCTAGTTCTTCCATAGGTGGTAACATTCGATAGACTCCTTTGGTCGATTCGCCTACCCTATGGTTCTTAGAATCCTCACCAAGATGAACAGGTCACCCGGGATCATTCGACAATCTAATAGCAGTCATAAAGAGCAGGTCGTTTACTATCGCAATACATGGGTTCTAAATGTTACTAGATTCTTGTTTCAAGTGGGGTTAAAGTCGAGAGGACATCATTTGGTCAATTCGCCCTAACCTATCAGCAAAGATGCCACCACAGGAGTAATCAGGCGCACCGTCATAAGTCTTGTTGTTCCTAGTCCCCTAAGCCAAGTCATTAAGTTCCGCTACATGCTAGATTTATAATAGTGAGTGCCCGGCGGTTAGGAACTTAGACACTCACCCCCTAATTCTTAAGTTCATCCAAACGGTAGGTGATCAGTTGGTCAAATCGCACAAGTAGAAAGGGTCGTCAGTTGGTCATATCTTACCCTTCCCGTCTCAGTCAGCTCACCTAGGGTCAGTTGGTTATATCTCCTAGGCAATTGGCCTCTACCGCCATTTAAAACTACCGAAACAAGGGTGGTTACCAATAAAATATGCATGCATACACTAGAAACAATTAATAAACCAAGACATAACATCAAAATAATTAATTGACAATTAATAAATTAAAAGACAATCAATTAAAACACAATAAATAAAGATGGTCCAACACTTAAATTAGAATCAAAATTAAAGTTGAATAATGAAACCAAAATAATTAAATGAGTTGGAAAATAATTACATATCGTGCCAAGGATAATGCTATCGATCCCCTAGTTGAGTACCGGGTTGGGGTTTTGCCCAAAAAACCTTCGAATGGCCTGCGCCTCTTTTTCTTTTGTTCTGCCTTTTCGTATAGTACCAAAGTCTCACCCAAATTGTTGATTTTCAATGTGCACATGTATCTCCTATTTATAATATAATACTTTGAGCACTTAGCAACTTTAGTCCTTGAGCTTGCCATAACATTTCATTTGAGGCTTGTCTTCATTTTTACACATAAATGTGTAATAAATATCTTTTAATATTGACACTTTCAGCCCCTGGACTTCAAAACTTCTTGTAAGATATCCGCATTTAACTAATTACGGCGTAACTAATTTATAATTATGCCGTAGCCTTCGAAACTTAGCGCCCAAGTAATAAATTACGGCGTAACTAAACATCGGGTTACGCCGTAAGCCTTCGTAATCTCACACTTATCCGATCCGAAATAATCTCTACGGCGTAACTAATTCCATGTTACGCCGTAACCTTCATAAAATAACTACGACGTAACCATAAAAGATGGTTACGCCGTATCCTTCAAACCATCATATTTACGCCGTAACATTATTAAGTAGTTACGGCGTAACCTTCACAAATAATTATCAGGCCTTCGTTGTATTAGTTCCGACGTAGTCAAAAGTACCCTTTACGCCGTAACTTATCTTCAGAATATATTTCTTGGCCTTTTATCACTTCTTTTCTTCTCCAGCGCCTCATTTATCCTGAAATGCAAATATGAACGAATATAGACCAATTAAGTACTATATTAATATAAATGAGGCCATAAACACGGGAATTTGATATATAAAAGATCATGCTAATTTGATGTTATCAAATATCCCCCCACTTGAATCCTACTTGTCCTCAAGTAGACCCTTTAAATAATTCTTAAAAAGATATCTCCCAGGATTAATTGGAAGTTATGAGTTTAAAAATCACCTAAGCTAGAAAATTCCAAACCGAGCACCTCACGAAAAGGGAATTGAAATCACACTCTCTCTCATAATTCACGTGTTTATTTGGGGTGATCACTCAACTGCTCAGTCATGGCGAGTATTCTATCATAGGCTTGGCAAATTTACTAATCTCCACCACTAGAGTCTATAGATTCAACTATTCTAGAAAGCAATGGGTTGACACAACATAGGCTTATGGGGTTATTTTGTCATTACTAACGAGCTACGGCGAAGGGGACAAAACCAATGATACATGACCAAATCCATGGGCAAGACACCATTGATTGCTCGCTTCCTCACCTAAAATCAATTCATGCGTAAGGGTAGGATAAGACATGGGAAATATTTAATGGGTGTAAATAAAAAGACACGAAACAAATAGATTCCTAAGTCCATAGTCGCCCCACCACTAGTTGCATTCAATCCCATAGCAAAAATCGAGGGTCAAGAGTCAAGGGGTCTTCAATACACGAGTCAATGCATATAAAATAAAACTTAGTATAGTGCCTCATAAACTCCATAAACATAGGCAAATAAAGTGCATTAATTCAGCCTTCATCATCAATGAAAAAAAAGTATGTGCTATAAAAAAAATTAAAATTTGGGTCAATTTAGCACATATTTCTATGAAAATCAACCATTTCTATCTCCCATCCCCCCACTTGAGATGTACAATGCCCTCATTGTACGAAAATTGATTAAAATTTGAAAGGCGAGATAGAAATGTTCGGGTTTTTAATTTTATCCGTAAGACAAAACGGATTTGTAAAAATTTGCGCCTAATTGAAACAAGGCGAGAACACTTAACACAATACGACACATAAGCTGATTTATATTACCATCAGCTAATAAACAAACTAATAAACAAACTCTTTCTTGCATTCTCATCACTTTTTTTTTATGCAAGACAAGGTATACATGAAAAATAAAAACAATACGAACAAATAAAGCATCCCCCCACTTGAGATCAACTATCATCTAAACCCGATTTTCTTCCAAAACCATTTATTTATAACCCGCGACTTTCACTAGTGGAACCAAAATTAACCAACAGCGCCCGAACCATGGACATAAGGAAACTACAGGGTAGGCTAGGCGATAGGTGTAACGAAACAACAAATATTGGGTGAACAAAATGAAAGGAGAGGCTCTGAAGGGTGTATCTAGGGGTATCTTGCACTAATGGTGAGTGCAACAAAAAGGGTTTAACAGGGGGATTGACTAACCGATGTGAAAAGTCAATATACACAACACATATATGGGCTATTTGGGTTTAATCCTAAAATTGCCTTATATCCTAGCTGCACCGATCACACCAAGTTACCTCAGTGTAATGCTCATGATAATGGTCTCGAAAAGATATGCAAGGCCAAGTTCTAAAGTCTACTACAGCCACCGGCACACTCATTTTTATAGAATTATGTATAAGGGGAAAACAGAAAGGCTTATCCTCACACAATGGAAATATAGGGTAGGTGTGCTCAGTCTAGATTAATCCAGTTAAGTAATGAAAAACATGTCAAAATTAATGAAACACTTTTCATAAAAAACTAGAAAAATAAGGGCAAGTAAAATCAAATGGGTGTCTATGTCTAATCCCTTCCCCCCACTTGGGTCATACTAAGCATATAATTGAAAGATAGGAAGGGTTAGAAATGGAACGAAAAACTCCCCTGGATTTGCTCGGCGTGATCAATAAATGTCACTTCTCGTAACATGCTTCAAATACGCCTCCTCGAGCAACATCCAACTTCTCATCGATTTTCCAACACCATGTCACTCAACTAGGACGGATAAAAAGTGTTTTCTTGCAACCAATCATAGCTCACTAATTCTTCAACCTCTTTTACTGCAAGAGAAACTAATACCAAGAAGCATAATTCCGGATAAAAAGCAAAAATAGCACGAAACAAAATAAAACCTAACTCACTTTCGTAGGAATCACGGTTGCATTTAGCGCATGCAACAAGCCTTTTAAACCAACCGGTGTCCCGATTGGACGAGTGAAGTCTCGTGAGGGTTTACAGGGAACACACCCACAAAGTTCATTTAATTACTAATACAAGGTTATGAAAATGTTTTGAAACTGTTTTTATTAAAAATTTTCATATCAGAGGATAGTTACGGCGTAACTGGATCGGCCCAGTTACGGCGTAGGTGAGTTGACTTAAGAAATATGTTTACCAGGAAAGGGGTTACGGCGTAACTGGATCGGCCCAGATATGGCGTAATAAGAAAGCCCAAGAAAGAAGATACCTGGAACAAAGACATTACGGCGTAACTTGATCGGCCTTGTTACGGCGTAATTATGTAGAAGTGGGCAGATGGCCTTACTGATCGCCAGTTACGGAGTAAATGGATCGGCCCATTACGCCGTAATTAATCACTGATGTTGTAGTGCCCAAAATGTCAACTTCTTCCTACGTGATCAAGAGGAGTTATTGGAACTCCTATCATCTATCCTTGGTCTTTATACCTGCAAACAAGATAACAAAACATACCAAACCCAAAACAAAATCTAAAAACTAACAAAAATATCCCATAAGGTGTAAGAAAAATATAATCAAAAACTTAATCTAGGATAGGGACGGGTAGTCTCCCGACGAGCACTTTTCTTTAACTTCCTTGAGTCTTTAAGTTAGACTCCTGCAACCATCATCAACGGGCATCCATTGGACGTCTCCAATCATGTCCATTGCTTCACTAATCTCGACTTATGATCTTGTCGAGATTTTCTCCACTTGTTCTTTTTGTACCTGCATTAAATGTGTAAAATAATTTCATAAGCAACAAGTGAGGATAATTACATATGTTTCAGACTTGGTTACGTCGTAATACTATTAACAACTACGCCGTAACTTCAGTCTGAAAGAAACCTGTTATAATATAAGAATAGATTACGTCGTAACCATGGCCAAGGTTACGCCGTAATCTCAAGACAGAAGACATAATTGTAGAATAATATTAATCAAACAGCCAAAAATACGAAGACCGTTCCCCGGCAGCGGCGCCAAAAACTTGATGCAGGTTTTACTGACCAGGCTTTACATTTATAGTAACTCGTCTACCTATGGCCAACCTAATGCACTAACGGGCAGTGTACCCGGTCGCATGTAGTGAAGGAATGGTAAGACCGAGGTCGTCCCAAGAACGGTTGATTCTTAACTGTCTAATTAATTAAATTAGTGAAATAGATAAGTTTTAATGTAATGATTGATAATATTTAAGGTGTCACGCGATCAATTGGGCTGGTTCTCTGGTAAACAAGCAAATGGAAACGATAATGATGCAATTCTTAAACCTAGTTCTTCCACAAGTGGTAACAGTCGATAGACTCCTTTGGTCGATTCGCCTACACTATGGTTCTTAGAATCCTCACCAAGATGAACAGGTCACCCGGGATCATTCGGCAATCTAATAGCAGTCATAAAGAGCCGGTCGTTTACTATCGCAATACATGGGTTCTAAATGTCACTAGATTCTTGTTTCAAGTGGGGTTAAAGTCGAGAGGACAACATTTGGTCAATTCGCCCTAACCTATCAGCAGAGATGCCACCACAGGAGAAATCAGGCGCACCGTCATAAGTCCTGTTGTTCCTGGTCCCCTAAGCCAAGTCATTAAGTTCCGCTACATGCTAGATTTATAATAGTGAGTGCCTGGCCGTTAGGAACTTAGACACTCACCCCCTAATTCTTAAGTTCATCCAAACGGTAGGTGATTAGTTGGTCAAATCGCACAAGTAGAAAGGCTCAGTTGGTCATATCTCCTAGGCAATTGGCCTCTACCGCCATTCAAAACTACCGAAACAAGGGTGGCTACCAATAAACTATGCATGCATACACTAGAAACAATTAATAAACCAAGACATAACATCAAAATAATTAATTGACAATTAATAAATTAAAAGACAATCAATTAAAACATAATAAATAAAGATGGTTCAACAATTAAATTAGAATCAAAATTAAAGTTGAATAATGAAACCAAAATAATTAAATGAGGTGGAAAATAATTACATATCGTGCCAAGGATAATGCTATCGATCCCCTAGTTGAGTACCGGGGCAAAACCCCGAAGGGTTTACCCCAAAAAACCTTCGAATGGCCTGCGCCTCTTTTTCTTTTGTTCGGCCTTTTCGTACAGTACCAAAGTGTCACCCAAATTGATGATTTTCAATGTGCACATGTATCTCCTATTTATAGTATAATACTTTGAGCACTTAGCAACTTTAGTCCTTGAGCTTGCCATAACATTTCATTTGAGGCTTGTCTTCATTTTTACACATAAATGTGTAATAAATATCTTTTAATATTGACACTTTCAGCCCCTGGACTTCAAAAATTCTTGTAAGATATCCGCATTTAACTAATAACGGCGTAACTAATTTATAATTACGCCGTAGCCTTCGAAACTTTGCGCCCAAGTAATAAATTACGGCGTAACTAAACATCGGGTTACGCCGTAAGCCTTCGTAATCTCACACTTATCCGATCCAAAATAATCTCTACGGCGTAACTAATTCCATGTTACGCTGTAACCTTCATAAAATAATTACGACGTAATCATAAAAGATGGTTACACCGTATCCTTCAAAGCATCATATTTACGCCGTAACATTATTAAGTAGTTACGGCGTAACCTTCGCGAATAATTATCAGGCCTTCGTTATATTAGTTACGACGTAGTCAAAAGTACCCTTTACGCTGTAACTTATCTTCAGAATATATTTCTTGGCCTTTTATCACTTCTTTTCCACTCCAGCGCCTCATTTATCCTGAAATGAAAATATGAACGAATATAGACCAAGTAAGTACTATATTAATATAAGTGAGGCCATAAACACGGGAATTTGATATATAAAAGATCAGGCTAATTTGATGATATCAAGTACATTGAGGAAGCTATCCAGAACAGTGAAAATATGAATGAATGTTGGGTGCAGTCAATAGAGAGTTGTGATGAGTTAGGTAACGTATTAGTCGAATCTTCGGGTATTGTTGAAGTCAGAATGACAGACACATCAATAATGGATGCAACAAGATGTTCAGAAACTCTTGTCTCACATAAGGTGGATGCTGGATGCAGAATAGTGAATGAACAAGCATCGGGTGCAGAGCCATTGGTAACTGTTATTAATGATGCATTTGTGATTCCTTCTGTGCAAACTGATGACTTTACAGAAAAGAATCTTGATAGATGTTCTGTAACTGAGGCTGAGTCAAAGATAAATCATATCATGACTAACAATGTGGTTGATAAGAAAATTTTTGACGAACTTTCAAACTAATACTCAATTCTTGAAAAACACTGCATTTCACTGGAAATTGCAATACAAATAAAAGAAGAAAAATTTCAAGCTACAAAACCTTGCATAAATCCGGAATTCTTAGAATTTCGTGAATTTTTTGAAATCAACAAGTTAAAAGGTCAGCTTCAGGACAAAGACTCAACCATATGTAATCTGAAAAAACACATTTCTGACATGCATAAGGAAAGCAATTTGGGTGTGAACAATCTTGATATAGAGGTCAGTGATGCCATTAAAGCTAGGAATGATGAATTAGCATTATGTGTGGCCAAACTATTAAAGGAGAATGAGTCTTTGAGAAAGCTTCACATAGAACAATGTGTCCCTGCAAAAGAAGATAGAACTAAGTCTTTAGATCAAACAAGCTCTTTGTTAGCAAACATTGAAGTTCTCAAGGCTCAACTTCAAGATAGGAGTTTTGCAATCGTTGCCTTAAAAAATGAGCATAGAAAAACTATAGGGAAAAGTGTGAAAGTAAGTTTGCAAAACCATCAACCTTGGGGAAGCCAGGTTCTCATATCTCTAAAGAACGGTCTGTAGTTAGGCAGCCTAATGCATTTATGTCAGAAAGATCTAAACCTTCAAAATTAAGGCTTGCCTCCCAAGTTGATGAGAACATAGTTTTGTCAAAACCAATTACTTCACTACCTCATTCTGATAAAACGAAAGATAATGCTCAGGTTAAAGCTTAAACTTCTAAGACCAGGGATGTAAGAAGATCATCTAATGCCCTTAAGAAGTCTCAAAATGTTAACCACTCCCCTAAGATACCACTTAACAACAAAAAGTCTAAAATTAGGAATATAGAAATGGTTACATCTTCTACTGTGACTAAAGGATCAAACAGTCCTAGCTCTTGCCTTAAATGGATGCATACTGGTAGAATTTTTAAGAACATTGAATCCAAATGGAATAACCCTCCTAGCTCTTGCCTTAAGTGGATGCCTACTGGAAAATATTTAAGAATGTTGGATTCAAATGGATTTCCATCAGAATACTGGCCACTAATGACATCACAAAGGTTGATTGTAAATCATCCAAAAGATAGGATATTGTTGCTAGTAACCCATCTGAATGCAATTCTACATGTGCTATTAGTGCAGATACTCCTCATTCCTTTACAGGTACACTCAATTCAATCATTAACATCATGACCTGGTTTCCAACAGAAATGAAGCCTCTTTATTCAGGAGCTTCAGCATGTCAGAATTGATATGCACGTACTATGACTCCTGATCACATCGGCTTAGGACTTGTACCTCATCACTTGAGAGTTAATCCAATCTTGATACACTCTATACAAAAAAAAAAACCTTTCTTTAAAATTTTTTTTATATTTTTTATATACATATACAAGATATTTCATTAAAATTCTTTAAAAAACCTATAAAAAATTTGAAAAATCAGAAAAGTACAAAAATAGATTCAAAGGCACGTCTTCTGGTATCGATAACATCTACGGGCCTAGAAATGTTATTTGACAATGAGACGGGTCTTTGGATGAAGTTCGAACAGAAGTTCAACCTTGTTTTAAATACATGTCTATTGTTCCTCTACACTTACGTCCTTAAGAAACTTTGGGTACATAAATGGGTCTAATTCAATCAATGATCACTCATGTCTATTCGTGTCACTGATTGAGGGGGAGAATTAATTTCATATTGTTATTCCTGCCTGTCAAATTTGTCTCTGCATGAATGCCTCTATATGATTTCTTGTGATATGCATGTGCTTCTGAGTATCTAATTGTTGCAAAGATATATCGTTCAATATATGTCATCATACTTTCTGTGGTATATGTGTTGTTTGAATTGGCTTGTGTATCTCTTGTATGCATTTATCATGGGTAATATGACCTATTAGGATTTTTAATGGTCTTAGAATTGTTGTTTGTCATTCCATGTCATTTAGTGGAATAGAATCTGCCAAATTATGTTAAGATAAGTATTTTGTGTATGAGGTTTGTCTAAATCATTATGTTAGTATGCGGTTTGTAAAATCCAAGTTGTATTATGCGATTTGTCAATCGTAGAGACTAAATGTGTCAAAATAGAAAACTTGGTCCTTGGTATAAATGGATGCGATTTGTCTACTTTTGGTCAAACCTCACCAAAACTGAGTCAAACTAAGCGTTTTTTCTCTCTCAATTCATTCATCGAAGCGGTTTGATAATCTTGTGCACTCGTGGTATGTAAAAACACTAAGATTAACATCTATTTGTCAATAACCCATCACGATTTACACTTCTAATTATCATTAGTTGTACAGATTCTCTGTCTATTTCCATTCAAATAAAATCTCACCTAGGTTTGTTCTCGTTATAATATTTATGTTCTGGGTTTAGATTGGAAATTGTAGAGGTGTTATTGTTATGAATAGGCATAGTATGTATGATTGTTCCCCTTAGATTCTTATGCCCTTCGTTATGCACTTGATTTTGATGTTGGGAAGTTGAATGTAAGATGTTTGTGTTGTGTGTATGTTTAATTATGATGCGTATAATGCGTGTTGAATATTTTGTGTGCATGTGGAGTGTATGGACTAAAATATGGTTGTAGATTTAGTTTCGCACATTGTGTGCTTGAAAGCGGTTTGAGGGTTGTGCTTGAACGCGGTTTATCTGTTGGGATTTTTCTTGAAAGCTACTTGTCATTAAGTGAGAATGCTTGTAAGCGACTTGTCATTTCAAAATTAGTGAAAACGGTTTTTCTGTTTATAAAACTAAACCGTTTTGTCATATGCGATTTGTTGTATGCGTTTTATGCATGCAGTTTGACCTATGCGATTTGACCCATGCGAATTGACCATAGCGTTTTGATATATGCGATTTGATGAATGCGGTTTGACCCTTGCGATTTGTCCTGTGCGGTTTGTCCATAGCGTTATGACCTATGCAATTTGATATATGCGGTTTGACATATGCGATTTGATGTGTGCGGTTTGACCCATGCGACTTGACCATAGCGTTTTGACCTATGCGATTTGATATATGTGATTTGACTAAAGCCTTGACCGATGCGGTTTGATGCATGCGGTTTGACCCATGCGACTTAACACTAGCATTTTGACCTATGCGGTTTGTCCCTATGCGGTTTGATCCTAAACGGTTTGTCCATATATAGGTTGATCTTATGCGGTTTGTCTTATGCATGATATGCTGATTGCTATGTGTCTTATCCATGATTATATCTCATATGTCATGTGTGTTGATCGTACATTTGCTATGTCTTTGTGCACTGAACCTGATCATCATTAATTTTCAATACTTTGTGGTGTGCATGAGATTAATTGCTATGTCTTTCTGTAGTCCTCATCTAACATCACAAATTTCCAAATATTGTTGTTGTGAATGTGTGCTCTACAGAAATACAATGGCAGACATTACATCTTCTGAGAATCAAGCTACTATTGCACCACCCACTCTACTTACTGATGATGAAATTCTCCCTTTTGAGGAATGGGTTACGATTGCTAGAAACAACTGCTTTGTGGACGTGGAAAGAAACCAAGCTAATCCAATCTACAGAATGGCAATTGATCTTCTGAAGAACACCAACTTCTTTGGTACCCTAACTATGCGGTGTACAATTCCTTCAATATACCTGCAACTATTTTGGAATACAGTAACGTGGGACAAGATCACAGCTGTATACACTTGTCAACTTGAAGACAAGTGGTATGACACAACTGAAGACACTCTCAGGGAGGCTCTCCAAATCACTCCAAGAGACCCCGCAAATCCATTCATCACTCCACCTACAGCTGAAGAGTTAATGGAATTTGTTGAAGAATTGGGGTACCCAGGCAAGATCACAAAGATCTCGGGAATCATCACCAATGAAATGTATCAACCCTGGAGAGCTATTATCACTATACTCAACCTTTACGTAACTGGTAGGACTTCCGGGTTTGAGAGAGTGAGGGCTCCAATGCTAAAAATTCTGTGGGGAGCAGTGAAAATGGTAAACATTGACTTTACGGAACGCATTTTGAAAGAATTCTCCTTAGATAAGGACACCTTCATTACTGATAAACAAAACTTTCTTAATCAAGTCAGGGGAAAGAAATCCAAAGACAAAAGGGTGATTCCCAGCATAAGGTTCTCAAAGCTCATTATCCAGCACCTGCAGCTAAAACATTAGTTTAATCCAAGAAGCGAGTCTGCTCTCCATGAAGCCGGTGATGAATTTCTTCTTGGAATTTTGAAGTTTGTTGCCAAAGGATCGAACAAAGAGATCTTTGGAATGCCGATCCCTGAAGCACTTCTCAATGATAGAATCAAGAAAGCCGACTACTTCCAGAAATATATGAAAAAGGCTTCAGGAATAACTGTTGATGACACACCCAATCCTACTCCCACACCATCCAAATCAACAAAATAATCCTCAAAGTCATCTTATGCTAACCTCCCTAAGAAAAGACAAGAAAGGTCAAAATCTGCTGACTCACCCTCACCGAAGCAGAAGAAGAAAAGGAGTGACATTGGGAAGGGGAAAGGTAAAGGGTCCAAGGAACCTGAGAAAGATATGACATTGATGGATGAAGATGATGATGCACTCCAACAAGGCATTGAAGCAAGCTTGCAGAGTTTAGAAGTGTCTCAGAGACAGCCAAGAAAGGGGTTACAATACATGAACCAGAATCTGTACCACGTCAAACCGCTCCGGTTGCTCAAGGAAAAGGAAAGGGGAAAGCTGGTGAAGAAGTGGAGCAAGCAGCTTAGATTTTGTTAACTATCTCCACTCCAACTCCAAAGACTACGAACCAATTTGAGCTAAAGAAAAAAAATGTTGAATCATCTTCTGCACAAGAGCAAATTGAAGCGGAAGGTGAAGAATCTGCTACACTGGAGGACACTCTTGACACCAGTGATACCCAGTCAGATAGTCATGAATCAGAAGTTCTGAAAAAGGTGCAGACAGAGACTATTACGGGAACTGTACCTGAACCGGAACCGAAAACTGAAAAACTGATGCTAATAGACAAGGCACAGAGTTATGCGGGAATGACCTGTTGCAAGAAACACATTCAAATCTTCAAGAAACTCTAAAGCCAAGATCTGAAGAACACATGCGTCTTGAAGAAGCAAACGTTTCAACGGAATCCCTATCTTCTCTGAAGAACCTTGATACGGACATTACCTATGGCAACCAATTCCTCATGGATAGACCCTCAGATGCTGAGTCGGACAAATAGAATGATGAAAAGGAAGAGTTTGAGTCCATGTTTTCAGTCACTATTTAGAAGGATACATCAACAGTTCCTCCTATGTCTGCACCAATAGTCTCTATGTCAAAAACAGCTTCAGCAACCACACTTCCACCATCGGTACCCCTCGTATCAACCGCACTTCCACCACCTATTATCTCACCAGAGGTCATCAATGTGAATGACCCTGCTACACCACCAACATCACCACCTCCCAACAAAACCACTGAACAACTATTTGATGAGGCATTAAAATGAATCGATTCTCTCGAGAAGCACTACCTTCCTGAATCTGTCAAACATCTGGAACGTCGTCTATCTAAGTTGAAGGGTTTCGATTTTAGCACTGAAGTGATCAATGCTATTGAAGCAGAGGTCAAAGACACAGTCGAATGAGCTATGAAAGCCCCGCTACATAAGAGATTCAAAGACTTGCCCACTTCAAACATGAGAACAATCCTCCACAATAGAATGTTTGAAATGGATGGGCATAAGGAGGATGAAGTCCACAAAAAGTTATATGAAGCCCTTCAGGACTCAATCGATCATGATAATCACGTGCAGTACTTGATAGACATACGTGAAAGGGATGGAAAGAAGAAAAGGAGAGTTGTGATGCTTGAATCAAAGTCTGGAGTTCCTAAACCACCACCTCCTTCTCCTCCAACTGGTGGAGCTAGATCTTCTGGTACAGGTGGATCATCAGATGCTGCGGAACTCATAAGGCTAATCCACCTACTTCACCTCCAAAGCCTTCAAACCAACCTGGTTCCTCAGCTGAACAATGGTCACAGAAGACCTCAAAAACCTCATCCTATGTTGCATGGACCACAGTTGATTCCCGATTTACACCCACCTTCACCTCCATTCTAGAAGAGCAGGTGATGAATGAAGAATCTTATCTTGTTCAAGAATCAGATTCAGAGGAGGATGATGCTTCCACAAAACACATTCCTAAGCCCTCTTATGATGAAGATTGGTGCAATGCATACATAGGTGGGAAACGCATTAAATCATCTAGGACTACACCTACCAAAGATATAACTCAAAGCTGGTGGCCTGAGGAAAGACCCAAACTTGATTGTTCCTGACAACAACTGGGAAAACACCATTG
Source organism: Chrysanthemum seticuspe (assembly GCA_019973895.1). Taxonomy (NCBI): domain Eukaryota; kingdom Viridiplantae; phylum Streptophyta; class Magnoliopsida; order Asterales; family Asteraceae; genus Chrysanthemum; species Chrysanthemum seticuspe. The sequence goes on along the minus strand of BPTQ01000004.1, from coordinate 117,375,938 downwards.
CTACCAACCATGAGGCACCTTCAGAAGAATCACTCCTGCATATTACTGGTGACATGGGAAGCTTTATTAAGTGGTACTGTGAAAAGCAGGGAATCTCATCAAACTCTCCTAAGGATCTTGAAGGCCCAGCTTATGAAATTGTCAAAGTCTTCCATTCTGATGCCGCTCATCTATAATACCAAATGGAAGAATGCTACAAGCTGTTGACAGATCAAGTAGATGAGAATATCAGTCGATTCAACGTCAACAACCCTCTTCCTCTTGGTGGTGAACCCGGACAGAAAACTATTCAGTCAGATTTCTTCTTCAATAAAGATCTGGATTATCTATGTGCTGGTACTCAAGGAAGAATACCAGCCTTATATATCTCTAAGATGAAGGCTGCAACTTATTCAGATCCGGGTCTTGAGCAGATGGTACCAGATCAATTTTGGATAGACAAGGAATACGTGTATGACATTGCTGCCTTATACGGCATCTTTCATTGGTGGTTCAAAAATAAAAGATTCTACATTGAAAGACATGGGGCGGAAAAGAATCGCAGAGCTGTTCGTTCCAAAATGCGTATTCTAAGTGTGGTCAGCATGGAAATCATTCCAATATATGGATACGATTATCTGACGAAGATCGTCCTCAGAAGAGCCGATATGAAAGACCATGTAATTGAAGAAAACGACTTCAAACATCTGTTTCCAAGTGATTTTGAATATATGTACTTATTGAACCTCCAAGGCCACCTTGATCACTTGAAGAAAACGACTACTCAGTGATTGACAATCCAAGAGCAGTTGTCTTTACAGACAAATATGGATCAAGGATGCTAATGAGGCTATGCGAGTTGTACAAGTTCAGTGATGGTACGCTAAAAGTTGTTGAAGAAGAATTGGATTCTAGGTTCAAGGAGTTTAAGCTCGAGATGAGACCAGGGAACAATACAAGGTTTTGGACGGAACATGACGTAAAAAGGTGTGAATATTTCATTGCTGCTATCAGAAGAAGGCTCAAGACTAGAAAGATATTCCGTAGCCTTGAAAGTTTTGTGGGAGGAAGAGTTCGTGAAGGACATTACAAGCTACTACAAAGAACAGAATGATGATATCCTCTCATAGTAGGTATTTTTGTTTAACTCTCATGTGTGATGTGGTGATTCTAATATGAACAATAATAACTATAATGTATATAGTAGTGATAGGTTTATGGCTTGTAGCTTTCTTCTCTGTCTTAAGAGGGAGCATTGTAGTGTTTCTTTTCAGATCAAATAAAACAGGACACATTTTTCTCCGAAAGGTTTTATACATATTTAAATCACTTGAGATCCAAAATCTCAAAGGATTTGAAATTTTTGATCGGGGGAGAAAATGTGATATAAATATGCATTATGATAAATGTGATCTTCAAGTCTCAATAAATAGGCATCTCTCCCCATATGTGCTAAACCTTTTCGTATATCGAAGCACATATTGAGGGGGAGCATTTCAAAAATTATCTAAAAACTATCAAGGTACTAAAGAATCATTATTTCCAAAAAGTACCTTGATTGAAATTTTAAATGGTTTCCTTGGCTACTGTGATCGTGAAAATTGCTTCAAATCACCCCTTGTAAGCTCTAAACTATCTTCAAAAATCTTTTGATTACCGATGCACACATCAAGGGGGAGCAATCAAAAGAAAACCTCATCCTTTCCCAAAACTATTTCACTCAAAGTATTTAAAATGCTATATTTTTATCGGGGAAGTGATGATGATATTTTTAGAAAATGATTAATCAAAGATTAGATCCTTTATTCTTTGCCTCCATGTGCTAAAACAATTTCTATTACTTGAAGCACATGCTGAGGGGGAGCTTTTCTAAAATATCAAAAACAATTAAGGTACAAAATTCTTTGATTTTATATCACAGGTACCTTGATTGATTCTTAAATGGTTTTCAATTGGTTTCGAGGCGGAATGAACAATTAAAAAAGATTGACCAAATTTATTTTAATGCAGGGAGATATAAGGACGGTTAAGTTCGGTATTCGTTCCCACGATCCCGCCAGAGCCAGAGGGATCTGCCCAGGGACAATCCACTAGATAGTGTAGAAGTCCTTAGGTATGATGAAAAAAGGAGAAAAAGGAGAATATAGGAAGAGTGCCGGCTGAGATAGAGCTAGAACTGGAATAAACCAACAAGGTTCTAGTAATGAAGTCTCGGTAAGCACTGAAGGGGTTGAAGAATGAAAAAGAATTGAACGAGAAAAGGGTGAAAAGAAATAGCCCTCCATTAATTCAACCTTAGGGCAGAAACCGGAGTCAATTTCATATGCTATTGGCTATTACCAAGGTAACACCGGTATTGAAGACAAGACGTCATGGACCCGGTGACCTACTACACTAAACTTCCCAAGCTACTCGAGTTCCTCTTAACAGGGCTTGTTTCATTCTCATGGGGAACCTACATAATCTATCGACTTTCTCTTAGAGATTGTTGATATTGAAGAAGGAGACCCTCTCTCTAGCCTCCGGCATAGGAAACCAAATTTGCACTATTGAGTCGAGAACCAAGAGATCATCAATAAGTCTTATTAGGATACAATAAATGAAGACTGACAGTTTCACACAATGTGGAATGTGAGAATACATTTTAAGAGTCCTACGAATTATCCTTGTGGTATTTCCAGAACATCCGAGTGATATGTGAACATATTCACAATGAAGATGGAAAGCCCTCTAGAGCGAACATCAAACAAGCTCTTGGTGGGTGACATGTGAGATCTATCCAATAGATCAAGCGTGTGACAACTGGACAGAAACGATGGGGATATTCACTCTTTAATCAATCTTGGTTCAGGAAATGGATTGACGAATACCTTTGAAAACCGATCGTTGTGCTCAAACTTATTTTCTCTAGCGCATCGACTGTGCATTAAGATTTCAAAATTAAAAGAGGTATTTATGATTGAAAATTGATTTTCTCTATAAAACTTCTTTCTATTGAAAAACTCTTCTTATTAAGCAATACACGATTGTTTTTGAAATCATTTTTCTTCAATCAGCGAATCTCAATTTACTGGTTCACTCACTCCGCGTTGTCTTCTTTGAGACGTACCGGTTTGAGAACGGCTAGAGCAGCTGCAAAACCCTCTCAAGGAAATTCTTCAGAATTATACCTGATCACAGGTAGTACTTGTACTGATCAACGGGGAACCATGGTACTTGCAACCTATTTAACGAAGGTGATCAAAGACACTTTCGTGTTCTTTATTGCTAACTGTTGTTTGCAGGGACACCCGATGGTTGCAGCAAATCAGAATTGAGGAGTCAATCCATAGCCGCATGCTCACACAACACATTCAGTTCTTAAGAAATCATGATAAGTTCATATCTTCATCAACTAACTCTGATATTTTCAAAATCCATGCTTCTACTACATTACTGCAAATATCATGAATCATCAAAAGCTTCCGCAACGATGATGAAAAGATATCATGATCCAGAATGTGAGCATGTTGATCCTAAAGTCACAACATCACATGGTGGCAATGCAACAACGGATGGTCAAGAGATTATTTTTTGCAGATGGTCTCAACGAAAGCTCCTGATCACTTATCAAAGAAACACTCAAAGCCAAAGAACCACTACTAATGTGCAAAGTTAAAGTTTATGAAGCTTCAAAGTCTACGAGCTCAAGCAATAATGATTATGGATAAAATGCTAGGATTTTTCAATGTAATTCATGGGGTGATCTCCCTTAGGGGGAGATTGTTAGGATTTAGAAAATCGATGTAGAAGTGTCAGTCACCCCAACAATAGTTCAGCATATTACAGCTTGTAGACATAACGTTATATTAGTTAGTTTTCTAGTAGTGTAAGTAACACCGTCGAAGAAGGACGGGTCTTTACCCACTTTATGCCTGATCCACAGCCCGAAGGAGGGTGTAGTCATTTGTATAAATAGCCCTCTCCCTTGGGGAGAGGGTTGGATGTTCACTTGCTAATCTAACCTTTCATTTGGATTTTATCTCTATAGAACATCTCATCTTTCTCTCTCTAAAACATACTCCATTCGACCCAACTTGTGATTGTTTGTGTGATTGTGAAAACCAATATCTTACATAATTAAACATGAACTTAACTTGATAGGATGAATAACTAGGCTAGCACACTTCTCCTCTATTGATCACAACCCTCGCCTTTATTTGGTTGCTTTCTTTTATCTTCTTGCTTTAGTTATTAATTAATCATTTCCACTTTAAAATCTGTGACACTTAGACTTAGTTAAAATCCGCACATATAGCTCTTGGGATGACCTCGGTTTTACTGAATACTAGACTACACACGAACGGGTACACTTCGTGTTAGTGCATTAGGGTAGACCATTGGTATAAAGAGACAATATAAATATTAAAACCTGGTCAGTAAAACCTGCATCAACATTTCTAAAAGATATGACTACTACGATTGTTTTACTGATGAATACCTTGATTCCATTCACCTTGGTGGGGCTAATCAGCCATCCTAATCCCGTTGAGGGACAGTTGGCATTACATTGAATGTTCAAGTAATGACCCACATCTTCAGGACTCGATTCTTTAAAGGAATATCCTTTGCGGGATTTCAAGCACTTACAAGTTCATGACTATCCTATGTTGCCATAAACACCATTTACTTGAAAATATCTCAAAGTGTTGATGAATAGAAACATGTTTTGAAACACTTTGACAGTTTTGTATTTTCAGAAATACTCCCCCTCCACATGTGCTTATGAGTTTTGACTGAAATCTGCACAGTGAGGGTAGAGTGCGCACTTTTGAATTGATTGACTCATGATAGACAATTCCCCGCGAGACACGGTTAAATTATATAGTTAAAGAGATCCATTGTCAGCTTTCAGGTGACAACTAACTCTAATAACTACCTTGAAGATATGAGCAAACCTTGAAAAGGTTGTCAAACCCGTCAAAGTTCATGTCTATCAAGAGTTTCTCAAATTGGTACGATCTACTAAGACATGTCTTGAAAGCAAGTCTTTTCGATTTCTGACAATTCAAAGCTCGTCAATTCATGGGTTAAGTCTTAGCACTCTAAGATTCTATTCACTTTCCAACATATTTTGATCACATATATTTTTCTCCCCCTCAAAAATGGCATATTGATGTTATTTTTGATGAAATATTGATTTCAAAATATGACCATTCTGAGTTTTGTGGGAAGATTTCCACAAAGATCTTTTGTTAGAACAATTAAGTTTGAAAATACCCCCCCTCAACAAGTAGTAGTTACTTTTGAGGTTTTGAAAAACGAGAGGGAATACTTGTTCTTTTGAGCAAAATTATGGAAATATTGAATGTTTGATTAATTTTACTCAAAAGTAGGAAGCTTTCACTCCTTAATTCAGGATTGTGGCATTGAAGCGTACCACAGGGTCCTTTCTTGACAAGTGCGGGTTGTACACTGTTATATGAGTACAAACCATATTATATATATAAATCAATTAAACAAAATCACAGTTAAGAATATTCAAGAATACCAAATGTTTACACAAGACCAACTATTTTCTAAGGACATTGGAATGTCCAAATAGGAAAGCTTGTTCTTCCTCCCACGTAGCTCTCCAGCCTCCTCATCTGATCACAGTGAATCAACCTTTCATCAATCCTCGTGACAAACCGACGAACATCCCTTTGATCCTGAGAATTCCATCTTTTCCTTTTGCTTTTACCCAACTCAATATCCTTCAACCGATAAGCCAATCCATCGCGAACCATCTACAGAGTGTCGTCACAGAACTTGTGAATTTCATCGAACTCCATGAAGCAATTATGGTGATTCTTACTGTGGTAGACGAATCCGAATTTTGGTTTATGGAAGTGTTTTTATTGTGGTTCTTGGTTGACTTCATTAAAGTTTAGGAGCGGTGCTGTTAGGTTGAGTTGATTCTGATAGCTTTCGACCCCGAGCTGGAGATCTTTAACACGTTCTTGGATAATTTTGCTTCGGATGAATACTAGGAGTGCAGTGATGTACTTAATCTGAATATCTGTCAGAAACTGACACATCCTTCATTGTACCTTGAGGAGATACATGTCTTCAATGTCATTGAGAGACAATTCAGGAAAGTCAACTTCGGAGAAATCGTACTCCTTTTCATCTTGTCTTTTAACAATGATCTTGGTCAAGAAGGAGTAATCCCACTTAGTAGCCATTTTGACAGACATAATGGCAACTATCCTCTGATTATGCTTCACATCCATGCTTGACTTACCGGTTCTGTTTCTCCTGTAGAAAAGCCTTTGCCTTTCTGGCAAGTGATGAATACCAAACAAATCATCTTTGTCGTACTCCACTAGTTTGTCGACAAACAAGTTGGTGGCGTCTTCTTCGATAACTTTGTTGGTGGATAATGAGGCAGCCGGTATGTTGAATGTAAGGGATGTAGCATACTTCTTCCTAATGTTGCTTCCGTATTGTATAAACTCTAGGTATTTGTTGAAGAAGAATTTAAATGGGATCTTGAGTTGTTCGGGTCTACCGATCGTAGGTAGTAGCTTGGTCCAGTCAGTGTAGTAGGGTCCATGTTCCTTTTTATAGTGATCAATGTTGGACTCCGGATTGAGCCACTCGATGTTGTTGGACATTGCACGGGCAATGTTCTCCAAGTGATATTCCAGCTCCATTGCACTTCCGGATCTTTCATTAAGTAATGTGAAAGCATCATTCTTGATCCGGAAAAGTTCCCTCTTGGTCATCTTCTTGACTTTGAACTGAATTTTAAGTACTTGGACCTGTTCCAAAATGCGACCATCCACGGGCTCTTGACCTTCTTTGAGGGGTGGTTGCGCCTCTACCAAGTTGTTAAACCACACATACTCCTCTGTGGTATCATTGTCTAACCAGGAGACAACAGAAGGTTTCTTTCCTTTCTTTCTGGAGGATCATTCAGATCTTGGTGATGGTTGAGGCATAGGATGATTTTTCGATTGAGGCTCCGGTTGGGGCTCAAGTATCTCATAATCCTCACCACCAGTGTAAGTAAAGTGATCACCGGTTTTCTCCAATGGTAGTGTGGTTTCTGAGTCCTTTGGTTGATTAGATGGTGGTTGTTGTGATGCTTTTTGTGTAGAGGTGGTAGTCTTAGCTGGTGGTGGTGCCATGGTTGATGAAGATCCACCGGATTTCTTTTGTCTTTTAGCATTGGGATCCGGGTCTTTATCGTCATCGTTCCTCAGTCGTTTATCAGTCCCCGCATCTTCCTTTCATGATGTATGAAGTTGTCGAGCAATGAGAAGATCGTAGAGTTTGTCATTATCTGTGGTAAATGACGCAACTCTAGCAGCCATTTTTGTGACTAATTTAGAAATCAAATCTTCCTCGGTAACGACTGGGGGCTTGACCGTCCATAACCACTGGTGTAGTCGTGATGACCTGCTTAACCACGTGTTTGATCATGGGCTGAAGTTGTTTCTTGAAGAGTTCTCGTCTGACTCCAGGTACCTTATCAGAAAGAAATTCTTGAGTGTAGTTCATGATTTGCTCATTCATTTCTCCCTGAATATCCCGAGAGAAAAACTCTTGAATTGATTCTCTTTGTTCTTGAAAACTATACATCTGTGTTTTAAGATCGGTGACCACTTTGGACAGTGTGTTAACTTGTTCTTGAAGACGGTTCTGTTTTCTTGTTCGAGAGTGGTGCACAGCCTTTTGAATTTTGGATTTAACATGAGACATCCACGTGTCAGTCTTCTTCTTAACCGATTTTATTGTTGATTTTGTTGTTTCCTATGTTGGTGGAGGTGATGAATGTGATGATGATTCAGGATTGGTGGAGGTGTCATGAGGTGTTTCACAAGATGGTTTAGGTTTTTGTGAGGGATTTTCAACAAAGTAGTTGACGACTTCATTCTTTAAGCGTTCCTCTTCAGCCCTGAATGCTTCTTCTTCAGCCTCTTTTCGCTTAATCTCCTCTGCAGCCTTCAGTACATCATCATCTGTGACCATATTTTTCTCCTCCTCATCATAGTTATCGCCTCCAGCATTGTACATCTCGTCATCATCTTGTTGTTCCTCTTTTTGTTGCTGTCTTCCTGATTGGTACGTTTGGTGGTTTCACTCGTGCCCTTATCGGGTTGATTAACCGGATCGGTTTGGAGTTTGGTGACATCAATAGGTTCTTTTGAAAGTGGAGCACCACTGCTAGAACCTCTTGTCCCGTCGGGTTGATTAACCGCAAAGACAGAGGCTTGGTGTTCCATCCTCTTCTGTTTCAAAGTCTTTTGAAATTGTCTTTCCTCTTCCTTTAGATCATATTCCCAGTCAGAATCATGTTGTTCTTCTTCATCAAGAGGCCTTTTCCCTTTGTGTGATTTGTTGCTTTCTCTAGTCGAAGTGTAAGCATCAATATCTTCCTCAAGCTCTGTGAGAGTTGGGCTTTTCTGCTTCTCCTTCTCTGTGGTAGAGTCATCAATACGAACCTCGTTATACATCACGTATTCGTCTGACTCTGTCTCTGAGTCCTCATCATTTTGTGATGTGGGCTCAGGAGAAGGTTCAGGTTTGACCACTTGAGTAGGAATCTTTCTCTTTACCACTCTCTTGGATATCTTAGAATTAGATTTGATGGTACTACCAGAACTTCCAGCTTTATTTGCTCTGGTCTTTGCCGCTGTAGTAGTAATCACTTCATCCATGTACCCAACCCGCTTTGCTTGTAGAGCCTCCCTATAATATCTGTGTGAGGGAGCGTCTTTGACCTTATCAGTGATTAGACACGAAGGGAGTTCAACACCTTGTTTATGAGTGGTGGACCCCTGGATCCTTATTGATTTTAGGGTAGGCTCGGTTTTCATGGTGTTCTTGTTGGGGTAATCAAGTCTCTTGGGAATGTCCTTATGCTTCCTGAGGATATTGTAGATGATCATCTTAGTGAAGCGGACAAAAGGGATCTTGGTGCCTTCCTTCTTGAGATGTTGAATCATGTCCTCCCACATGAGGCTATCATAGTCTAAACGATGAACATGGACCATTCCCCAGAATATTTGCAAGTGCATCAACTTAGGGTGTTCATGACCGCTATCTCTTCCCGAGACTGACTTGGCAATCATGAGATAAAGTGTTCTCCATGGTTGCGGGATGAATTTGACGTCAACTCTGGAGTGAGTAGAGATAATAATAGAGGACTCATCATACCCAATGTTGACCAAGAAATCCAGAATCTCCATCTCTGTAGGAATCCTGACATAATCAACTGGAGAGTTGATTGCTGGAAGTAAAAGAACAGCACAAAGATCATCAACGGAAACCGTGACTTCATGAGTATGTAGAGTGACCTTTACAGCATCTTCTCCATCAATCTTCTTCATGGAATGCTAGAACTGATGGATATAGAAGTCAGGTGCTGATGCTGACTTTGAGAGCATGAAATGGTAGGGGTGCTGAAGAAGGATGTCCACAGCAATTCTACAAGATGATTTGGAGCAAGTAAAGTTGTTGAAGTCAACACGAAGGTTTTTCTTACCAATCACTCTGTCATAGCCAGGTGGGAAAGTATTGGCCATTGTGAGTTCCACTGGGCATTGACATTTGCTTGTTGTTCAGCCATTTTGTGATCAAAAAGTAATTAGATAAAGAGACAGACATAGAAAGACATAGTGTGTTAGCTTAGGTATGATTCATTTTCTAATGCCTTGATTGATGATAAGTCACATTTGTCCTATTACATGAAGTTGTGATGATAAGTTACGTGAACATGTTAATTTTGAAGCTTACAAACTCATTTATCACTTAAAACACAACATATTAACTTTTGAATGCTTATTCGTAACATTTAATAGTGACTTATTCGTAACAGTTAATAGACTGGTGGACAGTAACATATTAGTAACTTGGGTCCTTATTCATAAAGATGAATACTTATTCGTAAGATCAAGCCTAATGCATAAGACTATGCTTATTCGTAAGAATATGCTAATGTTTACGAATAGTGCTTATTCGTAAGAATATTGCTTATTCATAACGCAATCCCTTATTCGTAAGAAAAAGTTACGCGCAAGAATTAGCCTTATTCGTAAGAATAAAGTCTTATTCGTAACCAATTCAAGTTTACGAATTTCTTTCTAAGAAATTCATAATTCACTGTAGATGTCTTATTCGTAACGCTTATTCGTAAAAATTCATCTTATTCGTAAACTTTGAAAACCTTTTCAGTCTTTTCGAATAATTCTCTTGTTAAGACAAACATGAATTTAATGATTACAATTCATTCCAATCATCACAAAGAACGAAAAAATGGCATTTGAACATATTTCTCATTCACATAAACCTTATTCATAAAGGATTGATGCAAGTTTTACTGACCAGGTTTTAATATTTATAATATCTCGTTGTACATATGGTCTACCCTAATGCACTAACGGGCAGTGTACCCCGTCGTGTGTAGTGTAGTAATCGGTAAAACCGAGGTCGTCCCAAGAGCTACGTAGATCGGAAATTAACTTAAGTCTATGTCACGATTTTAATTGCTTTTAAAATTGAAATGATAAAACTAACTATTGAAACAAGGAAATAAAGGAATGCAGATAAAGGCAAGAGATGTGATCAATGAAGGAGAGGTGTAGTCATTCATTCTAATTAGCTATGTTTACGTTCAATTACTTCCAATTACTTCAGGTGGGGTCAAAGTCGAGAGGACATCATTTGGTCAGTTCGTCCTAACCTACCAGCAAAGAGTCACCACTGGAGAAATCAGGTGTCCCCTCATAAGTCCAGTTGTTCCTGGTCCCCTAAGCTAAGTCATTAAGTACCGCTACATGCTATATTTATAATAGTGAGTGCCCGGGCGCTAGCAACTTAAACATTCACCCCTTACTTCTTAAGTTCATCCAAAAGGTAGGTGATCAGTTGGTCAAATCGCACAAGTAGAAAGGGTCGTCAGTTGGTCATATCTTACCCTTCTCGTCTCAGTCTACTCACTTAGGGTTAGTTGGTCATATCTCCTAAGCAACTAGCCTCTACCGCCATTCAAAACTACCGAAAAAATGGTAGCTACCAACAAACTATGCATGCATACACTTAAAAATAATATACGGAAGCAATGTAAACATAAACAAAACAATTAAAGAATCATAACAAGGCTAGCACCAGAGGTGCTTAGCCAAACATATAGTAAATTAATCCAACAATAATGAATAAAACATGAATAGAATTAAACATAATGTTTGATACAAATTACTTGATGAAAAGCTAATAATGATGATGATTGCGAGTGAATTCCTCCTTCAAAGATGGCTTGGAACTGCTGGAAATTGCCCTGGAGTGGTGCCCTAATCGACTCATAGGAGAGGAGTGAAGAGAGATACTTAAAAATGCAGATTTAGGGCTGTATTTATAGGCCACGACATGGTTACGGCGTAACCTAAAGTGCAAATTACGTCGTAACTAATGTCGGCGCAAAGAAATCCGGATCTCGAACAATTACGTCGTAACTAAAATAATTAGTTACATCATAACTAAAGTTACGCCGTAACTAAAATCTAGTTACGCCATAACTATCTTACTTCGTACTTTTGTAGGATCGTATTTAAGATGTTGTTTGATGATTCGGGTGGTCTAGGGAGATGATTATACAAGTATGCCATGTTAGAGAGATGAAGAGAGTAGAGAGGGAATTCTAGAGAGAGGTTTAACAAAAAAGAAGAATGGTTAGATTAAGAAGTTCCACCCCTTCCAAGGATGGAAGGGGTATTTATAGTTACAGACTAAACGCTCTTCTGTCGGGTTGTGGATCAAGCATACAGTGGGTAAAGACCCATCCTTCCTCCACGGTGTTACTCTAAACAAATAACTAAGCTAATTACTAACTAATTAACTACTGAATAACGTAACTAATGATATGTCTACGAGCTAACTTATGCTAGATTATATTTGGGTGACCGACACTTCACTATGGAATTTCTAATTCCTAACAATCTCCCTTTAAGGGAGGTCACCCCATGTTTTACATTTTGAATCCTAGAATTCTATTTTATCATTAGTCTTGAGCTCGTAGACTTTAATTCTTCAACTTCCGCATCTTTGTGCTTTAGCAGTGACTCTTCATAGTCCGATTATTTTGTACTTTAAGTGGAAGTCTTTGAACTGATCAACATCTTTGATGATCTTCGAGCTTTTTTTGAGATCATCAGCCACAGTAAATCTCTGGATCACCCTTTATTGTGTTGCCTTCATGTGATGTTGTGACTTTTGGACCGACATGCTCACACTTTATGGATCATGACATCTTTTCATCAGAGTAGCAGAAGCATCTTTGTTGTATGTCTTTGATGTTCATGATTTTCTTCAATTAAGGGTGAATGCTGTGAGCATGCGGTTAAATTTACTTCTCAACTCTGATCAGCTGTAGCAGTCTACAGTTCCTACAAACAACAGTTAGCAATAAAACACACGAAAGTGTCTTTGTCCACTTTCGTTGAATACAGTTGCAAGAACCACGGTTACCCATTGATCAGTATAAATACTGCCTATGATCAGGTAGAGTTTCGAAGAATCTCCTTGACAGGGTTTCGCTTCTTGATCTAGCCGTTCTCAAACCAGAGTGTCCCAAAGTAGACAACACGGAGTGAGTGAACCAGCGAATTGAGATTCAATGATTGATGAAAAATTGATTTGAAAACAATCGCGTATTGCTTAGAAGAAAGAGTTTTGCAATACGACGAAGGTTTTATAAGAAAGATCAATTTTTAATCAGAAATACTTTTTGTGTTTGAAAATGAATACACATTCTATGTGCTAGAGAAAAGAAGAGATTTACACATCGAACGGTTTTTCCAAAAGTATTTTTTTTTCAATCAGAGATACTTTTTGTGTTTGAAAATGAATACACATTCGATGTACTAGAGAAAAGAAGAGATTTGCACATCGAACGGTTTTTCCAAAAGTATTTGTCAATTCATTTCCTGGACCAAGGTTGATTCAATAATGAATCGCCCCATTGTTTCTATCCAGTTGTCACAAGCTTGATCTTTTGCAAGATCTCACATGTCACCCACCAAGAGCTTGTTTGATATTGGCTCTAGAAGGATTTCCATCTTCATCGTGAATATTTTGCATATCACTCAGATGTTCTGGCAATACCACAAGGATAATGCGTAGGACTCTCAATATATATACTTACTTTCCATATTGTGTGAATCAACAAGTCTTCATTAATTTTGTGTCCTAATGAGATGTTGTGGATGATCTCTTGGCTCTAGACTCAATAGTGCATATTTGGTTTCCTATGCCGGAGACTACAGAGAGGGTCTCCTTCTTCAATATCAACAACCTCTAAGAGAAAGTCGATAGATAATGTAGGTTCCCCGTGAGAATGAAACAAGTCCTTTTAAGAGGAACTTGAGTAGCTTGGGAAGTTTAGTGCAGTGCGTCACTGGGTCCATGACGTCTTGTCTTCAATACCAGTGTTACCTTAGTAACCACCAGTAGCATATGTATTGAACCCGGTTTCTGCCCTAAGGTTGAATTATTGGAGGGCTATTTCTTTTCACCCTTTTTACATTCATTTTTTTTCATTCTTCAACCCCTTCAGTGCTTACCGAGACTTCATTACTAGAACCTTATTGGGTTTGTTCCAGTACTAGCTCTGTCTCAGTCGGCACTCTTCCCATATTCTCATTTTTTTCTCCTTTTTTTAATCATACCTAAGGACTTTACACTATCTAGTAGATTGTCCTCGGGTAGATACCTCCGGCTCTGGCAGGATCGTGGGAACGAATACCTAACCTAACCATCCTTATAACACCATGCATAAAGTAAATTGGTCGGTCTTTTGGTATTGTTCATTCCTTCTTGAAACCAATTGAAAAATCATTTGCAAAATCAATCAAGGTACTTGTGATATAATATCAAAGCAATTTGTACCTTAATTGTTTTGATCATTTAAAAATGCTCCCCCTCAACATGTGCTCTTATAATTTTTGAAATTGTTTAGCACATGGAGGCAAGAGGTCTTTGAAAAATTTCTTCGATCTCAATTTCTATGGAAAAAGCCATTTGATTTTCTTGGTAAATTCTCCCCCTCAAAATGTGCGTTGGTTATTTGAAATCATTTTGCACATAGAGGAAAGAGGTTTTTGAAGAACTTCCACGATTGCCAATAGCAACCATTCGCTCCCCCTCAATATGTGCATCGATATACAAAAGAGTTTAGCACATATTAGAGAGAACATGCACTTTGAATCAAAACAATCATCATTTATCAGATTTCATAATTAAATCATAAATTCTCCCCCGATCAAAAATATCAAACCCTTTGAGATTTTGGATCCCAAGTGATTTAATAAGGTTTAGAAACATGGGAGAAAATGTGGCCTTATTTAAATACTCTTCTGGTTTTTGGTTAAATGCTCCTCCTCAATCATGTGCATCATGTATTTGAAATTGTTTGGCACATGAAGGAAGGAGTGCTTATGAAATAATCACCCTTTAAAACCGATTTGAGATTTAAATCACGATCTCTCCCCCGATCAAAAATTTCAAACCTTTTGAGATTTGTGATCCCAATTGATTTAAATTATTTAGAAAATTTTGGGGAAGGACGTGGCATGATTTAATTCTTGAAAAATGACTGATATGGACCAATTTTTTGACATTAAAGATTGTTAGTGTCAGGTATGATAGTTTTTAAGAGATCTTTAAGTAAAATAAAATAATTTCACAATCAAACAAGAACTGAAAAACTTTCATTTTGAAAGATCTTTGGGTTTTAAAGAAAATCATACTATGATATAACATTAAATCTTAAGATCACCACTTATTTTGTACAAACGGACTTAATAGATGAAATATCATTTGAAAATATTTAGTTTGAAATCACTCTCCCCCTCAATCCATGACCGTAGTCGTTGATTGAGTGACTTTAGTTTAAAAAATGAAGTCCGGTTGATTTCCAAAATTTGAGTCCAATTTATTTTCAAAACAATAATTTTCCATTTTCAAAATAACATTTTCAAAATTGTTTTAAGAAAAATGGTATCATCTACTACTTTTTCTTGCACAAAGATACGTTAGGTGGAGATAAACATAAGCTGCTTCAGTTGTTGCTGTAGGGCTTGAAGAAAACCATCTGCTGATGCAGCAAGACCTCTGACCTTGCATATAACATGCCAACTCTCCATGGAGATCTAATTAAGCTTCGTTTCTTCATTTGTCGAGGATAACGCTACACGCGTCATTCGGGGTCAAAGGAACTTCCTTTTCTTCGAGCAAGTTTTATAACACCCTAGGCAGTGAACCTAATTGTTGTAGTGTAGTATTAGGGTAAGCCACGGGTATTGATATCATTCTCTAAGGGAATAGGAATGCTAGTGAGAAGTTACTACGCTATGGTTGGGGTTGAGGAAGATTATTTTTTTTTTATCTTTTTTATGTTTTTTAGGAAATGGAAAGGTACGAATCTCGGGGTTTGAGTTTGAGGGTTTTGGTATTTCTACCGATTACTTCTACTTATCTAATTATCTAAACTAATGGGTAGTCTATGTCTAATTATTGTGTGTTCGTATGATAGTTTAAAGATATGTTTACTTAGGTTTTTATTACTCCTTAATTATCTCCTATTGGTGGTTGAATTGTCACGTCCTTATTCTTAATCGCGTTGTGTGTCTAAAGTCGTAGGGTATGCGTTTATCCCTAACTCTTTTAACTTACCAAAGGGTCTCGTCTACAAAACCCACTAGGGATTATAAACTCTAACTCTAAGGCCTCTTTGGATGGTTTAGCCTGCAACCGCTCTAAGTGCTATAGCCTAAGGTTCACAAAGATTAATCAAGCATTAATTACACAACGAATGACCTATCGCATTACTAGATCATTAACAATTAAAATAAGAAACAACCAATCAATATTTAATAAACAAGTAAATTAGCCGGATATGGAGAACATGCAAGCATACACACAAATAATCAAAGACATAATTGAATTAATGAAGTAAAACACTTATCTTGGTGTAAGATAGGGTTTGGAACCCTAAAATATTGTACAAGATAGCCTTGGTTCGGTTTAGGTTTTTACTCCAAAAGACTACTCTACAATACTAAAAAATTCGGATTATATATATAAGATTACATGTGCGACGGCGTCACCTTATGTTTTGTGACGTCGTCGGATCGCCGTCATTAGGGTTCCGTCTTGGCCACGTTAGTCTTGCGACGGCGTCACCTTGTGCTTGTGACACTGTCCTCTTCAGCTTCTGGCGCCGTCTGGATCAAATCTAGGCCGTCTGAGTTGCGATGGCCTACTCTTTTAAAGCCTGACACCGTCACTTGAAAATAGGAAATTTGGCTTCTGTGCCGTCACAAAATGCTCCGACGGCGTCGCGTTTAAGCAGTGACGCCGTCACCTTGTCTTTCAGCAGCTTGAGTGTCTCGATTCTTGACTTTGGCCATTTTCTTCGTATATCCTCGCCTTTTCGTCCAAATAATTTCCATTACAGCAATTTGCCTTCAAGAGACCTAAAAAGTGAAAAGGAACGATATTAAGTAATAACGGATACAGAAGTGATCAAATAAGGGCTTAAACGACCCTTTAAAAAGGTACATTTTAAAACCTTATCAAATATCCCTACACTTGGTATTTGCTTGTCCTCAAGCAAATGTGCTTTTATCCAATTAATTTATAAGTTAGGGGTTATGAAGCATTGGTTTAAAACAATCCACAACACATATAAGCACCGCAAAAGTCATAACAAGCACGGAAATTACATACTAGCACCTCACATGGGGTGTTTGGATACTCACATCTCTCTCGGGTGTATATTAAATATAACAAGTTGGAAATGGAAGATTAAACACTCATTAACCGGTACTAGTACATAGATTACTATAGGCTTGAGAATAGATCAAACCTCCATCACTTTGGCGTAAGCACCTAGGAAAGACTATCAAAGAGGTCTTTAAAGGGTTGTAATGTTAGGCTTACGGTAGGGAAACAAAGGGTTTGGTGGGATAGGCTATTTAGTGGTGGCAAGTCAGAAATCTTTTTGTTACAAGCATACGAAGAATGGCGTTGCTAAGCCAAGACTTGACACTCTAGACTCTAGCTAACTGAAACAAACAAACATAAATTTAAAGGATAGATGTCGGATGGTAGCCCGTATGTTATTTTTTTTTTATTTTTTTTTTCTTATACTTTTTTTGAACACTCTATTTTTTTTTCTTTTCTCTTTTTCTATTTTTTTTTTTGATTTTTTTTTCTTTTTTCATACATTTTTACTCTACCATCCTCTATGGTAACATCAAAATGATAGGGATTTATAGGTTCATCCCTACACTTGAGTTTTTATTACTCTAACACTAATTTGACCCGAATTGAAAAGATCAAAACACTTGGGGTATGTTATTACGAAAATAAGGGAATTTAACGTTCCCTTCCAATCACTTTATAAACTTTAACTTTTTCCCATGAGTCCCAATCATCCCAAAACTGTGTACAAAGGATATGACTCGACTTAGCAACTCATGCAAGCAACTAGATAATTGAACTAAGGGTTTGAGGTGATAACAATAATGCACTAAATGTGAGTGCATACAGGGTAGGCTAAGGCGATTTGGGTGTATATTTGGGGGTGGGGTGTAAACAATGCTCTTCATTGATATTCTGGAAAAACCGAAACATCACGAGAACCGCGAAAAGGATAGGCTCTGAGGGGTTAACTAGGGGTATCGTGTACTAAAGATGAGTAAAACGCAAAGGGTGTGGGGGAATTACTCAACCGATGTGGAAGAAGTAATTATATTACGGGTATCAAACAAGGGTTATCTTAATGCCTCTTATCATTTAGTTATTCCAAACTACACAAGTGTAGTCTTACTAGCAATCTCGGAATGCATCACAAAACAAGTTCTAGAATCTAATATACTACCGGTTCACACTCTAAGCATTAAAGATGAATGCTTTTAATTCCTACTAATCTAAGGGCGATCCTCACATTTTAGGTGGAACTTAGATGGTAAAGGGTTTTTGTGCTAGTCATGCAACTTCCTATCCGTGAGACGTTTTTGTTAAGACTAATGGCCCACTCCTATATGTCATGAAAAATTTTAAATTTGGTGCCAAAATTACCCTAACCGACATTTTCTCATGGTTTATTACACAAATACAATTGGACAAAGCAAATAATCAAGGATAAGCATAGTTTCAAAGTTCCCGTTTCATTTTCCCTCCCTACACTTAAACTGAACATTGTCCCCAATGTTCCCCAAAAGTATCAAAGTTATGATAATGGAAGGTAATTAAAAATGAAAGAAACTAGTACTCCCCTGATTAGCTTGGTAGGATCCGTGTAAAGTAGTGGTTAAATCCTTTCCAAGAATAATGTGTGCGTGAAAAGCTCCTTCCAATCTTTTGTTTCTTTTTCTTGATAAATAAAACCTGCACATTCGAAGAAAACAAACGAAACATTCGCGTAAAATCGGCGGTAATAATATATATAAGATATAATGCTTGTGGAATGGATGTTTACAGAATTTCTGGAAAATTAAGAACTGAAAATTTTCAAAAATTTATAAGTAGCTCAGAAAACGAGAAAAAAAGGGAATCTGTTGTTTTTACTCCTTCCTGACGCCGTCAGGTTGCAATCCTGACGCCATCAGGTTATCCTGACAAAAACTGATGTGCGATTTTCTGGAAAAAATTCTGGAAAATTTACATCTTTAGAATCTGGAAAAATTTCTGCAAAACATCCATTATGACTCGATACAAGCATTTGACTCGAACAAACACACATATATATCTTTTAATGAATTGCTATTCTCATATTTACGTTTCTTTTGAAAACGTGTGTAATCCTCCCTACACTTATCCTTTATGTAAAATACCTTTATATGCAATTAAGACGAGGTTAAAAACAAAATAAAGCATTTTTACAAATTTAAACATGAGAATAAACAATTAATAAAAGATATACGACACTAGCAAGCAAACAATTAAGCATGGGTTGCCTCCCACGAAGCGCTTTTCTTTATTTAAGAGTCTTGTAGCTAGACTCGTAGTCGTGCTCCTACGTGACTTCATTATCACCATCTCCTTCCTTCGCTTTCCCTTCGTCGAAAGGGCGTAGACGTTGTATGCTTACCGTGGATTCCTTGCCAACGTCGTCTATTATGGTGACGATTTTATCCTTTAGATTGGTTTCCTTCACTATGAAAGGCCCAAACCATCTTGGTTTGTTTCTACCTTGTAATGCCCTTATCCGTGATTTGTACAAAAGTACTTTTTCTCCCTTTAGAAATTCCTTAGGGTTCCTTTGTGCCTTTGGTATCGAAGTGGGATTATTTCCTAACTTCTTATCGGGTTTCCACAACGTTGCATACAATCCTTGAACCATAAAGTCCCTAAGCCCCTTTTTCCAATCATTCATTTTCTTCTTAACAATATTGCCAGGGGCTTGTGGATTTTCACCCGTAATCATCTCCATGATCTTAAGAGGATACCTTGGAACGATGGGTATCCTAGCGTACCCTTTCCCGCTTTTAAGTACCATGATGCCCTCTCCGCATTTGATGGTTGCCTTGGCGATGGCCAGAAATGGTGTCCCAAGATTGGTCTTGGCTGGCTTCTCCTTAGTCAACTTATTATAGATTGATAATGGCATTATGTTCACATCAGTCCCTTGATCACCTAAGGCATTTATATTATCAATATCACCTATACTACAAGGTATCACGAAGTTCCCTGTGGTGTCTCGTTTTTTTGTTAATGGTTTTTTTAGAACCAACTCATATAGAGGTCCCATAGGCAAGGCGTCATACTCTTCTTCTGTCATTTTTCCTTCAAGGGCTTCCCTAAGAACCTCATTGTACCTAAAGTTGTTTACTTGGTTTGCAATGGTCTTTCTGTTAATTTCGTGCTTAAGGTAGTACTCAATGGTCTCAGGCTCATCATTAGGTTCAGCCTCCTCCCTCTTGCTTTCCTCAGTTTTCCTAACCTCAACCTTTCCATCCTCAGGCATAATGGAAATGGCGTTAACAAAAGAAGTGGGAGGACAATCGTTGCTTCTTACTAGTACCTTTTCGGGAACTTTTTTTTGGTAAATTCTTTTACCAAGTTCATCATTTCCGTCATTTTTGCTTGCATTTCCTAGCTCTGCCTATAAACTTCCTCTTCAAATTTGGCTAATCTCTCCGTATGAGCTGCCATGTACTCCCTCATTTGTTCCTTAAAGCTTGGTGAGAGTGGTATTGGGGAAGTAGAACGGAAGTGCCTTTCAGAATTGGGGTTTTGCTCACGACTTGGGGATTCTGAAAAAGGTGTTGGGTGGTTGGTGGAATTGGCGGAAGTAACTGCTTCTCGAGGAATGTGTACGGGAGCCCTTTTATGCCTTTCCATGAGATAATCAATCCCTCTCTCAATAGCACTCATTTGCTCTTCGGTGATGTCGGACGATTCAAGAGAAGTTGATATGGCATTAACTATGTTAACAGGGGTTTCAGGAGATTCATTCCAATCATCGTAGCTTTGATCAGCAAGCACTTCTATAATATCCCAAGATTTCTCTGCACTAAAGTCGCTGAGCCTCCCACCGGCGGCTTGATCAATAGATAGTCGAGTGATGAAATCAATATGGTCATAGTCGATTTGGATTTGAAGCCAAAGATCAATGCCATGATGGGGGAGTTTACGGAGCAGGTCCTTGAATCGAGTCTATGCTTTGTAGAGAGACTCGCCTTGAAGTTGTTGAAACGTTAAGATGTCTCGCCTAAGTTTAGTGGTCCTCCCTGGTGGGAAAAATTGAGCAAGGAAGCGAGAGGTGAGATCATCCCAACTTGAGATGGAGCCGGCGGGAAGTCGCTCAAGCCAATTACTAGCTTGGTCCCGTAGAGAGAATTGGAAGAGATGCAGGCGCGTGGTCTCCCGAGTAGTAGCATCAAGGTCGATGGAATCGACAATTTTAAGGAAATCCCTTAGAGGCTGATTTGGATCTTCGGAACGAAGTCCATGGAATGCACATCCGTTTTGCACCAACCGGATGGTGTCGGATCGCAGGGCCGTAGTTTGGGCTTGGTCGGGAAGCTAAATGGTGTTCCTATAGCTTAGGTCGCTTGGTCTCGAGTATTCACCAAGAGTACGGGCTCTTGGCGGGTCATTTGGTGGTAGGTTAATGAATGGTGGTTGGTTATCACTTTCCATGATGAAAAGTGATGGTGTTACGAACAAAGGTTACGAAGAAGGGGGATAGACTACGAGAAAGCTTAGAATGAGAAAAATTTACTTGATAGGAATCAAGAAAAGAAACCTAAACGAGGTGGACTACTAACTAGCTATTCTATTCCCCGGCAGCGACGCCAAAAACTTGATAACGCTACACACGTCGTTCGGGTTCAAAGGAACTTCCTTTTCTTCGAGCAAGTTTTATAACACCCTAGGCAAACAACCTAATCGTTGTAGTGTAGTATTAGGGTAAGCCATGGGTATTGATATCGTTCTCTAGGGGAATAGGAATGCTAGTGAGAAGTTACTACGCTAAGGTTGGGGTTGAGGAAGATTATTTTTTTTATCTTTTTTATGTTTTTTAGGAAATGGAAAGGTACGAATCTCGGAGTTTGAGTTTGGGGGTTTTGGTATTTCTACCGATTACTTCTACTTATCTAATTATCTAAACTAATGGGTAGTCTATGTCTAATTATTGTGTGTTCGTAGGATAGTTTAAAGATGTGTTTACTTAGGTTTTTATTACTCCTTAATTATCTCCTGTTGGTGGTTGAATTGTCACGTCCTTATTCTTAATCGCGTTGTGTGTCTAAAGTCGTAGGGTATGCGTTTATCCCTAACTCTTTGAACTTACCAAAGGGTCTCGTCTACAAAACCCACTAGGGATTATAAACTCTAACTCTAAGGCCTCTTTGGATGGTTTAGCCTACAACCGCTCTAAGTGCTATAGCCTAAGGTTCACTAAGATTAATCAAGCATTAATTACACAACGAATGACCTATCGCATTACTAGATCATTAACAATTAAGATAAGAAACAACCAATCAATATTTAATAATTAAGTTTCATATTCCCTAAGCAAACACACAAGTGAATTAGCCGGACATGGAGAACATGCAAGCATACACACAAATAATCAAAGACATAATTGAATTAATGCAGTAAAACACTTATCTTGATTTAAGATAGGGTTTGGAACCCTAAAATACTGTACAAGACAGCCTTGGTTCGGTTTAGGTTTTTACTCCAAAAGACTACTCTACAATACTGAAAAATTAGGATTATGTATATAAGATTACATGTGCGACGGCGTCACCTTATGTTTTGTGACGCCGTCGGATCGCCGTCATTAGGGTTTCTTCTTGGCCACGTTAGTCTTGCAACGGTGTCACCTTGTGCTTGTGACGCCGTCCTCTTTAGTTTCTGACGCCGTCTGGATCAAATCTAGGCCGTCTGAGTTGCGACGGCCTACTCTTTTAAAGCTTGACACCGTCACTTAAAAATAGAAAATTTGGCTTATGTGCCGTCACAAAATGCTCCGACGGCGTCGCGTTTAAGCAGTGACGCCGTCACCTTGTCTTTCAGCAGCTTGAGTGTCTCGATTCTTGACTTTGGCCATTTTCTTCGTATATCCGCGCCTTTTCGTCCAAATAAGTGCCATTACAGCAATTTGCCTTCAAGAGACCTAAAAAGTGAAAAGGAACGATATTAAGTAATAACGGATACAAAAGTGATCAAATAAGGGCTTAAACGACCCCTTAAAAAGGTACATTTTAAAACCTTATCAGTCGACCTAAGAAATAGTTACCCTTTCCTTTTGGCATCCAATCATCTTCTTATGTGGGATCCGGATCGGGAACATTCTTTTAAACCATGTTATCTGCATATGTTAGTAAACACATATAGACATATATGGTGGTCGACAACACCCAAACACCAATCGACTAATACAAGTCAATCCAACATATCAATCAGATCATGTAAAGCATGGGAATAATGTGTTTATCAAAATATAGTCATCTAATTCTAACAATCATATCCTAGATTCCTAGTCCTTCAACATAGGCAAATATCGTTTTCTGATAAGCACGTATGATGATTAAGAAAGCCCGTTAGATGATGTAAATTTGAAAACATTCTCCCCCTCAATCAATGACTCATTTTATAAAAAGTTTTAACCATGCTGAAGTCATTGATTGAGTTTTGAAAATTTATGAAAACATGATTCTGATTGATTTTCAAGCAACTCATTTACCACCATTATGTTAAAACAAATATTTTTCTGAAGAATTTTAGAAGGAAAAATATTTGAGTAGGAACAATAGTCCTTTGACATACTTTCCTCATTTTGTTTTAGGATAAGTGCACGAAATATTTGAAAATTGGTTTAGCGCAGCACTTTCCTTTCTTGAAAAACGGGTTGCTATCTGAAATAATAGCATACCATTTTTAAAGACATGTTTTGAAAAGAAATATTTACACCTCCTGCTCGAACTTCATCTATGGTCCCGTGCCATTATTGAATGACATTTCTAAGACCGTAGATTTTATCGATACCAGGAGACATGTCTTGAAAAAACTAATATTTTTGGTATTTTTCAAATTTTTTGATTTTATGGGTTTTTGAAGGTTTTATATTTTTCTATTTTCTTTTTGTTGGTTTTATATTTTTGTATTTTGCTTTTTGATAAATATTTACAGATAGAGTAGAGGATATAGTTTAAGAAGATGATGATACGAGTATCGAGATAAGGATATTGAGCAGCCCCGTTGTAGAAGATAGAAGTCATCATCTCTTAAACACTCACCATCAAAGCTCTCGAGGCTCCTGAATTGACAGAAATTGAACCATCTGAAAGTGAGACTTTGGCAGCTTCCCCCCCGAACCGAAAATCCTTTTGTTGAGCAGATTCAAATCTCTATTTCAAGCTTACCTTAGCCAGGTGCACAAAGAAGCACACCATTATCATCGATCTTGCTGCTCTTTTTAAGAATAATCATCGTGATTCTTCGTTCGAGGTTATATCATCCAATAGAACAGCAACGTATCATCCCACACATAAAACAATCTTCTCATATTTCTTTTCTACTGACATCTGAAGCGATCCATACCAAAAAGTTGTCCAGAGACCACTTCCTCCAAGTAGATGAATTGATACAGTCAGTCTCATAGAATAGAGCTCACGAACCCCGAATACACATATACCCAAAGACAGAGAAGCTTATAATCATCGAAGTAGCAGATTAAGTCCGATGGCCAAAGAATAACCCCGATGTATACTTTTCTCTCCCCTGAAGAAAGTGTATGAAGCTCAAGAACCTGAAGTACCCGAATGCCCAAAGAGAGAATAACCGATAACATTGAAGAAGCAGGCCGAATCACTGATTATCACTGCGGATGTCAACTCTGGAATAAGTGATTATATCTCTGAATCACCGATTAAGCTCTCACGTGAAATAGCTGAGCATCCCTAATGTACACAATCTCTCTCTCCCCTGATGATTGCGATGATGGAGATCAAAATCATCACACACTTGTGTAACTCTTTTATCTTCAAAAACTAACTCTTCCATCTCTTCCCTCACATTGTTGGAATAAGGACACTAAACGCCATGAGTCAAACCTTGAGTTTCTCTGTGGTAATGACATTCGTCTTCCCAGGATATCTTCAATCACTTAGAAGTATTAAGTTCATCAAGTTTACTCACGTTTAGATGCGTGTCTCCTTCCCCCTTGCTGGTTTTGATACATCAGAATCAGCAAAACATTATAAGCCCAAATACTTGAAATCTGTTGAGAAGATCGCTTGAAGTCTATGTGAGAATCAACTTGCTAAAGAACAGTGTGAACAAATCTAATTAGGGATTAAATTTGACATTTCACTGTCCCCCAATTAGTGCTCTCCCCTAAATCGACAATATTTATGATGAATGCCCGGATTAAGAAGAAGTCTTTAGATCGTTAAATGAAACTCGTCATTAGTCTTCTAACATGCAGCAGAAAATGTAGAACAGACTATAGACTCGACCTTCTTCTAGATTGTCCGTTTGGGGAATAGAATGTTAACATCTTCTTCTCACCAAATGCATTCCCGTTAAAATAGATGTAGCAAATCCCCTTAACTCAAATCCCTCCCAATCAAACAAGAACAGAAAGATGTTCATGTAGGAAATTAGCCCCGCAACTGGAAGCACTTTGTCATTAATCTCATTAGTCCGTGAGAAGATGTCAACCAACGGCTCTTAGAAAAACTTGTTGGATCGATGTACTCTAACTAAACTAACTATATAGCTTGTTAAGGGTTTAATAACCTCGGATAAATCCTAAGTTATTAACAATGAAACACTGAGCAAACTTTATTAAGTATGCGGAATTTACTTAACAAAGCTAAGAAGAATTAACTTTAACTTTCAACGATATTATTAATAACTCTAAATCTGCTTGTTATGCAGATTCTTTAACAACTCTAAAACTCTAATATCATACTTCTCTAAAACTCTAAAAAACACGTATATTCTAATGCCAACCTAGGGGTCCTTTTATAGATTTAAGGATAACCCTAGTTGGTTTACAATTTGTAACCTTGTACGACAAGTAATCTAAACAAATAATATTCTAGAATAACAAAGCTTTCCATAAACGAATATAGCAGTTCTTTAGCTTTGCAGTACTTTGACTTTGACAGTAGTACTTTGACTTTCACTTAGCAGTACTTTGAATTTCCAGCACTTTGACTTCTTCAGTACTTTGACTTTCATATCCTAACAATCCTCCCCTAACTTGAATTCTACTTTCTTGACTTCAAGTTTCCTTTGTATCATTATCATTAACTTCTGTTAACCTCTTGGAAAGATTGTGTCTTTATCTTCAGATTTTTCTATGTATTGTGCTTGGATTGTCATTATCAAAGTAGTCTTTATTCTTTCAGTAACATTCTTTACATCAACCTTAATCAGTAATCTCTTTTCAGCAACATTCAACAACCTCCATCTTTTCAGCAACTCAACAACATATGAGAATTTTGTACATTAATTCAGTTTAAGTTTCAGTCTATTCTCATCACTTCCAGGTGTGTAAACTCCTGTAAGAGGTGAATCATTGAAATTTTAAAGGTTTTGATGTCTCTTTACCAAAGCCATTATCTCTGGAGTAGCCAAATGTTTAGGTGTTTAAGACCATGGTACATTGATAACCATATATTTTTAGCAAATCATCAGCTATCAACAGATTTGATTTGCCTTTACCAAAAGTTGTACCCTTTTGGACTAGTTAGTTCTTTCAATCATTGTAAAAATTACCATATAATGATTTTTTCCACAGCCTTTACCACAAGCCATTTTCTTATGGGCTAGCCAACTCTTCACATTTACTGATATGGTGAGTTGATTAACATACAACTTATTAGCAAGTTGTCAACTATAAAACGGATTTGAGATATCTTTACCAGAGCCGTTTGCTCATGGATTAGCCAATCCTTTTGTAACCATGGTGGATTGATAACCTATTGTTGTTACCATCTCAAAAACCATTTATTTCTTTTAACCTTTGTTTCAAAATATTTATCACTTAACAAAAGTTTTCTTTCAAAATTATTAACTAGTTTAAAGCTGCAAGCAGTACTTTGGCTAAAGTACTGTTTGACCAGCAGTACTTTGAATAAAGTACTGATATTTCAAAATTTTATTCAATAAAAATTCATACCAGTTATTCATATATCATCATCAGCCATAGTTGTCCATTTGATAAACAATTTGATGACCATAAGTGCAGTTTCATTATCTTCTTCAACTTCCATACCATGCTCTAGCATTATCCTCATAAGATCTGATGTAAGCGGATATCTTCTATCTGCTAGCATATGAATCATAGTTCCATCTTCTAACTCTAAAATATGTACTCCAGATTCTTTAAAAAATCTCCAGCTGATAATCTCCCAATCTTCTTGATTTTTCCAAATCTCATCAGTACTTGATTCTTCAGTTTCCCAAACAGTTGTGAGATCTCCAAACAAGATTAAACCAACACCTTCTGATGGAATGTGTTCAAAATATTCTTGCACCAAATGATATAAATGAAATAAATCCTCTCTATCTATTATGTGCAATAGATCCCATAGCATATTAAACACTCTGAAGCTTTCATCTTCTCTATGAAACATCAGATAATTTCCATCCTTAGATTCTACAACTTCAAAAGTAGTTATTGGCGATTTTTTCTTCTTCTTTTCTGTCTTCTTTTCTGCATCATCTTTAGAATACTCAAATTCTACAACTCTTAAGTAATTCCTTAATTCAACATTTGTATCAGATCTTAACTCAACCTTCTTTGATGACTGTTCAATTTCAGTTGTTCTTTTTCTTTTTAAACTTCCTTTTCTATCATCTTCTTTCTGAGCATCATCATCTTTAAAATCTTTGATACTATCAACATGCTTCTAATAAGCTTCTCTAACAGCTTCATACAGCGGTTTCATCTCAACATAATTCAACTTCTACAATCCAATATATCCTTGACCTTTTAAATAAGCCATCATTGCATTTCTTTCTTTAGCACGATTTGGTCTTCTTGGTAGAGCAGAAACAGGAATAGGTGTCTTTAATGGTACAACAGCTTCAGCATTCAATTCTTCTTGCAATTTCTTAGCTTCTTCTTTATCCTTAGCTTCTTCAATAGCAACTTCAGCATTCAATTCAGCTTGTACCTTTCTAGCTGCTTCCTCATTCCTAGCAACTTCAGCAGCCCTTAGTTGTGCTAAAGTAGGTTTCTTTTTCTTCTTTGTTTCATTCATTTTACCTTTCCCTTTATCTTTAGGATCCAACACTAGTTGAGATTGAGAAACTTGAGATTGTTCTTCAGCAACTCCTGTGTTAGATCGATATACTTTAATCAAACTAACTTAACTAGCTTGTTAAGGTTAAACAACCTCGGATGAATCCTAAGTTATTAACAAAGAAACACTGAGCAATCTTTATCAAGTACGCGGAATTTACTTAACAAAGCTAAGAAGAATAACTTTTATTATTAACTCTAAATCTGCTTATTATGCAGATACTCTAAACAACTCTAAGATTATCAAACTTCTCTCTAAAACACTAAATAACTTGTGAATTCGTAAACTCTAAAACTCATAAACTCATACCTCTAATACAAATCTAGGAGTCCTTTTATAGAGTCAAGGATATCCTAGTCGGTTTACAATTTGTATCCTTGTACGACAAGTAATCTAAACATAGAATATTCTAGAGTTACAATACTTTCCATAAACGAATATAACAGTTCTTTTGTTCTTTCAGTACTTTGACTTCATAGTGCAGTACTTTGACTTTGTCCTTAGTAGTACTTTGACTCTTTGACTTTTTCCAGTACTTTGCAGCTTACAGTACTTTCATATCCCAATAATCCTCCCCTAACTTGAATTCTACTTGCTTGACTTCAAGTTCCTTTGTGAATATATCTTTAACAGCTTCATCTTTAAGAACAGATTGTTTCTTAATCTTTTG
Source organism: Chrysanthemum seticuspe (assembly GCA_019973895.1). Classification (NCBI taxonomy): domain Eukaryota; kingdom Viridiplantae; phylum Streptophyta; class Magnoliopsida; order Asterales; family Asteraceae; genus Chrysanthemum; species Chrysanthemum seticuspe. The sequence continues at coordinate 117,347,483 of BPTQ01000004.1, read as the reverse complement.
GATTGTATATCTGTAGTGTCCGTGCTTGTCAAAATATCTGTAGAAATAATATTTTATAGCATCATCCAGCAAGCTCCATCTTTTCAGCAACACAGCAACATATGACAATTTGTACATTAATTCAGTTAAAGTTGCATACTATTCTCATCACTTCCAGGTGTGTTAACTCCTGTGAGAGGTGAATCATTGAAAACTTAATGGATTTAGATCTCTTTACCAAAGCCATTATCTCTGGAGTAGCCAAATGTTTTGGTGTGTAAGACCATGCTACATTGATAACCATATGATTTTTAGCAAATCATCGGCTATCAACAGATTCGAGTTGTCTTTACCAAAAGTTGTACCTTTCTGGACTAGTTAGTTCTTCTATCTAATGGTGAACTAATTACCAATAATGGTTTTTCCACAGCCTTTACCACAAGCCATTTCCTTGTGGGCTAGCCAACTCTTCACATTACTGATATGGTGAGTTGATTACCATCCAACTTATTAGCAAATTGTCAAGTAAAAACGGATTTGATATATCTTTACCAGAGCCGTTTGCTCATGGATTAGTCAATCCTTTTGTAACCATGGTGGATTGATGACCTATTGATGTTGTCATCTTAAAAACCATTTATTCAACCTTTGTTTAAAAATATTTGTTACTTAACAAAAATTTTCTTCAAAAATCACTTAACTGGTTAAAAGCTGCAAGCAGTACTTTGATTAAAGTATTGTTTGATCAGCAGTACTTTGAATAGAGTACTGATTTATCAAAAATAATTTATTCAAATAAGTTTCATACCAGTTTATTCATCATCTTCAGCAATGGTAGTCCAGTTAATAAACAAGTTGATAACCATGCAAGCAGTTTCATTATCCTCTTCTACTTCCATTCCATGCTCTAGCATTCTTCTCATTAGCTCAACTGTGAGAGGGTATCTTCTGTCTACAAACATGTGTATCATTGTTCCATTTTCCAGCTCTAAAACATGAACTCCAGACTCTTCAAAGAACCTCCAGCAAAAAATTTCCCAATTTTCTTGATTCTTCCAAATATCATCAGTGCTCTCTTCTTCAGTTTCCCATGCAGTTATGAGATCACCATGTAAAACTAAACCAATCCCTTCTAATGGATTATTTTCAAAGTAAGCTTTCACCACATGATATAAATAGAATAGATCTACTCTATCTATAATGTGCAATAAGTCCCATAGCCTATTGAAAACTTTGAAGCTTTCATCTTCTTTATGAAAAATCATATAATCTCCATCTTTAGATTTCACAACTTCAAAAGCACTAATCTGTGATATGTTCATCTTCATGTCAGCATCTTCTTTTGAATATTCAAAATCTACCACTCTGAGATAATTCCTTAGTTCATCCTTAGTCTTAGATCTTAATTCAACTTTTTCTTTCTTTGAGAACTGAACATCTGTAACTTCAGTTTTCCTTTTTCTTTTCAAACTCTTCTTCCTTTCTGCTTCAGTCCAAGTAGCTTCTTCTCTAAAATCTTTGATGCCTACAACATCCTTCTTATAAGCCTCTCTAGCAGCATCATATAGTCTTTTCATCTCAAAATAATTAAACTTCTGCAATCCTTTATACCCTTGACTTTTAAGATAAGCCATCATAGCATTTCTGTCTTTAGCTTTATTAAGTCTTCTTGGCATAAATCTAACAGGAGTAGGTGACTGTAATGGTTCAGCAGCTTCAGCATCTAATTCATCTTGTAACTTCTTAGCTGCTTCTTTACTTTGAGCTTCTTGAGCTTCCTGAGCTTCTCTATCTTTAGCATTTAACTCTTCTTGAAACTTTCTAGCTGCAGCTTCATTCCTAGCAACTTCAATTGCTCTAATTTCTGCTAAAGTTAGCTTTTTCTTCTTAGTTTCAACCAGAACACCCTTTCCTTTATCATTAGGATCAATTGCAGGTTGAGAAGTTCTTTGTTGTTCTTCTTGTTGTACTTCTCGAATAGTAACTCCACCTCTTGGTTGTGATAAATCTCCTAAAATTGTAGCAATGAACTCATCATCACTTGCAGAATGAATAGGTTTGAGAATAGCCTCCTCTTCTTGTATAACTGTTGTAGAAGGACCAGCTTCCTCTTCAAAATCTAACACTCTTGGAGTTATTACCTCTTGTCTAAAGGTACTTTGAAAAGCAGTACTTTGTTGTTCAATACCTTGATCATCAGCAGTACTTTGAACTTGAACTTGCTCCTCAGTATCTTGAATGATCTTTTCTTCAGACTTTTTAGAACTTTCAGGTTCATTCTCTTTAACCATATCTTCTTTCAAATTTTGTTCTTCTAAATTCCTCCCCAAGTTGACAGAAGATGGTTTAGAAACCTTTTGGTGTTTACTTTTCTTAGACTGCCTTTGCGCTTTCTTCTTTGATTTAACCCAGATACGAAATTCTTGAACCAAAGGCCAGACAAAAGTTCTTAGCCTTCGAAATTTCAGCTTCAATTTCTTTATCTGCCTGGCTTGAGCCTTAGTAGTCTTTTGCAACTTAACCAACTCCATTGTTAAAACATAATTGTCCAATGTCATTTCTTCAGGGGGTATAGTACGTGAATCATCTCCTTTAATTGATGAATGTTCCTCTGATTGAGAAGCAGGAACAGATTGTTGTGGAGATGGAGAAGATGAAACCGCAACATCTTCTTGAACTCCAGTACTTGGAGAAACAGTACCCTGTGGAGATGTAGTACCTTCTGGAGAAGCAGTACTTGCAGATGCAGTACTTGCAGGTGCAGTACCTTCACTTGCTATAGCATCTTCAACATCAAGTCTAACAGCCTGAACAACTTCCATCATAGAAGTAGTTAATGGCGTATATGGACCTCTGAATAGATCAGTTCTTCTTGCCATAAAAGTAAAAATCTTTGCTTGTTGTACAATAACAGGAAGTAAATCGGAAGGCTTCGGTACATCAGCAAGTTGTTTGTTCAAGAAAACTTGTATAAACCTGGGATACATTAACCATTTTGATCCATGATTGATGTGAGAAAGCATGCCATCTAGAATCAGCCTTGAAAAATTAAAAACATGATCTGTAGCCAATCCCACCATAGCAGAGGCTATATTTGACCCAAACTGCTCCCAAGAAGTACTTTTAGCACTAATACAATGTAACAACACATGTATTAAAAACTTCCATTGAGGACAAAATAGTTGTTTCCAAAAAGTTTGTTTTGTTAAAGACCCTTCATAACCAAGATGTCCAAAAGTTTCCCAAATCAACTACTTAGTAAAACAAATAGCCCCATCATCATCATTTAACAACAAGTCTTCTCTAATGGAGGCTTCAGTAATCTTCACAGTTCTTCCAACAACTGTAGCTCTAATATAAAATTCATCATTCTCCATATTATCCCTTGCAGTAGCCCAAAATTCTTGAATCCAAGGTTCAATAATATCCGGCTCCACTAAAAGAGCATAACTGATTGGCGACCCAGTGAGATAATCAATAATATCATGAAACGCCTCATTATCTTCAGTCTTGTCTAAATTGGCCACCATATTGTGCTTTGAAACAGTAGGTCGATTCGCCATTGGTGATTATGTAAGCACAATAATAATTGGAATCGAATAAGAATGAGAGAAATATGGAAAAGATGATAAGGTGTTAATATAAGAGGGAAAATCGGAAAGTAGTTATTTATAGGTGAGATTTGAAAAATCACAGCCCATAATAAAATTACCGTTAGCATTAATTACCCCTCAATATAACTGTTGGAACAGTACTTTAATAAGACAAACATTACTTGCCACGTATGCAGTACTTTCCCAAGCAGTACTTTCAGGAAAAACAGTACTTTTCCAAATTCTTCTGTATAAACTAAGTATACACAAATATCCTCCCCTCAAACAATACACAGGACTAAACTAATAATAAGTAGTCCTCCCCTTAAATGTAGCTCAGTAGTTAATAATGCCAATGCTCACCACCTAGTGATTGAATCTTGAAACATCAAAGCCTTTGGTGAGTAAATCAGCTACATTATCATCTGTGTGAACCTTAACCACATTAATGAGCCTGTGCTCATAGCAATCTCTGATAAAGTGATGCCTAATCTGTATGTGCTTGGTCTTGGAATGATAAACAGGATTCTTCACAATACAAATGGTACTCTCATTATCATTGTTGATAGGAGTATTTTTGAAATTGAACCCATAGTCCAAGAGTTGATTCTGCATCCACAAAACTTGTCCACAACAGCTTGCAGCAGCTACATATTCAGCTTCAGTAGAGGATGTTGCTGCAATTGTTTCTTTCTTACATTGCCAGGAGACTAATCTTCTTCCAAGATATTGGCATCCTTCAGTTGTGGATCTTCTATCATAATTATCATCTGCATAATTACTATCTGAAAAAGCTTCTAAGTGAAAAGGTGACTCTTCTGGATACCAAAACCCCAAGTTTGGTTGTTGTTTTAAATAACAGAAGATTCTCTTTACTGAATTCATGTGACAAATCTTTGGTGAGACTTGATATCTTGCACATAAACAAACTGCAAACATGATATCAGGCCTTGATGTAGTAAGATACATAAGAGAGCCAATCATTGATCTGTATAACTTGACTTCAACAGGGTGTCCATCTTCATCTTTGCCCAATGAATTGATAGATTTAATAGGTGTAGTAACAGTCTTCATATCATCAAAATTGAACTTCTTAAGTATCTCAGTTACATACTTGTCTTGACTGATAAAAATTCCTTCCTTTGACTGCATAACCTAAAGTCCCAAAAAGAAAGTTAACTCTCCCATTGAACTCATTTGAAATTCTTTCTGCATCAGCTGCTCAAACTCCTTAACCATGGACTGTTTGGTAGCCCCAAAGATGATATCATCAACATAGACTTAAACTAACATGATATCCTTCTTGTCTCTCTTGATAAACAAAGTCTTGTCAATAGCTCCCCTTCTGTATTCATGTTGCAATAAGAATGTAGAGAGCCTCTCATACCAGGCTCTAAGTGCCTGATGAAGGCCATAAAGAGCCTTAACCACCTTGTAGACTTTGTTTGGGTGTTTTGGATCTTCAAAACCTGGAGGTTGTTTGACATATACTTCCTCTGTAATATTTCCATATAAAAAGGCACTCTTGACATCCATCTGGTAAACTTGAAAACCCATATAAGAAGCAAAAGCAAGAAATATCCTAATAGCATCTATTCTTGCTACAGGAGCAAACACTTCATCACAATCTACTCCTTCTTCTTGTCTGTAGCCTTGGGCTACTAACCTTGCCTTATTCTTGATAACATTACCTCTTTCATCTCTTTTGACTCTGAAAACCCATCTGGTTCCAATAACTTTCTTCCCATCTGGAAGATCATATAAAACCCAAACTTCTTGAAGTTTAAATTGAAGAAGTTCTTCCTACATAGCTTCAACCCAGCTTTCTTTAGTCAAAGCTTGAGCAATGTTCTTGGGTTCCTCTTGACAGATAAAACAAGTAAATAGGCAGGTTTGATGGTCCTTATGATTCAGCCTGTTTTGTTTGTAGACAAAGCTAAGTAAAGCATTATGAGGTTTAGTAAAACTCTTAGCTTTGTGTCTTGTCATCACACTAGAAGTAGAAGGACCAATGATTTGTTCAGTAGGATGATTCTTATGAATCCTTAAGATTGGAGACTGTGGAACTCCATATGCATCATCCAAGTTAGTATAATCAGCATCATCATTGGAATCTGAGAAAATACCTTCATCTGCAAACTCATCATCAATTTCCTCTAATCCAAGCATAGTAGGATCATGCAAATCATCTAAAGTACTATCAACAGGTGCGGCAGTACTTTGTTCGAAAGTACTGTCAAAAGTACTGTGAGAGTACTCTGCAGTCTTGTTCTTCTTCTTTGCCTCTTCATAAGCTCTCCTTTGTTCATCAGTGTAAGAATGTGCTAATACATCTTGAAGAAGCATCTGATTAAGTTCCTCTTGAATAGATTGATCCTCAGCAGATAATGAGGATTGTGGTGCAACAGTACTTTGTTTTGGAGTATCAGTACTTTGCTTGGGAACATCAGTACTTTGTTTTGGACTAACAGGATCTTCATCAGGAACAGCATCCGGTCTAATATGAACTCCATGAACAACATATTGTAAATCTTCTCCATTGTGCACAGGTTGATTTTCTTCTCTAACAGGTACATAATTCATTGAAGGAGTTAAAACCTCAAGATCAAACATCCAATCAGGTCCTTTACCTTTCTCATTGTCTTGATCTTCTAAAAACTCAACATGAAGACAATCTTGAATCTTCTTAGTAACTCTGTTGTATACTCTAAAGCCTTTACTGTTAGTGCAATAACCCAATAAGTATACTTCTTCTGACTTGCCATCAAACTTCCCCAGATTATCAATGGTGTTTAAAATAGTAAGAGGGCATCCAAAAGGCTTCATAAAACGAATGTTGGGTTTATTGCCCATCAGCAATTCATAGGGTGTCTTCATCTGTGGTTTGGTGACTGAGACTCTGTTAAGTACATAACAAGCAGTACTTACAGCTTCTGCCCATAATTGAATAGGTAGATGGGAATCTGCTAGCATTGTTCTTGCTGCTTCAATCAAAGTCCTAATCTTTCTCTCTGCAACACCATTTTGCTGTGGTGTTCTTGCAATGCTAAACTCCCTCTTTATGCCTTTGTTTGCACAAAATTCATCCATAAGCTTGTTCTTGAATTCAGTTACATTATCACATCTAATACCTCTAACCTTGAGTCTAAATTGTTTTTCAAGAGCTATTATGAGTGTCTGAATAGCATCAAAAGTATCATCCTTAAAACCCAAAAAGAAAACCCAACTGAATCTACTGCAATCATCTGTAACAACCAAACAGTACTTTTTCTTGTTTAAACTTGCCACAGAGACAGGTCCAAACAAATCCATATGTAACAGCTTCAATGGTTCTCTAATAGTTCTCTCCTCAAGCTTCTTGCAGGAAGCTTTGTGTTGTTTACCCTTCTTGCATGCCAAGCATGATTGATCATTCTTGTAAGTCTTTGAAAGTAAACCTCTAACTAGATTGCCTTTGACCAGTTTGTTGATATTCTTGAAATTAACATGGCCCAATCTTCTATGCCATTGATGTGCCTCTTCAGATGTTGCTTTAGCCACCAAACATGTGGCTCTTACATAAGAATGTAGACTCTTCATGTCTAAACTGTACACATCATTTGTCCTTGGTACTCTAAGCACTACCAAGTCATTATCAACAGGCTTAAAGTCAGAGGAAAGGATGAGACATTTTGTGTCAGTGAATAACACAGGATGCTTTTTATCACAAATTTGAGATACTGATAACAAGTTGAACTTAAGCTCCTTCACATATCTAACATTCTCAAAGGCTATAAGCCCTACTTTTATAGTTCCTTTTCCAGTAATCTTTCCTCCATTGGGATCATTCCCAAATGCAACTCTTCCTCCAGTAATATTTCTAAAATCAGACAGGATCTCTTTGTCTCCTGTCATGCTTCCAGAGCAACCACTATCCACAATTAGATGATCTTTAAGCTCCTCTTCTGGGTTGCCCTGCACACAAAGAAAAGAGTTAGTGATTTTTAGGAGCCCAAGCCATTACTGACTTGTGTTCCCCTTGTGGAGTTACAAACTCAAATTCTTTGAGTATGTAATTCCCACTATCTTTCAAATGATGATCCAAAATTATCTTTTGATCTTTAGCATGTGGATTTTCAAAACTTTCTGATTTTTCAACATAAATCTCTTTTACAAGATTATTAGCTTTTTCTTGTATCACAAAAACATCAGATTCACTTTTTGTTGAAAGTACTGTTTGTCCCTCATCAGTACCTTCCCTCTTAACCCATTCTGGTTTAACACGTTGTTCCTGTGATCTAGATCCCCTATGTGAATTGTAATACCTTCTAGGTTGATAGTGAGATCTCCTAGGATTCCTATTCCAAATAGTGTGATCAGTACCTTGTTTTGGCTGAGCAGTACTTTGGAAAGTACTGTGAGATACTGAAGGTTTTGAAAAAGGTCTTCTTTGATGTGGGTATCTATGATCTGGTGTGAAGTTTCTGTGATTAACCCTATTTGAATTATTCCAAACTGGTTTGTGCTCTCTAGGTTTGTGATTGGCATATCTGTTCTTTGGAAATTTGCTAAGGTATTCTGAGTGATGTTCACAATCCTTGATTAAATGAGTAGGACTAAAACACACAAAACACAGTTTTTGACCCATACTTCCAAAGTGATTTCTTCTATGTCTATGCCCAAAATTATTTTGCCTTCTTGGTGAATGATGAAACCTGTTTTGACCAAAGTTATCCCAAAAAGGTTTAGCATTACTGTTTTGAAAAGGTTTTGCTGAAGGTACAACATGTGGAGCAGTACTTTGATTTGAAGGTACTGCTTGATTTTGAACATTATTTTCAAAAGCTTCCTTTGGTTTTTCAGACCTAGATTGAGCTACAAGCTTCTTCCTAAACTCTAGACTATCTACTCCAAAACGAGAAACATCAGGCCTAGAGGGTTGATGAATGCCAGTGGGATGAGGAACAGCATGATAACCATTATCTTTCTTATACTCAGGAGGTGGTTCACTTATTAAGCCCTCATTACTAGATGTATCTACATAGTTAATGAGTTCATCATCACTAGTGGTTATGTCCTCAAAATCACCTACATCCTGATCACTAGGTTGGTTTTCATCTATGTTACTAAAATCCATTCCAAAACCTAATCCAGTTTTAATATAAGCTCTTCTCTGTTTTTGAACATAAGTAACATGTGACAGACCAGACTCTCCCCAAGCAGCAAACTTAGCTAACAATTCATCTCTTTCCTTAGTCAATTTCTCAATTTCAGCAATTCTACAGTTTAATTTCCATTCACAATTACATTCCATAGAGCATGGTCTGTAATGGCAATATACTGCCTAATCTTCATGCACCAGAGATCATATTCTCCCTTCTTGATTATTGGAATTCTGAGTGAGGTGATTGAGGGTGGTGGAACAGCTTCAGTCGACATCTTGAATATTGTTGAAGTAGGGTTTCTTCTTAGTCAGAGTTTCCAAAATATTGTTGAATATTGTTGAGGGTGCTAAAATTGTTATTAAAACATAATTGTTATTGACACAAGGTTTTCAATCACTAACACTAACTAACTATAGATGTTTATAGGAACACGTCTAGATAACTAAACTAATAACCTAGGCATTTACAAGACTATACGCCTAGGACACACACACACCCCTTTAGTCGACTACATTATGGAAGACTTAATTAATAAAACCTACACCCCATGTCCTCTTTATATACTAGAGGATTAGGGTTTACAAATCTCTACTAAGGACTAAACAATAAATATTCTTTTTCAAGCAAGTCCCTCCATTTTTTTGTAGGTTTCCTTCTTGTCACTTTAAGTCCCTCTTGTTTCATTCTTTTTGTCTTATCAACTCAAACGTATAATTTCCAACAATCTTCCCCTAGTTGATAATGACAAAACCATTCTTGAACGAACTTCCTTAGACGAAGTAGAGAAATTGAGATCAGGGATCTCACCATGAATGAAACAAGTATGTCTTCCTTTGTCTTCCCCTTAATCCATGCCATGCCACTCAAAAATCTCTTCCCCTTTTTGTTATTATCCAAATAGGGAACGTATGCAAATAATGATCTTGACCACCACGAACCAATACCACACATCCAATTCATCATTCCAATGTCTTAAATTACCCTCCATGAAGTTTTCCGCAACTAAAAATGAACTTGAAACAGTAGAAATCTAAACCATCAGTAGTAATACTAATCAATAGTAGTAAGAATCAAACACTTCCCCTTGAGTGGTGCATGAACATCAAATGATTCTTCAAATCTGTAAGCTCCTTGTAATGATCACTTGTGAAGAAAACCAAATATAACGAATTTGATGAAGAAGTAAAATAACCCAAACTTGTATCTTATGTCTTGTTTATCCATGTGACGTTGAACTTATACTTCTAATATAAATATAAGTAGATCGCAACCTCTTGACAAAATCCTCATCTTCAATGAGACACTGAGCACTACAATGTAACTCCTTTAAGTGATAGTTAACTAGGTCTTCATCCATCCACCCCTTGACCTATGAAAACTAGATTTTGCAAGTCTTCATCAACATCCTTTAAGCATGAACAAGTTATCTACAAAGTGTTACACCCACTTTGAGATATGATAAGAACACAAACCTGTGAAACTCAACTACAACATCAAGTTAATGATATTTAACCTTCTTCGTAATCAATTAATCCAATAAAAACCAAAAACTAGCTTTTTAAATCCTTTACGAACAAATTCTAATCTTCTTGTGTGTGTGAACCAATAACAATGTGTATGTCGTCCAAAAATCCATAACAATCACCATGCTCGACTTCCCCTCAAATCGAAATCATACGAGAATCAAAAGTTATATATCATCTTGGAACATAGCAGTACAAACATCCAAGCAGTACTTTTAGCGAGCAGTACTTTCATCAAACAGCAGTACTTTCGTCAAACAGCAGTACTTTAAAAACAAGCAGTACTTTGAAAACTCCAAGAAGTACTTTGCGTCTAATGAGCAGTACTTTCATATCGTGGAGCAGTACTTTGATCAATTTAGGGTTTCGATAGCAGTACTTTGAATATAAACAGCAGTACTTTAAGTAAACAACAGTACTTTGTCAGCAGCCAACTTCGATAGCATATATCTTTCACATAAAAGCTCAGATCGAAGATCCCTTCGGTGGAAAGTTAGATTGATATATAGAGAACATCCACCCAAAATTTCGTCACGATCCAACAGTTAATGAAAAAGTTATGATCGTATCAAAACAGTGCTGTAGTAACCTTACGAAAAAAATTTCAGTTTCAGCAGCACACTTCGACAGCTTATAGCTTTTGATTGAGAGCTCAGATCAACAATCCCTTCTGTGAGATTAAAGATAGATATACCAGGAAGCTCCAGTTCGAATTTTAGCCCGATCCAACGGTTCATTAAAAAGTTATACCCTCTTGAAAACTGTGCTGCAAAAAAGTTGCGAATTTTGCCAAAAATCGATTTTCTACATTCTTTTTCGCCAAGAAACCTTGTGAATCCCTAGGTAACTAGCTCCCCGAGCTCTGATACCAATTGAGAAGATCGTTTATAAGCTCAGCTAGGGATCAATAACAAAGACTAATAACATGCACAGCGGAATAAACTAATCAATTCTTTGTTATTAAACAAGGTTTTCATTCACTTAGTTTTAATTGGTAATCCTGTTGTTCATATTTTTCAGCCCAAGCTACTTCATTAGTTTCATGTGCTAAAATTTTGGCTTCCATAGATTCTAAGGTTATTTGATAACCAGCTACCTCAGACCTAGCCCTAACACAATTATCTCTTTCAATCACAAAACTGTTAAGTAATTTTTGATAAAAATCATAACAGTTTAAGCATACCTCAGAGATAGGAGACTGAGTTGGTGAAGTAGCCACCATTGCAAGAAGAACGGGATCATCTTCACTTTCTTTGCTCCAATCAAATCCTCCAAAGCCATCATCAGATTCCAAAGCAGCATGTTCAGGTTCTTCATCGAAAGCAGTGCTCCAATGCAATGCTTCCATTTTTTCTTCAACTACATTTTCCACTGCTACCATGCAGTAAGTCACTGGTTCATCATCAAACTCTTCACTCCAGTCAACTTCTGATAACTTTTCTTGAGCAACCAAAGCCTTTGTTTCAGTAATTGGAATTTCTTTGAGCTCAAGTTTTGGCTTCTCAGATGTCCTGTTTGCTTGATACTTAGCAAATCTGCACTCCCTTGCAAAGTGACCAGTCTTTTGACAATTGAAGCATTCAATTTTGGATTTGTCAAAAGTTATTCCTTGTTTTGGTTTGAAATCAATGCTTTTGCCTGTCTTCTTCATGTACTTTTTGATCCTTGCAGTGATCATAGAAACTTGCCACCTGATATCAATTTCTTCAAGTGCATCTTCTTCAATCTGTGCTAGATCTTCTTCATAAGTGACAGGTAAACTGGCTTGTTGTGCAAAGAAGGAGCACAGAACTTCATCTGAGTTCATAGTGGTAGGTGGTGGGGCCTGTTGAACATATGAAAGAGGGGTGTAAACAGCAGTACTTTGAGAAACAGTACTTTGAGGAGAAGCAGTACTTTTGATGGAAGTACTGCCCTTCTTTTCAGATGATAGAAAAGCAATACTGTGAGACTTGGAATTTGTTTGACCACTCATCTCATGCTCATACACCTTCAGTTGATGATAGAGATCATCAAAGTCCATGACATCCAAACCTTGTTGTCCTCTGATCATTGTAGCAATCACATGCCATGTAGATGGCAAACTCCTTAGAAACTTTAAATTAGCATCCTCAACTGACACTTCTGCCTTGTATAACTCCATTGAGGAGATTTTGAAACCTATCATATGCAGCATCAAGACTCTCTCTTTCACCAACTGTGAAAGTTTCAAACTGTTCCTTCAGCAAATTTCTGTGTATCTTCTTAGAGGCTTCATTCCCTCCAAATCTGGTCTTGAGAGCAGCCCAGAGCTGCTTAATATCTTTAGCATCATGAAATTTGAGAAGATGACCATCTGGAATGGCAGATAAGAGAATGTTTAGTGCCTTTTCTTGATTTCTTAGGGTTGCTGCTGGTAAGACTGCCTTTGGTGCTTTGGGTTGTCCAGGAATATCAATGGGTTCTGGAACTACTTCATTCCCATTCACAATTACATTGAATAGAGCATGGTCTGTAATGGCAATATACTGCCTCATCTTCATGCACCAGAGATCATATTATCCCTTCTTGATTATTGGAAATCTGAGTGAGGTGATTGAGGGTGGTGGAACAGCTTCAGTCGACATCTTGAATATTGTTGAAGTAGGGTTTCTTCTTAGTCAGAGTTTCCACACAAGTTCTGATACTACTTGTTGGATTGATATACTTTAATCAAACTAACTTAACTAGCTTGTTAAGGTTTAACAACCTCGGATAAATCCTAAGTTATTAACAAAGAAACACTGAGCAATCTTTATCAAGTACGCGGAATTTACTTAACAAAGCTAAGAAGAATAACTTTTATTAATAACTCTAAATCTGCTTATTATGCAGATACTCTAAACAACTCTAAGATTATCGAACTTCTCTCTAAAACACTAAATAACTTGTGAATTCGTAAACTCTAAAACTCATAAACTCATAAACTCATACCTCTAATACCAATCTAGGAGTCCTTTTATAGACTCAAGGATATCCTAGTCGGTTTACAATTTGTATCCTTGTACGACAAGTAATCTAAACATAGAATATTCTAGAGTTACAATACATTCCATAAACGAATATAACAGTTCTTTTGTTCTTTCAGTACTTTGACTTCATAGTGCAGTACTTTGCCTTTGTCTTTAACTGTACTTTGACTCTTTGACTTTTTCCAGTACTTTGTAGCTTACAGTACTTTCATATCTTCAGTACTTTCATATCTTCAGCACTTTCATATCCCAACATCCTGGAATACTCACACCTCTTGGTCTTGATAAATTTTGCAATACCTCAGCTGCAATTTCGTCATCACTTGCAGTATGTTCAACCATAGGTGTACCATCTTCTTCTTCTTGTAGAATTGTTGAAGGACCAGCTTCTTCATCAAAATCTAACACCCTTGGTGTGATTAGTTCTTGTCAAGATGTTCCTTGAAAACCAGTTCTTTGATCAGCAGCACCTTGATCATCAGTACTTTGAACTCTAGTGCTTTCTTCCTCAGTACTTTCAATATTGACCTGCACTTCAGTACCTTGAGGTTGAACATCAGTACCTTGAGGTTCAGCTTCTTCATTCAAATTCTTATCTTCCAATTTCCTCCCCAATTGGAATAAAGATTGCTGAGAAACCTGTTTGCCTGAAGAAGTCTTCTTAAAATGCCTTCGCTTTTTCTTTTCAGATTTGACCCATAACCTGTGATGTTTAACCAAGGGCCAAACAGACTTCTTGAATTTTCTAAACTTGATCTTCAACTGTGCTATCTGTGCAGCTTGAGCCTCAATGGTTTTCTTCATACTAACTAACTCTCTTGTTAGAACATAATTATCCAACACTAAACCTTCAGGGGGTATAGTAGCTGTATCTCCTCCATAAGATGAGGAGAGAATAGGAATATCTTATTCTGGGGATGCAATAGGAGGAGTAGTATGGTGTGATGAGGTGGGAGAAACTGCAGTACCTTTAACATCAGTACCTTGTGAAGCAGTACCTTGTGATGCAGTTTCTTGAGATGCAACTCTTTGAGAAGCAGTACCTTGCGTTGATGCAGTACCTTCTCTGTCAGCACTCTCTGCAGCCTCATCGCGTATTGCTTGAACAACCTCCATCATTGAAGTGGTTAATGAGGTGTTCCTTCCAGTAAACTGTCACTTTTCCTAGCCATAAATGTGAACATCTTGGTTGGTTGTACCATAATAGGTAAAAGACTTGACGGCTTTGGTACATCTGAAAGTTGTTTATTCAAGAAGACTTTAATAAATATCGGATACATTAACCATCTTGATCCATGAGAGATGTGTGAGAGCATTCCATCTAAGATTAGCCTTGAAAAGTTGAACATACGGTTTGTAGCCAATCCTACCAGTGCAGATGCAATGTTTGAACCAAATTGCTCCCAAGAAGTACTTTTAGAGCTGATACAATGAAGAAGAACATGTACCAAGTACTTCCAATGTGGACTGAACAAGGGCTTCTTGAATGTTTGTTCAGTTAAGGACCCTTCATATCCAATATCTCTGAATGTATCCCAAATCAATTGTTTGTCAAAACGAACAACTCCTTCTTCATCATCAAACAATAAATCTTCACGAACGGATGCTTCAGTAATCTTGATAAACCTACCAGCAACTTTAACTTGAATATACGATTCATCATTCTCCATATGTGTCCTGGCAGTTGCCCAAAATACTGTATCCATGGCTCACTTATATCAGATTCCACCAAAAGCGCATAACTGATTGGGGAACCAGTTAAGAAATCAATGATTTCATGGAAGATGACATTGGCCTCTGTTTTATCTAAATTTGCGACCATGTTGTGTTTAGAAACGGTGTTACGGTTTGCCATTGATGATTGTAAAAATGAGTGATGCGATGAATAGATAATTGTGATAGAGAGAGAAATATGGAAAAGATTGGTATGAATAAAGATGAGAGGGAAAATTGGAAAGTAGTTATTTATATGTAGGATTTTGAAAAATCACAGCCCATAATAACAAAGTTACCGTTAGTGTGTTTTACCCCTCAATATTACCATTGGAACAGTACGTTAATAAGACAAGAAGTTCTTTCCACGTGTGTAGTACTTTCCAAAGCAGTACTTTCATATAACCAAAAAATAGTACTTTCCCATTCTCTTCTTCATAGTGGCAGATACTTGCTAATAGGCATTGAATTGCCTCCCCTCAAGCAAAGCATAGGACTGTCTAAGAATCTAATCAGTCCTCCTCTTAAATGTAACTCAATAATTAATCATTCCAATGCTCACCACCAAGTGATTGAATCTTGAAACATCAAAGCCTTTGGTGAGTAAACCAACTACATTATCATCTGTGTGAAGCTTGAATTCCGGGGAAAGTATAAGATATTCCTTGAGTGAATAACACAGGATACTTCTTGTCAAAGATTTGAGATACTGACAACAGGTTGAACTTGAGCTCCTTCACATATCTAACATTCTCAAAATCTATGCTCCCTGCTTTGATGGTTCCTTTCCCACTAATTCTACCTCCACTAGCATCATTCCCAAATGCAACTCTTCCTCCACAATATGATTTAAAATCTGACAGAATATCCTTGTCTCCTGTCATGCTTCCAGAGCAACTACTATCCACAATTAAATGATCTTTAAGCTCATCTTCTGGGTTGCCCTGTACAAGGATAAAAGAGTTAGTTAATTTTAGGAACCCGAGCCATTACTGACTTGTGTTCCCCTTGTGGAGTTACATACTTCAATTCTTTAAGTATGTAATTGCCACTGTTTTTAAGCACATGATCAATTATCATTGGTTGTTCCAAAACTTGTGTTTGTTTTTCAATAAAAATGTCTTTTTCATTCAAGTTTTCTTTATTATTGTCAACCAAAGTCTCTGTTTCACTTTCACTTGCTGAAAGTACTGTTTGTTCCCCATCAGTGCTTTCCTTCTTAACCCATTTGGTTTTAACTTCTGGTGTAGATTCCCTTGATCTATCTACTTTCTTAGAGTTATATCGCATTCTAGATTGATAGTAATTAGATCTACTAGGGTTCCTATTCCAAAAAGTGTTTGGTGAAAACTGAGCAGTACTTTGAGAAAGTACTGGTTTTGGCTTAACAATGCCTTAAAAAGTGTTTGAAGCTACTGGAGGTTTTGTAAAAGGTCTTCTTTGGTGAGGGTACCTATAGTCATGTGAAAAGTTGCTATGGTTAACCCTATGTGAGTGATTCCAAACAGGTTTATTCTCTCTAGGCTTATGGTTGGTAGATCTGTTCTTTGGGAATTTACTTAGGTACTCTGAGTGAAAGTCACAGTTCTTAATCGAATGATCAGGACTATAACAAACAAAACACAGTTTTTGACCTGTAATTCCAAAATTTCTTCCTCTATGTGTATGACCAAACCTATCTTGTCTTCTTGGTGAATGATGAGAATGATTATGACCAAAGTTATCCCAAAAAGGTTTAGCAGTATTTGGAAAAGGTTTTCCTAAAGGTACTGCTGAACATGTAGCAGTACTTTGAGTTGAAGGTACTGCTTGACTTTTAACATCATTGTCCTTAGGTTTTTCAACAGTTTCTTTTGGGGTTTCAGACATAGATTGACTAGTAAGCTTTTTCCTAAACTCTAGGTTGTCTACTCCAAAACGAGAAACATATGGTCTAAGAGGTTGAAAACTACCAGTGGGATGAGGGACTGCATGATAACCATTGTTTTTCTTAAACTCAGGAGGTGTTTAACTAACTGATTCCTCATTACTAGATGTGTCTACATAATTAATGAGTTCATCATCACTAGTGGTTATATCCTCAAAATCAAGGTCATCCTTATCACTAGGTGGGTTTTCTTCTGTGTTATTAAAGTCCATACCAAACCTAGGCCAGTTCTAATGTAAGCCCTTCTCTGTTTTTCAACATAAGTGACATGAGAAAGACCAGATTCTTTCCAAGCACCAAACTTTGCTAACAATTCATCTCTCTCCATAGTCAGTTTCTCAATTTCAGAAATCTTACAATTTAACTTCCATTCACTTAATTTTATCTGATAATCCTGTTGTTCATACTTTTCTGCGCAAGCCATTTCATTATTTTAATGAGTTATTATTTTGGCTTCCATAGACTCTAAAGTAATTTGATAACCAGCTACCTCAGACCTAGCCCTTTGATAATTATCTCTTTTAGTAACATAATCACTTAGCACTTTTTGATAAAAATTATGACACTTAGAGCATACCTCAGAGATAGGGGGTGAATTTGGTAAAGTGGCTAGCATAGCAAGTAGAACAGGATCATCTTCACTCTCCATGCTCCAATCAAAGCTTCCTAGACAATCTCTGGATTCCAAACCAGCATGTCCAGGTTCCTCTTCAAAAGTTGTGCTCCAATCAAACTCTTCCACTGATTCCTCCACAGCTACCATATAATAGGTTACTCGTTCATCATCAAACTCAGCACTCCAATCAACCTATGATAGATTCTCTTGAGCAACCAAAGCTTTTGTTTCTGTAATAGGAATTTCTTTTAGCTCAAGCTTTGGTTTCTCAGTCATCCTGTTTGCTTGATATTTAGCAAACCTGCATTCACTTGCAAAGTGTCCAGTCTTTTAACAATTGAAGCATTCAATTTCCGACTTGTCAAAGGTGATTCCCTATTTTTGTTTGAAGTCAATACCTCTTCTTGTCTACTTTATGAACTTCGTGATCCTTGCAGTGATCATAGCAACTTGCCACCTGATATCAATTTCTTCAAGAGCATCTTCTTCAATTTGTGACAAATCTTCTTCATAAGTAACAGGTAGAGTAGCTTGCTATGCAAAGAATGAGCATACGACTTCATTTGAGTGGTTGGTATTTGTTGGTGAGGCTTGTTGAGCAAAGGTGGGGGTAGAGTAGGCAACAGTACTTGGAGCAACAGTACTTTGAGTAGGAGAAGCAGTACTTTTAGTGGAAGTACTGTCTCTCTTTTCAGATGACAAAAAGGAAATACTGTGAGATTTTGAACTAGTTTGGCTATTCATCTCGTGCTCATACACCTTCAGATGATTGTAAAGATCATCAAAGTCCATAACATCCAAACCAGGTTGTCCTCTTATCATAGTAGCAATCACATGCCATGTTGATGGCAAACTCCTTAAGAACTTTAGATTAGCATCTTCAACTGAAACCTCTGCTTTGTACAGCTCCAACATGCTGAGAAGATTTTGGAATCTGTCATAGGCAGCATCAAGGCCTTCTCTTTCTCCAACAGTGAATGTTTCAAACTGCTGCTTCAACAGATTTCTGTGCATCTTCTTGGAAGCATCATTACCTCCAAACCTTGTCTTGAGAGCAGCCCAGAGTTGCTTTGCATCTTTAGCATGATGGAACTTGATTAGATGACCATCTGGAATAGCAGAAAACAGTATATTGAGAGCCTTCTCTTGATTTCTAATTGTTGTTGCTGGTAAGACTGCTTTGGGTGGTTTAGGTTGTCCAGGAATCTCTACAGGTTCTGGATCTACTTCATTACCATTGACAATTACATTCCATAGTGCATGGTCTGTAATAGCAATGTACTGCCTCATCTTCATGCTCCATAGGTCGTATTCTCCCTTCTTAATGATTGGTATTCTTAGTGAGGTGATGGATGGGGGTGGAACAGCTTCAGTCGACATCTTGAGGTTTTGTTGTTAACTAGGTTTTAAGGTTTCTTCTTAGTCAGAGTTTCCACACAAGCTCTGATACCACTTGTTGGATCGATGTACTCTAACCAAACTAACTATATAGCTTGTTAAGGGTTTAATAACCTCGGATAAATCCTAAGTTATTAACAATGAAACACTGAGCAAACTTTATTAAGTATGCGGAATTTACTTAACAAAGCTAAGAAGAATTAACTTTAACTTTCAACGATATTATTAATAACTTTAAATTTGCTTGTTATGCAGATTCTTTAACAACTCTAAAACTCTAATATCGTACTTCTCTAAAACTCTAAAAAAACACGTATATTCTAATGCCAACCTAGGGGGTCCTTTTATAGGCTTAAGGATAACCCTAGTCGGTTTACAATTTGTAACCTTGTACTACAAGTAATCTAAACAAAGAATATTCTAGAATAACAAAGCGTTCCATAAACGAATATAGCAGTTCTTTAGCTTTGCAGTACTTTGACTTTGACAGTAGTACTTTGACTTTCACTTAGTATTACTTTGAATTTCCAGCACTTTGACTTCTTCAGTACTTTGACTTTCATATCCTAACAGAACACTCTTGCTTCGTTAATATGTTAGTCATAATCTGTTCTCTGTTGGTCAATTCAGTGACTCAGATCTTGAAGTGGCCTTCAGAAAACACTATTGCTTTGATAGAGAACTAGATGGTGTTGAACCTTTAAAGGGAACACGTGGAACTCATTTGTACACCATCTCTATCGAAGACATGATGAAGATGACCCAATAAGAAGAAGCTCGGTTCTTACATTAGTATGGAGCCGTATGACCATATATTCTCATATATAACTCAACATGCAGCAGTTTCACACTTCTTCTCCCCCTCAAGAATTGCATACGGAGTTGCCATTCTTGATTAAACAAGTGAGTATCATCCAAATGTAGTCTATTCACACTTCTCCCCCTCAAAGGTTGCATATGATGTTGCCATCGTCATTATAATTGAGCAAGTGGAATAAGAGAACAATCATCGGTAGCTCGGTTCACTTGATAATTGATCGCGCATGGAAAAAGCATGAAGCATGTTGCTGAGAATGGTCATAAATAAGAAGATTTCTCTTCTTCCGAAGATAATGCGCACTGAAGCATACACATTTCTTTTCTTTGAAGAACGAGGCTTGAACTGTTGTGTTCAAACGTCATAATCTCTCTCTTTTCATCTACTCTTGGCAAACTTGTAATCAACCCCATTATCATTCAGTAGGCTCTTTGTCGTGACAGCTGATGGAGAAAACCCAATATGATGAATTTGACTTTGAAGTAAACTAACCCGAACTCGTGACTTAAACTTGCACATATGTGACAAAGAACGGTGCCGAGAATTCATGGCCTTTTGAATCTCTAGGTACTCTATACTCTTCAACCAACTAACCATCAAGTATTAGACGTACATCACCTCTTGAAAATCCAAAATTCAATGTGACACTGAGCACTACAACGTAACTCCTTAAAGTGATAGTTATTTTGTGGTGGTAAGAGCCCAATTCCCCCAATTGGTAAAAGAAAAGGAAAAATCACCCAAAAACAACTAGATTTACAAGTCTTCGTTTTGAATATATTAAAAGCTCGAACAAGGATCTTGAAGAATCTTCATCCAACCATCCCCGATACCTTCAGATACTAAGTACACTTGCCCGTGACATTTCACTTCAACCTCAAATAGATAATACTGAATTAACGTCGTTGTCACATCTTGTGGTTTAAAGGCTCAAATCTAGCCTCCTTTGACGTTTTAAGTGAACTATGATAATGGTTTCATCCCGACCATGGTTAAGAGCACATAACCCGTAAAACCATGTAATAACCAAAATTGTCATGAAGAAAATCCAAACACACATCCAATTCATGAAGTACACTCTTTATCCCTTCTTCGAAGTAGAAATCATAGCACCAGCATCAGATAAGATCCCGAAATACACTTTCCTTTCTCCAGGATGATTCCATCATTACGGGATTTTACAATTCTATGGTTTAAACCGAAAAATGGTTTATTTCACGGGATTTTATAAAACCAAGAATAAACCGTAGGATAGATCTAAAAATGCACTTTACAATTATTAGGATGTTTTCCATTCTTCACGGGATTTTACAAATCTATGATTTAAACCCAGAAATAGTTTCTTTCGCGGGATTTTACAAAATCAAGACTAAACCGTAAACAATGTCAGCTTGGATGAGTAATGACAAATTTAGTTTCGGTGAATATTTGTTTTAGGGGAACATGCAGCGGTTCATCAATGATTCATCTCCATCATCAACCATTCTTTACCCATATGTAGACAACTTCACAAACCATACTAAGTCAAGTAGTATAAACTACTTCCCCATGGAGGTTGTCCATAAACCAAAGTACACGTTTCTCCCCCATGATGGTTTCAAACTTTCGGAAGCATCACAACATGTACGACCATTTGCACGAGAAGTTCTTGTCATAAGCAAACATGTTGAAAGATCATGAATGTTGTTGAGGATTATTAAAGATTTTGCTTAGACTGTGAAGTATTATACACATGTTGTAGCATTGAGTAACCCATGAGAATTGCTGATTACATCTCAACCATTAAACACTTTGGTAAACACACCATTTACATATTCTGACGGCTATAGCAATGACTACTTGGAGAAATAGACCCGATATGCCAAACTTGAACATGACGTAAAATTCCCCATATTTGTTACTTAAGCTTGCACTGATACTTGTGAAGAAGAAACGGTGTACCCAATGTAAAAAACCTCTTGACGTATCCTCAACTGCGTGAGACACCAAGGGATAGTAATGTTGTGGGTTAAGCGAGAAAGAATCACAAACGTAACTAAATAGCCAAGTCTTTATCACAATCTATAAATGCCCAAGCAAGTCATCTTCGCGGAAGGGTAGAAAGAAAGAAGATTAAATATGTAAACGAGCCCTGAAAAACCTCACTTCAAATCCAAATAGGAAATACCGTCCAAACAATCCCGTAGTCGACTTTTTTCAATTATCAATTCAAGCTGTGACAAAATATTCTTTGTGGAAATATATAAACCAAAGTATCAAATCGCATAATACAACGAATCTCATCATCACACAAATCTCATCATCGTAAATCTCATCTTGTCCAAATATCATAAACCTCGTACCATCAAAACACATATTTGTCAAATCACATATGCACGATCCAATTTTGCGAAGCCCATCAGTCCATCATCCAAGTCATCATATACTTCTTCGGCCCAATCCATCACGAATAACACCCGGTCCAAAGGTAATTCCAAAAATTAATCCAAGTTCATCTCTCGAAGCGAAGCAATAATACATCCGATCCAAATCATAATTACAACTCATTTTCCAAATACCGTCAAAATGTTAAACAAAAATTCGGATAACATTTTGACAATGCATATGAGCGCATGTGAATTTCAGCCCAAGCATTTTGATTCCCTATTCAGAGAATAAATGATATATGTGACTAAACGATAAGTGTAGCTTATTCTTGAAATTCATATATCGTTTATTCATATATCTGTTCACTAACCACACTATAAATGTATAACATGACAGCCCAAATGAAAAAGTTAATACCGATCCAATCATTAAGTGTCACAGGCCCATTTGATCCAAATACAATCCTACAATTGATTGATGGAGCGTCGGCCCATTGAATAATTGAAGGTACTCGGCCCACCACATTTTAACCTAATATCACGGGGTATTAAAATAGCACACAAATATTATCTCAACCCTAATATCACATCTCATAGGTACAGACAGAATAAACTTCATCAAACCCTAATAATCATCACAAATTTCCACCGCCCTTTTTCTGCTTCTCGCTTCAATCATCTAATCTAAATGAGAGATCATTAACACCATCAAATACCGATCAATAGAAGGTCCAATCGTACCTATCCTTGAAACAAATCCATTTATTTGTAGTTCAAACTAACCTCTCCACAGGGATGGCTAGAGGTATGGAGAAGGCTTTTAGATCATGGATAATCAAGGTAGGTTTTATGAATGATTTTGTTTACCCGTTTGATTCCTTGTAACCGATCAATAAGGAAGGATGAAACCCAATAACGGTTTTCTTCTTTCTTCAATATTTCAAATATTATCATGATTCATGGATTCTCAAACGATTATTGATAATATTCATTGTATCAAAACGTTCTATGATGAGATTTTATTTTGAATCGAACCCTTTTTTCGGTCTTGAAGTAAATATTTCTGAGATCAATCAAAGCTTTGACCTTTGGTTTAGTAATCATTAAACGAATTAAGATGAGAAAATAACACCATTGTTATTATTCTTTTTCAAAAAAATTCTAAAATGATTTTGAAGTAGAAAACTTCAAAAAGAGGATCAATGATGGATTAAATAGTGTGTAAAATCTTTGTTGATCGGATATTCATTGAGATACACACACACTAAAAAATATGAGATCTATTTATTTCATTTTATTTTTCAAACCAGTGATGAGATTGAATTAGATTATTCCATTAGTTGTAGAGATTTGACTGATGTTGAGGTTTAGTGTAGATGAGATATTTTTGTATTGACTAACGGTAGTGAAGTATGTCGAAATGTACATGATGTTTAATAGCGATGTAAGTTGATATTGTTGTTGTATATTGTTTGTGAATAAGCTATGATGGTAGATTAGATCAATTAGATGTTGTTGTTGAATTAATATGATGTTTGTGATATGAGATTTGTTAACCTTGAAACACAACGCAGTTGACCCTTCTTCTTCTTCTCAATCCTTTAACAAACTGCTTTAAGAATTTTTTATCAAACCGCATCAAGTCCTTTTACTTCAAAAGCACATATTTCCAGATAACAAACCGCATAGACTTTTGTCAAATAGCTTCATTTTAACAAACCGCAGTCAGATGATCTTAACAAACCGCACTCAATAATAGGTCAAAACGCATTATTATCTGTGACAAATCGCTTAAAACTTCAACCTGAAAAACCGCATCATATTCTTTCATTCAATAGTTAAGTCAACAAACCGCATTTGACCATATTTGACAAACCGCATTGAATAAAACAGCGTCAAAACGCACTTCCGTTAAACCGCATAAAGATACAAACCACATCCAGGACATTGCATCTGGACAAAGTTAGGACAAACAACATATATATAAGGGTCAAATCGCATTGATGAAACATTGATTCGGAACGAATTTGGTATCAAAACGCACTGAATAAAACACCCAAATCGCTCAGAAGAATTTGACTGCAAAACCGCACCTAAGAACAGAATCTGCTCATAATCACGGATTCATCAACGACATTAAAACAGCAACAAACATGTATCAAACATCACGTAAACCATAACAACCACGCTGCAAAACACATACACAAACCGCATCAAACTCATAACAAGCATAACAAATACCACATCAAACCGCATCATCAAAAACCATACGAGTCACAAACCGCATCCAAAAGTCGTATAAAAACCATACAAATCATCAAGAACAACATAACCTAGGCTCTGATACCAATTGTAGGATCATACATAATATGTTGTTTGATGATTCGGGTGGTCTAGGGAGATGATACAAGTATGCCATGTTAGAGAGATGTAGAGAGTAGAGAAGGAATTCTAGAGAGAGGTTTAACAAAAAAGAAGAAAGGTTAGATTAAGAAGTTCCACCTCTTCCAAGGATGGAAGGGGTATTTATAGTTACAGACTAAACGCCCTCCTGTCGGGCTGTGGATCAGGCATACAGTGGGTAAAGACCCGTCCTTCCTCCACGGTGTTACTCTAAACTAATAACTAAGCTAATTACTAACTAACTAACTAACTACTGAATAACGTAACTAATGATATGTCTACGAGCTAACTTATGCTAGATTATATTTTGGATGACCGACACTTCACTATGGAATTTCTAATTCCTAACAACTTTCTAATGTCATCAAATTATCTTGAAACTTAAATACTCTTCCGTGCGACTTTGGCCCCTCATCGTACTTCACATTTTTATACTTGGTCCTTGTGACAAAATAAACTTCATTTACATTGTAGCCTTTAGTCCCTGATCGTTCTTGTTATTTTCACCTTCGGTCCTTGTGATAAATGACTTAATATTATTTTGACCGCCTTTAGTCCCTGGACTTCAAAACTTTGCGCCCAAGTATTTAATTACGGCGTAAATAAATTGCCAACTTACGCCGTAATTCTTCAACCATATATTCTTATCTGCTCCGAAATTATCTCTACGTTGTAATTAATTTTCCATGTTACACCGTAACCTTCACAAAAATAATTACCACATAACCATAAGAAATGGTTACGCCGTATCCTTCAAAGCATCATATTTATGCCGTAACATTATTAACGAGTTACGGCGTAATCTTCACACTAAATTCATAGGCCCTCGTAAATCTATCTTCAGAACCTATATTTGGCCTTATATCACATCTTTTCCGATTCAACGCCTCATTTATCCTGATATAGAAATATGAACGAATTAAGTACCATATTAATACAAATGAGGCCATAAACACGAAAATTTCATATATAAAATATCAGGCTAATTTGATGTTATCAAATATCCCCCCACTTGAATTCTACTTGTCCTAAAGTAGACCCTTTAAATAATTCTTAGAAAGATATCTCCCAAGATTAATTGGAAGATATGAGTCTAAAAATCACCTAAGCTAGAAAATTTCAAACCGAGCACCTCACGAAAAGGGAATTAAAACCACACTCTCTCTCATCATTCACGTGTATATTTTTGGGTGATCACTCAACTGCTCAGTCATGGCGAGTATTCTATCATAGGCTTGGCAAAGATACTAATCTCCACCACGAGAGTCTATAGATGCAGCTATTCTAAAAGGCAATGGGTTGACACAACATAAAGGCTTATAGGGTTATTTTGTCATTACTAACGAGCTACGGAGAAGGGGACAAAACCAATGATACATGACCAAATTCATGGCCAAGACACCAATGATTGCTCGCTTCCTCACCTAAACTCGATTCATGACTACGGGTAGGATAAGACATGGGAAAACATTTATTGGGTGTAAACAAAAAGACACGAACCAAATAGATTCCTAATTCCATAGTCGCCCCACCACTAGTCGCATTCAATCCCATAGTAAAAGTCGAGGGTCAAGAGTCAAGGGGTCATCAATACACGAGTCAATGCATATAAAATGTAGTGTAGTGCCTCAAAATCACCATAAACTAGGCAAATAAAGTGCATTAACTTGGCCTTCATCATCAATGAAAAAAAGTATGTGCTATAAAAAAAATTTAAAATTGGGTACTTTTAGCACATAATTTTACCAAAATCAGCCATTTCTATCTCCCATCCCCCCACTTGAAATGTACAATGTCCTTATTGTACGAACATTATTTAAAATTTGAAAGGCGAGATAGAAATGTACGGGTTTCTAATTTTATCCGTAAGACAAAACGGATATGTAAAAAATTGCGCCAGTTGAACAAGGCGAGAATACTTAACACAATATGACACATAAGCTGATTTATAGTACCAGCTATAAACTAACAAACTCTTGCTTGCATTCTCATCTCTTTTTTTTTTATATGCAAGACAAGGTAAACATGAATAAAAATAAAAACAATATGAACATATAAAGCATCCCCCCACTTGAGATCAACTATCATCTAAACCCGATTTTCTTCCAAAACCATTTATTGAAAACCCGCGACTTTCGCTAATGGTGAGAATTATATTGGGTGAACAAAATGAAAGGCAAGGCTCTGAAGGGTGTACTAGGGGTATCTTGCACTAATGGTGAGTGCAACAAAAAGGGTTTAACAGGGGGATTAACTGATCGATATGAAAAGTCAATATACAGAATACATATATGGGTTGTTTTGGTTTAATCCTAAAATTGCCTTATATCCTAGCTGCACCGATCCCACCAAGTTACCTCAGTGTAATGATCATGATAATTGGTCTCGAAAAGATATACAAGGCCAAGTTCTAAAGTCTACTACAGCCACCGGCACACTCATTTTTATGGTATTATGTATAAGGGGAAAACGGAAAGGCTTATCCTCACACAATGGAAATATAGGGTAGGTGTGCTCAGTCTAGATTAATCCAGTTAAGTTATGAAAAACATGTCAAAATTTTAAAGATGAAACATTTTTCACTAGAAACTAAAAAAATAAAGGCAAGAAAAATCAAGTGGGTGTCTATGTCTAATGTCTCCCCCCCACTTGGGTCATAAAAATGAAAGATAAGAAGGGTTAGAATTGCAAAAGAAAACTCCCCTGGATTTGCTCGGCATGATCGGAGACTCACGAGTAAACGTGTCCTGCTTTGAGATTTATGAGCAAAGTTTAATAACCTGAATTCACTTAAGACAACCAAATGCATCATACTAGAAAAACAACAAGAATAAGAAAAACCTAACTCACTTTCGTAGGAATCACGGTTGCATTTAGCATATGCAACAAGCCTTTTAAACCACTTGGTGTCCCAAACGGATGAGTGTAGTCTCGTGAGGGTTTACAGGGAACACACCCACAAAGTTCATTTAAAACTAATACAAGGTTATGGTATGTAAGTTTAAAATGAAAATTTTGGTTACAGGAGAGGTTACGGCGTAATCACATCAGTGAGTTACGCCGTAATTAGATAAAACCTGGAGACGTTCGATACTGGAGGAGGTTTACGGCGTAACTCAAGGTTATGGTTACGCCGTAACAATTGCACATAATGGAAATTCCAGACTGGTTCTGAATTTTAGTGAGCTTAAACGCCATCCTCCTTGCTCCATTTCCTGCAAAAAAAATAAATACAAAAATACCAAACCCAACTGTTCTAATAAAATGGAAAAGAACAGATAGGCATGGGGTGCCTCCCACGAAGCACTTGTTTTTGTTCGAGTCACGAGCTTGACTCCACCCTTATTTACTACGTAAAAGGGTGTTCATCCCCTCACATGAAATCAAGTGTGGGTGAAAATAGCAATAAACACTATGAGGGTGTGAATTTGCTTTGGAATGGGGAAATGATAAATTATGATCATACCTAAAAGGAGATGTCATTTCCCTCCATACTTTACCCATTTTAGTTGATGGCATTAATGATTGGTTCACCTAGTGACGTGGCTGATTAATTGGCTCGTATGTCCGCTCGTTAATCACTGAAGTGTCCAAAATCTGGTCTTATAATTCCCTTGCAAGATCAACTAAAATTGGTTCAGTAGCTGGAGCTACATAACCATCATCGGGTGATGTGACAGGTTGCACGATTTCATCCATACTTTCAGCAACCTGTATAGGAAAACAAGCAAGATTGTTAGTAATAAAAGAAGAGTTATAAGTGTTACCATTTTGCATTATAGTTGATTCCACATTAGCTTTTGGCATTACTTCATCATCCTGTAAGCTCCATGCTTCCATCTTCTTCAATTGATCATTGCTTGTTTCTTCATTTCTCACAACCTTCAAACGTCCTGGAAATGGGATAGGTGGGACATAAGGTCTGATATAAGGTAAATTACCAGGAACCGGCTCGTTGTTGACTTCTTTCATCTTTTCCACCGTTTCTTTGATAGTTCCAACCGCATTCTTTTTGCTTTCCAGGACCTTTTGGTTTAATTCTTCAAGCTTAGCCTCCAAACTTTTCCTCTTAGCGTCAAGGTTTTTTAAATTTAAGTCCGCTTCCTCCTTGAATTTCTTAATCCATTCGTCATTCGATTCGTGCATCCTTTTTAAATCATCCGAGAATTTCTTGACGCCTTCCTCCAATGACTCAACGTACCTGACCTGCTCATAATCTTTGCGTTTCTCTCGGAGAGAATGCTCTTGTATAGCATGAATGTTTTCCTTAACCATATTCATATCACATCCAAGTCTATCAAGCTCCTTGGTGATGTCACCAATGTCATCCAAGCCTTTACTATTTGTTACCCAAGTGGTTGCTCCATCATACCAATTTCGTGAATGGTCAGCCATCTTTTGAATTGATCTAAGGGCTTGTGCTGGTGGCATCGTAGGGATAGGCCCTTGAGAATCGAGCATTTGGCGGGAAGGGATGTTTAAACCTTTGTATAAAGTAAGGATCATCTGACGGTTGCTGATATCATGCGTTGGGCATCTGTAGAGAAGGTCATTATATCTTTCCCAAGCTTCATCAAGTGTTTCATCCACCACTTATCTGAAACTCCTTATTTCTTCCATTATCTTGGCAATCTTTGAAGGAGGATAATATCTTCTAATAAAGGCTTTCTCCAAAAGATTCCATGTACTGATCGATCCAACAGGAAGCCTGTTTATCCATCTTCTGGTACACATGTAAGTGTAATTGGAA
Organism: Chrysanthemum seticuspe; assembly: GCA_019973895.1. NCBI lineage: Eukaryota > Viridiplantae > Streptophyta > Magnoliopsida > Asterales > Asteraceae > Chrysanthemum > Chrysanthemum seticuspe. The sequence goes on along the minus strand of BPTQ01000004.1, from coordinate 117,318,264 downwards.
ACACTCAAAGCATTAATGCATCTTGAGTCACTCCTGGAGGTTGGAAAAGATCTGCGATCTCCAATACTCTTCGCACATGCAGGTGGGCATCATCATCATCAGTTCCCGTAAAGAGCTTTTATCCAAGTTCCCTCATCAACTGGCAGATGATCTTAAAACTGATGTTACCATTCAATTCGGGACATACCACGCCCAATCTTTGGTTACTTTGAGTCAAAGCAATATATTCTTCCATAGTTCGCATGTCAAAATCTGAATCTTCCATATCCTGAAATATCAAAAACAAACAAAAACAGAAAAGAAGAGAAAAAAGAAAACTAAAAACAAAAATAAAAGAAAATAAAATAAAAACTTAAATTAAAATCCTAAATAGCTCCCCGGTAGCGGCGCCAACAACTTGATGCAGGTTTTACTGACCAGATTTTAATATTTATAATGTCTCGTTATACCTATGCTCTACCCTAATGCACTAACGGGCAGTGTACCCGGTCTTGTGTAGTGTAGTAATCGGTAAAACTGAGGTCGTCCCAACAGCTACGTGGATCGGAAATTAACTTAAGTCTATGTCACGATTTTAATTGCTTTTAAGATTGAAATGGTAAAACTAACTATTGAAATAAGGAAATAAAGGAAAGCAGATAAAGGCAAGAGATGTGATCAATGAAAGAGAGCTGTGCTAACCTAGTCATTCATTCTAATTAGCTATGTTTACGTTTAGTTACTTCCAATTACTTTAGGTGGGGTCAAAGTCGAGAGGACATCATTTGGTCAGTTCGTCCTAACCTATCAGCAAAGAGCCACCACTGGAGAAGTCAGGTGTCCTCTCATAAGTCCAGTTGTTCCTGGTCCCCTAAGCCAAGTCATTAAGTACCGCTACATGCTAGATTTATAATAGTGAGTGCCCGGGCACTAGCAACTTAAACACTCACCCCTTACTTCTTAAGTTCATCCAAACGGTAGGTGATCAGTTGGTTAAATCGCACTAGTAGAAAGGGTCTTCAGTTGGTCATATCTTGCCCTTCCCGTCTCAGTCTACTCACTTAGGGTTAGTTGGTCATATCTCCTAAGCAAATAGCCTCTACCGCCATTCAAAACTACCGAAACAAGGGTAGCTACCAACAAACTATGCATGCATACACTTAGAAATAATTATACGGAAGCAATGTAAACATAAACAAAACAATTAAGGGATCAAAACAAGGCTAGAACCAGAGGTGCTTATCCAAACATATAGTAAATTAATCCAACAATAATGAATAAAACATGAATAGAATTAAACATAATGTTTGATACAAATTACTTGATGAAAAGCCAATAATGATGATGATTTCAAGTGAATTCCTCCTTCAAAGATGGCTTGGAACTGCTGGAAATTGCCCTGGAGTGGTGCCCTAATCGACCCCTAGGAGAGGGGTGAAGAGAGATACTTAAAAATGCAGATTTAGGGCTGTATTTATAGGCCACGACATGGTTACGGCGTAACCTTAAGTGCAAATTACGCCATAACTAATGTCGGCGCAAAGAAATCCGGATCTCGAACAATTACGTCGTAACTAAAATAATTAGTTACGTCTTAACTAAAGTTACGCCGTAACTAAAATCTAGTTACTCCATAACTATCTTACTTCGTACTTTCTAATGTCATCGAATTATCTTGAAACTAAAATCTGGCCCCTCATCGTACTTCACATTTTTATACTTGGTCCTTCTGACAAAATAAACTTCATTTAAATTGTAGCCTTTAGTCCCTGATCGTTCTTGTTATTTTTACCTTCGGTCCTTGTGATAAATAACTTAATATTATTTTGACCGCCTTTAGTCCCTGGACTTCAAAACTTTGCGCCCAAGTAATTAATTACGGCGTAATTAAATTGCCAAATTACGCCGTAATTCTTTAACCATATATTCCTATCTTCTCTGAAATTATCTCTACGGCGTAACTAAATTACCATGTTACGTCGTAACCTTCACAAAAATAATTACGACATAACTATAAGAAATGCTTACGCCGTATCCTTCAAAGCATCATATTTACGCCGTAACATTATTAACGAGTTACGGCGTAATCTTCACACTAAATTCATAGGCCCTCGTAAATCTATCTTCAGAACCTATATTTGGCCTTATATCAACTATTTTCCGCTTCAACACCTCATTTATCCTGAAATGCAAATATGAACGAATATGAATGAATTAAGTACCATATTAATACAAATGAGGCCATAAACACGGGAATTTGATATATAAAATATCAAGCTAATTTGATGTTATCAAGGATCTTAAACCCTAAAACCCTAAGTTTTCGAACAAGAAATCTATCCATCAAATTGAAGTTATGTTTGTTTATGACTGTTCTAGAGATGCATAAGAGATATTCTAAACATATTATAACATCATTAGTCCACAAAATCAAAAGATTCATATTGAACGTTTTCTTAAACCCTTACTTTTGATTTTGATAATTTTGAAGAATCTGGTTTAATTAGTTGTTATAAACATGTTTATTATCATCATTTATCACTATCTTGTTCACAAACAAACATCAAAACACATCAGAATCAAAACCCCCAACTGGGTCAATATGAACCCTAAATTCAAAATTCAATCAGTTTGTGTTTCTGGGCATGTTTGGATGATGAAAACATGTTTAATAGTTGATTTTAAACGATTTACCGCAAATATTATCATCAAGAACACACGCAATAAAAAAACGCCTAATTTGTTCTTATGAACGAGATTTCAAAAATCATTTGAAAAAGATTGAACCATTGGATCAATGAGATTTCAAAAACCGTTGTATAAAATGAATATCAAACCATAATTCCACTTACAGATTTATGAAAACTTGATCGGATTAGAGTTTTGAATGTGGATCAATGATCTTGTTAGGTTAGGAGGAGCAAATGCACTTTGGGTGCATTGAATGTGAATATTTTTGTTTTTGTTAAAAAATATTTTTCAAAACTTACACATTTAGCCCCTTAACCTCAAAATATTTCAACCAAGATCCATTAACTCACAATTTAGTTAAGACAAAGATCATTTTAGTAATAAACTTGACAATACTCCCCCTCGACTTTTGAAATGATGAATTATATAAACATTTTGAGTCCGAGGAGGGTATTTAACCATGATACATTACCAGCACATTTGTAAAACAACATATTTTTGGTAACACGCAAGTACAAGGTTTTATTAAACTTGAAAAAATATATACATTCTCTCCTTCAACACTTGTTCAGAAAAAATTATGAAATGTTTGATAGAACACAGTGTTGATGGAAGTTTTGTACTTGCAATGTTTGTTTTTCATAAAAAACCTAAAATGAAAGAATATTTTTTGGATTTTATAGGATTTTCTATTTTTGTATTTTGTTTTTGAGAAATTATTTACAAAAATGGTTTTTGTGTTTAACTTTTTAAGGTAATTTTAAAAATTCATCCAGCTTTTCTAGAGTCAAACACCGCATGTCAATCCGGTGAACCAAGTCAGCAAATCTTGCGGGAGGCAAGGCTTTGGTGAAAAGGTCCGCGAATTGGTGTTTTGTACCTACAAAGTATAATTCCACCGTTCCCTTCTCCACATGCTTTCTGACGAAATGAAAGTGAAGAGCATTGTGTTTTGACTTCGAATGTTGAATTGTGTTGCACGAGATCTTAATAGCACTTTTGTTGTCATAATACACCCAAATCTTGTCGAATACATAACCATAATCCATGAGTTGTGTTCTCATCCAGATGACTTGAGTACAACACGCAGACATGGATACATATTTTGATTCAGTTGATGACAACAATGTAAAATCCTGCTTCTTCGATTGCCATGACACTAGTTTATCACCAAGAAAATTGTAGACCACCAAAAGTACTCTTACGTGTATCTAAGCACCTTGCATGATCGGTAACTGAAAATGCTATTAGCTCAAAACCAAAATCCTTCGGATACCAGATCCCTAAGTTAATGGTTCCCTTGATGTATTAGAGGTTGTTTTAGCCTTTGGGAGGTGTTTTTCAGTGGGTCTTGACTGATAGCGGAAGCATAGATATACATTAAATATACTATCAGGTCTACTAGTTGTTAGATACATGAGAGACCCAATAATACTATGGTATTTGGTAGGGTCAACCAGTTTCCCATGTAAATAACCATCCACTTTACTGGTATGTGCCATTGGTGTATTATAGCTGTCACAGGTTTGCATACCGTCTTTTTTCAAAATTTCAAGAGCATATTTAGAATGACTAAGCAAAATACCACGGGGTGATTGATGAACTTGTAGTCCTAAGAAGAACGTAAGTTCACCCATCATGGACATTTCAAATTTTGTTTTCATTAGTTTTCAAAAAGCATTTGAGTACTTTTTATGGGTAGATCTAAAGATGATATCGTCCACATAAATCTTGAACAATTAAGATGTGTGCCCCGTGATATTGAATAAACAGTGTGGGGTCGACTGATCCTTTAATAAAATTATGAGCAAGCAAGAAGGATGACAACTTATCATAGCACGCCCGAGGGGCTTGTTTGAGACCATAGAGAGCCATGTTCAGTTTGTAGACATTATTAGGGAACTTAGGGTCAACGAATCCTTCTGGCTTACTAACATACATTATCTCCCTAAGTTGACCATTCAGAAATGCAGTTTTCACATCCATTTGGTAGACGTTGATGTTCATGTGAGCCATGAATGCCAGAAAAATCCGTACAGCCTCAAGTCTAGCAACTGGTGCGAATGATTCTTCAAAGTCAATACCCTCTTCCTATTTATAACCCTTATGTTGGGAAATTCACATTTGGAGTTAATACTTATAGTCTTGAAGTTAGTACTGATAGTGGTATTAGAAAAGTATTAACTAGTTAGTATTGATAATGCAAAAGTTAGTAAGGATAGTGTTGAGTTTGTACTATTCTATATTGAGAATGTCGTGTATGGTCTGTAACAACATATCTTCTATACCAATAGAAGATGTGATATATTTAATACATAGTTATCTTTGTAAGGGATCTCCTTAGTGTATAAAAGGATATCCTAGCTAGGTCAGAAGATACACATACTCTAGCTGTTTTAAGAAAAGCTTCAAGGTTGTAAACCCTAGTACTAGGAGAGTACTCGTATTATTCATTAATAATATTGAAGTTGTTGGTGTTACATTTGTGTTTACATTAATATTCTAAGTGCATTAAAGTAGATTCGGATACTTGTGTGTATCTACAACAAAGTTTCTCATTGTTGTTTTGGAACCATCCAAGGCAACTACACATTTACAAGGTAAGTGTTCTAGATCCAAGGTTTGGGACTCCACAAGTGGTATCAGAGCTTGTGTCCTGAAGCTTTGTTTTTAGAAAATCCTGTGTGACAAATCTGAATAAATGGATTTTGATTCAAGCAAATCCGGTGCTGTTACAAGAGTTCCTAAGTTGCAGCCTAATGAATACGAACTCTGGAGGATGCGCATAGAGCAGTACTTTTTGGTGCTTGATTTTAAGCTGTGGAACATTGTGATCAATGGAATCTCCTACAAATCCATTGTTTCTGAAGAAGTGGCTGGCAAATTTGTTATTAAAGACAAAGGTGAACATGTCACTGTTGATGAAACGGCTCAAAGAGGCAATGATCTCAAGGTCAGAAGTCTCCTACTTATGGCATTACCAGATGATCATCAACTTAACTTCAGCAAACACACGGATGCTCAGACTTTGTTCCGATCCATTGAGACAAGATTTGGTGGGAACTCTGTCACCAAGAAGACTCAAAAAACTCTTTTGAAGCAAGAGTTTGAAAACATCATTGCTGGTGCAACTGAGTCCATTGACTCAATTTACAATAGGCTTCAAAAGCTTGTCAGTCAACTGGCTGTATTGGGTGTAGACATCTCTCAGGAGTATATCAATATCAAGTTTGTTAGAAGTCTTCCATCACGAAAGTAGGACACTCATGTCATTGTATGGAAGAATAAGGAAGAATTTGAAACTGTGGGGTTGGATAATCTGTTCAATTGCTTTAAAGTGATTGAACAAGACATGAAGAGAGTTGCATCTGCAACTTCCAGTTCTGGATCACAAAACATAGCTTTTGTGGCTCATCCAGTCACTAGTACTGATAAGGACTGTTTTGGTGTTAGTACTCCTAGTACTAATATTAATACTGATTTATGGTCACCACTGCAGCATGTATCAATGAAACTACAATCTATGCTTTCATCTCTGAGAAACAAAAGGGATCTCAGATCACCCATGATGACCTGAGACAGATCCATGAGGATGACATGGAAGAGATGGATATCAAGTGAACATTGCCATGATTAGTATGAGGGTAAGAAGGTTTATGAAGAGAACTGGGAGGCAGATTAAGATCAATGATGGAGATACTGTTGGATTTGACAAGGGAAAAGTAGAATTCTACAACTGTGGCAAGCTTGGGCATTTTGCCAGGGAGTGTAGAAGCCCTAGGAGCAAAGGAAAGTGTAGTGAATCTAATGATTCATCATCCAAAGCAATGGTGGCTATTGATGGTTCTGGATATGATTGGAGCTTCATGGTTGATGATGAGGAGAGTCTAATCCATATGGCTTTGGTATCTGAGGTACTTACTAAAACAAATTTCTCAGATACATGTGTCCCATTAAGTAAATATGAGACTCTTAAAAATGTATTTGATAAATTGGCTGAAGAGTTTTCTAAAACCAGTTATAACTTAGCAAATCATAAAAGAGGCTTAGCAAGTTCAGAAAAACAAATTTTGCATTATAAAGAAAATGAGTCAAAATTTTCTGAAGAAACTACTATACTTAATAGGGAAATTTCTCTTAAAGACACCACCATAAGTGTGTTAAAAGAGGAACTAGAGAAAGTCACACAAATTAAAGACAACATAGAACTAAGTGGTGATACTCTTAAAGACACACATCATTATAACTCTTAGAAACTTGATAAATTCCTTGAAAGTGCTCTATTTGGCAAAGCCAAATTAGGTATGGGTTATAAGACAGCACCACCACCATTCAGAGGTATTCCCTCACCACCTGGCATAGACCTTAAACACACTGGCTTAGAAGAGTTTAAGGCACCCACATTTATCCGTGACCGTAAACCCATTGAGTCCAAGGCTGAAAAGCCTGATGAGACCTTTGAAAGTGCCAGTGACACTTCTTTACCTGAGGTATATGTGTTTGAAAACAAAAAGGAAGGTGTTGAGTCAAGTGAACCAAAGAAAAAACAGGCTAATAAACCTGTAAGACTAAATGACAAACCTATTAGAAAGCCAGTAAAATATGCTGAGATGTATAGAAACAGGTCATCTAGTCCTAGAGGTAATAAAAGAAACTAGAATCAGCTTAAATCTGAGCAACTAGGTGATGAATTTGTCATGTATAATAAATCATGTTTTGTGTGTGGAAGTTTTTCTCATCTACAGGCTCAATGCAGACACCCTATGAGACCTCAACCCATCATGACCCCAAGAGCAGTTCTTCTTAAAACTGGCATAAAATCTTTGAATACTGCAAGGCCAGTTAATACTGCTAGACCACAACCCATAGTATTTGGTGAAAGACCAAAAAGAAACTTTTCAAAATCTCCTTCTACTTCACCAAGGGCCTTTAATGCTAAAGCTGCATAAACCTTTAAGTCTTATGAAGAACATATCAAGTTTTACAAGAAAAAAGTTAATACTTATGAGCCAAAACTTAATACTGATAGGCCAAAATTTATACTTTTAAGTCTAAAATGAAAACTGTTGGTTCAAAAGTGAGTGCTGCTGGTGGAATCAAGGGCAATGCTGTTAAGCCCTCAGCTTATTGGGTGAGAAAGACCACCCAACCCAATAGTGCATCAGTTACTCTCAAGAAATATGATTACATTGACGCACGAGGCAGATCCAAGTCAGTAATGGCTTAGGTCCCCAAAAGTAACTAATTTCCTTTATCTTGTGTGCAGGGACATTCCAACAATAATGATAATCTTGGCTATTCAGACAGTGGTTGTTTTAGGCACATGACTGGTAATCTATCCTACCTTTCAGACTTCACTGATTTGAATGGAAGATATGTTTCTTTTGGAGGTGGTATAGGTGGAAGAATTACTGGTAAAGGCATAATAAAGACTGGTAATTTGGACTTTAAAGATGTATACTATATGAAAGAACTCAAATACAATCTATTCAGTGTGTCACAAATGTGTGACAAGAAGAATTTTGTTCTATTCACAGATACTGATTGCTTGGTTTTATCTCTAAATTTTAAGTTACCTAGTGAAGATGAGGTACTACTTAAGTTTCCTAGCAAAAGCAATTTGTACAATGTAAGTATGAAAAAAATAGTGCCCAAAGAAAGCCTTACATTTTTAGTTGCTACAGCTTCTTTGGATGAATCTATGTTATGGCATAGAAGGCTAGGTCATGTGAACTTTAAGGTGATAAATATTTTATTTAAAAATAACTTTGTAAGAGATTTGCCTTTAAAAAAGATTTGAAAATAAACTGACCTGTATTGCATGCCTCAAAGGGAAGCAGCATAGAGCCTCTTGTAAGCCCAAGGTTTTTAACTCTATCACCCAACCACTTCATATGCAACACATGGACTTATTTGGCCCCACCTCTGTTAGAAGCCTGAATTTTAAGAAATATTGTTTGGTTGTTAGTGATGATTTTAGCCGATTTACTTGGGTTTTCTTCATGAATACTAAGGATGAGACTAGTGAAATCCTTAAGTCATACATAACTGCAGTAGAGAACCTTGCTGATAAGAGAGTTAAAATCATTAGGTGTGATAATGGGACAGGGTTTAAAAACCAAGTGATGAATGATTTCTGTCAACTTAAGGGTATTAAAAGAGAATACAGTGTAGCTAGGAATCCTCAGCAAAATGGGGTTGCTGAAAGGAGAAATAGGACATTGATAGAGGCTGCTAGGACTATGTTAGCAGATTCCAAGTTGCCCACAACATTCTGGGCTGAGGCAGTTAATATTGCTTGTTATGTTCAGAACATGGTACTAGTTGTAAAGCCTCATGGCAAGACTCCCTATGAGTTGTTTTTATGTAGAAAGCCTACCCTAGACTTTCTTAAACCTTTTGGGTGTCATGTCTCCATTCTCAATACCATTGACCACTTAGGTAAGTTTGATAGAAAATCTAATAGTGGATATCTGGTTGGCTACTCCTTGAATAGGAAAGCCGTTGGGATTTATAATTCTAGAACCCGAAGAATAGAGGAGAATCTGCACATAGAGTTTCTTGAGGATAAACCTAGTGTAGAGGGGCAAAGACCAAAATGGCTTTTTGATATTGATATACTAACAGAATCTATGAACTATGTGCCTATTTTTATGGATTCTAACATTGTTGCAAGAGAAAAGCAAGGTCCTCATGCAGATTCTGATGATTATGACTGTATCCTTTTGCCCATTTGGAAGGACAGCTCAGTTGGAAGCACTTCTTCAGAGGAGGCTAACAAAGAAGATGATCAGCCTCTAAAGACCAATGATTCGAATACTGAAGGAGGGGTAACCAATGAAGGTGATACAGTGGTAGAAACTCAAGTGATCAGTAATAATGTGGTTAATACTGATAAGCGACATGTTAGTACTGATGAGCCTGATTTTAATACTGATGGTCCCCACTCTATTCCATCAGTTTATACAGAGGTTCCTGATCCCATGATGAAGCTGATGAGATTGATTTTCCTAATATGGCTTCATCTTATGTTGTTCCTGCTACACCACACAGAAGAATTAATCAGGATCATTCATTGGAGAATGTTATTGGGGATGTTCATGCTGAAAGAACTACAAGATCTAAAGTTCAGCATAGTGAGACTGGATTCTTTAGTGCCATTTACGAAGAAAGGATCCATGGGGACATACAAAAATGTATCTTTGCTTGTTTTTTTTCACAAGCAGAACCAAAGAAAGTCTACAAAGCACTTGAAGATGAATCATGGGTAGAAGCAATGCAAGAAGAGCTTCTCCAGTTCAAACTTCAGAATGTATGGGTTCTGGTGGATCTTCCTGAAGGCAAGAGAGCTATTGGCACTAAATGGGTTTTCAGAAACAAGAAGGATGAAAGAGGTGTGATAATAAGGAACAAGGATAGACTGGTGGATCAAGGGTATATACACAATAGGAAAGGATTGATTATGAAGAGGTCTTTGCTCCTGTGGCAAGGATTGAAGCTATCATACTATTCCTGGCCAATGCATCATATAAAGACTTCACAGTATACCAGATGGTTGTGAAGAGTGCTTTCCTTTATGGGAAGATTGAGGAGGAGGTATATGTTTGTCAACCTCCTGTCTTTGAAGATCCAACCCTTCCTGACAAAATTTACAGGGTTCAAAAGGCACTCAATAGTCCGCATCAAGCCCCAAGAGCTTGGTATGAAACTTTAGCCAAGTATCTTTTGGGCAATGGCTTAAGAAGAGGGAATATTGATCAGACTTTATTCATCAAGAATGTGAAGAATGATATCATGTTGGTTCATATCTATGTTGATGACATTATTTTTGGCTCAACCAAGCAAAATCTGTGCAGAGAATTTGAAAAATTGATGCATGATATGTTTTAGATGAGTTCTATGGGAGAACTCACCTTTTTTCTTGGGCTACAAGTCAAGAAGAAGACAGATGGCATATTTATCAGTCAGGATAAGTATGTCAAAGAGATTTTGGTAAAGTTTGGCTATGAAAATACAAAGATTTCAAGCACTCCTATGGAGAATAATAAGCCACTACTTCCAGATGCTGATGGTGAAGAGGTTGATCAACACCTCTACAGGTCAATGATTGGATCATTGATGTATTTGACTGCCTCCAGACCAGATATCATGTTTGCAGTATGTGCCTGTGCAAGATTTCAAGTCTCTCCAAAGGTCTCTCACATGCATGTTGTTAAAAGAATCTTTAGATATCTGAAAGGCCATGCTCACCTAGACCTTTGGTATCCTAAGAACTCTCCCTTTGATCTGGTAGCTTACTTTGACAGTGACTATGCTGGGGCAAGTCTTGATAGGAAGTCAACCACAGGATGATATCAGTTTCTTGGTGATAGGTTGATTTCATTGCAGTGCAAGAAGCAAAGCATTGTAGCAAACTCTACAACTGAGGCTGAGTATGTAGTTGCTGCAGGTTGCTGTGGTCAAGTCCTCTGGATTCAGAATCAGATGCTTGATTATGGGTATAATTTTATGGGCACTGTCATTTACATAGATAACAACAGTACTATATGCATTATAAAAAATCCAGTTGCTCATTCTAAAACTAAGCATATTGAGATAAGACATCACTTTATAAGGGACTGTAATAAAAAGAAACTCATCCAGGTTGATAGGATTGATATTGAGTTTAATGTTGCGGATCTTTTAACAAAAGCTTTTGAATTGGGAAGGTTTCAATACTTGGTCACAAGTATTGGGATGCTTCATCCACAATATGTCTTATCTCTCTCTATTTTGTAAGGTATTGTACATAGGTGGTTAGTACTGATTGTTATCTAGTTAATACTTCTAGTGTAGAGTTAATACGGATTGTCAAGAAAATATCTTGGATTGTGTTTTCTTGGTTTTTAGCTAACTTTTTAGGATTCGCACAAGCAGTATGGATGTGGTTTGGTGACTGGTTGTTACAGAAAATGTGGTTCCCTCCCTTATGCTCATTCTGATGCAACCACATGATGGAACTTGCTGTAACTCTGGATTTTGTGTTGCCAAAGCATTATGTGGCATCTTGTGGTGTTAATGAACATGAATTGATGGTTTCAGTTAGTCAGGTCATTCTGCACTAACCCACTCTTTCCCATTCTATCTGTTTACAGATAGTGTGACTAGCCCAAGGGCATCTGGCTTAGAAAACAGCGAGCAACCATGAATCCAACACTTGTGTTAGAGGCAACACCTGCTACGAGCTGGAAACCCTGTCAGGAAGGCCCTTTTAATGGGACTATCCTTCACAGGCAGTGCTTAGCACTGAAACCAATGGTTTTCATCAAACCAGAGGCCATGTAAGGCCTACCTTGATTAAGGTTCTGTCACCACACTTAATCCCTTCAAAATTGGGGTTCAGTATTATAATTTCCAAACTATGAGATAATACTGATGGGTAAAGTTAATATTGATGGTTATAAGTTAGTACTGATAAGCTTAGTTAGTACTGATGAACTAGCCTTTAGTACTTATTCCAAAAGTCAGTTATGCAATGATTACTTTTGAAAATTGAGTTGTTACCGCCTGTTTCTTTATATAACGATTTCCTAATTGGTTTCTCTTTACTTATTACCATAAATATTTACAAGGCGGTTCAACCAAAATTCTCCAATTCTCTATATATTGCATAACTTTTCAATTGCATTCACCACAATTCACTAAAGACTTTTGCGATCAAATCCCACTTTAATAACCCTAACTCTTATTGCTAATGGCTCCTCTTGATTTTGTTGATAAGCACAACATGGTGGCGTGCTTAGACTTACCAGAAGGCAATGAAGAGTTCACAGAGATAGTAGCCTTCCTCAATAGAAGCAGAATAAGGTTTGCTTTACTTCTAAACCCTACTATCTTATGTACCCCTGTTAGAAAGTTTTGGTAAACTGCTATTGCCTCAACAACTAAGGAAGGTGTCCAACAGTTAATTGATACAGTGGACGGCACACAAATTGTTATTACTGAAACTTCTCTAAGAGAACATCTTCATCTTAGGGATGCTGAAGGTATTAGCACTTTGCCAGCAACTGACATAATTGAACAACTCTCATTGATGGGGTATAGACATGAAAACACTTTTAACTTTCATAAAAGTCAGTTTTCCCCACAATGGAGGTTTCTAATTCATACCCTCTTACATTGTTTGAGTCACAAACGGACTGGCTAGGATGCTTTCCCAACAAACATAGCCACATCCTTGATCTGCCTTGCAACAGGCAGGGTATTCAACTTTTCAAATTTTATTTTTGAGGGTATGCTTAAAAATGCTGTTAGCAAAACCAAGTTTCTGATGTATCCCAGGTTTATTCAAATATTTTTGGATCTTCAGAAACAAAACTTGCAGCCTCACAAAAATGTTTATCCATTAAAACTACTCACAGCCAAAGCGTTTTCCAATATGTTAAGGGCTGTGGTAGGATATAGTGGGGTTGTAGTGCCATTGTTTTCTAACATGCTACTTGCAGAGGGTGAAGGACCATCAAGCACAAGTGGCTCCCAATACACACCCATAGATGGTGACCATTCTTCTACTCAACAACAATCATCAACAAGTAGGCATTCCAGACAGGAGAGTGGGACAACTCAGCCCCATTCTCCTCCTCACACTTCACCAGATGAGCCTATCTCAGATTATGCAGGAGATAGAATGGTTAGGGTTGCCACTACTCCACCAGGCTTAGAAGCTGGTGAGGATAGTGGTAACATACCTAAGACCCAACCCATGCCAACACCTAGTGAGCAATCCTCACAGGGTGGACCCAGGAAAAGGCTTAAAAAGGGGGGGGGAGGGTGTATATAGGGCTGTAAACGAACTGAACGTTCAGTGAACATTTCATGAACGGTTCGGTAAAAAGTTCTTTTATGTTCGTTTATTTATTAAATGAACGAACATGAACAATCTTTTTACGATCGTTTAGTTAAATGAACGAACATGAACAAAAGTCACGTCCGTTTATTTATGTTCGTGAACGTCCGATTATGCATTCGTTAACGTTCGTTTATGTTCGTTTATTTATTTATGTTCGTATATCAAATCTTTTAGTTGTATAATTTTTAAATTAGTTTGTTTAAACAAAACGACACTTATAGAACAATCGTAGATGCATAATTTAATAAAGTTTATGATTGTTTGTCTATGTTTATTTATGTTCATTCGTTTATGTTCATTTAGCGTTCGTTTAGTGTCTTAATGAACGAACATAAACAAACATGAACAACTCATTTTCTTAATAGACGAACATGAACAAGAAATTTCGTCCGTTTAAGCGTTCGTGTTCGTTTATTTGTCCGGTTAAAATTAAATGAACGAACATGAATAAGGCTCCGTCTGTGTTCGCCCGGTTTGTTTACACCCCTAGGTGTATATGCTCAGGCTAGGCCTGGGAGTGCATCTCAATTGCCCAATGACCCACCTCTCTCAGCAGGTAACACAACTGGAAGTGGTGAGGGCAGCTTGATACTAAAGGATATAACGGAATTGTACATGTTTCTTTGTCAGAAGGTGAACAGGCTGGAGATTGCTTTGGAAAAGAACAAGAAAGCTGCTGCAAAAGTTCATACAAAGATGCTCCTGGAGAAGAAAAAGTTAGAGCATCAGGTTAAGCTTCTCTCCAAACCTCCTACAGCAACATCTCCAATTACTGCATCTCACAAAAAAATGGCCAAGTTTAGGGTATCAAGTACTTCTACAGAGGATTCTACCAAATAGGGGAGGAGTTTTGATATTCAAGGAAGAAAAGAATTTTGTTAATGGCAAGGTGGTGCAACATTTCAAAGCCCTTTTGCTGAAGAAGAGGAAGTTCAGGTCCCTATAGATGCTGAAGAAGTACTTAGTACTCCTACAAGCACTATCAGTACTATCCCAATTAGTACTGTTAGTGTTGTAGTTAGTACTCTTAGTACTATGGTTAGTACTCCTAGAGTTCCACAATCAGTATTAAGCCCTATCATTCAAGTAGCCGCTGATTTACAACAAGTAACAACTACAGAGGCCACTACCATCACTACTACTCCACATGAAGACAGTGATGAAGAAGAAAGAGAGAAACATGCAGTATTGTGACTTCAAATCTTGATGAAAGCTGTCCCCATCCATCCCACTTACAAGAAGCCTCCAGTTTTATACCTAAGGAAGAAGTCCAAGTCAGTATTATCCAAGCCTAAAGAAAAGGGAGTTGTTATCCAAGAAGGAGGTGTTCCAGCATCACCAACCTCCTCAGCTCCAAAGATTGACCCTAAAGATAGAGGCAAGGGTATTTTGGAAGAAGAGCCAAAGAAGAAGAAGCTATCTAAAGCTGAAAATAATACGCTGAATAAAGAAGCTGCAGGGGCACTTGCAGCACTATGGAATGAGGAAGAAATGCAGGAAGAAGCTGCAAGGAAAGAAAAGCAAAAGATGGCTAAGATTGTTGAATACTGGCAGACATGGGATGATATGAGAGCCAAAGTAGAAGCCACTCAGGAAGTACAACAAAGCTACAACAAGATCAAGGTACAAGTACTAATGAAGCAGCTCAGTTATTCAGTGAAATCTTGGCTAGAAAACAAAGTCAGTTCAGGCAGCAAAGAGAGATTGAAAAGCATTCAAAGCCTCCTACCAAGAGTCAGCAAAAGATGTATCTCTGCATGTACATCAAGAATTCAGGTGAAGATAGAACACTGAAGTAGCTGAATCAATTGTCTTGGGAGACTCTCCAAAGACTTGCTGACACAATTCAAAGAAGATTTTTCAAATTCAGACCTGTGCAACCTGATGATACTCTTGAAAGGTCACAACCCATTGGAAGCTACAAAATACCATCTAAAGAAGGTGGACTCACTGAATAGGAGCTTAACAGGATGATGCTAATTGAAGCTCCTGAAGAAGCATTATACTTAGAGCCCATCAACACTAGGTATCCAATCATCAAATGGGATATCTACACTGAAGATGGAAAGAGGCATTGGAGGATTCACAGAGCTGGTGGAAGGACAAGTGCTTATATGTACTTAGTGGATCTGTTTTCTGTTATTGACAGGGAAGATTTGCTTAAACTGTGGGAATTAGTCAACGACAGGTTCAAGAACAGAGATCCAGATAATGACAAGGATCTGGGGCTACTCTATGAACTCCAGAACATCTTTGAACTTGATCCAACAGGAGAGCAACGGAAGTTTCAACCTGGAGATGAAGCCCTCAGTTGGACTTTGCTAGATTCCTGTGACTGCACCTGGTTACTACTTGCAATGGAACATACATATATATGTTGGTAGAAAGAAGATATCCACTTTCACTTGGGACTCTTCTACAGATGTTGGATGCAGGGCTAAGGATGGGAAAGGCTATTGAAATGGCCAAGGAGTTGCTACTGAAGATTTTTGACCAAGCTGGAAGACCTAGCAGAAGAAAGTGAAGTTTCGAAGAATCCTCTAAGACTGAAGAAACTTGTGATTCAGAAACCCAATCACAAGTTTAGGGGAGGATTGTTGGGAAATTCACATTTGGAGTTAATACTTATAGTGTTGAAGTTAGTACTGATAGTGGTATTAGAAAAGTATTAACTAGTTAGTACTGATAATGCAAAAGTTTGTACTGATAGTGTTGAGTTTGTACTGTTCTATAGTAAGAATTTCTTGTATGGTCTGTAACAGCATATCTTCTATACCAAAAGAAGATATGATATATTTAATACATAGTTATCTCTGTAAGGGATCTCCTTAGTGTATAAAAGAAGATCCTAGCTAGGTCAGAAGATACACATACTCTAGCCGTTTTAAGAAAAGCTTCAAGGTTGTAAAACCTAGTACTAGGAAAGTACTCGTATTATTCATCAATAATATTGAAGCTGTTGGTGTTACATTTTGGTTTACATTAATCTTCTAAGTGCATTCAAGTAGATTCGGCATACTTGTGTGTATCTACAACAAAGTTTCTCATTGTTGTTTTGGAACCATCCAAGGCAACTACACATTTACAAGCTAAGTGTTCTAGATCCAAGGTTTGGGACTCCACACCTTAGCCACCAGACGTGACTTATTTCGAATGACCGTTCCTTCAGCATCTAACTTATTCTTCCAAATCCATTTTAGACCAATGACGTATACCCCTGTTGGTCTTTCAACCAATTCTCATACTTCTAAACATTTGAACTAGTTCAGCCCTTCTTGCATGGATTCAATCCAGTTGTCATAAGTCATTGCTTCTTTAATGTTTTTGGTTTCAGTTTGACTGACAGTGAGTGCATAAATGCAGTCTTCTCCATCAGTGTGAAGGCGTTGTCTGGTTATGACTGGCTGGTTTGGGTTGCCAATAATATTAACAAGAGGATGATCTTTGGTTCATCGGTGTATTAAAGGTTGGTGTTGACATACATTGTGCAGATTAGGTGGATCCGGATGGCTTGTAGAAGATTCAGCAACATCTGGATTTGTCATTTTAGATGCAAAAGGGTTGAAAAACACATTTCCATCATATTGCACAGGTGTAGGTACATTGTAATTAAGAGGATCATCAGCTGGATCATTGTCATTTAAAGCAGTTTGTTCAACTGTTGTTGGAGATTCGACTGAGGTTCATCATCAACAGTTGTTGTTGTTTTAGGTGTATCAAGGATTGGAATTTGATCAGGTTGAGGAGCGGAAACAGTTGATACATCTGGAGAACGTTGATCAAAATCTTCATTAAACAGAGGAGCAAACAACATTTCCATTTGACGATGAGTGAGTTGAAAGGTTTGGTCAGCTGGTTTGTACGGGTTCTATAAGACGGTTATGTACGGGTTCTAAGCTGTTTTGCTCAGAAGCTATTTCTCTGAGCTCATCAAAATTAGCATGAATAGTCTCCATAATTTCCTTTGTATGACGATTCCAGATCTGATATCCTTTAGAGTTTCCACTGTAGCCAACAAATACTCTTATATCAGCTTTAGCCTTTAGCTTTCCAAAGTCATCACGATCATTATCTGGATAATAGAGAGCACCAAATACATAAAAGTGTTTTAGGTTCGGTTTTCTGTTATAGATAAGCTTATAAGGTGTTTTGTGGTGGCGTTTAGTTATCAGTGATGGTTCTGAGTGTAGCATGCAGTTGACACAGCTTATGCCCACAAGTAAGCTAGTAGTTTAGCATTTATCAACATCATTCTTGCAGCTTCCACTAACGTATGGTTTCGTCTTTCGACAACTCCATTTTGTTCTGGTGGTCTTGCAATTGATTTTTGATGCTCAATTCCTACTTTCTCAATATATTCTCGAAGAGTCTGATTTACAAATTCAGTTCCTCTGTCTTTTCTGACTTGTCTGACCGTGTTACGAAGCTGAATTTGAATTTTCATGAGAAAGGTGATGATCATAGGTGGAGCTTGATCTTTACTTAGAAAAAAATAAACCCACGTCCATCTGGAATAGTCATCAATGATTACGAGAATGTAGCGTTTGCCATTGATCGTATGTACACGCATCGGGCCACACAAATCCATGTGAAAATGGTGAAGAATATGTTGAGTATTGCTTTCAACCTTCGAAGGAAAATGTGCACGAGTGATTTTTCCTTGTTCACAAGCTGCACATAAGTGGTCTTTTGAATACCGAAACCTTGGAAGACCTTCTACAAGTTTGTGTCATGCAAGATCAGTTATGGTCTTGAAGTTCAAATGTGAAAGTCTTTTATGCCACAGCCATGATTTTGTAGATGTTGCTTTAGAGAGTAGACAAATGGGAGATGAGGCGACCATGTCTCACATTGAGATTGTGGAAAGGTTTGAGGAGCGGCTTCCTGATATAAGATCGTTTCCTTGTAGATCACAGATGAAACAAGTTTTCTCCCAGAAAGCAACTTTTAAATCACCATCACAAAATTGACCAACTGAGAAAAGATTGTGTCCAAGACCTTGCACATAGTAGACTCTGCTAATTTTGATGTTCCCATTGATGTAATCTCCGTAGCCCATGATAGCTGCGAAGTGATCATTCCCGAACCTGACAGTTCCAATGAACTTTGCAAAAAAGTTTGAGGTTCCCTGGCATGTGCCGAGAACAGCCGCTATAAACAATCCAGAGAATGATTTGTATCACCTGCAATACACACAGAGGACACAGGTGGAAGAGGTAGAGGTGGAACCCATAGAGTTAGAGGGTTCTATTACAGTCACAGTTGAAGCACACATGTTAATAATTTTGGGTAACCATTTAAAGCCAGGTGTACTAGGTGAGGGTATCTTTTTAGGAGGTGATGATGGATCTATGGGTATATCAATGATGTTCTCAGAAACTACTGTAGGCGATTTTCCTAGCACAGACTTAGAAGCAATAGTGGGCCTAAAGGTAATGCCAGTTGTAGATTTTTTATTACGAGACAAGATAGATTTAGCAACACAAATTATCATGACAACCAGAAAACATACGTTTACGACAAACAACACAAGAGGCTTCAAACATAACATTCAAAGTACTTAATGATTCAACATTCAATACGTTGCCTTTTATATTACATTCATCTAACGTAACATCTAAAGCAGGTGCAACATGTGTTTTATGAGTGCTCTTAAGCTGTGAAGTGGTAACGCTTGGATTGGAGGCAACTAATCCTATAGAAGTGGAAGGAATCACATTAGTATCTTGTGTGTTGTCAGTGGGTTTCCTAGTATCAACTTTTAACAATCTAGGTGCAAGAAAATTTTTGTTACTAGATTTATCTTCCCTAAGTTATACCAATTCCTATTTCAACTCAATGATAGTGTGCTCTAATTCATAATTTTCTGAACGCAAATGACCATTTCTATTAATTATATCACGGGTGTAAGCAAAGTACTTGTCATGATCTGTTAATGCTTTAGCACAAGTATTTTTGAGCAAATAAAATATGGTTCCATATTCCTTTTTGAATTTTTCAATTTCTTGTTCATATTTGAAAAGTTGACATTTTAAAGACGCGTTTTTATCATCCAGTCGTTCGAGTTTTGGTTCAAAAGATTTTTCACTCGACTGATTGAGTTTTTTTTGCAAAGCAAGTTGACGATCAATACAATCATTTTGACACTAGTGAAGACGACGTTGTACTTCAAAATTTTCATTTAACAAACGCTTATTTTCAGCTTTCAAAGTTTTGATTTGAGACACATTATCCATATCCTTATGAACAGTATCAGCAACAATATTATCACAAGCAGATGCAGCAGTATAATACAATACAATCGAGATAGTATCAGCACATTTAAAGCCAGGTGTACTTTGTCACTATCTCTGCCAAGTCAAACTAGTACGTGATTTTGTCTTAGTGAATGCACTAGGTGAGGGTATCTTTCTAGGAGGTGATGATGGATCTATGGGTACATCAATGATGTTCTCAGAAACTACTATAGGCGATTTTCCTAGCACAGACTTAGAAGCAATAGTGGGCCTAAAGGTAATGCAAGTTGTAGATTTTTTATTACGAGACAAGATAGATTTAGCAACACAAATTATCATGACAACCAGAAAACATACTTTTACGACAAACAACACAAGAGGCTTCAAACATAACATTCAAAGTACTTAATGATTCAACATTCAATACGTTGCCTTTTATATTACATTCATCTAACGTAACATCTAAAGCAGGTGCAACATGTGTTTTATGAGTGCTCTTAAGCTGTGAAGTGCTAACGCTAGGATTGGAGGCAACTAATCCTGTAGAAGTGGAAGGAATCACATTAGTATCTTGTGTGTTGTCAGTGGGTTTCCTAGTATCAACTTTTAACAATCTAGGTGCAAGAAAATTTGTGTTACTAGATTTATCTTCCCTAAGTTATACCAATTCCTATTTCAAATCAATGATAGTGTGCTCTAATTCATAATTTTCTGAACGCAAATGACCATTTCTATTAATTATATCACGGGTGTAAGCAAAGTACTTGTCATGATCTGTTAATGCTTTAGCACAAGTATTTTTGAGCAAATAAAATATGGTTCCATATTCCTTTTTGAATTTTTCAATTTCTTGTTCATATTTGAAAAGTTGACATTTCAAAGACGCGTTTTTATCATCCAGTCGTTCGAGTTTTGGTTCAAAAGATTTTTCACTCGACTGGTTGAGTTTTTTTTGCAAAGCAATTTGACGATCAATACAATCATTTTGACACTAGTGAAGACGACGTTGTACTTCAAAATTTTCATTTAACAAACGCTTATTTTCAGCTTTCAAAGTTTCGATTTGAGACACATTATCCATATCCTTATGAACAGTATCAGCAGCAATATTATCACAAGCAGATGCAGCAGTATAATACAATACAATCGAGATAGTATCAGCACATATAACATCTTCCAAGGGTTGATCAACATGATTTCGATAAATTTTATTTTTCTTTTAGGTTTTTAATATTGATGCTTCTGTTTCATTGAAAATTGTTTTCATTTGTCCAGATTCATTCTGAAGCTCCCGTTCCCAATAAGTTGCACACATACACAAATTATGAACATGTGGTAAAAGCTTTTTTGAAATATTTCTTGTTGTTCTTTGGCATAATCCGATTGAAACGTTGCAGCTTTTATTTCAGAATTATGTTCAATTGCATTTTCCAAAAGCTTAATGTCAGACATGAATGTATCAAAATATTTAAGAATTTGACATCTGTCGGGTAATGGTGTGATTTTACTCAAAGAAGGTAAAGGGCCATTAATTTGTGCAACTAGTTTAACAGGACCAACCTCAGAAGAGGACTCATTAATATGTGTGACAAACCAAGGTGTTTCAGTTTTAATCTGCTGGGGTACAAAAGAAATAAGAGGCCGTTTTGAATAATCAAAAGGTTTGTTATATTCAAAATTTTTCATTCTTAATCGACTCTCATCTTCTTCATCTTATTCCTCTTAACAATTATATTAAACAACACGCACAATTGATTCATCAAGCATATATTTGGCACTATACAACTTCGGATTTGCCTTGAATGCTCTATGTAAATATTGCGGTTTGTTATCAGCAAGATCTGGCCCATATCCATCTGGATTTGGCTTAAGTGTGAAATTTTGAATTGTTGTGACTGAATCACCATGTTTATACACAACATTTTGAAACTCTTTGATTTTGTTTTGTAAATCGAAAATTTCATCGAGATAGAGATCAATTCGCTTCCTTGAAGTTTGTTTGAAATCTGAAAAATCATTTTGACACGAAGACAACTCTAGCTTGGCTTTTTGAATGTCCGAAGTAAGAGTGTAAATGTGTTGCTTGTGTTCAAATTTTTGTTGATCAATTTGAGAAATCAAATCATTTTTGGAAGCTACAATTTCTCGTATCTATCTTTCTAAATCTTGTTCTGTTAGATATGACTTTTGAAAAGCGACTTCAAAACTGTGTTCACATTTCTCTTTTGTATCAAAAATTTCAAGTTGTTTCTTATAGCATTCAAGATCCTTAGTTATTAGTGAAACTTTTTCATGAAGATTTCCATTTATCTCGTTGCATTTCTACACTTTATATTGGGTGGTCAAAAGTAAGGTCATGAGCTCTAGATCTGGATTAGATGAAGGTTTAACTTGTTCAACGTAAGTATCAACATATTCATCATTGAGATCCTCAAATGTAACCACGGGGTCAACTTGATCACCAAATGTAACCAAGGGGTCAACTTGATCATCAAATGTAACTACAGTATCAATTTGATTATAGTCTTGATGAGATGTAGATGGCTCATTTTGAACACTTTGTTCCTTGTCGGATGCAAATGACGGAGATATCAGATCATGTATAAGAAATTTATTAGGATCTACTAGCTGAGATAAGTCATCAGTATCATAAACTGGGCCTGTTTCACTCATGTGAAGTTCTTGCATGTTGGCCATCAACATTACAGCTGTGTTAGCTTGCAAGTACTCCATATCATCATCGGATTCTGCATTGGCCATGAAGCTTTGTTCCTTGACTATAAGAGTTCCACCAGCTTCATCTTTAAGAGCCAAGAGTAGAGCTTCCTTGTGATAAGCACTTCTTTTTGTTCTTGGTTTTGGACAAGCATTAGTCAGATGTCCCTTCTCATTACAGTTATAGAATCTAAGAACAGTATTCCCATTCTGAACATTACCTTGCTCAACAATCTCAACCCTTTGCTGAGGAGCAGCCATGTTATTCCTTCCAGAAGCATTGTAACCAAGTCCACTACCCATATAGATGCCATTTCCTATTGGACGACCATTATTTCTGTTATGAACTTCAACCCTTACAATATGGACAACAGCTTGAATCCTTGCGTTAAATGAGGTACGAATACAGTTGTCGGATTTGTTTGCAAATCTCCCGAAGGTATGAGTAATTAGTGCAAATCCTTGATTTAACGTATTGAATGCATCATCATCATCATCATTTTGAGTATCACTGTATAGTGCTAATCTGAGTTGTTGTTGTAAGGAACCAGTTGAGTATCATTTGATTGCTTTGATGGATCATATGGAGTGATCTGGGCGGATGGTGTCTGTTGAGTAAAGACTTGTTGCTACTGTAGGAATTAAGGAAATTGTGGTGCACAAGACTGAGCAAGTAAAGCAAGTGAATTAGCATTAGGAAAAGGTGCATAAGTTCAACGGAGAGCTCGATCTTTGTCCACTTCCTTTTGATGGTGCTTCAGATAATCATACAACAATCCGTATTTTGCATTATGAAGATTCTTGGCTTGATGGATGAACGTAACATACTTTTCCCAATCTGGACCGAGACAACTTAGAAACTTTGTGTAGATTGCAATTCTAGGTAAGATGATGTTGTGTCTATCCAAATCATTGATAATGCTTGTGAACCAATGATAGTGTGACTCTAGTGACTCCTCTGGATCAATCATGAACATTTTATAAGCTAGGTAAAGTTTTGATTTCATGTCTTCCTGATTCAGTTTAGTGCCTTCCATTAAGAGGTGAACATGTTCCCACATGTCTTTTGCAGTCTTCTGAGCATCAACACTGCAAAGAATCAGATTAGGCAATCCTAAAAGAATGTATTCCATTGCAAGCTCATCAGAGTCTTGGTGAACAAGCTGTTCTGCAGTGAGTTAAGACTGAAGGACAGTTGTGGTAGTGTCATCCCTTGGTGGATTAGTTGTTGGATCACTGGGAATTGTCACAGTAGGAATTTGGAAAGGACTTCAAGAATGACCTTCTTCAAATATTTGCCATGTGATTTCTTGAGATCACAGAACCTAAAGAACCGACTGACCCATTGAACATAGTTTCCTAGAGTGAGCATTGGAGGTCTATCAAGAGATCCGGCTTCATGTACGGATTGTTGGCTGTTGATAGCCTCACACATCTTTGGAAACCAATGAGGTTCATTATGTGTCACAATTGATGCATGAATATCATACTTGGCTGGGAAGTGATATCGAAAGTAGTTAGCATATTAATGTTGTTGTTGAGGGTGTTGTTGAGGGAATTGTTGTGGTTGTGGTTGTGCATATTGATGTGGAAGATAATTCCAATGTTGTTGTGGTTGTTGCTAGAATTGTGGTTGAGGATATTATTGTTGCTGCTGAGGATATTCATGAAGAAAGTAGTTATAATATGGTGGTTGAGACATCTTGACACTTGTGTTGATGATGGATCTTTGTAGATGAATGAAACGTGATTTGTTGTTGAAGGTGTGATTGTTTGTAAAAAAAACTCCTTACTCATAAAGTAATGTAGCTTACTCGTAAACTCCTTAGTCGTAAACCTCCTCTTACTCGTAAGAATATCTTGCTCGTAAACTTTGTGGTTAAACGTAATCTTATTCGTAAACTCAAGACTTATTCATAAAGAACCTTACTCATAAGATAAATCTTATTCGTAAAGTGTTACGCGTAAGTGTTTAGCTTATTCGTAAGAATAGGTTAAAAACCAAAATCTTTCAAACTTGTCCAAGTTAGAAAGATATCCACAAGTCAAAGTGTTTCACAAGCTTATCCAAGTAAGGAAAACACTGAGTCACAAACAGCTTTGAAGATTCTGAAGAAGATTTCTTATTCGTAAAGTTTCTTATTCATAAACTCTTACCTTGTTCGTAAACGTTACTCGTAAGATTAGGGTATTGCTTATTCGTAAGAATAGGGTTTAAATTACTCGAAAGATTAGGGTATTAAGCTTATTCGTAAACACACCAGAAATGACCAAAACAAATATTTAAGCACCAAAACGCTTTGTACACTCGATTATTTTGATGAAATAGCTTCAATAACAGTTAAAGAACAAGAAAGTTTTGAACTTTAACACCCAAAGTGAAATTTTTGCCTATCCTTAAACCGTGATGAACAATAAGTAATGAATGAAAAACGATCAAAACCACATAAAGTTTCAAACTTTTCGCCAAAACTAAGATTCTAAGCACTATATTAACATTAAAACTTTCCAAGCTTCAAGATTGGAATGCAAAAATCAAATTTTACGCGTAGGAAATGGTGTAGAATGAGAGAAACTTACGTATAACCAAACAATACTTCAACAAAAAAATGTTTCAAACAACTAAATGGCGATTGATACCACTATTAGGTTACCATAATATGAACACACAAGTATGTTTAGATGTAATATAGAAAGAGATAAAGGATGAGACGGTATGGAACTTCACACACACACTAATAGTGAAACGTTAAGCATAAAATGAAGCACCAACACCCTCATAAGAGGGTTTATAATGTATTTATAGGCAAGGGAGCTAGGGCAACACTTCTAGTCCCTTCCTTGTTCATTTGGGCCTAAGCATAGGCCCATAGGCTTACTACATAAGCCTGCCACTAATTACAAACATATAAGCCTAATTAGCAACCTATTACAATACTAATGACTGACACTTGAATAATAGTTACACGTAATCCCAACAGTTGTGTTGTGGTGTAGTGTTAGGTAGTAGTTCCTCTTTTGTAATGGAACTCAATATCTAGCCTTGTATCGGCTAAAGTGTAGGCGACGTTGTGATAGGTTTGGTTCTACCTCGAGGAAGAACTCAATGTCTAGCTTTGTACCGGATAAAGAGTAGGCGACGTTGTGAAGGCTTCCCTGCTACATTAAGGAACTTGTGTTGTGTAGTGCTTATAAACTCTCGAGTGGGGTACTCGGGAAGTGGAGTAAGGCAAGGAAGGTGTCCTTGTAGCTGAACCACTATAAATACTCGTGTCGTGGTTTTGTCTTCCTTTACTCATTATCTTTGCATTACTTACTTATATGATTATCTATCAATATCCAACACACATATAAAATAGATTGACATAAGTCAATCTAAATAGTTTAAAACGGAGTTTTAATCAGTAAAACTATTCAACCCCCCCCCCTTCTAGTTTTCTACACAAACCCTAATAATGGGCTTCAAGACTTAATCTTTAAGACTTATCACAAACACTCCTATCATAATTAAAACTCTCCAAACACTCCTTATCTCTTCCCAAAGAACCTAGACCAAATATCCCCTCCTAAACCCCTCTATGGACTGGCCATATTGACTTAGGACAAGTGGACTTCATGTCTAGTTTATCTCGTGTCCAAACCGAGTCAATTTTGAGCTTAACGTGAAAATGCATTCTAATGTTTTATCGTGTGTGCCCCCAATAGGCTCACACACCTCTAGCTATTTCATGCTAATCCAACTTCCATATTTCAACAGCTCCCACTTGGGAGTTGGAGTAGCGGATAGCACAAATACCAACGATGAAAACATCTAGCAACACTCTCACTTGCTATTTAACTAACTGTGTGTGAGATATAGTTTCATAAATCATTCTCAGTTACATGGTTATTTATGTCTTGTTTTTATCATCCTTTGTTATAGATACCGTTAAACCATGGATATGGATCCTAACTCATTCCATATGAGTAAACCATTTAGATTCTCTTTATAGAATTTAATTCAAATATACCAAATGTAATCAAGAATCATCTTGCATTACTCTTTGGGTTTGGCCAAACAGTTATCTGATTAATTCTAGAGAGGGCCCATGGTATCTTTCTGCACATATCAAGTGGAGTAACAAATCCTTTGTTGACAACAAGTGACGCGGATGCTGCTTCACATCACTACAAAAAATAGTTTTTATAACTACCTTATTCAGGACAACGTTTGGCATATAAATACAAAAGTGATATCCACACAAAATAGAACTTGCTTGTATCTTAAGTCTAAGGATGACTTAACAAACCATTTCAACATTTTACTCGTGACAAGGAGCCAAAAGTAAATGTCTGAAATTTAGGGTATCCAATATGCATTCTTTGTGAATACACATGAGTTTGGCGGGAACAATCTGTTAATACAAATAAGCCGTAAAAACGTTTATTTATATTTTACGATCTTCTAGTGTTTTGTCAATAACAAAAGTAAGATCATTTTAATGAAACAAATAAAATACGTAAATGGTTTGAACTAATAGTTTTCTAACACACTTACGCTTTCACGTAAAACACTAAAACTAGTATAAGTCATTTTATGCTTAAGATATACATATGTACAACAACTAGTGTTTACATATTGGGATAACATATACTTAACTAAGTATATACCAAAATGGGTAAAAACAAGTATATACTAAAATGGGTAAAAACAAGTATATACTAAATAGGTAAAAACTAGCAAATGGTTTTGACCCATAACCCGTGGTTTTATTTATACCACTTAACCAAGTTCATTGTATCCTTAAGATACATTGTATCTAGAAAGAAAACCATGGATCAACCCATAACCCATGACCCATGACCCATAACCAAAAATACCCATGGGCAAAGAGGAGCGTTCCACGGATCCCTGGCTTTGTGCTAGCCGGATCCCAAGTGGAAGGGATCCATGGGATCCGGGGAAACAGAAGAGAATTTTCTCTATAAATAGTGAGCCATTTCTTCATTATTTCTCACCCCTTTCTAACACACTTTCTCCCCTGAGTTAAATCTCACTAACCTTAGATCCAAGAGATCTATGTTTGTAGTCTTGTTTTTGTGTGATCTTTTAGGTTCCTCTTAAAGGCAAGATCACCACCTTTGAAGTCGAGCAAGCTCAATTCCATGAGCTGCCAAGCTTCTTCATCATCAAGGCTACTAAAGTCCTCTTGTTGATGATATCTTTCTTTCTTCAAAGAAGTGTAGTGTTGAAGACATTAGTGAAAGATGTCTCAAATGTCAAGACGAAGATATTAGTGAAGGGTATCTATCGTCTATAGGATAAGCACTTGTGGTAGGTGCTTAGAAGTAAAGACAAGAAGCATTAGTGAAAGGTGCTTAGAAGTCAAGACTTGAAGCATTAGTGAAAGGTGCTTCGAAGTAAAAGACACAAGACATTAGTGAAAGGTGTCTTGTAGATCTAGTCAAAGGCATTAGTGAAAGGTGCCTTAGATGTACATTCGATATGGTGTGTTTCGATGTACTAGATAGACTAGCATTAGATCCAAGGATATTGATATCCTTGACGATGTTGTAAAGGAGTATATCTCCTTTGGGATTAGTCGTTGGTGTAGTGTGGTAGTAGTTCCTCCATTGCAATGGAACTAGGTGCTTAGCCTAGTACCTAATAAAGGGTAGGCTACGTTGTGAAGGATTAATTCTCCTAAGGTGTGAAAGAACTCGGTGGTTAGTCTAGCACCGTATAAAGGGTAGGCGACGTTGTGTTAGGTGTGGTTCGCCTTGGTGTGAAAGAACTCGGTATTTAGCTTTGTACCGGAAAAAGATTAAGCGACATTGTGAAGGCTTCTCTGCCATAAGGAGATTGGTGTAGTGTTTACGAACTCTCGAGTAGGTGACTCGGGGAGTGGAGTAGGGCAAGGAAGGTGTCCTTGTAGCCGAACCACTATAAATACTCGCGTTGTGGTTTTGTGCTTCTTACTCTTTATCTTTTCATTGCATATCTTAATATGCTTGTTTATCAACATCTAACACACACAACCAAATAGATTGACATAAGTCGATCTAAATAGTTTAAAAGGAAGTTTTAATTGGTAAAACTATTCAACCCCCCCTTCTAGTTTTCCACAATTGGTATCAGAGCTTCGTTACCAAGTTTCTTTAAGTATATTGTACTTTAAAAACTTGATACGATCCCTGGTTAATTGAAAACTACAAAGAAGGTTTTTCATAAAAACAAACACCATGTATTTTAAAACTATATGTTTGGATGTTGATTTGATAACAACATTTTTCTTATTTATTTTTTTATTGTTGCACTAATCTTCCTTGTCATGTTGATTAGTCAAAGCTCATACCCACCAAGCTTTAGGAGTTGCTTGGTAACAAGAATACCTTCCTTAAGAAGGTATCTTAAACGCAAAGGAGCGGGAATAGTCTAAGTGACATTTGCTGTGTCATTTGTAAAGACATTCCTAAGTGCGCTAAAGGTATGTTTTTCTTTTTACTTTGCTTGATAATTAAGTATACCTAGTTAGGTATTTATATGATTATCTTTTGTGCAAATTACATGTTTTACTTGAAGCTTCATTAGGAAGCCTTTTTCTCACATACGTGTTTTATTTCTCATATAAAGTCGTGGTATATATAACTTATGTTCTGTTTCTTTTAATCCAATAAAACAAACACGAAATTCAAAAATTCCTCTTTCCCCATAAAAACTCCCACCGTCGACCACTTTATCAAACCCTCACTTTTTCAAATCTTCCAATTTCAAAAATTTCCTCTCATTCAAAAACTTCATCTTCCTCCTCATTCCATCTCAATCGAAATCAAGAAGATCCGTCATCAACATGGTTTACATCGTACTCGTGCTCATCGCCCTAACACTCATTGCACTTGTGTTCCCTATGATGAAGTTCACATACGGAGACATTTACTTTGTGTTGTTAATCTATATTGGGGTCATATACCCAATCCTTTGTATCATCCTTAGTATTGAAATGCAATATTATTAATCTAGTTTATCTAGGTTACTATTATGTGTTTATCATTCCTTTTGATTTATATGTTTTATATTTTTGTGATACATTAGAGGTCATGTATGCATGCTAAAAGAAAATGTAGGACAAAACATATCTCATGGTATAAAAACTATAAAACCTTTTATCAAATCTGTATCAGTTACTACAGATCCACGGATCCCGAAAGATATACTAGCCGGATCCCTTTTGTAAAGGAACCGTGGGATCCGTCCTACTGGAAAACAGTTTTCATGCAAGATTAAAAACCACTATCTTTTTAAAAGTAATAATCCACTAGAATTTCAAAACCATGAGTTAGTTAAGTTTTAAATACCATTGTTAATAAAATCTAGTAATAACATTAGATTATCGTAGGTTGGTCACAAACATGTTCTTTCTTTAACCTATCATTTCTATAGGTTTAATTATGACGCATGAATATGAGTTTGATTTTTCACTCACTAGCGTCTACACTCCGAACATCTCTTTGAGCCCAACACACCTGGCAATCATGTCCGTGGGTTCAATAATCTCGAAAACCGTCACTTCCATGAAGGACGTATTGTAGACACCTCTCTACAATTTGAAGAAGGTATCAATACCTCCTTCCGAGCCATAGGAATAGAATGTCTTCTTGAAATCAACGAGAAGATATGTCCTAGGTTCATAATGGAATTCTTCCGTCAAGTTGAACTCTCGTAACGAGGATCGCTCTTTATCTCTTTGGTTTTATATCAAAAACCAAAAGTTCACTTTAACCCTTGGGCATTTTGCTCACATCCTCCAGATTCCAAATCATGGACAATGTGCCTTCACCGAAGATTGGTCTCTTGATTCTCTCTTTAACTTTCGTGAAGAAAATAGTCGATATTGTTCACACATACCCTCTCCGGAAGATTTAAATCGCATAATATGCAAACCTCGACCATATTACTCCAATCAAAACATTATCCATACACGGGATATCCGAGAAGAGTACAAGCCTCTTGCTCTCATTCTACGTGAAAATGTTTGGAGTCTTAGGGGAAATCGAGATATTCTTCCCGCTTGTTGTGCTCACATGTTGTACTGTTTGCTAACACAACAACCATACAATCTCGCCTACTTCTTCGCAAGGCGAATTGCAAATCTTCAAGGTTCCAAGAATAAACTCATCCCTTATGGAATGTTCTTGACACGCCTCTATCAAAATGTTATGCACTTCCATCCTCAATTTCAAAGTCCGTTGTACGTACTTGTGAACAAGATGATGGAACCGCTAAACATATCTCTCATGAAGACTTTCTTCATTCTTGATTCCACCAATACCCATCAATCACATAATGATCCTCCCAGCGAAGACACTCAAGGAACCTAGAATAGTCAAATAGGATCAATTCTACTCTACTCATTATTTATCAATGTAATCCTATTTCTTTCATGAAATAAAACATCTTACATTTGATATCTTAGTTTTAGAACTCCTTTAAACAAAACTTGGAATATAATGCATTGTCAAGATCATTGCATACCTTTAGTAAAGGTTCTGTCTAGCAGATAGACGAATCCCAAATGTTGTACTAAACGGATCCCTACATCTAGGGAACCGTGGGATCCGGCAAAACAGAAAATGCAATTGCAAGCATTGTATGTCAAACACATCCTTAGAACACCTCACACTAAGCTAAACATAGTGTCTTAAGGTAGATTAAGACTTTATCAAGATAGGTTGATCTTTCCTACTCATTCCAACTCACATAGAACACACTCTAAGATATTCATAGATTTATCACTTTGTTTTAATCCATCAGTCTTCCGCTCTCAAAACCTCACATTTCATTTTTTTACCCTTCACATCTAGGTTAAAAAATCTTTTATAACAAAATTGATCATAAATCAATCTCACCTCAAAACTGATCAAAGTTGATCAAATCCTAGTTTTCCCATCTCAAAACCATTAGGATATTTTCCAAAACACAATCCTAAGTCACATCCTCAACTCTAGGATCATTTAGCTTCAATTGACACTCTCTTCTTTAGTGTCATCCTTGCTCATTCATTGGTACTCATGAAAGTTCCAAATCCTTCCATAAAGACAACCATTAGCTACATCACTCACCACCTTCAAGTACTTAAGCACCCCTTCATTTAAGACACTTAGGAAGACTAAAACACTCAAGATGTTATAGGTCTTAGATTTTAGAAACATCATTTCCACTCCTTCATAGCTTCTGATAGCCGGATCCCTAGGATTAGCCTAGACGGATCCCTCTGAGAAAGGAACCGTGGGATCCGGATGACAGTATAGGTCAAATCTTGCTAAAACAATCATTTCAACTTATCTTCCTAACTCAAACACTCCATCTCATCTTAAATGAGTTCCTAGATCTGTCCAACCTCTGAAGTTG
Source organism: Chrysanthemum seticuspe (assembly GCA_019973895.1). Classification (NCBI taxonomy): domain Eukaryota; kingdom Viridiplantae; phylum Streptophyta; class Magnoliopsida; order Asterales; family Asteraceae; genus Chrysanthemum; species Chrysanthemum seticuspe. The sequence continues at coordinate 117,286,367 of BPTQ01000004.1, read as the reverse complement.
ACTCTTGTGCATGTCAATCATCACATTCCAATGAATCCTAGTGGCTTAAAGCTTAAATGCACTTGCCAAATCTCTTAGTTTATAAACCACCTTGTTAGGACCTCCATAGTCATCAATATCACTCTAACTTTCAGCTCTTGAAATCATTTCATCATGAGAAAAACCTCAAGTAGTAACTTATCCACCAAAGAACCACCCATGAAAAAAGCTCGTGTTATACACGAAATCTCCTCAACCGGATCATCTCCCGTCAAACCAACAAATGAGAGAATCCTTCATCATCCAATCAAACCAATTCCTAAAAGGATAGTACCCACAAAACTACCTATGCCTAACACCACCATACCTCCTAGGCCAAACAATATCATCTCCACTAAACCATCAACATTGGTTACTAGAAATATTTCATTTACTTCACCACTATCATCACCACACCTCTACAATTTAGAGGACTTGCCCGCTAGGCCGTCTCATGTGACAATCCGTACTTTCAGGTCATTTCTCGACACCGTTCATGTCTCATTATTTCAACATTTTAGTAAACTTGGTTTACTTGTTTCAAATTCGCGTAACCTTGGAGGTTTAGCGGCGAATTCATGATCATGACATCACGTACATTTCATATGGACTATGATTAGTCTACATTTCATTGACATCATGTGCATTTCATTAGTACATTCACGACATTTCATTTCACCCTTCAACGCGTAATTTTTATGTTTAATAATTTTTATCGCGTGAGTTTTTATTTTGATTATTTAACCCGTTACATTCAAAAATGATCCCGAGGTATTTTTAAACTCACATTTAGTTCATAAAAACTATATTTTTAGTTTTCCTAGTGTTTCACATTTAATTGGTATTTTAATCGTTAACGTTCAATTACTACGTCGTTTTCTTAAAAATCTTACGATAAATATTTTAGCACTCAATTTTCACAAGGAAAGTATTTTTACAATTTTTATCACCTCAATACAATCTATTTTGATTTACTAAAAACTTACTTGTACCACAAATTACCATTTACCTTTACATTTGTTTAACTTACATTATACTTACACATTTATTCAAAAGTCTTACAAATTATACAACAAATCATACAAGTAACATTTTAAAAAAAAATATATATATATTTGGAGACAACCCTCCCCCAAAAACCGGCCAAGGGGGAGGGAGTCTCATAAATGTTGTATGGGTCATGTTTTATCAATAATTCACAATGCTACAAAAGTCTTATAACCTAAATTATTTCACACACAACTCATTTTCTCATAGTGTAAAACAAAGATATTTCTCTCCTTCTTTGGCTCCCATAACCGGCCACCTACAAGAACAAACAAGGGATCAAAGTTTTTGCTAGATCAAGTGTTTAAACAACCTAGAACATATCCTTTTCATGGTTTTGAAATAAAAACCAAGGATATTTAAGAAAAACCTTTGTTACCTACACCTCTTCACTTGCACTAGTAAGCATATTCTCATCATTTTTAAGTTTCCTTATCATTTTCATATGTTTCTTATCATTATTGGAGCTTATATGCATGTATTGTGATTTATACCATTTATTACATGATTTTAAGGTTTTATATACTTATTAGTCATCCTATAATTATTCCCAAGTTATTCTTTGGTCTTGATGGTGATTAGGAACCCATGACACCCTAAGAAGGTGTATGGTAGGATTAGATTAGCTTTGGAGTTGATTTGAAGGGATTAGAATAGGTTTTGTCCGAGAAAAACTATTTTCGTAAACTATATTTTGTGATCTGTCCTTAAAATGAAATTCTGGAAAAACTCACTGATGGTACGACCCTTTGGCCTTGATTTTTAGAAAATATACTTTAAAACGAATCCGTGGCCGCTTGAACGGATAAAAACGGAGTTATAACGAAGCCGTGGTGAATTTTTAAAGTTTTACGACGAAAAGTATTATTTTCTGAAAAACTCAGCTTGCTGTTTCTGTACATTTCGGGTCAAAAACGAGCCTTAAGCTTCACAAATTATTTCGACTAGTCAAAAATATATTAGTTTACTTTGATACGAAGCTAAGGACATATTTTACGTAGAAAACGGATTTAAAACGACAAATATATGGCCGTTTTCATAAAGTTGCCGTAAGTATTATTTTCTGAAAATTATATTATTTTTGACGTAACAAGTATTTCATTAGCTATATCGTCCATGTTTGCGGCAGTTTTTAACCATGATGCAAAACTTTTTATAACAAAGTGTCTTCTAGTAAAATCAAGTTCACCGGCCATATTTTTCAAAACAAAAAGCCGTTTGTCAAGCGGAGTTATGGTGAATTATTTACGGATGTTCAAACATTGGCCGAAACTCATTTTCTGCACAACATTAGCCAAAACCACCATCTTTAGCCATTGATATCTTTATGACCGATACCTTTTGAACGAAAACTCCTGAACTGAAACTTTTAGATATCGATACAAACTTTCCAAAACCGTCGAGTTCGTTCTCTAACGATCGACGTACACCATTTTACGACCACTTTTCCAGGAGCCATTTTTGTTAATTTCATGATTTTTCCGACGACATTGTTTTGCGACGAAAAATGGTAATTTCACCAAAAATCATTATAAAACCATTGTAGGATGACATTTTGACGTAAAAACATGTAAAGTCATTTTGAAGGGTCAAGACGTCAAAAAAAGTATTTTTTTCGACGACGAGTAATATTTTCAAAAACCCGTAAATGGTATAAATAACATACGGAGTGCATGCATAACATCACATTGCAACTCATGACATATCATATCATTGATAATAGGTCCCGGTTGACGCATTACATTATAAACCTCAGTGTACTCACTTTTGCCGTTATATCCAGTTTATCCAAGTGAGTTTTCATAGCCCCGTTTTACATGCTTTCGATTATTTTCAAACCCACGGGGGAGAATACATTGCACTACATTATTTTTGTACGATACCAAGTATGTTAAATTCATTACATTGCTTAAGTTACCACATATGCCAATTTGAAAGTCCCCATTACTTGAACATGAACCGTTAATCTTTGAAGCGAGGATGAGTGGATAGATCTATCGAGGGTGACGCCTCCATCCGGGTTGGTGAATCCCAACCAGGTGAACGGATGCATTTCATTTGATTACATTACGGAGTTGTCTGGCAAACACTCTGCAGGGGCATACATTATTGAACAGTCTAGTTTCGGGGTCATGGGCTTAGAGCAATTGTAACATTATTTTTACGTGACTTGATTGTCATGCATGGTCTATACTTGTGTAGTCGTATAAAACATTAACATAAACCTATGATTTCTCACCAACATTATTGTTGACGTTTTTAGCAATGTATTTTCAGGTAACTGAGGCACGTTCATCATGACATGGTTTAGGGACCTATATTTTGAGTCGCGGCGTCGACTTACATTATGTACATTATGGTTCTTTATTTCAAAACATCGTTTGGATTTGTAACATATTTGTATTTTGGCAAACTTGTTAAACCTTTTGGGACCGATGTTGTACTCTGATTTTGTTTTTATGATATATCCAACGATGTGTTTTTAAAACGACACTTTAGGTCGTTCAATATAACTGTGATGTGGTGCTATGACAGTCAATGCCCCCAGGAATTCCATTCCGCTGCAAAACAGGTAAATTGGGGGTGTGACAGATTGGTATCCAGAGCTACAGTTATAGAGAACTAGGTTGCATCTTTGACCCTAGACTATAACTACATTATCATAGCATCTCATCATTTCATCATAAGTGCGTGTTCACTTTGCATGCGATTTATACGTACATTTTTCGAGTTATTCACTTTCATTTCACAACGGTTGTCACATAAATGCCTTCAAATACCCATCCCATTATTTTTCCTCATATTCTAACGTGGAGAATTCCTTGTCATTCCCTATCACGATTTTCACATCAATTGACTCCTCACCGATAACGTTGAATACCGAGATAAACCCTTTTGGGAGGACGAAGTTACACCTACACCATCACGATCACTATCGATTCACTATAGAATCGGGGCAATTTTTATCACTCAGTTGGGACAGATCATACTATTGGGTAGAACTTATAGACTTAATTCTAATGAACCTATTTTCTTAACTCACCACAAGGATTCCATTATCATCATCGTCATTATTTTCATCATCATTATCATTTCGAGCACCATCCATACCATCACATCTCATACACGATACTTATACACCTGACTTGCAGCTTGGGAAGCGTGCATGATTGACACACCATTACCATTTACCACTAAGATTATAGACACTACACCATCTCATAGGTTTGAGACTGTGAGAATTTTAGGGCTATGGTTGCTAGACCGCCTACTACTCCTACACTTGAGACATGATTAGACTACCAACAGGAACAGATAATAAGTATTTTTTTTAGCTGATGTAAACTTTATCATTTGTTATCTCCACGATAATCACAAGCTTTGTTTACTTCATTCCTTATTCCGATTGCCTAATTCTTCAAGCAGTTCGTAATGATACATCACTATCTTATTAGGGGTTAGGTCAACTTTATTCCTGACCAATTAGTAGACTATTACTGCTCGATAAGATTCTCCTATGTATCCTACAAACCATCCAACAAATTTTATTCCAAATTACCCTGCTACTATTTCCTGAAAATATTTCACTTGATTTTTATTTCGAACTATTTTATCACCATCTTAGAAATGTTGTTTCATAAAGCTTTAACGCAAACTGCTTTCAACTATTTTACCGACCATTTCGTCTTACTCCTGTACCATTAAACCAAAAATTTACGATTTTAAAAATACTTTATAAACAATGACCTTACTGATACTTTGCAAACTATTTTCTCATAGTATGATAAACCGATTAGTTGCTATTATTTTATAAAACAACAAACAATTGCAATAGCAAGTTATAAACTATTTTACCCTTTTGGTGAGCTATATTAGCCACTGTCTGATTTAAAATCATAAAACTTGGTACGCTTACCTCACAGACTATTCGCCTTTACTCTACTGACTATTATATTAACAACCTCTAAACCATCTTGATATTAATTAAACTACGAAATCTTCTATTATTTGACAAACGATAAATTGTTTTATTGTAAGCTATTTTACAAATCATTTCACGAGTTATGTTATAATCTGAATTGTGTCTTACCCAAAATATCTCACTACCATTGTTAAGCCGTTTTCTATCACTATATAGCTGTTTTAAAATCACCTTAACAAGTTGTTGCTTTAACGCCATTTATCTCTCACTTAACCGATAAGTTAGGATTGGACGGGTGACCTTTTTAGGAAAGACTTCCTATACCATCTGTGAGGAGGATTCCTCGATACAAGAAAACAATGAAAGGATTTTGGAATTACCAACAAGGACTAGAACTAGGAGGTAGGATGATTCAAAACTCAACAAAAAATCTTAGGACATCACGAGACATTCCGAACCACTATTTTGAATTAGAATCCAAACTCTATCATTCCATAAGTGCTAGCTAGACCGAGTTACGAGATTAAATACGAAGCGAATACCCATGAAACAACACTATAGGGATGTACCAAGTCTTCTATTTGAGGTTACAGAACATTTCACTAAACATAGCTTCAACAATATGTGAACTTCCCTACAATGAGTATCCCTTAAAGGAAAATTTGGTTAAATTAAGGCTATCGATATAAACTTCCCCTAAGGCATTGTGTTCTCTAGAAATTCCAAGTAACCTCACTTTCATATCAAGAGATGCCACAGGTTTGAACATGTCGGACAATCAATGACTCCCCACCTACTAGTGAAACCAGAACAAACATTCTTCGACATAATTTGAGATGATATCTAGCTTCTTGCTAACATGATAACAATATTAGGGATGAACTATATTTGAAGCACTTACAACACCTCATAACCCATCCTTTCGGAAACCGTCGATCATTTTAAAAAAAAAAATACTCTCAAACTTACCACCTTCTATCACTTCTCTTTAGAGCGCCCATTCTTAACATAGGATTTGACTACGTCTCACATTTCCTCTTGTTTTGAAGAAGATATGGCACCGAAGAAAACTACACCTGAAATGACTCAAGCGGCTATTCAAAAGTTGGTAAGGGATAGTGTAGCAGAGGCATTAAGGATTGAAGAAGAACGAGCGACAGTAGCCGCTATTATCGAGGCCGCAACTGCTGCTGAAACTGCGAGACTTGCTTACATCAAAAGGTTTCAAGAGTTGACTGTTCTGTGTCCAGCTATGGTTTCAGATAATGAGAAACTATTGAAAAATTTCATTGGAGGACTTTCACAAAATATCCAAGGAAATGTAACTTCTTTCGATCCACAAACAATCGAAGAATCTACCCGTATTACTCAAATACTCATGGCTCAAGTTGTGAAAAGGGAAAACATTATCAACAATAACCGCATCAACGACAACAATCAAACCAACAACAACAAAAGGAAATGGGAAAATGACCAGGGAGGTTATAACAACAACAACCAAAGCTGTAACACTAACCATCACCAGCAACAGAATAGAAGACAAGAAGCCGCCAGGGTTTATGTTGCTGCACCAACAAAGGAAAGAACTTATATTGGAAACTTACCACGATGTCATCAATGCACGCTACATCATGAGGGTCCATGTGGTATATGCTTTATCTGTCAAAAAGTGGGACACCTTGCTAAGGACTGCAAAGGAAAAGGATATGCTGGAACACACCCACTATGTGCTAGATGTAAGCTTCATCACTCAGGTCTTTGCCCTGTCAAGTGCCGCCAGTGCCAAAAATTAGGACACCTCGCCAGGGATTGTAGAGGAAAAACTATAATGACATGTTTCGGATGTGGGGAGCAAGGACACTATCGGAGTCAATGTCCTCAAAACCAAGGTCAACAAGTTGAATGTGCTCATGGGAATGCATACATGTTAGGAGGAGGAGAAGCTTGTCAAGGTATCAATGACGTGGAAGACTGAAGAAGCTCGGAAATTAACAGTCTTGTTTTTCTTTATGTATCATGTGGTACTAAGTTTATGTTTTCATCGTATCCGAATCCTTATAACCTAAGATGTACTACTTTTGATAAACCACTGGTTGTAAGATATTCTCATCCATCGTACTTTATTTTCTTTCCGATTTATTATCATTTTCGAGGATTTTAATTCTTTTTACTTTAACTATCATTTTAACGGCACTTCTCCATGTCTTCTCTCCTCGATGTTCATCACAATTTTAACATCAATTTACTCAACACCAAACAACATATGAGTCGATTAGTTCAAGCATTGCATAGTTACTCCTAAATTATACATAGCCTGATCACCTATGTCTAATTCAGGAAGAATCATGCGATGAAGGGAGTAGTAGACTTATATGTGTAAGCAATTCCGTAATCGAGCCAAATTTTCAAAAGTCCTCCTTCAAACCAATTTAGCCTAATCTCATGACAGTTCTTGTTTGATGAGTTGTGAGATTAAGTGAAAATTGGTTGGTAAAAAAAGTCTTTTGAGGGTTTTGCTCGGGAATGGGAAAGTTTACCACATCAAACCCTAAACCCGATAGACCAACACGAACTGAATTCAGGGACTGAATTCCTTTTTGGATGGGCGAATGTGACAATCCGTACTTTCAGGTCATTTCTCGACACCGTTCATGTCTCATTATTTCAACATTTTAGTAAACTTGGTTTACTTGTTTCAAATTCGCGTAACCTTGGAGGTTTAGCGGCGAATTCATGATCATGACATCACGTACATTTCATATGGACTATGATTAGTCTACATTTCATTGACATCATGTGCATTTCATTAGTACATTCACGACATTTCATTTCACCCTTCAACGCGTAATTTTTATGTTTAATAATTTTTATCGCGTGAGTTTTTATTTTGATTATTTAACCCGTTACATTCAAAAATGATCCCGAGGTATTTTTAAACTCACATTTAGTTCATAAAAACTATATTTTTAGTTTTCCTAGTGTTTCACATTTAATTGGTATTTTAATCGTTAACGTTCAATTACTACGTCGTTTTCTTAAAAATCTTACGATAAATATTTTAGCACTCAATTTTCACAAGGAAAGTATTTTTACAATTTTTATCACCTCAATACAATCTATTTTGATTTACTAAAAACTTACTTGTACCACAAATTACCATTTACCTTTACATTTGTTTAACTTACATTATACTTACACATTTATTCAAAAGTCTTACAAATTATACAACAAATCATACAAGTAACATTTTAAAAAAAAAATATATATATTTGGAGACAACCCTCCCCCAAAAACCGGCCAAGGGGGAGGGAGTCTCATAAATGTTGTATGGGTCATGTTTTATCAATAATTCACAATGCTACAAAAGTCTTATAACCTAAATTATTTCACACACAACTCATTTTCTCATAGTGTAAAACAAAGATATTTCTCTCCTTCTTTGGCTCCCATAACCGGCCACCTACAAGAACAAACAAGGGATCAAAGTTTTTGCTAGATCAAGTGTTTAAACAACCTACAACATATCCTTTTCATGGTTTTGAAATAAAAACCAAGGATATTTAAGAAAAACCTTTGTTACCTACACCTCTTCACTTGCACTAGTAAGCATATTCTCATCATTTTTAAGTTTCCTTATCATTTTCATATGTTTCTTATCATTATTGGAGCTTATATGCATGTATTGTGATTTATACCATTTATTACATGATTTTAAGGTTTTATATACTTATTAGTCATCCTATAATTATTCCCAAGTTATTCTTTGGTCTTGATGGTGATTAGGAACCCATGACACCCTAAGAAGGTGTATGGTAGGATTAGATTAGCTTTGGAGTTGATTTGAAGGGATTAGAATAGGTTTTGTCCGAGAAAAACTATTTTCGTAAACTATATTTTGTGATCTGTCCTTAAAATGAAATTCTGGAAAAACTCACTGATGGTACGACCCTTTGGCCTTGATTTTTATAAAATATACTTTAAAACGAATCCGTGGCCGCTTGAACGGATAAAAACGGAGTTATAACGAAGCCGTGGTGAATTTTTAAAGTTTTACGACGAAAAGTATTATTTTCTGAAAAACTCAGCTTGCTGTTTCTGTACATTTCGGGTCAAAAACGAGCCTTAAGCTTCACAAATTATTTCGACTAGTCAAAAATATATTAGTTTACTTTGATACGAAGCTAAGGACATATTTTACGTAGAAAACGGATTTAAAACGACAAATATATGGCCGTTTTCATAAAGTTGCCGTAAGTATTATTTTCTGAAAATTATATTATTTTTGACGTAACAAGTATTTCATTAGCTATATCGTCCATGTTTGCGGCAGTTTTTAACCATGATGCAAAACTTTTTATAACAAAGTGTCTTCTAGTAAAATCAAGTTCACCGGCCATATTTTTCAAAACAAAAAGCCGTTTGTCAAGCGGAGTTATGGTGAATTATTTACGGATGTTCAAACATTGGCCGAAACTCATTTTCTGCACAACATTAGCCAAAACCACCATCTTTAGCCATTGATATCTTTATGACCGATACCTTTTGAACGAAAACTCCTGAACTGAAACTTTTAGATATCGATACAAACTTTCCAAAACCGTCGAGTTCGTTCTCTAACGATCGACGTACACCATTTTACGACCACTTTTCCGGAGCCATTTTTGTTAATTTCATGATTTTTCCGACGACATTGTTTTGCGACGAAAAATGGTAATTTCACCAAAAATCATTATAAAACCATTGTAGGATGACATTTTGACGTAAAAACATGTAAAGTCATTTTGAAGGGTCAAGACGTCAAAAAAAAGTATTTTTTTCGACGACGAGTAATATTTTCAAAAACCCGTAAATGGTATAAATAACATACGGAGTGCATGCATAACATCACATTGCAACTCATGACATATCATATCATTGATAATAGGTCCCGGTTGACGCATTACATTATAAACCTCAGTGTACTCACTTTTGCCGTTATATCCAGTTTATCCAAGTGAGTTTTCATAGCCCCGTTTTACATGCTTTCGATTATTTTCAAACCCACGGGGGAGAATACATTGCACTACATTATTTTTGTACGATACCAAGTATGTTAAATTCATTACATTGCTTAAGTTACCACATATGCCAATTTGAAAGTCCCCATTACTTGAACATGAACCGTTAATCTTTGAAGCGAGGATGAGTGGATAGATCTATCGAGGGTGACGCCTCCATCCGGGTTGGTGAATCCCAACCAGGTGAACGGATGCATTTCATTTGATTACATTACGGAGTTGTCTGGCAAACACTCTGCAGGGGCATACATTATTGAACAGTCTAGTTTCGGGGTCATGGGCTTAGAGCAATTGTAACATTATTTTTACGTGACTTGATTGTCATGCATGGTCTATACTTGTGTAGTCGTATAAAACATTAACATAAACCTATGATTTCTCACCAACATTATTGTTGACGTTTTTAGCAATGTATTTTCAGGTAACTGAGGCACGTTCATCATGACATGGTTTAGGGACCTATATTTTGAGTCGCGGCGTCGACTTACATTATGTACATTATGGTTCTTTATTTCAAAACATCGTTTGGATTTGTAACATATTTGTATTTTGGCAAACTTGTTAAACCTTTTGGGACCGATGTTGTACTCTGATTTTGTTTTTATGATATATCCAACGATGTGTTTTTAAAACGACACTTTAGGTCGTTCAATATAACTGTGATGTGGTGCTATGACAGTCAATGCCCCCAGGAATTCCATTCCGCTGCAAAACAGGTAAATTGGGGGTGTGACATCTCATCCGCTTCAGCCAACAACATTCTCCTCATTAGTAGGAATAATGGTTCAAAATCAAGGTGTTGAGTCAACACTTGCTCCGGCTTCCTTTTCGCCGTCTCCATCATATAATCCTATATGGATTATGAGAAATCATCAAAGTCAACCACCCGACCATATGGAAGTTGACACTTCCTTACCACCACCATCATTCTTGGTCGAGGCATTCTAAAATGCACCTCCACCAATCCCTCCATCGTTTGAAGCTCCGCAAGCCGCTTCACTTGATCCTTCGCATCAAGCCATTTTATTTCCTCCACCACCACTACCTAGCCATGACAAAGATTGCTATCATTGTCAACATGTTGAAAGTTTGATACATGAAGTACGAGAAGACCAACGTTTCATGTTCTATCATCTCCTCGAACGTTTCGACGAGATCAAACCTAAACAAAACTTGAGCTAGAAGATTTTAGTGGTGTCCTGGCATCAAATGTTAGATAGTCTAGAAATTCCTAGTCATGTATTGTCTATTTTCTTATTTTTAGAGTCATGTATATCATAACTCTTGTTTTATTAAATGGAATTACATGCTACTTGTTATTTTTCTGAAAATATGTATTCATATCTCATTTATGTGATAACATTACTTGTTATATCACCTTTGCTGATTTTAGTCATCAGCTAGACGGATCCCTCAGTATTGCCTAGACGGATCCCTACTAGGAGGGAACCGTGGGATCCGTAAAGTCAGAAAGTTTTTTTTTTCTCACTTAAATCACATTTGCAGGAAATTGTGAATTATACTTGTTTTCTAACCCTTGTTTTGCAGTTATTCAATTAACACATAAAGAATTTGACATCCTAAAGCTAGGGGAGCTTGGTGTCAAAACAATACGTTGCAAAATTACTTGCAACATTTGATTTAAATTTCATGACTTCCCGTTGCAAATATTGCAATCATCTAGGGGGAGCACACCCGTCACATAGACGTAATCTTTTGCATAAGTTAGTTGCAAATGAACTAGATTAGAATTAGTTTCTTGACGCCCTTACTTAGGGATGGACTCGTCAAGGGGGAGTAACGACGAGATCCTTTCCCGTTACTTGCTCTCTATTTTTTTTCTTTCCTCTCACATGTTTTTCTTAAAAACGATGTGTTGCTTTCTTTCAAACACTTTTTGTTTCGACAAAAACGGGGAGAAGAAAGTAAAAACTACAAATTCAAACTTTTACGAATTTTAGCTTTTCCTTAAAATAATCTTATGTTTTGTCATCAACAAAAAGGGGGAGATTGTTAATACAAATAAGCCGTAAAAACATTTATTTATATTTTACGATCTTCTAATGTTTTGTCGATAACAAAAGTAAGATCATTTTAACGAAACAAATAAAATACGTAAATGGTTTGAACTAATAGTTTTCTAACACACTTACACTTTCACATAAAACACTAAAACTAGTATAAGTGATTTTATGCTTAAGATATACATATGTACAACAACTAGTGTTTACATATTGGGATAACATATACTTAACTAAGTATATACCAAAATGGGTAAAAACAAGTATATACTAAAATGGGTAAAAACAAGTATATACTAAATAGGTAAAAACTAGCAAATGGTTTTGACCCATAACCCATGGTTTTATTTATACCACTTAACCAAATTCATTGTATCCTTAAGATACATTGTATCTAGAAGGAAAACCATCGATCAACCCATAACCCATGACCCATGACCCATAACCAAAAATACCCATGGGCAAAGAGGAGCGTTCCACGGATCCCTGGCTTTGTGATAGCCGAATCCCAAGTTGAAGGGATCCTTGGGATCCGGGGAAACTGAAGAGAATTTTCTATATAAATAGTGAGCCATTTCTTCATTATTTCTCACCCCTTTCTAATACACTTTCTCCCCTGAGTTAAATCTCACTAACCTTAGATCCAAGAGATCTATGTTTGTAGTCTTGTTTTTGTGTGATCTTTTAGGTTCCTCTTAAAGGCAAGATCACCACCTTTGAAGTCGAGCAAGCTCAAGTCCATGAGTTGCCAAGCTTCTTCATCATCAAGGCTACTAAAGTCCTCTTGTTGATGATATGTTTCTTTCTTCAAAGAAGTGTAGTGTTGAAGACATTAGTGAAAGATGTCTCAAATGTCAAGACGAAGATATTAGTGAAGGGTATCTATCGTCTATAGGATAAGCACTTGTGGTAGGTGCTTAGAAGTCAAGACAAGAAGCATTAGTGAAAGGTGCTTAGAAGTCAAGACTTGAAGCATTAGTGAAAGGTGCTTCGAAGTAAACACACAAGACATTAGTGAAAGGTGTCTTGTAGATCTAGTCAAAGGCATTAGTGAAAGGTGCCTTAGATGTACATTCGATATGGTGTGTTTCGATGTACTAGATAGACTAGCATTAGATCCAAGGATATTGATGTCCTTGACGATGTTGTAAAGGAGTAGATCTCCTTTGGGATTAGTCGTTGGTGTAGTGTGGTAGTAGTTCCTCCATTGCAATGGAACTATGTGCTTAGCCTAGTACCTAATAAAGGGTAGGCGACGTTGTGAAGGATTAGTTCTCCTAAGGTGTGAAAGAACTCGGTGGTTAGCCTAGCACCATATAAAGGGTAGGCGACGTTGTGTTAGGTGTGGTTCGCCTTGGTGTGAAAGAACTCGGTATTTAGCTTTGTACCGGAAAAATGTTAAGCGACGTTGTGAAGGCTTCTCCGCCATAAGGAGATTGGTGTAGTGTTTACGAACTCTCGAGTAGGTGACTCGCGGAGTTGAGTAGGGCAAGGAAGGTGTCCTTGTAGCCGAACCACTATAAATACTCGCGTTGTGGTTTTGTGCTTCTTACTCTTTATCTTTTCATTACATATCTTAATATGCTTGTTTATCAACATCCAACACACACAACCAAATAGATTGACATAAGTCGATCTAAATAGTTTAAAAGGAAGTTTTAATTGGTAAAACTATTCAACCCCCCCCTTCTAGTTTTCCACACAATCCACATTCTCTAAGAATATAACCAACACTCACATTTGCCTTGCATAACAATATTCTCATATTGTTAACTGACAATGGACATATTTAGAATGATAAATCATTTCATGGAATGAACATGAAAATACGGAATAACAGATTATATAAATAAAATAACAAATACCTCGTATCTTTATTTATCAGAAAGTAAAGCTGTCTTACAATTCCAAATTATCAAAATACTAATTACACACAAATTTACATGAGACTACTAGTTGGTATCAAACCAATACCCATAGTCAATTTAGAATGCTTAGGATATGCTAACGCCTTCGTAAATGGATTAGCTAGATTTTCATATGTGTGAACTTTTAATATCTTCACGTCACCCATTTCAATGGTCTCTCGAAGATAATGAACTTTCTCGCGGTAATGTCTAGCACCCTTGGTGATTCCACTTTCATTAGCAATGGTAATGGCTCTCGTATTATCATAATACATATTTATGGGTTCTTCAATTGTGGGAACAATGCTAAGCCCAAAAATGAATTTTCAAATCCATACATCCTCTTTAGATGCATCATAAGCAGCTATATACTAGCTTCTGTAGATGAAGTTACAGATATACTCTGCTTTGTGCTTTTCCTGTCAACAACACCTCCATTTAAAACAAATACATATCCAATCATCAACATCTGTCATATATCCAACATCAGTGTAGCAAGAAACCCTGAGCTCTCGTTTCATATCACCTTCGTAAACCAGAAACATATCCTTAGTATTGCGTAAATACTTAAGAATATTCTTAACAGCAGTCCAGTGAAGTTCACCTGCATTCTGTTGGAATTGGCTTGTCATGTTCTGAGCGAATGCAACATCAGGACGAGTACATCTCAGAAAATACATAATAGATCCTATAGCCAAGGCGTATAGAACTCTTTGCATGTGTTCTCAACTTGTGATTTACTCAACTTAGGCTCATCTTGCATTGGGATAGTTCCTCATTTGGAATTTTCCATTAAAAATATTTTCAAGATTTTCTCAACGTAAGGACTTTGACATAAACCAATTAATCATCTTGATCTATCTCTATAGATCTTGAATCCAAGAATATATACAGCTTCTCCTAGATCTTTCATGGCAAAACATTTTCCAAGATAGGTTTTTAGATCTTGTAACATTGGAATGTTGTTTCCCATGAGCAAAATGTCATCAACATATAGAATTAAGAAAGTGGCATAACTCCCACTAACTTTATGATATACACATGGCTCATCCTGATTCTGAGTGAAAGCGAATTTCTTAATCTCATCATCAAAACGTTTATTCCATTGCCTAGATGGTTGCTTAATTCTATAAATGGAATACTTGAGCTTGCATACTCGGTTAGGATATTTAGGATTAACAAAACCTTCAGGTTGCACCATATAGACTTCTTCAGAAAGATGCCCATTAGGGAAAGCGGTTTTGACATTCATTTGCTAAATCTCATAGTCATAGAACGCAGCTATGGCTATGAGAATCCTTATAGCTCTAATGTCTGCAACTGGAGAAAAGGTCTGTTCATAATCAACCCCGTAGGTTTGAGTGAAGACCTTTGCTATGAGACGAGCTTTAAAGGTGTGTACTGCACATCCATGTCAGTCTTTTTTAAATAGCCATTTGCTACCAACTGTTTTACAGTTAGGAGGAAGCTCAACTAAATCCCAGACTTTTTTGTCTTTCACGGATTGCATCTCCGCATTCATGGCATCAAGCCATTTCTTGGATTTAGGATCCAGCAATGCAGCTTTATAGTTATTAGGTTCACCAAGATCCCCCAACTCATGTTCCTCAGCATCGACGTATAAGCACATTCGATTAGGAGCACGGCGTGTCATTGCAGACTTACGAATGGAATTGATATCACTTTGAGGTTCATCAATTTCTTGAACATCCTCATCATGCCCTAAGCTAGTGTCTACAGAAGGATTTGTATCTTCTTCTTGAATAATTTCAAGATCTTCTAGACTCCTACTTGCTTCTTGATCTAAGAGATTATTCTTAAAGAACTCAACATTTCGAGCAACAATAACTTTATTCTCTGATGGAAGGTAGAAAGAATATCCCATTGTTTCCTTTAGGTATCCTACGAAGATACACTTAATAGATCTTGGTTCCAGTTTCTTAGGTTTGGTAAGTGTATCACGCTTAACAAGTACCTCACAACCCCAGACATATAAGTAAGATAACTTAGGGGCTTGCCCATGCCATACCTCGTATGGTGTCTTATCAACCTTCTTAGTTGGAACCATCTTGAGAATGCGGGCAACTGACTCAATGGCATAATCCAAAAAGGACTTTGGAAGAGTAGTTTGAATCATCATGGAGAGTACCAAGTCTATCTGTGTTCGATTTCTCCTCTCAGACACACCATTATGTTTTGGTGTGTAAGGAGGAGTGCGATGAGCAATAATCCGATGCTCCTTAAGATGATCCAAAGACTCTTGACTCATATATTCACCTCCACGATAAGAACGTAGTAACTTAATGGTCTTCCCAAGTTGGTTTTCTACTTCCTTTTGAAACACCTTAAATGTTTCAAACACTTCATGTTTATGTTTCAACAAGTAAACATAACCATACCGACTATAGTCGTTAGTAAAAGTGATGACGTAATTTGCTCCTTGTCTTGAAACAGTTCAAAATGGGCCACATATATTACTGTGTATTATTCCAAGTAGATCCTTAGCCCTTTCCACTTGATGTGAATATGGTTTTCTTGCCATCTTGCCAGACATGCATGAAACACACTTTTCAAATGACTTAATCTCAGTTGATTTGAGAAGTCCATCATGTTGTAACTTCTCCATGCATTTTTTGCTAATGTGTCCAAGACGACAGTGCTACAAGAGAGTAGAGGCCAAGGCAGGCTTGGTTCTTTTATTGCTTACAACATTCATTGAACTATCATTTGTTTTAGAACAAGATATATCAATTTCATAAATACCATCCCTTGGGATAACACTAAAATAAACAACATTATTCCTAGAAACTGAAATTGTATTATTCGATTCAAAAGGATTAACAAAACCATCGTCAAATGAACAAGAAACTGAAATAATTCCTCTAGTAATAGAGGGAGCATAATGAAAATTGTTCAAAACAACTACTAATCTACTAGGGAGAAATAAATGAAAACGCCAATAGCTTCAACTCCTGTCCATTGACCATTGCCCACGTACAAACTTAAAGCTCCTTGCTTCAGCTTCCTACTTCCACTAAGACCCTGAGTAGTATTACAGATGTGAGTACCACAACCCGTGTTAAAATTCTAAGATGTATTAGGAAAAGAATAGAGTTCTATGGTGAAAATACGTGAAGTGCTACCTCCTTGAGATATCTTTGTCTTTTTCATCAACTCGGTGAGATACACGGGAAAATTCCTTCTCTAATGACCTATTTCACCAAATTGGAGACTGATACATGGGGTTCGAGGTCGAGAAGACTTCTTTTTATAAGAGAAAAATTTTCAACCCTCTAGGCAATGAACCTAATCGTTTTAGTGTGGTATGGGGTAAGCCCAGGGGATTGATTCGTTCTCTAGAGGAATAGGAATGCTAGAGAGAGATATATGACGAGAAGGTAAGGTTGAGGGAGATTTGTTTTAGTCTTTTTTATGTTTTTTAGAAAGCAAGGTAAATATCTCGGGGTATAAGAGTGGGGGGTGGTACTTCTTTCGATTTTAACTACTTTTATAACTACTTATCTAATTAAGTAATTAACTAAAGATAGATTATGCTTAATTGAAGTGTGCTCGTATGATGATTAAAAATGTGTTTACTTAGATGTTCTTACTCCCTAGTTATTTCTTATTGGTCGGTTGAATTATCACATCCTCATCATAATTGGTGCGTTGTATTCCGGTTGGTCATAGGGTGGTGCCTAATTTCCTAGTTCCATTAATTGCAACTCTCTTCTAGACTATTCGGGATCGGCGAGTACAATGGTATCTTACCTAAATACTCTATTCTCCTTAAGCTACAACTCGCGCAATAAACACAATGAATGGCCTAAGTGCACTCTTAAGCGTTTTTTTCTATTTAGGACGTTCAAGCTCGCCACAATTAAAGAAAAAAGCCAGTTTTCCTTACTCTAGCGTCTACCAATTAAGACAAGAGACAACCTAACAATAATTAACAAATAGGTTTCATAGATCTAAGCAAACACAAGGATAATTTAGCTACTTATTTTAAACAAGCAAGCATACACACATACAATTGAACATGGGGTAGACATAATGATAATATGGATTAACAAACTTATCTTTTGATGTAAAGAACGCTATAGGACCCTTAGATACTGTCCAAATTGGACTATAACTGAATTAGGGTTTGCTCTCCAAAGTTCTACCTCTTCTAAAATAGAAAAATCAAATTCTATATATAGATTTACAAGTACAATAGCGTCACCTTTTGCTAGTGACGCCGTCAGGTCGTCGTCATTAGGGTTTCGTTTGCGCCAAGTCATCATGGGACGACGTTAGTTGATAAGTGTGACGCTGTCAGTCTTCGTGAAGGACGTCGTTTGAGATTGGTTCTTAGGCGTCTGGTGTGAAAAATGAGAGTGACGCCTTCCAGAGTTTAGGCGCGACGCTGTCAGTTTGTAGAACCAGAATTTGTTCTAAGCCGTCATGTGTAATTTGATCAAATCTTCTATAAAGGGACGACGTCACCCTTTGGTTGGGACGCCGTCAGGTCTGCTGGAGTGCTTTGGCCAATCAATTTATAAGTTAGGGGGCATGAAGCATTGGTTTAAGATAGTCTACAACAAGTACAAGCGCCAAAATAGTCATAACAAGAACATAAATTATATACTAGCATCTCACTGTTGGTGTTTAGATTCCCTCATCTCTCGGGTTTATATGAAATATAATATGAATATAAATGGAAGATAAACACTCATTACCTAGCATAGTACATAGATTACCATAAGCTTGAGAATAGATTAAACCTCCATCGCTTTGGCATAAGCACCTAGGAATAACTATCTAAGAGGTCTTTACAAGGGTTGTAACATTAGGCTTAGGGTAGGGAAGTAAAGGGTTTTGTTGGATAGTGGATATTTAGTGGTGGCAAGTCAAAAATCTTATGTTACAAGCATGTAAAGCATAGCATTGAAAGCCAAGACTCGAATCACTAACTTGAAACAAAACATAAACGTACACTTAGATGTAGGATGGTAGCCCGTATGTTTTCTCATTTTTTTCATTCATTTTTTTAATACATTTTTACTCTACCATCCTCTACGATAACATCAAAACAAAGGGATTTATAGTAGCATCCTACGCTTGAGTTTCTATTTAACTAACACTACTTGACCCTATTTGAAATGATCAAAACACTTGGAGTACTTAATTATGTAGACAAAGGGAATTTTAATTTATCGTTCCTTCCCGTTACTCCATAAAATATTACTTTAACCCATGAGTCCCAATCGTCCCAAAGCTGCATACAAAAGATATGGCTCGACTTAGCAACCATGCAAGTAACTAGATAATTGAACTAAGGGTTTAATAATGATAACAATAATGCACTAAAGATTAGTGCATACAAGGTAGGCTAAGGCGATTTGGATGTAAGACTTGGGATTACATTGTAAACAATGCTCTTCATTGATATTCTAGAAAACTGAAACATCACGAGAACCGCGAAAAGGATAGGCTCTGAGGGGTTAACTAGGGGTATCATATACTAAAGGTGAGTACATCGCAAGGGTGTGGTGAAAATTACTCAACCGATGTGGAAGAGGTAATTATATTACAGGTTTCAAACAAGGGTTATCCTAATGCCTCTTATTATTTAGTTAATCCTAACTACACATATGTAGTCTCACTAGAGATCTTAGAATGCATCATAAAACAAGTTTTAGAATCTATTATACTACTGGTACTTGTGGCCTGTTTAGTGGCCTGTTTTCTGGCATCTTCCGCACTTAATAAAGCAAGGCCCAATGTGATGCATTTTGCATCGGTTGCATAGAGGCAACCTTCCAGCATAACCACTGCCTCATCGGGTATGGCTACGTAAGCTCTTGTAGTTTCTTGCTTGCGGTTCTGTTGTTGGTGATGGTTTTTTCAGTTTTGTTGATAAATTTGTTGTTGTTACGGTTTTCTTTCTTATTGTGGTAGGTGTTATTGTTGAGGTAGTTGTTGTTGTGATGGGTGGTTCTTTTATCATCAAACTTTCATTTGTGATTGTTGTTTCCTTGTGTAGAACCACGTTTGATTTCTTGGTTCATAAATCTCTAAGCAATGGTGATGGCTTCTTCTAGTGTTTAAGGTTTAGATGAGGTGACGTTTCCTTCAATACTTCGAGGCAATCCCTCGATATACTTTTCCAATAGCTTCTCAAGATCTGGTACCATGTTTGGGCATAGTACAGCAAGCTCTTGAAACCTTCAGTTATAAGTCTTGAGGTCAGTCCCCTTCAATATCAGGTGATAGAACTCATATTCTAGTTTCTTGACCTCAGTACGTGGACAATACTTTTTCAGCATCTTTTGTTTGAAATCAGCCCAAGTGATTTGGTGGCTTCTTCAATACCCATAGTTTGGGTAGAAGAATTCCACCAGGGCAGAGCATCATCCAGGATCGTCCATGTGGCAAATGTAACTTTGCAGTCATTGGTGCAACCACATTGCTGAAACACTGTCTATGTCCGTTCGAACCAACGAGCAAGATCAGTTACTCCTTCGGTTCCTTTAAAATAGGTTGGCTTACTGATAGCAGGGTTCGAGGTCGAGAAAACCTCCTTTTCTACGGGCAAGCTTTTCAACCCTCTAGGCAGTGATGGGTAAGCCTCGGGGGATTGATATCGTTCTCTAAGGGAATAGGAATGCTAGAAAGAAATTTATTCGAGAAGGTGGGGTTGAGGATGATTCTTTTTTTATCTTTTTAATGGTTTTTTAGAAAGCTAAGGTAAAATATCAGGGCAATTGGTTGGGGGGTGGTACTTCTATCGATTTTTATACTTTAACTAATTATCTATTTATCAAATTACTACGGATAGCTATGTTTAATTGAGGTGTGCTCGTATGATGATTAAAGACGTGTTCACTTAGATACTATTACTCTCTAGTTATCTTTTATTGGTTGGTTGAGTTGTCACGTTGTTTATCGTAACGCGTTGTATTCCTATTAATCGTAGGGTGTGCGAATCCCCTAGTTCTATGAGGTTATCTCTCGTATATGATTCACAGAATCGGTAAGTCTAAACTATTTCATCCGCTCACCCTATCATCATCAAGCATACTCACGCAATAAATACAACGAAAGCCTAGATGCACTACTAAGCCTATATCAATTAAGACAAGAAACAACCTAACAGCAATCAATAACTAGGTTTCATAGATATATGAAAACACACAAGTAATTTAGCTAGACATGTTAGACAAGCAAGCATACATACAATGAATTGAGCATGGGGTAGACATAATGATAAATTGGATTAATAAAACTTATCTTGATGTGTAAAATTGGGTATGGGACCATAGAATACTGTCCAAGTCAGACTACAACTGAGTTAGGGTTTGCTCTCCAAAATTCTACCTCTTAAAATACAGAAAAATCGGATTCTATATATAGATTTACGATCGTGACGGCGTCGCCTTTTGCATGCGACGCCGTCAGGTCGCTGTCATTAGGGTTTCGTCTGGCCAAGTCATCGATGGGACGGCGTCACTTGAGAGTTGTGACGCCGTTGGTCTTTAGTTGTGACGTCGTCTGAGTTCTAGATCTGGGCCGTCTGGAGTGGAAAGTGTGAGTGACGCCCTCCATATTCTAGGTGTGACGCCGTCAGGCTTTAGGACTAGAAATGCCACTGAGCCGTCGCGGGAATATTCTGAACTAGGCTTCATAGAGGGACGGCGTCGCCCTTTGGGTGGGACACCGTCAGGTTCTGTTGATCAGCCTTGAGTGTCTTCAATCTTGACTTTGCCATTTTCTTCATGTTTTTGCTCCTTTTCATCCAAATGTGCTTCATTCCAGCATTTTGCTTCCAAAAGACCTAAAAAGTGAAAAGGAACGAAATTAAGCAGTAACGGATATAAAATGTGTCTAAATAGGGCTTAAATGACCCCCTAAAAGCGTACGTTTTAAATCCTTATCAAATATCCCTACACTTGGTATTTGCTTGTCCACAAGCAAGTGTGCTTTTGACTAATTAGTTTATAAGTTAGGGGGCATGAAGCATTGGTTTAACATGGTTCAAAACAAGTAAAAGCGCAACAATAGTCATAACAAGCACAGACATGATACACTAGCACCTCACAAGTGGTGTTTGGATTCTCTCATCTCTCGGGGTTATATGAAATATAATATGATGGAAATGGAAAATAAACACTCATTACCTGCATAGTAAATAGATTACCATAAGCTTGAGACTAGATCAAACCTCCACCGCTTTGGCGTAAGCACCTAGGAACAACTATCTAATAGGTCTTTACAAGGGTTGTAACGTTAGGCTTAGGGTAGGGAAACAAAGGGTTTTGTTAGATAGGGATATTTAGTGGTGGCAAGTCAAAAATCTTATGTTACAAGCATGTAAAGCGTGGCGTTGCTAAGCCAATACTCGACTCACTACACTCGATAACTCGAAACAAAACAAACATAAACTTAAAAACATAAACATTAAGATAGATGTAGGATGGTAGCCCGTATGTCTTTCTCATTTTTTTCATTTTTTTTACACTCTCTTTTTTTCTTCAATTTTTTGGATTTTTTTTTCATACCTTTTTACTCTACCATCCTCTATGATAGCATCAGAATATAAGGTATTTATAGGAGCATCCCTACACTTGAGTTTTTATTTCTCTAACACTAATTGACCCGATTTGAAAAGATCAAAACACTTGGATTATTTAATTACGTAGACAAAGGGAATTTGAATTTATCGTTCTTTCTGTTACTCCATAAAATTTTACTTTTACCCATGACTCCCGATCGTCCCAAAACTGTGTATAAATGATATGACTCGACTTAGCAACCATGCAAGTAACTAGATAATTGAACTAAGGGTTTAGTAATGATAACAATAATGCACTAAAGATGAGTGCATACAAGGTAGGCTAAGGCGATTTGGGTGTACATTTGGGGGTGGATTGTAAACAATACTCTTCATTGATATTCCGGAAAACCGAAACATCACGAGAACCGCGAAAATGATAGGCTCTGAGGGGTTAACTATGGGTATCATGTACTAAAGATGAGTACAACACAAGGGTGTGGGGTAATTACTCAACCGATGTGGATTATGTAATTATAATACAGTTTTCAAAAAAGGGTTATCCTAATGCCTCTTATCATTTAGTTATTCCTAACTACACAAGTGTAGTCTCACTAGCGATCTCGGAATGCATTACAAAACAAGTTCTAGAATCTATTATACTACCGGTACACTCACTAAACATTAAAGATGAATGCTTTTATTCATAAAGATCTAGGGGTGAACCTCACATTTTTGGGGTAGAATTTGTGTGGTAAACGGTTTTTGTGCTAGTCATATAATTCCTATCCATGAGACGCTTTATTAAGACTAAAGTTTAGCTCGTAAATGTCATAACAAATTTTAAATTTGGTGCTAAAATTTCCCTAATGAATATTTCTCATAGTTTATTACACAAATTACCAAGGACAAGACAAATGATCAAGTGAGTGAATAGTTTCTAAGTTCCCGTTTTATTCTCCCTCCCTACACTTAAACTGAACATTGTCCCAGATGTTCCTCGAAAGAATCAAAGTATGATAAAGGAAGGTAAGTAAGGAAAAGAAACTAGTACTCCCCTGGTTAGCTCGGTAGGATATGTATCAAGTTGCGGTTAAATTCACTTCCAAGAAGAATGCATAAGTAATAATCTTCATCCAATACGTGTTTCTTCTTCTTGTCCAATATAACCTGCACACTTATAAGAAAACGACAACCCAAAGCATCAATCCGAACAAAGAAAAATCACAACAAGATGTAATTCCAGACTTAGAAACAAAAATAAAGCAAATAAGATATAATGCTTGTGGAATGGATGTTTGCAGTTTTTCTAGAAAATTAAGAATTGGAAGTTTCCAAAAATCACAAGTTAGCCAAAAAATGAAACTGAGAATCTGTTTCCACATTACCTGACGTCGTCGGGTTTTAATCCCGACGCCGTCAGGTTGTCCTGACAGAAAGGGTCTGATACGTTTTCTGGAAAAATTTCTAGAAAAATTACCTCATTAAAACCTGGAAAAATTCCTGCAAAACATCCATTATGACTCGATACAAGCATTTGACTCTAAAAAACACACACATATATATACAATTTCAATTATTGTTAATCTCATGTTCATGTTCTTAAAAACATATGTGATCTTCCCTACACTTATCTTTTTGTAAAATACCTTTATATGCAATTAAGACGAAGTTAAAAAAAATAAAACATTTTCACAAAGTCTAACATGAGAATAAACAATAATGAAAAAGATATATGTACACAAATAAAAATTAAAAACAAACATTCAAACAAATAAACATGGGTTCCCTCCCAAGAAGCTCTTGTTTTTGTTCAAGTCACAAGCATAACTCTACCCTTATTTAACAAATAAAGGGGAAGTTTTCCCTACACTTAAGCTTAAGTGCGGGTGATAGTAGCGATACACACCCTTAGGGTGGAAATTTGCAACGTGAGGAGAGGGTGATGGGTGATACTTATGCTCAAAGGGGTGTATTTCTTTCATTGTAACCTTACCTAATTCTATTAGTGTAGCGGGTGAATCAAATCTTTCTCCTAAAAATGGATCATCTTCTATCAACTTCAAAAGATTCTTAGTTAAGGATCCAGCTTGACCTAATAAACCTGGTTTACACCCATAATGTTTCTTGTTATCAACCACGAATGGGTAATGTAAGTGTGTAAGGTCATGGGTTACTCCTATATTAGCTTCCACTCTACATGGCTTAGAGTCTACTACCTTTATTGCGCAACTACCCAGACTGTTTATTTTGATGGGTGGATTGGGGCCTAATTCAATTCCTACATTCACATCTAAAGACAGAAAATTGGGTAAGGGTTTTGGTTGAGGCTTCGGTTCATTAAAACTAGGAACTTCCTTAGAACTAAGAGAAAGGTCATGACAACAAGCATCTAAACCTACATTCTCTAGTGGTGTTTGTCCAAAGGTTCTATATTAATCGGGGTTCATATAGTCTCTTTTACCTCTTTCGGGTAAGTTATAGGCGGTGTGTGTTCCTCAAGTGATGATAGGACTTGTGGGCTTGGAGTTTTCACCTCATTCTCCATTATATCTAGATCTCCTATATGTTCATCATGTGTTTTAGTATGATCTAACCCAAATACACTCCTAAGCATCTCAAATCCTTCTTTAGCCATTTCAAATTTTTGGTCCGATTCATAAGAACCATTCTCAAAAACTTGATTACTATATTCTATTTGGCTAAAGGATTCCTCCTTATTTGTTTCCTCAAATTGTGATGTAGACAAGCCTATGACTTCATTCAAACTATGGGTTATGCTTACGAAGCGTTTCTCAAAAAAATTCCAAATGGTCGAACTAAAAGGAGTTGATCCTAACAATGATTTTTGAATAGAAGTTACACATGCACAAAATTCGTCAAAGCCCTCTAACTTTACACCCATCTCCTCTTGTATATCTCTAAGATCACTCACAAATTCATTAGAACAATAAAAAGCAATCCTATCCGTGAAATACAATTGTTCCTCATTTGTTAATGATTCAAATGCAACTTCATTTGCCATAGCGACAAATGAAAATGGTTTCACAAACACAAACATAATGAAGGGGGATAAACTACAAGGAAGCTAATGAAAAGAGAAAAAAAAATCTTTCTTGATATTAATCAAGCAAGGGAACATAAACGAGATAGAAGTCTAACTATCTATTCTATTCCCCGTCAGCGGCGCCAAAAACATGATAGCAGGGTTCGGGGTCAAGAAAACCTCCTTTTCTACGAGCAAGCTTTTTAACCCTCTAGGCAGTGAACCTAATCGTTGTAGTGTAGTATGAGGTAAGCCTCGGGGATAGATATCGTTCTCTAAGGGAATAGGAATGATAGAAAGAAATTTATGACGAGAAGGTGGGGTTGAGGATGATTATTTTTTCTATCTTTTTTATGGTTTTTTAGAAAGCTAAGGTAAAATCTCAGGGCAATTGGTTGGGGGTGGTACTTCTACCGATTTTCTACTTTAACTAATTATCTATTTATCTAATTACTACTGATATCTATGTTTAATTGAGGTGTACTCGTATGATGATTAAAGATGTGTTCCCTTAGATACTATTACTCCCTAGTTATCTTTTATTTGTTGGTTGAGTTGTCACGTCCTTTATCTTAACGCGTTGTATTCCTATTAATTGTAGGGTGTGCGAATCCCCTAGTCCTATGAGGTTATCTCTCGTATATGATTCACGGAATCGGTAAGTCTAAGCTATTTCATCCGTTCACCCTATCATCATCAAGCATACTCACGCAATAAATACAACGAAAGCCTAGATGCACTACTAAGCCTATATCAAATAAGACAAGAAACAACCTAACAACAATCAATAACTAGGTTTTATAGATCTAAGCAAACACACAAGTAATTTAGCTAGACATGTTAGACAAGCAAGCATACACATAATCAATTGAACATGGGTTAGACATAATGATAAAGTGGATTAACAAACTTATCTTGATGTGTAAAATAGGGTATGGGACCTGTCAGGACCGAAAAATATATGATTTAGGTGGTTTGGAGGTCTTGGTTGGTGAAAGTAGATGAAGAACATCATCTTCTTAGAGAGAGAAACTAGAGAGAGGGAGGAGAAAACAAATAAACTTTTATTGAATAAACACACACTAAACTTAACCAAATGATTCACCTCACCCATCATGGAGAGTCATGAGGGGTATTTATAGGCTCTAACTTTGCCACTTAAACGATACTAGTCCCTAAGGGCAAAGTATACTAGTTTTTTTATTTGATCATAATTCTTATATGTTTCCGTGTCTTTTCAAGAATTGCTCATGATTAATACTAAAGTGCAAAACTATAGCAATCTTGTACTGTTAGCCTTAATAGTAATTAATAGAAGTGATGGTGATTCACGTTTAGGAACTTTGTAACGTGTGTTAGACATTGTATTAGAATCGTTAACGGGCTTGTGGATTGGGCTAAACTAAATGCTTAGTAGTTATGTTAAGATAGCCTTTATTAAGTTGTAATTCATGCCAAGCCCAAACGAAGCCCATACCAAGCCCATTAGGGCGTTTTGTATTCTAGTATAAATACCCCTGAAATGTGTCATTTGAGGGGTGTGCTTGAGTGTGTGAGTGTGTGTGTTTTCTAAGAAATACAACTTTTCTCTTCATTTTTGTTTCTCTCTACATATACATGCTCCATATACATATTTCAAGTCACCACCTTTCTTCATCTTATTTCGTGCTTAATATTTACGAGTTATACTTGACTGTGTGTTAAGGTTGGTATCGTGATAAGGTTGATAAAAACAAGGTCCTACAATTAGTATCAATCGCCAAAAAATGGTTTAGGAGTGTTTGTGTTACGTTTTTTGTTAAAACTTTACAAGAAAGTTGCGTTTTTTATATAAAACGTGAGCTTTTCTTATAAAGTTTTGATTTTTACTTGTTTTTTAAGCTAAAGTTGTAGTTTTTATTAATCCTTAAGTGTTTTGGAAGAAGTTTGTGCAATAGAAATCATTTGGAATTGTGTTTTTGGGTGAAAATTCGTGTTTTTGAAAATATCCGGGTTGTTTACGCGTAAGGATTTCAAGTACAAAAAGTCAAAACTATAGTTTTACGCTTAAGAAAAGTCAAAACCCTTCTCTTACGCTTAAGGTTTACGCGTAAGAAG
The DNA here is from genome assembly GCA_019973895.1 of Chrysanthemum seticuspe. NCBI lineage: Eukaryota > Viridiplantae > Streptophyta > Magnoliopsida > Asterales > Asteraceae > Chrysanthemum > Chrysanthemum seticuspe. The sequence continues at coordinate 117,258,716 of BPTQ01000004.1, read as the reverse complement.
TAAAGTTACTCAGTACTTCCCTCACTTGGATAAGTTTGTGGACTACTTCGACTTGTGAAATCTTGCTAGATTGGACAAGTTAGTAAGATACGACTCTTTCTTACGCGTAAGACAGTTTTTACGCCTAAGACTTCAATCTTACGCTTAAGACTGTGGTTTACTCTTAAGAGTTAAACATTACGAGTAAAGATATTTTTTACGCCTAAGAGTAAAATCTTACGCGTAAGGATATTGTTTACGCATAAGTGTTAATTGTTACGAGCAAGGACAGTTTTTACGCATAAGCTTCAAATCTTACGCCTAAGGACCAAGTTTACGCCTAATAACCCAAACTTTACGCCTAAGAACAAGTTTACGAGTAAGATTTTCAGCAAAACTTCAAACGGCCATAACTTTTGAACCGTAACTCTGTTTTAAGAAAAATGCCTGCCAAAACGACCGGAACAACCTGAATATTGTGAGGTTTCACCACAAAGTTGTGAAACGAATTTTTCGAGGCCCAAATCCCCTCCGAAAGGAATTTATTGAGGCTTTAAAGTTTTCAGACCAAATTTTCACTACTGCAAGCAAGGTTAATCTTCATCAAAATACAACTCCTTTATCGTTGAATCGATCCTACATCTAGTTTATCATAAAATACCTTCATCAATGGCAACTCAGCAAGATATTCATGCAGTCGGTGCTGAAAACCGTCCTCCTATGCTAGAAAAAGGTGGATATCTTCAATGGACAACTCGTATGCTTCACTACATCAAGACCAAACCTAATGGAAAACTAATGATTCAATCCATTATGAAAGGACCCTTCAAGCCACGACAAGTCCAAGACCCTGGAGATCCTAATGGAACACCTCCTGTTCAACCATTCTTTCGTGAGCAACATGAATTTGAATACAATGAAGAGGATAAGCAGCAAATCGAAGCAGATGACATGGCAATACACATCATCCAACTGAGATTACCAAGAGACATTTTTGCTACTGTAGATAGCTGTGAAACTACTTACGATATGTGGGAACATGTTAGACGGCTATGTTATGGAACAGAAATCGGACAGCAAGACATGGAGAACAAGCTGCTAACTGAATGGGAGAGGTTTACATCAACACCAGGAGAATCCACTGAATCCTACTATGGAAGGTTTTGCACTTTGATGAGTGAGCTTATCAGAAACAAGTTGACACCCAGAATTATCGTGAGTAACATCAAATTTCTCAACAATCTTCAAGAAGAATAGGGACGCTATGTCACTATTGTCAACCAAACCAAGGACTTACATCAGGTGAACTTTGATCAACTCTACGATTTTCTGAAACAAAACCAAGCTGAAGTCAATGAAGTTAGGAAAGAAAGATTCGCAAAGAATCATGATCCCTTGGCACTTATTGCAAAGTCACAAACTCTAGTGAACACACCACAACAACCTTCATCATCTTCCACTAACAACAACTTGCAGCAATACATTCCACAACCACAAGCTATTATCCCTCAACAACAATTCTATCCACCAGAACAACAAGTCATTCAACAACAACAATATCCACAATACCAGGAAGCGGGAATCACTGACTTTGAAGCTGAACAAACAGAGGCTTTGTCAAATGTATTTGCTTATTTGACTAAAGTATTCAAAGGACGCTATTCCACACCAACTAACAACAACCAAAGTATTTCATCAAAGACTCGCAACAGGAAAATTGCACAGCCGGGTTTGAACATGGGTCAACAAGGACAAATGGTTGGATTTATTGGGAATCAACAGGGATATGCTACTGGATTTCACATGGGTAATTAGGTAGCTCCGTATCATGTTGATCAGTTAGGTCGGAATGTTGGAAATCAGATGGGTCAGAATGTTGGGAATAGAGCAATGGGTAATCAGAATGGGAATGTTGCAGCTCTAGTCGTTGGAATTATGGAAATGTGAATCAGATTAATCGGGTTACGTGTTACAACTGTCAAGGAGTGGGTCACATTGCAAGGAATTGTCCTACTAAGCCAAAAAAGAAGGATTATGCGTATCTTCAGAAAGCATTGCTATTGGCACAAAAGTCAGAAGCAGGGATGCAGTTGAGTGCTGAGGAACATGACTTTATAGCTATTATGGATGAAATGGAAGAACGAGAAGATATCAATGCAAACTGCATCTTCATGGCAAATCTTCAGGAGGCTAAGTTCGACACTGACTCTGACACACCTCCTGTTTATGACGCCAATGCAGTCTCTAAGGTACCAATCGTTGATCCATGCTATAACAATGTCATATTTGATGTGTTTACTCATGACAAACAACATTATGTGACACCAGCACCTACTTATGATACATACATGTACAATCCGAGTAGTAGCAATATTAACTCTGAAACTCCAGATGTAGATCCTAGTGGAGGCTGTGTGGCACAAAATACTTAGACTGATGAGGAAACAGGTGCCTTATTTGAATCATTGATTAATAATTGTGGCATTGAAATTGTGTAAGTGAAAAAGGTCAATCACGATGTTAAGGCCGCGAATGATAAATTGACCGCTGAGCTTGAGAGGTACAAGGAGAATGCAAAAGCTTTTGAATTTCACAAAAACAAAGAGTCAGAATTAGAAATTGGTTATCAAAATTCTGTTTTAAGAGAAAAACAATTGCACATCAAGTATGACACACTTGATGTTAATTTTAGCTTGAAAATAAAATCTTTAAACGAAGAAATTTCTGATCTTAAAAACCAACTTTCTAAACAAAAAGCAACTTATTCTGAAGAGAAGAAAAAGTTGATAGCTGATTTTTCAAAAAGATAAGATTCTCTTCTTGATGAAATTCTTGAGAAAAATGAAAAAATCAACAAATTGGAAAATTTGCTTGTTACAACGGGTCATTCAGCTCAAATAGTCAACATTTTAACAAATCAAACAAACCTGTATTTTCATACAACTCAAAAACTAGTTCTTGGTAACAAACCTCCTTGTGCACTCAAGAAAGCTCAGAAAGAACATAATGTTTTGTATAATGGAAAAGCTTTGTTAGATAAACATGAACCTATACAAGTTCGTGATTCTCATGAAACGTTAGAACTCATTGATGAGAGTAGATAAAAAATGAAACAAAAGAACCCAGAAATATAACCACTTGATTACAACAAACTTAACAAAATTTCTGGAATTAAATTTCTTCCACAAAAAGACAAGTCAAAGTTTTCCATAACATCCAGTGTTTCAAACAAAGAGTCAAAACCAGTTTCAAAACCAATTGTTGTCTCAAAATCATTTTCGAACATGGAACAAATGTCTTCAAAGAATCCATTTAACACAAGTGATGCAAGAAGATTTTTAGATGACGTTAAAACTAGAATTGGTAAACTTCAAGAGATTGTTAAAACTAAAACCAATATCAGTACTAACAACTGGTTTTCTAGTTTTAATGATGAAATGAAAAAGGTTTTTGAAACTGAATTTTCCATTCCACTAAATAATATCAGTGCGAGAGTAATTCATTTTGAACAAGCATTTTTTAAAGAAACAGATGACTTTGTCAAGGACCATAAATCCCTGGTAAAGAAAGCTTATGAATGTTTTGAACATATCAAAGTTTTGGAAAATTTAAATGATTCTCTCTTCGAAGATGTTAGGACTACTGATATCATGTCCATTATCTTACAAACATATTCTGTTGAAGACCATGAAAGACTCTAGTCTGAGACCTCCACAATTGTTTCAAAATATGAAAAAGCTCTTGAAAAACTTGAAAAAGAAAATGTATCATATTTTAAAAAACTTGATCGAAAAACTGAGGAATGCAAGTATGACAAACTGTCGTATGAGAGTGCCTACAAAGACATGAAAGAGCAAAATGATCTTTTGAGAGCTCAGCTGGAATGTCAAAAAGGAAAGGCTGTGGATACTAAGATTGCAAAACCATTGACTGAGGAGAAATAAAATGTTCACAAACCGGTTTTCAAACCAAAAATGTCTATTTCTCATCCTCCTCCAAAAGTTAATGAGAAAAACAATTTGTCAAAACCAGTCACTCCACATTCCTTGCCAAAGCAAAAAGAAAAGATTGTTGAAAATGAAAAAGTAGTTATCGAGAAACCCCAAGTTTTAGCACCTGGCCTATTTAGGATGAGTACCACTAATGCGTCTGCCTCCACATCTAAACCATATGGAAGAAACGACATAAGTTTAAACAAGCACTCTAGAGAGACTAGGAAAGATGAAACCACTTATCTTGATAAAAAAGTGAATCCTAATGCGTATGCCTTACCTTATACAGGATTAGAAAGCACCTCTTGGAGCAGCAGACTAAAGCCTAAGAGCAATACCAGGAATAATAGAGTCTCGCCTGCCTCTAAGCGTAGTAGCCTGAATAAAGAGAAGAAAGTAGAAGAACACCCTAGGAATTTACTGCTTTTTAATAAGAAAGACATTTCATCTGAATGTAATGAACCTATGAAACTTGCTATGTTTAATGAATGTGTTGAATCTATTTGTGTAACTTGCAAGAAATCTTTAGTTAATGTTCAAGATGATTGTGTTTCTAAGAATGTGAATGATCAGCCTGTTTAGAAGAACGTTCCAAAAATAACTTATGCTAAACCAATAGGAAGTCTAGTTGCAAGATTTAGGTCTTACACTATAGATAAGAAGCATAGTTTTTCCTTTAGGGATGGTATTTGGAAACCTACAGGTAAAATGTTCAAAATCGAGAATGGTCGAATGAATGTTAAACCAGCATACCCAGTAGAAACCTTCTATGAGTGTGATCTGGATTTTACCTCTAACCCACAGGAACCAAAATCAAAACGGTTTCCAAAAACATCTTTTTCTGTTTTGGGCAGGTTATCGATATATGTTTTTGGATCGTCGACTCGGGTTGCTCCAAGCACATGACCAGGAATTTGAAGCTGCTGATCAATTTCGTCTAGAAATTCATGGGAATTGTACGCTTTGGAAATGATCAAGTAGCAGCTATTATAGGTTAAGGAGATCTACCTTTTGGAAATTATTTGATCACTCGGGTTTACTATGTCGAAGGGTTGGGACATAATTTGTTTTCAGTCGGGCAGTTCTGTGATGCAGATTTAAAGGTTGCATTTAGGAGAAATGCATGCTTCGTTAGAAACTTAGATGGCATTGATCTCTTAACAGGGAATCATGACACAAACTTGTATGCTATCGACATAAACCAAATCGCCTCTTCATCACCAATATGTCTTATGACACGAGCATCTGGAATAAAAGTCCTGGTTGTGGCATAGAAGATTATCCCATCTCAATTTTGACACAATCAACAAACTTGCCAAAGACAACATCATCAACGGACTTACCAAGTTCAAATACACCAAGGATCACTTATGTCCATCATGCGAACAAGGAAAAAGCAAAAAAGCATCATATAAACCCAAATACGTACCTAGTTCGGAAGCAAAGTTGCATATGTTGCACATGGACTTATGTGGCCCAATGAGAGTTGAAAGTATAAATGGTAAAAAGTATTTGTTATCGTCGATGATTATTCAAGATATACATGGGTTAAGTTTCTGAGGTCAAAAGACGAAGAACCATGCATCATCATCACCTTTCTGAAGCGTATTCAAGTACTCCTTCAAGCTCCAGTAAGAGTAGTAAGAACAGACAACGGCACAGAATTTAAAAATCAGAAGTTAAGAACTTATTTTGAAGATGTTGGAATCACACATCAGACATCAGTTGTTAGAACTCCACAGCAGAATGTGGTAGTTGAAAGAAGAAATCGAACTGTTGTGGAAGCTGCTCGCACAATGCTAATTTATTCTAGTGCACCATTATTTTTATGGGCTGATGATGTTGCCACTGCTTGTTTCACTCTGAACCGATCCCTAATCCATCCGAGAGTCAAAAAAACCCCTTATGAACTAGTGAACAACAGAAAACCTAATATCTCTTACCTTTACGTGTTTGGCGCTTTGTGCTATCCGACGAACGACATAGAAGATCTAGGAAAACTGAAAGCTAAAGGTGATATTGGAATCTTCATTTGATACTCAGATAACTCGAGGGCATTCAGGGTGTATAACAGAAGAACTAGGAAGATAATAAAGACGATGAATGTGAATTTTGACGAACTTTCACAAATGGCTTCTGAGGGACTCGCTCTAGAACCCGCGCTTAACCCGATGGCTTCTAATCAAAACAGATTAGGACCCGCACCTAACCCGTAGAATTCTGGACACATCAGTTCAGGACTCGTACCCCAAACAGCTCAATCAACTTCGTTTGACAAACCTTCAGAACAAGAATGGGAGAATTTCTTCGAGTTAATGTTCGATGAATACTATGGTGGAACTTCGACAAATGCATCGAACCATCATTCCGCTGCACCCGCTCAAAATCATCATCCACCACCACCAACAGAAGATGCATCTACCACAGTTGAAACCAATGCTCTTACTCCATCAACATTGTTAATACAAATATCGTAATTAAACGTTATTTATATTTTATGATCTTTACCTAAGTTTTGTTAAAGACAAAAGTAAATTTAATTTTTATAAAGCTTAAAGCTTGTCAAGTTTAATACATATTAAAACAAGCTTTTCAAATAATATATTCATCACTCAAGCATTTACATTTTGATTAATCATATTATTGATATGACTCTAAACCATAATGTATGTTAACATTTTTATATCAAGCATGTTTTAGTTTCTTAAAACAAAACATTAAATATGTATTTACATTTTAACATATTTCTAAAAAAAGAAAACAACACATGACATCATGTCGTGCATCATTAAAATCTCTAGAAGATTTCACTAGATATTTTGTATTGATTTAGAATCTACATATCTTACACAATCTTGGATAAATATGGTTGACTTTGGTAAGATTTTGGTGATCTTGCTGTCAGACCCCGGCGGCAACAAAACTTTACACGGGCGGAACCCTTTTGAGGGATCCTTGGTCCGTGGTGCCTGCTGATCATTTTGGCTATAAATAGCAAAGCCAAACCAAGTTGTTTCTCATCCCTTTCTAGCATATTCACATACATTCCTTCTCTCTAACATTTCTTACTCAGTTTCATATCATTATAGTGATCCTCTTTTGTAGCAAAGAAGATCAAGGCATATTCAAGCTTCAACAAATAGGTGGAAATCTTGTTTGTTTATTGTTGTATGATCTAGTGTTGATTCATACATCATTGTTGTACGAAACAATCATAATCTTGTGAGTATGAGTTGTTAGTATTTTAGTCCTTAAAATACATTGTGTGTGGAGTGGTTGTACCCTTGAAAAGAACTCGACATCTAGCTTAGTGTCGGAAATAGTGTGCAAGCAAAGTGTAAAGGTTTCTCCGCCGGTGAAAGGAGCTTGTTGACTAGTGAACTTAAACTCTCAAGTGTGAGATTCGGGGAGTGGAGTAGGGCAAGGAAAAAGAGTCCTTGTGTACCGAACCACTATAAACAACTTGTCGTGGTTTGATTGTTTCTTTCCTTATTTACTCTATATATATATATATATATATATATATATATATATATATATATATATATTTCTTGCATATTGATTAACATATCTAAGATCAATATCAATTAATCTTTCAATAAGTTTCAAAACAAAGTTTTTTAATCGGTAAACTATTCAACCCCCTTATAGTTTTCCACAATTGGTACCAGAGCCTCGTTGCTCAAGAATTTCTAAAATATACTGTATTTTACAAACTTGAAACGATCCATGGATTCCGAAAACATTAAAGAAGGGAAATCTATGCAAAGACCACCACTCTTTGTAACCAATGGATTTATCTATTGGAAAAACCGTTTTGAAACATATGTAAAATGAAAAGATATAGATCTTTGGTTTGTTATAATTAAAGGAGACTTTAGTTCTACAACAAAAGATATTTCTGTTGATGATCAAAAGAAATTAATAGCCACAAATATTGAAGCTAAAATGAAGCTTTATAATGCTTTACCTAGAAAAGAATGTGAAAAAATTTTTATGTGTGAAACTGCTAAAGACATTTGGGAATCTTTGATTGTTACACATCAAGGAAATTCACAAGTCAAAGATAACAAAATTGATCTTCTTGTTCAACAATATGAATAGTTTGTTATCCCTGAAGATGGAACCATTGATTGTGGTTTTGCTCACTTTAATACTATTATTACATCTCTTAAAGCACTTGATGAATATTTTCGTAGTAAGAACTTTTTCAGGAAATTTCTTAGAGCACTCCATCCGAAGTGGAGAGCTAAAGTAATAGCTATTGAGGAATCAAAATATCTTTCAAAAATGTCACTAGACGAGCTAATCGTAAACCTCAAAGTACACGAAATGGTGATGGAGAAAGATTCGGAAATTATCAAAGGAAAAAGAGAAAAAGTCAAATTCGTTGCTCTAAAGGCAAGAACGGAATCAAGTGATGATGACGAATCTTGCTCCGGTAGTGAAGATGAGGAGTATGCTATGGCCGTTAGAGATTTCAAAATTTTCTTTAGAAGAAGAGGAAAGTTCGTAAGGCAACCCCGAGAAGAAATGAAGCCATTCCGAAAAGACCGAGATGACAAAAAGGGAAAAGGTGAAAGAAAGTGTTTTAGATGCGGTGATGCAAGTCATCTAATAGGAGATTGCCCCAAGCCACCTAAAAGATAAACTCAACGAGCTTTTGTAAGTGATGCTTGGAGTGATAGTAAGGATGATGAAGAATCAAGCAAGGATGAGATCGATCTAATGGCACATGAATCAAACGACGTACATTCCGACTCATCCTATTACTCTATTGATGATGACACGTTGCAAAAACAATATAATCAATTATGTGAGTTTAGTTTAAAAATCATAACTAAAAATAATTTTTTAAAGACTAAAAATGAATTTTTAGAAAATGAAGTCTATGAGTTATAAGAAAAGGCAAAACAATTGGAAAAGGGGAAAGCAAATGACGATGATTGCAAATCATGTCAAGAGCTTAGTCTTGAAAAAGAAAAACTAAAGCTCACACAAGAAGTTCTAATCGAACATAACTCTAAATTTAAAAGGTTTAACAAAAATATTGCTTGTGCCGATGAAATAGTTAGAATTCAAAAAACTCTAGGAAACATGAATGGACTAGGATTTAATGAAGTAGTAATTCCAAAGAGTCAAACCAAAATGGCCGAAAAAGACAAACAAAATGTCAAAACTGCTGCAGTACAGCACGTACCAGACGGACCTAAATATAGGGTTTCGTCCGTTGTTCAGTTTGGTGCTGTGGGGACTGCAGCAGGACAAAATGTTTGCAATACGGACCGTAGTGAATTTGTCAAAGTAATAAAGAAAACCAAGGATAATGTTAAACTAAAACCTGTTGTTACATCAGGAGTAGGACTTGCTAGAAATGAATTTAGATCAAAAATTATTCAACAACGGTCTAAAACACCTATTGCCAAACGCCCCTTTCCCAAGAGCAACCACAACATACAACCCAACTATCAACCTACCGGTTGGAATCAAAACTTCCCTAGACCATATCAAACTCCAAATTACATGCCATGGAACCCTTACCCATCATTTCCATATATGAACCAAGTAAATGGTATGTTTAACCCAAACGGACCCATGAGATATTGGGGACCAAACGCTTGAGTTATTTGTGTCTTAGGTATGCTTGAAAGTTGGATTAGAACCTGATGAATGGATAAACGATAGTGGATGCTCACGATACATGACGGGCAATAAAAACCTCTTCTCAACATACCAAGAGTATGACGAAGGTAATGTCACTTTTGGTAGCAATCTCAAAAGCAAAATCATTGGCAAAGGTACGATCGCTCATAACTCCCTAACTATTGAAAATGTTGCTCATGTCGATAGGTTAGGATTTAATCTACTTAGTATTAGCCAATTATGTGGTAAAACGTATAAAGTACTATTTGAAGAAAATGGTAGTAAAATACTAAAAGATGGTATCACCATAGCTAAAGGAGTTAGGAAAAATAACATATACGTCATGAAAATAGATAAAACATCTAATGACAAACTTTGTCTAACAACATTAGATGATAACTCAACTCTTTGGCATAGACGCTTAGGTCACGCTAATATGAGACTTATCCAAAACCTATCTTCAAAAGAGCTAGTTAGAAATTTACCAAAACTTAAATATGACCAACATTTTTGCGCCGCTTGCAAAATTGGTAAACAAACTCATAGTAGCCATAAGGCTAAAAACATGGTGTCCACATCTAAGTGTCTAGAACTTTTGCATATGGACTTGTTTGGTCCATCCGCTATAAGAAGCTATGGAGGCAACTTATACACTTTGGTCATAGTAGATGATTACTTAAGGTTTACATGGACATTATTTTTGAAAACTAAAAATGAAGCTTTTGATAAATTTGAAATTCTTAGCAAGAAAATTCAAAATCAGCTAGGTGTTAACATTGTGTCGATCCGAACGGATCATGGTCGTGAATTTGACAATGAAACACAATTTGGAAACTTTTGTGATACAAATGGTATAATACATAACTTCTCGGCTCCTCGAACACCTCAATCTGATGGAGTTGTAGAACTTAAAAATAGAACCATTCAAGAAATGAGTAGAACAATGCTTAATGAACAAAACATACCTCAAAAGTTTTGGTGTAACGCTGTTGACACTTTTACATATATTTTAAATAGATTCTTAATACGTCCTTTCCAAAACAAAACACCATATGAATTATATAAAGGCAAAAAGCCAACTTTAGGATATTTTAGAGTGTTTGGATGTAAATGTTTCATTCTTAATACTAAAGACTATCTTACCAAGTTTGACCCAAAGTCTTATGAAGGTGTATTTTTGGTTACTCACAAACTAGTAAAGCTTACATTGTCTTAAACAAAGAAACAATAAGAGTCGAGAAATCGTTGAACATAACATTCGACGAAAGTCCACCTCCCTCTAAGACATCACCTTTGGTAGATGATGACTTAGTTGAAAGTCAACTTGTAGAAAGTCAAGAAATAATTGAAAATGACAAGGAAGATGAAAAATTAAATAATGAAATTATAAACATCAAAGAATCGAAAAGTCATCCTGTAGAAAAGGTCATAGGACAACTAAATCAAAGAACGTTTAGATCACAAGCCCAAAATCAAAGTAATCACTTTTGCTTTGTATCAACCATTGAACCGAAAAACTTAAACGAAGCAATAAAAGATGAATCTTGGGTAATTGCTATGCAAGAAGAGTTAAACCAATTTGTTAGAAATGATGTTTGGAAGTTATTTCCAAAACCTAAAGATCAAACTATAATTGGAACGACATGGTTTTTTCGAAATAAAATGGATGAAAATGGTGTAGTGTCTAGAAACAAAGCTAGGCTTGTCGCACAAGGTTATAATCAACAAGAGGGGATTGATTATGATAAAACTTATGCACCGGTAGCTAGGCTCGAGTCTATTAGAATTTTACTTGCATATTCATGTTCTTATGACTTTAAATTATTTCAAATGGATGTTAAGAGTGCATTTCTTAATGGGTTTATTAATGAAGAAGTATATGTTTCTCAACCTCGTGGTTTTACCGACTTTGAGAAACCACATCATGTCTTCAAATTCAATAAGGTATTATACGAACTTAAGCAAGTATCAAAAGCTTGGTACGATCGACTTAAGACTTTTCTAGTTGAAAACAAATATACCATGGGATTAGTACATAATACTCTTTTTACCAAGAAAAAGGAATCACACATTATCATAGTTCAAATATACGTTGATGACATCATATTCGGATCAACTTGTCAAGAGCCATGTAATTGTTTTTCTAAAATCATGCACGATGAGTTTGAGATGAGTATGATGGGTGAGTTAGACTTCTTTCTATGACTTCAAATTAAACAACTAGAAGATGGCATATTCTTTAACCAATCCAAATACATAAAAGATATGCTTAAGAAATTTGGTCTTGAAGACTCAAAACAAACTAAGACACCCATGTCTTCGGACACTAAACTCACCAAGGATGAGGAAGGTGAATCGGTAGATAACACTAAATATAGAGGAATGATCGGTAGCCTACTCTATCTCACGGCTAATAGACCCGAAATTATGTTTAGTGTTTGTCTATGTGCTCGCTTTCAAGAAAATCCCAAGGCATCACACATAGAAGCCTTTAAAAGGATATCTAGATACATTAAGGGAACGACATGTTTAGGATTATGGTATCCCAAAGGAACGGGTGTAGAAACTATAGTGTATGCCGACTCGGACCATGCCGGTGACTATGTCGATAGAAAAAGTACAAGTGGTATTTGCATTTTTGTTGGACATTGTCTCACCTTATGGTTTGCAAAGAAGCAAACAGTTCTAGCTATCTCAACTACTGAAGCCGAATACGTCTCAGCCGGAAAAGCATTTCAACAAGCTCTTTGGATGAAGCAAGCTCTCGTGGATTACGGAATTCATCTCAACGACATCTCTATACTTTGCGATAACAAAGGAGCAATTGATCTCAGCAAAAATCCCGTCCAACATGCTCGTACAAAGGATATTAATATCCGCCATCACTTTCTTCGTGACAATGTTCAAAAAGGAAACATCTCAATTAAGAAAGTATCCTCCGAAGACAACATTGCCGACATCCTAACTAAGCCTCTTAAACGAGAACCATTTAATCTTCTTAGACTTGGTTTAGGGCTAATGGAACCAAACATGTAATTAAAACATAGTCTAAACCTTTGAACAAACAAAACAAAACAAATTAGTTTAAGTCTGCTACTGTTCCTACGACACCAATAGACAACAAGGACGAAACCAAATTTTTGGTGCCGTCTGGTCCGTGGTGACAACAGTAGCAAAAATACCACTTACAAAACATCTTCTTCCTCACAACCCACTTTACCAAAACGTATCAACAACATACCTACCTCATTGTTGAGACTTTCTCACCCATTAATCACTGAAGATAACATCATTGTAAGTATCCTAACTATATTTCTTCTCTTAAATCTGAGTCTAGGATTCTAATTTGTGCACAAAATCATTACATGGGGATTATGTATATTCTTGTACAAAACATGGATTCAATTGGCATATCGCACAACTAGTCATTGAAATTAGGCACTACATTGTCACATTGCATAAACTAATCATGTTTCCTAATAATTAAAAGATAATTACTATAAGGCCTTATACTAATTAAACAAAAGCCCCATGTCAAAATTTTGAAAAGCTTCTCACTTGTAGGAAAACAATTTTTCATTGTTAATACAAGTAGAAACGTAAATTTTTATCACTTGCATAATGCTCTTGAATACTAAAGGTAATACATAACTAATAAGTATTCCCGGGTATATTCAAATGAAGCTACATAGAATTAGGATCGTTTGGGTTATCTCATGACTTTTGCCAAACACCCTCATTAAAAACCATTTTATGCATAAAATAAGTCGAGATAACCACAACTCCAAATGTTTTTCATATAGGCACACACTAGAACCAAAACACTAAGTTTTTTTTTATTTTTAACATGCAAATTCTTGCTCATAGGAACAACCATGGTAGCCGCAAAATTCTATGATCACAAGGATACTCTTAGCTACATCCCTAAACACCACAAAACCAAGGGTCTCACCAAGGAACAAGTCGAAATCTTTAAGAGTCTAGAGCAAAGGTACTTCCATGAGGGTAGGACCATACTTTCCTCCATTTTCAACGGAACTAATCTCCGTCAAGAGCTTGCCACTATCAACTTTGATTGTCTCCTCGACATCGATGAACCTATTTGTCCTAGGTTTGTTTTAGAATTCTATGCTAGTGTTGTCTATTTTACTGATGAGGACGATCAAATGGCTTTAGGTTTAGGATCAATCAAACTGACTACTCCATCTCCCTAAACCAATTTGCTCAAGTGCTAGGAATTCCAAATCGTGGTAAATGTGTTTACTCGGATAAGTGGTCGCTCACTATCCTCGATGCAATCAATGACCGCTCTCTTCCATACCAAACTCCTTTGGCGGATAAGGATATCATCCGTGAGCACCTTTTTAACGAAAGGGCAGCTCCAACACGTGTCACCCGAAAGGGAAAGGAAGTAAACCGAGATCCATATGGTATGGAGCTCAATGAGCTTAAGCCCAAATTTAAGAAGTGGGAGGAACTCCTTAGAGCCAATGTCATTAGCACTATAGGAAATAAAGACTAAATCAATGCTTGCCTTTGTCACATGCTCTACAACTTGTCCACTCATCAACCATTCAATTTGGCCTACTACATTGCTAGGAGAATGGTAGATTGATAACATCAAATAGTCCTGAATATTAAGTGTCAATTTCCCCCGACAATGCTTGTAATTTATATCATTTATATGGATTTACGCTTGTTTTCCATTGTTTTTCACTTTCAGGTAAATTACGAGCAACGGCGCTAAAGAGACACGGAACTTGAGAAATATCTAAAGATTTATCACAGTATGCTAATTTGAAGAAGTTACGGTGTAACTCGTCTCTCACATTACGCCATAACTATTGTGTGACTCAGAAAACCAACTTATCATAAGCTTACGGCGTAACTCTTCTCAAAGGTTATGACGTAACTACATTAGGTCAAATGAGGTTCCACGCCACTGTTATTTACGCCATAACTACTGCATCTCCTACGACGTAATCGAGTTTATTGAAGACTACTGCGTAACCACTCATAAGGTTACGCCGTAACCAGCAGATCTAGTGCATTATTCGAAGAAATAGAAGGTTACGGCGTAACTCCTATATTGGTTACGCCGTAACCCAGATCTGGCCTATAAATACCCCACGAATTCCAGCATTTCTATTCATTCCATTCCACACACGACACTCAGAGAACGTGGGAAAAATCTCAAGGCAGGTCTAGAGGAGCATACGGAGCTGTTTCCAAGGGAGAAATCACTCCCCTATGATAAGCATTAGCGTTTTATATTTCTTTTACTTTCAATTCATGTATTTTGTACCTTTGAATATTGAATTAGTTTGCATGATTAATATGAGCGGCTAAGCACCTTTTGGTGCTGGCCTAGTTATGATTCCTTAATTGTTTTGTTTGCGTTTACTTTACTTCCGTACAATTATTTCTAAGTGTATGCATGAATAGTTTATTGGTAGCCACCCTTGGTTCGGTAGTTTTGAATGGCGATATAGGCTAATTTCCTAGGAGATATGACCAACTGACCCTAGGTGAGCGGAATGAGACGGGAAGGGTAAGATCTGACCAACTAACGACCCTTTCTACTTGTGTGATTTGACCAACTGATCACCTATCGTTTGGATGAACTTAAGAATTAGGGGGTGCGTGTCTAAGTTCCTAACGGTCGGGCATTCACTATTATAAATCTAGCATGTAGCGGTACTTAATGACTTGGCTTAGGGGACCAGGAACAACAGGACTTATGAGGGGACACCTGACTTCTCCTATGGTGGTATCTTTGCTGATAGGTTAGGGCGAATTGACCAAATGTTGTCCTCTCGACTTTGACCCCACCTGAAGTAATTGGAAGTAAGTAGACGTAGACATAACTAGCTAGGAGGATTAACTAGGTTAGCACCACTCTCCTCTATTGATTTCCATTTATCCTTTATTTGCTTTTATTTGCTTTATTCTGCATTAGTAGTTTACTTAATTAAATCCCTATCAAAACCATTATTATTCTGTGACACCTAGACTTAGTAATAATCCATCACACATAGCTCTTGGGACGACCTCGGCTTTACCGATTACAACACTACACACGATCGGGTACACTGCCCATTAGTGCACTATGGTAGACCATAGGTATAACGAGACACTATAACGAGACACAAGATCGGGTACACTGCCCATTAAGTCTTTCATTTCGTTTTAAAACTTTTCTCATGATCATATTTCAAGTTTTCAGGTAACAAGGAAGTTGTTAACATCGATGACCTCACTCTTGAGGAATACTTGGCGTTGACAAGAGCGGAACAAGGGCCGAGTCTCGTAAGACCGGCAATTAGAGCGGATGTCCGTTTCGAAATTAAAGACCAATTTATGTGGGAGCTTCATGCTAACCATTTTTCAGGAAACAGGGACGAAGATGCATATGAGCACGTTGAAAATGTCCTATACATCACAAGCCTTTTCAACATTTCGGGCATGTCTCATAATGCTGTTATGTTAAGAGTATTTCCTATGACTCTTACTGGAGCTGCCAGAAGATCGATTGAAAGATTGCCCGCCGGGGTAATTAATACTTGGGCGCTACTTAAGAAGCACTTTATTAAGAGATGTTCTCCACCATCGAAGATTTCTAACCAGCTTTTGGAGATCCATAATTTCAAACAAGAAGAAGACGAAACGTTGTATCAAGCCTGGGATAGATACAACGAACTCCTTTACAAATGTCCTACACATGATCTGAACAACCAGCAAAAGGTCAATATTTTCTACAAAGGAATTAACGTAACTACAAGGCAAATGTTGGACTATCAAGGACCTATCCCGAACATGACTCCTACTCTTGCAATTGAAGCCATTCAGAAACTTGCCGATCACTCTCAAAAATGGCATGATGGGGGCAACCATAGTGCTAAGACATGTTCAATAAGCATTGCTTCCATTTCAAGCAAATTGGAAAACCTCGGAAGAGATATGAAGAAGGTCAGGGAAAATGTTCATGCTATTCGGATTGGATGCAATAGAAGTGAAGACTGGGACCAAGCCAGAGATTTCATATAAAACCCCGTGTCGAGAAGGTTATGTATGGAGAAGGGAAATCCTTTTATCAAGACTCATTCAAGGCTAGAAATGTTTCGCTCGAAGAATCAATTAAAAAATATCTTGAGGAAGATGATAAGCGGCAAGCCGACAGGAACGCATTGTTCCAGAAATTCCATGATACTAGAACCGCTCTCCTGGAACAAAATAAGAATATAGAGAACAACAAAGGATTGATTGTGAAAAATGATGTTGATCAAGACAAATCATTCGATGATAGCTCCTGTAATGCCATTTACTCCAGCAATGGAAAACCCCTCTATACCCCTTTCAGATACGATCAAGAGGAGCTCTCTGGATTGCAAAAACAAGATGAAGCCATATGCAACAAGACAAGTCTACCAAAGGTTGAATTACAAACAGATGTCGAAGCGGGTACGGGAAACAAAGTAAAGTTAAATGCCAGATGCTCTACAGTCATCCTGAATCAAATCCCTCTCAAGGAAAAGGACCCAGGAAGTTTCATTCTCCCTTGCTCTATTAATAATTTACATAATATAAATGCTTTAGATGATTTAGGGGCTAGTATTAGTATTATGCCATTCTCAATGTGTAAAAGATTGAGTCTCGGCCCCATCAAACCCCTTTGCATGACAATTGAAATGGCTGATAGAACGGTTAGCATACCTAGAGGAATAGTTGAGAATGTGCTTATCAAAATTAATAATTTCACTCTTCTTGTAGACTTTGTCGTTTTAGACATGGAAGAAGACCTCGAAATTCCTTTAATTTTGGGAGGACCCCTTCTAGCTACTGCTCGTGCTAAGATTAATGTTTTTAAAAAAATCATCACTTTAAAAATAAACGATAGAAATCTTACACTAAATATGGATGACGTTGGAAAATGTCACCCAGTCGAAACTGTTTGCGTTATCAAGAAAGGGAAAAGCAAAACTATTCCTCCTTCCATCACACACAAGGACTGCGCTTCTAATCATCGTAACATGCAGGATAGGAAACCCAAGGAATTCAACAATGAAAGAATACAACGGGATAATACGAAGAACGAGTCTGACGAAATATGGCACGAAGTTCAGAAAGTAGATTACAAGCACTTCCCCAAATTAAAATATCATTGGTGCAGAGCTATCCCTATTGACGACGATAAAGTATTTGATCTATGGGCTTCATGCAACCCTTACTCAGACTTCTGTGACGGGGGACAAGACAAGGAAAGAACAAAAAACAACAAATACTTATGGTCCTCAACCAATGACAAGGAGATAACATTCGAAGTTTGGATACGAATTAAGTATGGAGAAGTTAGCGATGACGATAAAAGGAAAATATGGACTGATCCTTGTCTTAGCAAACACAATGAGAATAATCACGAGACAACAACCACTGGCCAGGGGGTCATTGGTCGAAAGCATTGGTGCGAATTGATTAAAACCGCTGATAGGGATTCTTGGGCTTCGTGTAATCCTTACGATAACATCTGTAATGGAGGAAGTAATACCAAAAGAGTAGGAACCGACGAATTTCTTTGGAATTCAACAACTGACCATAAACGTACCAAGGTGCAATGTGAAGATCGGTTATAATCCCTTTAGGGATAACAATAACAAATACAAACATGAATGCACAACGGAATAATAAGAACATCAATGTTATTGCTAAAGGTTTCTCGTCATCATCTCTAACTAAACACTCTAATACTAATTGACTACTAAATAATATTCGACTAAATACTATTCTAGTCGACTAAATACTAACTAACTATCATAGGCGTTTATACTTTACGCCTAGGCTAAACACATACACCTTTGGTGTTCACATCTTGACACACACGTATACCTAATTCCCTGACTCTCTTTATATACTAGAGAGTCTAGGGTTACAATTGACTACTAGGGACTAAATAATAAAGCCTTCTTTAACAAGTAAGTCCCTTGTCTTTCTTTGTCTTCATAAGTCCTTCGTCTTTCATATATTTTGTCATATCAACTCAAATAGAATTCCCAACAATCTTCCCCTAGTTGATAATGACAAAACCAAATAAGCACGAACTTCCCCTAAAGTTAAGATGTCATGAAAGATAAGCGAACTTCCCCTTAAACATGCAATGTCACCAAGGATCTTCAATTTGCAAATCTTCTATTTAATGCCTTCTTCCCCTTTTTGTCATAATCCACTAGGAAACGCTAAGTAGAAGCAACTTTGATTCCAACCACCACATACCAATATCATACGACTAATCCATCCTTATAATGCCTCAAGATACCCGCCATGAAGATCACCAAAAAGCTTGCTAAAAATGAAATTATGGCAAAAGAAATCTGAACCAGGAGTATAAATACCAACAAGTAGTAGTAAAAATCTTCCCCTCGAATGATGCATGTAGACGGTTAACATTTAACAATAAGCTTCCCCTGAAACTCATATGTTAACCATCTTCTTGATTCTTCAAATCTGTAGGCTCCATGTAATGATCACTTGTGAAGAAAACTAAGTATAACCAACTTGATGCTGAAGTAGAACATCCCAAACACACGTCTTATGTCTTGTACTAACCACGTGACTATGAACTCATACCTGATGATACATGAGTACACCTCAAACTCTTGATAGAATCCTCATCTTAATGAGACACTGAGCACTAGAACGTAACTCCTTTAAGTGATAGCAAACTATACTTGCTAGACTTACCAAGTCTTAGCCACAACATGAACGAACGAACAAGTTACCTTCTGCTAAAAGATATGATAAAACACTCATCCAAGAAACGCCACTTCATCATCAAATAGGTGATAAAAACCTTTCTTCGTAATCAATTTAGCAAATAAGAATGAGCCATTAGAAAACTTTTAAGAACAAATTCCAATCAAATCCCATGTGTGTGTCGTTCAATAACTTCCAATCTCATCCGAAAACCAAATTATTTGTGTGTGTGGTCAAACCAATCAATCTGATCTTGAACATACTAATCTTCAAAACCAAAAACTCCAATAAATCAAACCCAATCTGCTGTGTGTGTATCTTTCATCTTACCAGCTCCCATAATGATGCTTGTACTCATGATCGCCAATTAAATAATCAAATCCCCACGAGCAGTACTTTCAGGGATGAGCAGTACTTTCAAAGATGAGCAGTACTTTCAAGGACGAGCAGTACTTTCAAGGACGAGTAGTACTTTCAAGGACAAGCAGTAGTTTCAAGGAGGAGCAGTACTTTCAAGGAGGAGTAGTACTTTCAAGGATAAACAGTAGTACTTTGAGCAATTTAGCGTTTTGACAACCACAAACAAGCAAACCATACTCCCAAAATATTGATCATTAAAAACACATTGAATTAGGGTTTGATAGTACCTTTTAATGCACACTCAACAGAATGAAAACCATAAAAACCTGAAAAATTCGATTTTGAAAACCTCCTTCAGCAGCCAACTTCGACAGCCTGTAACTTTTGCATAAAAGCCTAGATCGACAATCCCTCCAGTGAAAAGTTAGATTGTCATATAGAGAACGTCCACCTAAAATTTTGTCACGATCCAACGGTTAACGAAAAAGTTATGATCGTTTAAAAACAGTGCTGTAGTAACCTTATGGAACTTTTTCAGTTTCTACAGCAGACTTCGACAGCTTATAACTTTTGATTGAGAGCTGAATTGACTATCTCTCCAGTGAAACCTTAGACGGATATACTGAGATGCACCAGCAAAAATTGTAGCTCGATCCAACGGTTCACTAAAAAGTTATGCCCTCTTGAAAACAGCCCTGTAGAAAGATACGAAAGTTTGTAACAACTCCAAATTTTGCATCTTTTCTTTGAAAAACCTTGTACATCCCTATATCAAGAGCTCCCCGCTCTGATACCAATTGTGAAGATCATTTATAAGCCCTTTAGGGATACCAATAACAAAGACAAAATGAATGCACAGCGGAATAATAAGAACATCAATGTTATTGCTAAAGGTTTCTCGTCATCATCTCTAACTATACACTCTAATACTAATCTACTACTAAATAATATTCGACTAAATACTATTCTAGTCGATTAAATACTAACTAACTATCCTAGGCGTTTATACTTTACGCCTAGGCTAAACACATACACCTTTGGTGTTCACATCTTGACACACACTTATACCTAATTCCCTGCCTCTCTTTATATACTAGAGAGTCTAGGGTTACAATTGACTACTAGGGACTAAATAATAAAGTCTTCTTTAACAAGTAAGTCCCTTGTCTTTCTTTGTCTTCATAAGTCCTTCATCTTTCATATATTTTGTCATATCAACTCAAATAGAATTCCCAACATGCAATGGTCAGGCAGATTAAGATTTAACGATTGGGTGAAAATAAAGTATGGAAAAGCGGACACATCCACTAAAAACAAAATTTGGAAGGACTGCATGAATGAAGATAATCATGACACTCTTCACGATACTGGTAACTCAGCAGTTGATAACCAGATTGACACAAGAGAAGATTGTAATTACGAGATTGTGGACAACTTAATTGAAACTAAAGACTACTACATTAAAGGAACCACCGATAAAGAACCACGATACAAGGTGAGTATGACTGACGTAGATGATGAGGAATATGAGCAAAACAGATGCAAACTACTTGGGATCCAATATAGAAAACCTCCACCTATTGTCACCGAAAGATTCGTATTCACTAGGTATCACTTGGGACCGGATAAAAAGTTTTGTAAGGTTTGGAAAGTGGGAATCAAGGAATACGACCGCACAGCTCCAAATGTCGCTTGGATCCAGAATAACTTGACGAAAGATAATGAAGATGTCAGGGAAGTACAAAGGCCCCCATAGAAGCCCCGCGACTCTGAGTCTAACTTAAAGACTCGTAAATAAAGAAAAGTGCTCTTTTGGGAGACAACCCGAATTATCCCTTTCTTTTGTTTTATTTCCATTTCTGTAGTGTAAGATATAGGATTTCACAAACACATTAAACCACAATCATAATAGGGACGTATACAAGTTTTAGAGAGAGAAAGGGAAGAGAGTTGGGAACTATGTGAAACAAAGAAAGATGGTATTGAAGCTCCAACCCTCTACCTTGGGAGGTAGAGGGTATTTATAGTGTCTTACAATAAACGCCACCTACGGGCTGTGGATTAGGCATACAGTGGGTAAAGACCCGTCCGTCCTCCACGGTGTTACTTAACAAACTACTTAATAACATAACTTGACTACGACTACGAGCTTTCTTACGAATACATATACTTGAGGTGAACGATACTTTAATGACTGAATTTTCTAATTCCAAACAATCTCCCCCTAAGGGAGGTCACCTCAATTTACACAGAATACAAATAGATATTACATTAAGATTGTTCTTGAATTTTTGTTTAAGTTCTTTGCTCAGTAGCTCGTAGTCTTTGATTCTTCATGTTTTGCATGTTTGTTTGATTCAAGTGGAGGTCTTTAACTGATCCACGTGATGATGAGTTTTGAGCCATCTTTGAGATCATCAGCTTGCATAAATCTCTGACTCTTCCATTGTGGTGTTGACATTATGTGACATTGTGACAGTGGACCGACATGCTCACATTCTGGATCATGAATTCTTTTCATCAGAGTAGCGGAAGCTTTAGTTGATTCATGATATATGCAGCAGCGTAGCAGAATCATGAAGTGAAAATATCAGATTCGTTGATGCACTTATCATGATTTCTTTTGAAATGAATGTGTTGTGTGAGCATGCGGCTATGGATTGACCTCTCCATTCTGATCAGCTTCAAACGTTGGGTGTACCTGCATACAACAGTTAGTAATAAAGCGCAAGAAAGTGTCTTTGATCACTTTCGTCGAATTGAGGTACACGGCCCACGGTTCCCTGTTGATCAGTACAAGTACTGCCTGTGATCAGGTATAATTCCGAAGAATCTCCATGACAGTGTTTCGCAGCTGCTCTAGCTGTTCTCAAACCGGAACATCTCAAAGAAGACAACACGAAGTGAGTGAACCAGCGAATTTGAGATTCACTGATTGATGAAAAGAGATTTGAAAAACAATCGTGTACTGCTCAAAATAAAGTGTTTTTGCAATACAAGGAAGGTTTTAAAGAAAATCAATTATCAATCATAAACACCTTTTATTTTTGAAATATTAATACACAGTCGATGTGTTGGAGAAAAGAGTTTTAAGCACAACGACCGGTTTTTACAAAGGTATGCGTCAATCCATAACCTGAACCAGGATTGATTCAAAAATTTAAATCACCCCAATGTTTCTGTTCAATTGTCACATGGTTGATCTATTGGATAGATCCCACATGCCACCTACCAAGAGCTTGTTTGATGTTGGCTCTAGAAGGCTTTCCATCTTCATTGTGAATATGTTTGCATATCACTCAGATGTTCTGGCAATACCACGAGGATAATGCGTAGGAATCTAAAAGTATATTCTCTCTTTCCACATTGTGTGAAACAGAAAGTCTTCATTGATTGTTTCCTTAATGAGATTTATTGACGATCTCGTGGCTCTAGACTCAATTGTGCACATTTGGTTCCTATGCCGAAGAATAGGGAGAGGGTCTCCTTCTTCAATATCAACTATCTCTAAGAGAAAGTCGATAGATTATGTAGGTTCCCCGTGAGAATGAAGCAAGCCCTTTTAAGAGGAACTTGAGTAGCTTGGGAAGTTGTAGTGCAGTGCGTCACTGGGTCCATGACGTCTTGTCTTCAATATTGGTGTTACCTTAGTAACAACCAGTAGCATATGAATTGAACCCGGTTTCTGCCCTAAAGTTGAAATAGTGGAGGGCTATTTATTTTCACCCTTTTCACATTTATTTATTTTTCATTCTTCAACCCCTTCAGTGCTTACCGAGATTTCATTACTAGAGCCTTGTTGGGTTTATTCCAATTGTAGCTCTATCTCAGTCCGCACTCTTCCCATATCTCACTTTTATCCTTTTTTTTCATCATACCTAAGGACTCTACACTATCTAGTGGATTGTCCCTGGGTAGATCCCTCCGGCTCTGGCGGGATCGTGGGAACGAATACCTAACCTAACCATCCTTATATCACCATACATAAAGTAAAATTCCGTTCCCGGCAGCCATATATTCCAACTGCATAGCCATCGAAGAAAAGGCTTCTCACATGTTTGCTAACAGCGTGGGGAAGTATGACATTTGTTAATACAAATAAGCCGTAAAACCTTTCATTTATATTTTACGATCTTCTAATGTTTTGTCGATAACAAACGTAAAATCATTTTAACGAAACAAATAAAATACGTAAATGGTTTGAACTAATATTTTATAACACATTCACATTTTCACATAAAACACTAAAACAAGTATAAGTGATTTTATGATTTAGTAATACATATGTACAACAACTAGTGTTTACATATTTGGGTATAATGTACACATAAATAGTATGTAGTATATTGGGTAATACAAATGGGTAGAAACTTAAGTATCACAACCCATTGGGCAAATACATTGAATGTAGTTGGGTACAACCCAAAGCCCATGACCCATGGAGCTTGACCCATAACCCATTGTATGACATCATGCTTATATTATACATGGATAATATCCATAACCCATGGAACAACCCATACCCAAGTGACCAAGTACATTGCACTCAAAGATACATTGTATCTAGCTAAAGATCCATGGTTCAACCCATAACCCATTACCCATAACCAAAATACCCATGGGTAAAAGGGAGCGTCCCACGGATCCCTAGCTTAACGCTAGACGGATCCCTTGTGGAAGGGATCCATGGGATCCGGGAAACAGTAGAGTTTTTTCTCTATAAATAGTGAGCCGTTTCTTCATTATTTCTCACCCCTTTCTAAAACACTTTCTCCCTGAGTTAAAAACTCACTAACCTTAGATCCAAGAGATCTATGTTTGTAGTTTTGTTTTTGTGTGATCTTCTAGGTTCCTCTTAAAGGCAAGATCACCACCTTTGAAGTCGAGCAAGCTCAAGTCCATGAGTTGCCATGCTTCCTCATCATCAAGGCTACTGAAGTCTTATTGTTGATGATTCCTTTCTTTCTTCAAAGAAGTGTAGTGTTGAAGACATTAGTGAAAGATGTCTCAAGTGTCAAGACGAAGATATTAGTGAAGGGTATCTATCGTCCATATCATAAGCACTTATGGTAGGTGCTTAGAAGTCAAGACTAGAAGCATTAGTGAAAGGTGCTTAGAAGTCAAGACACAAGACATTAGTGAAAGGTGTCTTGTAGATCTAGTCAATGGCATTAGTGAAAGGTGCCTTAGATGTACATTCGATATGGTGTGTTTCGATGTACAAGATAGACTAGTATTAGATCCAAGGATATTGATAACCTTGATGATGTTGTAAAGGAGTAGATCTCCTTTGGGATTAGTCGTTGGTGTAGTGTGGTAGTAGTTCCTCCATTGCAATGGAACTAGGTGCTTAGCCTAGTAGCTAATAAAGTGTAGGCGACGTTGTGAAGGTGTAGTTCACCTTGGAGTGAAAGAACTAGGTACTTAGCCTAGTACCTTATAAAGGGTAGGCGACATTGTGTAGGTGGGGTTCACCTTGGTGTGAAAGAACCCAGTGGTTAGCCTAGTACCGGAAAAAGAGTAGGCGACGTTGTGAAGGTTTCTCCGCCATAAGGAGATTCGTGTAGTGTTTACAAACTCTCGAGTAGGTGACTCGGGGAGTGGAGTAGGGCAAGGAAGGTGTCCTTGTAGCCGAACCACTATAAATACTCGCGTTGTGGTTTTGTGCTTCTTACTCTTATCTTTTCACTACCTACCTTTATATGCTTGTTTATCAACATCCAACACACACATCCAAATAGATTGACATAAGTCGATCTAAATAGTTTAAAAGGAAGTTTTAATTGGCAAAACTATTCAACCCCCCTTCTAGTTTTCCACAATTGGCATCAGAGCTTCGTTACCAAGTTTCTTGAAGTATATTGTACTTTAAAAACTTGATACGATCCATGGTTAATTGAAAACTACAAAGAAGGTTTTTCATAAAAACAAACACCATGTTTTTGTTTTTTTTAAAAAAAGACTATATGTTTGGATATTGATTTGATAACAACATTTTTTTTATTTACTTTTTTCTTTAATCACACTAATCTTCTTTGTCATGATGATTAGTCAAAGCTCATACTCACCAAGCTATAGGAATCGCTTGGTAACAAGAATACCTTCCTTAAGAAGGTATCCTAAACGCAAAGGAGCGGGAATCGCCTAAGTGACATTTCTTGTGTCATTTGTAAAGACATTCCTAAGTGCGCTAGAGGTTTGATTTTGTTTTTATTATTGCTTGATAATTAAGTATGCCTATTTAGGTATCTATATGATTATCTTTTGTGCATATACATTGATGGGTTCCATCCGGGTTTCAAATTTATAATCAAGAATTACCGGTTAACTAGGAACACATTCGGGCAAGTATACCCTAGTTAAGTTGTAGTATAGTATATGGTAAATCAAGGTCGTCCCAAGAGACTTGGTTGCACTACAAGTGTCGTTTGTTTGTTTAAGCAAGTATCAAGTAACAAGTTGATGGTTATGATTATCACATATCAAACCAACAAGAAAAGCAATATAAGAACAAGTAACAAGTTGATGGTTATGATTGTCACGGATCAAACCAACAAGAAAAGCATTATAAGAACAAGCAGACAAAGAACATACATGTTTAGACAAATCATCACAAGTTATCATAATAGCCAAACAAGTATCAAGACATCTATAAGACAAGAACACATCACAAGAATCACGTAATCAACACAATCAAAGAACCAAACATGAACAATAGCATTCAACATCATAAAAGTAACAAGGTTTACCCAAAGTATGAATTACAATAGGTAAAGGTGAAGGGTTATAGCACTCCTTCAACCCTCCAATCAACTACAATAGTTCTACCAAGCCGGAAAATGATGTCCAAACGCCTTCAACAACCCTTGAGCACACTACACGAATTTGGCAAAGGTTTGTGGTCTTTTGGGGAAGATAAGTTGGTGGAAATTTGTCCTTAAGGGTGGAGGCTTGAATTTCACACAAGTTGGGATAGGATAGTTGGTGGAAATTCGTCCTTAAGGGTGGAGGATCGAATTTCACACCTTTGGTGAAGGTAAGTTGAGAGAGGGGTGTTGTTTTAGGTGGAAATTCGTTCTTAAGGGTGGAGGATCAAATTTCACACCTAGAGATGGAGTGGTGGGTGAAAGGGATGAGAAGGATGGAGAAGGGATGATGAAATGAGGTTGCAAAGGCTTCTATTTATACTACTTCCAAGGCTAGGGGTATTAAATGTATTTCTTGGAGGCCAAGGAGATTGGAAGGGACTAGAATACATGTAGGAAGGGACTAGAATCATTTGGAACATTATTGGAACTTGATAGGACTATTATTGATAAAGAAATGACAGAAACAGGCCCTCCAACCGAATCGGTTGGGCTCTAACCGAATCGGTTAGGCTCTAACCGAATCGGTTGGTCTTCTTGACAGCTCTCCAACCGGATCGGTTACGGGGCTCGACCGAACGGTTGGAGCAAAATCACAAACATTCATAAACAGCAATGTTGTAGATCCTTCTCTTATCTTTCCGTGGCAGTGAACCGGGGGTCAAACGGAGTCCGTATGCAAAAGTTATGGCCAAAATGGTGAAGGTGTGTCGGGAACAACGAGTCTTCCAATATGTCTTCGTTTTAGCTTCTTTTCTTCATTTCTTTCTCGTTTTCCTTCTTGAACTTTATTCTTGAGTCTTTGGACCACTAACTTGATGACTTTATCTTCTCGAATATACTCCACAAGTCTTGCTTTTTTCGGGAATTCTTCGTATATGGAGAAATCTTCATATTTTACTTCTTTTTCCGTCTTTTTCTCCACTTTCCTGTACTTGGCTACAAATGAACTAGCAAACACACTTTTGTACGATTAAGCATCAAAAGCATATGATTATCACCAAATAACAAACATAAAAGCACGGATAACGCTACTAAAAACATGCACAATTTGAGCGTTATCAAATTCCCCCACACTTAAACTTTGCTTGCCCTCAAGCAAATCTAAGAAAAGAAAAATCAAACTACATACCTAAATGACGAAACGAAAAGAAAAATAAAAAAATATTTTTGGTTTTTTTTCTTTTTAATTTTTACTATTTTTTTTAACCAAATAAATATAAAAATAAGCGAAAAATGAGCGCAAACTCCCCCACACTTAAGGTTTTGCTTGCCCTCAAGCAAATCTAGAAATTAAGAAAAATAAAACCCACATGGTGCATGAAATATGATTAGAAAAATATGATGCAAATCTACCAAGTACAAGTACAAGATAAGATTCATCGTTTTCGGCTTCCATAGTGAAAAATCGAGATGTTTGACAATACCTCATGGATTTTCTTGCTTGATAACATGGCTAAACACCTCACGAAAAAGAATGGATGTATAATTCACTCAACACTCATTTTATTTAGTGATGGATAGTATTAAGGAATAGTACACTCAAATTGCTCAGTCATGATCTAAATATTACCATATGCTTGTACAAGAAACAAAACTCCACCGACGTGGCGTAAGCACCAAGTGTAAACATCTAAAGAGGGCTTTTATTCGGGTTATAATGATAGGCTTCGGGAGAATAAAGGGTATGGATAAGGCATGGGATTATTGATGAAATTGGTTTTAAAAGAAAATAAAGTCAAGTCTAATACCCATGTTGCTAATTACTGAACAAACCACGAACCCGAAAATGATTATAGTTACTAACTTCTCCTCTTCACATATCGATCACCAGATATATATATCACGTCTTAGCACATTGGCTAATCGATATCTCAAACATACTTCATCTTCCTTCATCTACATAATAATATAGCACATCGGCTATAATTGTCATCACACATTTTTTTTTTCACTTTTTTTTATGACTTTTTCTTTTCTTTTTTTTTTCTTTTCTTTTTTTTTTCTTTTTTTTTTTGTTTTTCACATACATCACATCTCCCCCACACTTCGTATAAGCATCATCACAAAAATACAAATATGAAGTTGCGCACCTTCATCTTCGTCGGAATGGCACACACGAATGACAAAGTGTGGCTAACTCATAATCATCAAAAACAATCCAGTCATACCAAGAAACTAGCAACCAATCATTTAGACATTGACAAGACTAGGCTAAGGTTTAAAGTGTAAAATATTTTTGTATTTTTCTGGATTTAACAAAGAGAAAAAAATGGCTCAAATGGTATAACTAAGGGTATCTAGCGCTAAAGATGAGCGCTAACAAATGGGTCCATATAAGGGTGGTTAACTAACCGATGTGGTTAGTTAATATATCATTTGATGTAAACGGAAGGCCATTTGGTTTTATTCCTAAGGTGCCTCTTTATCACACGAATACACTTATATCACACGAATGTGATCTTACTGCGGTCTGGTAATGATTTACATGTACAAGTTCTAGAATAAATAAAATCACCGGCACACTCATAGCAAAAGATTCAAGCATAAAAGATGTATGCTATATATGGAATAGGCTCAAATCCTCACAATTTTAGTGGAAGGGCTATAAAATGTGCTAGCAAATGTCATCAATCCCAGAATGAATTGCAATATTAATCGGGGGACATCTCAAGTTTTTCAAAATTACCGATTTCACCAGTGGATTGATCCAGTTATTCTAATATATTAACCTATACGCGTGAAAATAACTAGATCACAAGGGCAAACAAGTTCACAAAATTTAAATTGACCCAAACATTTTGGAATCTAAAAACTAGTTTCGTTTTTCACAATAATATTTTCCCCCCACACTTAAGTTAAGCACACAAAAGAAAAATAACTTAATGACTAAAAAAAAACTGCTATTATATACTATTACTACGAGAATTTTGAAAAATAAACTAGCTACTACTTTTTTTTTTCTTTTTCTTTTTTTTTTTTTTTTTTTTTTTTTAACCAAACATGACTTTTTCTTTTCCCACGAGTTCTCGGTAGCTTCATTGAAACGCACAAAGAAGCGGAGAAGCAGGTCAGCGCGAAGCATATTAAAAACCAAACTTCTTTAGGGAATCAGGGAGACCCGCCTTATACCTCTCACACAGTTTGTTTACAATGGGTGAGCCTTACTTTCGATGGACTAAAAGAAATCAATTTATTAAATAATCCACCAAACAAACAAAAGAAAAAAACAACAAAGAAACAAAATAAAGAAATTGTGAAAACTTCAAAGCATGTAAAGATAGGGAAATTTTAAATAACAAGTCTAAGTGAAACGAAACCTCTCAGGCCGAAGAAATAGCGATTGAACTCCATATGATAAAATGCTACGCAAGGGCTAGCATAAGCGCGTGAGATCAATCGATTCCTCATCCAAACAAACATGTCCAATCCCAAGTATAATGTCACCAACAATCCAATCAATCCTTCCACCAAGAGTTTATTAAATCTGCAAAAATAAACTAAACTACAAAAACGCGTAAAATCCTAAAACTCACTTTCATAGGCATCACGGTTGCATTTAGCGTATGCAACAAGCCTTTAAACCTCTCGGTGGCCCGAGTAGACGAGTTATAGTCTCGTGAGGGTTTCCAGTGAACATACCCACAAAGTTCGAAACATTTTATTTTTAAAAAAAACATGTACTTATTTATTTACAGTGTACTAAATTAACAAAATTTAAAATGGAAAAACCAAATAAAAGAAATGATACTCTTACAAAAACAAAAAGACATTTAAACTTATTTTATCTAAACACAAACACACAAAAACAAAAAAAAATGAAAACTATTTATTTATTTATTTATTTATTTATTTATTTATTTATTTATTTTTGAACAGAAGTCTCCAACCGGATCGATTACGGGTAGTGACCGATCGGTTGTAAGCTTTTTTTTTTTTTTTTGGTTTTACAACTTTAAAATGACTTTTGAAAATTATTTACCGAGAGCTCCAACCGATTCGGTTGGGATTCCAACCGATTTGGTTGGAGTTGTTTGGGTGGTTTTGGTGGTTTTTTCGCAAACGATTTTTAGCACACTTAGAAAGAAATAATTGAAATGAGCATTTTTAGAACACATGAAACGAAATCTTAACATCAAAAACTTGATTTTGATGCAAAGATCATTTGAGCAATTATGAGAAAATGAGAGATTTTTTAGAAAATGAAAGACAAGCATTCAAGAAAACATCATGAGCAGCCAAACAAGAGCAAGGAAATAGTCATTCATGAGCAAGAGCAATATATCATTCGAACAAACAAGCAAACAAACAAGCACCTAAGAACAAAAACCAAATCCCCGGCAGCGGCGCCAAAAACTTGATGGGTTCCATCAGGGTTTTAAACTTATAATCAAGAATTACCGGTTAACTAGGAACACATTCGGGCAAGTATACCCTAGTCAAGTTGTAGTATAGTATATGGTAAATCAAGGTCGTCCCAAGAGACTTGGTTGCACTACAAGTGTCGTTTGTTTGTTTAAGCAAGTATCAAATAACAAGTTGATGGTTATGATTGTCACATATCAAACCAACAAGAAAAGCAATATAAGAACAAGTAACAAGTTGATGGTTATGATTGTCACGGATCAAACCAACAAGAAAAGCATTATAAGAACAAGCAGACAAAGAACATACATGTTTAGACAAATCATCACAAGTTATTATAAGAGCCAAACAAGTATCAAGACATTCATAAGACAAGAACACATCACAAGAATCACATAATCAACACAATCAAAGAACCAAACATGAATAATAGCATTCAACATCATAAAAGTAACAAGGTTTACCCAAAGTATGAATTACAATAGGCAAAGGTGAAGGATTATAGCACTCCTTCAAGCCTCCAATCAACTACAATAGTTCTACCTAGCCGGAAAATGATGTCCAAACGCCTTCAACAACCCTTGAGCACACTACACGAATTTGGCAGAGGTTTGTGGTCTTTTGGGGAAGATAAATTGGTGGAAATTCGTCCTTAAGGGTGGAGGCTTGAATTTCACACAAGTTGGGATAGGATAGTTGGTGGAAATTCGTTCTTAAGGGCGGAGGATCGAATTTCACACCTTTGGTGAAGGTAAGTTGAGAAAGGGGTGTTGTTTTAGTTGAAAATTCGTCCTTAAGGGTGGAGGATCGAATTTCACACCTAGAGATGGAGTGGTGGGTGAAAGGGATGAGAAGGATGGAGAAGGGATGATGAAATGAGGTTGCAAAGGCTTCTATTTATACTACTTCCAAGGATTGGGGTATTAAATATATTTCTTGGAGGCCAAGGAGATTGGAAGGGACTAGAATCGTTTGGAACATGATTGGAACTTGATAGGACTATTATTGATGAAGAAATTGCAGAAACAGGCCCTCCAACCAAATCGGTTGGGCTCTAACCGAATCGGTTGGTCTTCTTGACAGCTCTCCAACCGGATCGGTTACGGGGCTCGACCGAACGGTTGGAACAAAATCACAAAAATTCATAAGCAGCAAAATTGTATATCTTTGTCTTAGCTTTCCGTGGCCGTGAACCGGGGGTCAAACAGAGTCCGTATGCAAAAGCTATGGCCAAAATGGTGAAGGTGTTTCGGGAACAACGAGTCTTCCAATATGTGTTTGTTTTAGCTTCTTTTCTTCATTTCTTTCTCGTTTTCCTTCTTGAACTTTATTCTTGAGTCTTTGGACCACTAACTTGATGACTTTATCTTCTCGAATATACTCCACAAGTCTTGCTATTGTCGGGAATTCTTCCTATATGGAGAAATCTTCATATTTTACTTCTTTTTCCGTCTTTTTCTCCACTTTCCTGTACTTGGCTACAAATGAACTAGCAAACACACTTTTGTACGATTAAGCATCAAAAGCATATGATTATAACCAAATAACAAACATAAAAGCACGGATAACGCTACTAAAAACATGCACAATTTGAGCGTTATCATACATGTATTACATGAAGCTTCATTAGGAAGTCCTTTTCTCACATACGTGTTATATTTCTTTCTCGTCTAAGTTCGTGGTATATAAAACTTATGTTTTATTTCTTTTAATCCAATAATAAAACAAAACGTGAATTTCAAAAATTCTCCTTCCCCATAAATACTCCCACCGTCGACCACTCTATCAAACCCCCACTTTTCAAATCTTCCAATTTCAAAAATTCCCTCTCACTCAAAACTTCATCTTCCTCTCTATTTCATCCCAACCGAAACCAAGAAAGATCATCTTCAACATGGTTTACATCGCCTCATGCTCATCGTCTTAACACTCATCGCACTTGTGTTTCCTATGATGAAGTTCACATACGGAGACATTTACTTTGTATTGTTAATCTACATTGGGGTTATATACCCAATCCTTTGTATTATTCTAAGCATTGAAATGAAATATTATTAATAGTCTAGTTTATCTAGGTTATTATTATCATAATGTGTTTGTCATTTCTTTTGTTTCATATGTTTCATACTCTTTCGTGATACATTAGAAGTCATGTATGCATGCTAAAAGAAAATGTAGGCTAAAACACATATCTTGGGAATAAATTTGTAAAACCTATGTTTTTGTAAAATCTGTTTCTGTAACTACAGATCTACGGATCCCTGAAGATATACTAGCCGGATCCCTTTTGTAAAGG
Source organism: Chrysanthemum seticuspe (assembly GCA_019973895.1). NCBI lineage: Eukaryota > Viridiplantae > Streptophyta > Magnoliopsida > Asterales > Asteraceae > Chrysanthemum > Chrysanthemum seticuspe. Next base: position 117,225,468 of record BPTQ01000004.1, on the reverse strand, counting down.
AACCGTGGGATCCGTCCTACTGGAAAACAGTTTTTTTTTTTTTTTTTTTTTTTTTTTTTTTTTTTTTTTTTTTCATGCAAAATGAAAACCACTTTCTCTCTAAAAGAAATATTCCACTAGAATGTCAAAACCATAAGTGAGTTAAGTGTCATTGTTGTTAAAAACCATTGTTAATAAAAATCTAGTAAAAACATTAGATAATCATAGGTTGAACACAAACATCACTTTCTTTTAACTCTTCATTTCTATAGGTTCAACTATGACGCATGAATATGAGTTTGATTTTTCACTCACTAGCGTCTACTCTCCGAACATCTCCCTTGAACCCAACACACCTGGCATTCATGTCCGTGGGTTCAATAACCTCGAAAACCGTCACTTCCATGAATGACGTATTGTAGACACCTCTCTACAATTCGAAGAAGGTATCAATACCTCCTTCCCAGCCATAGGACTAGAATGTCTTCTTGAAATCAATGAGAAGATATGTCCAAGGTTCATAATGGAATTATTCCGTCAAGTTGAACTCGTTCGTAACGAGGATCGCTCTTTATCTCTTTGGTTTTATATCAAAAACCAAAAGTTCACTTTAACCCTTGGGCATTTTGCTCACATCCTCCGAATTCCAAATCATGGACAATGTGCCTTCACCGAAGATTGGTCACTTGATTCTCTCTTCAACTTTCGTGAAGAAAATAGTCTATATTGTTCTCACATACCCACCCTGGAAGATTTACATTGCATAATATGCAAACCTCGACCATATTACTCCGATCCAAACATTATCTTCACACGGGACATTCGAGAAGAGTACAAGCCCCTTGCACTCATCCTACGTGAAAATGTTTGGAGTCTTAGGGGAAATCGAGAAATCCATCCCGCTTGTTGTGCTCACATGTTGTACTGTTTCTAACACAACAACCATACAATCTCGCCTACTTCTTCGCAAGGGGAATTGTAAATCTTCAAGGCTCCAAGAATAAACTCATCCCTTATGGAATGTTCTTCACACGCCTCTATCACAACGTTATGCATTTCCATCCTCAATTTCAAAGTCCGTTGTACGTACTTGTGAACAAAATGATGGAACCGCTAAACATATCTCTCATAAATACTTTCTTCTTTCTTGATTCCACTAACACTCATCAATCACGTAATGATCCTCCTAGCGAAGACACTCAAGGAACCTAGTAGTATTTCAAAACAGGATCAATTCTCTTGTACTCGTGCTTTATCAATGTATTCCTATTTCCCTCATGAAATAAAAACATCTTACATTTGATATCTTAGTGTTAGAACCCCTTTTAAACTAACCTTGGAATATAATGCATTTTCAAGATCATTGCATACCTTTAGTAAAGATTCTGCTGAGCAGATGGACGGATCCCAAAGTTTGTGCTAGACAGATCCCTACACTTAGGGAACCGTGGGAACCGGCAAACATAAAATGCAACTGCAAGCATTATATCTCCAACATATCCTTAGAACACCTCACACTAAGCTAAACATAGTGTCTTAAGGCAAATTAAGTCCTTATCAAGATAGGTAGATCCTTCCTACTCACACATAACTCACCTAGATCACACTCTAAGAAGCTTGTAGATCTATCATTTCATTTTTAATCCATTACTCTTCCGCTCTTAAACTCACACTTCATTTTTTACTTGATCCCTCACTTCTAGTCTTAGAAATCTTTTCGATTATGGCAAAATTGATCATAAATCATCCCTACCTCAAAATTGATCAAAGTTGATCAAACTCTAGTTTTCCATCTCAAAGCTTCTAGGATATTTTCCAAAACACTATCCTAAATAACAAACTGATCTCTAGGATCATTTAGCTTCAATTGACACTCTCATCTTTAGTGTCATCCTTGCTTATCCATTGGCACTCATGAAAGTTCCAAATCCTTCCATAAAAGGTAATCATTAGCTAGATCACTCATTACCTCCAAGTACTTAAGCACCCCTTCATTTAAGACACTTAGGAGGACTGAAACACTCAAGATGATATAGATCTTAGATCTTAGAAACATCATTTCCAATCTTTCATAGTTGTTGATAGCCGGATCCTTAGGATTAGCCTAGACGGATCCCTCTGATGAGGGAACCGTGGGATCCGGATGACAGTTTATGTCAAATCTTGCTAACACAATCATTTCAACTCATCTTTCTAACTCAAACACTCAATCTCATCTTAAATGAGTTCCTAGATCAGTACAAACTCTGAAGTTGATCCTTGTGCATGTTAATCATCACATTCCAATGAATTTTAATGGCTTAAGGCTTAAATGCTCTTGCCAAATCTCTTGGCTTATAAACCACATTGTTTGGACTTCCATAGTCATCACCTTCATCCTAACTTTCAGCACTTTAGAAACCCATACAAAACTCTTGAAGTCATCTTACCATGAGGAAAACTCCAAGTAGTAACCTATCCACCAAAGAACCACCCATGAAAAAGGCTCGTGTTATACACGAAATCTATTCAACCGAATCATCTCCGGTCAAGCCAACAAATGATAGGATCTTTCCTCAACCAATCAAACCAATTCCTAAAAGGATAGTACCCACAAAACTACCTATGCCAAACACCACCATACCTCCTAGGCCAAACAATATCATCTCCACTAAACCATCACCATTGGTTCCTAGAGCTATTTCATTTGCATCTCCACTATCATCACTACACCTCTACAATTTAGAGGATTTGCCTCCTAGGCCGTCTCATCCGCCTCCGCCGACAACATCCTCCTCATTAGGAGGAATAATTGTACAAAATCAAGGTGTTGAGTCAACACTTGCTCCGACTTCCTTTTCGCCGTTTCCATCATATAATCCCATTTGGATTATGAGAAATCATCAAAGTCAACCACCCGACCATATGGAAGTTGACACTTCTCTACCACCACCATCATTCTTGGTCGAGCCATTCTCAAATGCGCCTCCACGAATCCCTCCATCGTTTGAAGCCCCACAAGCCGCTTCACTTGATCCTTCGTATCAAGCCATTTCAATTCTTCCACCACCACTACCTAGCCATGACAAAGATTGCTATCATTGTCAACATGTTGAAAGTTTGATACATGAAGTACGAGAAGACCAACGTTTCATGTTCTATCATCTCCTCGAAGGTTTCGACGAGATTAAACCTAAACAAAACTTGAGCTAGAAGATTTTAGTGGTATCCTAGCATCAAGCGATAGTTGGTTTAGAAAGTCATAGTCATGTATTTTCTTATTTTCTTAGTTTTTAGAGTCATGTATATCATAACTCTAGTTTTATTAAATGAAATTACATGCTACTTGTTATATTTCTGATAATATGATTACATTGTATTCATATCTCATTTTTGTGATAACATTACTTGTTATATCACCTTTGCTGAAATTAATCAGCTAATACGGATCCCTCAGAATTGCCAAGACGGATCCCTGCTAGGAGGGAACCGCGGGATCCGTGTGACAGAAAACTATTTTCTACTAACTTGGACCACATTTGCTAGAAATTATGAATTATACTTGTTGTCTAACCTTAATTTGTTTTGTAGTTATTCAATTTACACATGAAGACTTTGACATCCTAAGGCTAGGGGGAGCTTTATGGCAAAGCAATACATTGAAAAATTATTTGCAATATTAGGTTTACATTTCGTGACACTTCCTTGCAATATTGCAATCATCAAAGGGGAGCACATTCGTCACTTAGACGAAATCTTTTGCAAACTTATTTGCAAACAAACTAGATTAGTATTACTTACTTGACGCCCTTACATAGGGATGGACTCGTCAAGGGGGAGTAAAGACGAGATCCTTTCCCGTTACTTGCTCTCTATTTCTTTTTATTTCTTTCACATGTTTTTCTTAAAAATAATGTGTTGCTTTCTTTCGAACCTCTTTTTTTTCGACAAAAAGGAGGAGAAGAAAGTAAAAACTACAAATTCAAATTGTTACGATTTTTAGCTTTTCCGTAAAATAATTTTATGTTTTTTCATCAACAAAAAGGGGGAGATTGTTAATACAAATAAGCCGTAAAAACGTTTATTTATATTTTACGATCTTCTAATGTTTTGTCGATAACAAACGTAAAATCATTTTAACGAAACAAATAAAATACGTAAATGGTTTGAACTAATAGTTTCTAACACATTCACATTTTCACATAAAACACTAAAACAGGTACAAGTGATTTTATGATTTAGTAATACATATGTACAACAACTAGTGTTTACATATTTGGGTATAATATACACATAAATAGTATGTAGTATATTGGGTAATACAAATGGGTAGAAACTTAAGTATCACAACCCATTGGGCAAATACATTGAATGTAGTTGGGTACAACCCAAAGCCCATGACCCATGGAGCTTGACCCATAACCCATTGCATGACATTATGCTTATATCATACATGGATAATATCCATAACCCATGGATCAACCCATACCCAAGTGACCAAGTGCATTGCACTCAAAGATAAATTGTATCTAGCTAAAGATCCATGGTTCAACCCATGACCAAAATACCCATGGGTAAAAGGGAGCATCCCACGGATCCCTAGCTTAACGCTAGACGGATCCTATGTGGAAGGGATCCGTGGGATCCGAGGAACCGTATAGTTTTTCCTCTATAAATAGTGAGCTATTTCTTCATTATTTCTCACCCCTTTCTAACACACTTTCTCCCTGAGTTAAGAACTCACTAACCTCAGATCCAAGAGATCTATGTTTGTAGTTTTGTTTTTATGTGATATTCTAGATTCCTCTTAAAGGCAAGATCACCACCTTTGAAGTCGAGCAAGCTCAAGTCCATGAGTTGCCATGCTTCCTCATCATCAAGGCTACTGAAGTCTTATTGTTGATGATTCCTTTCTTTCTTCAAAGAAGTGTAGTGTTGAAGACATTAGTGAAAGATGTCTCAAGTGTTAAGACAAAGATATTAGTGAAGGGTATCTATCGTCCATATCATAAGCACTTATGGTAGGTGCTTAGAAGTCAAGACTAGAAGCATTAGTGAAAGGTCCTTAGCAGTCAAGACACAAGACATTAGTGAAAGGTGTCTTGTAGATCTAGTCAAAGGAATTAGTGAAAGTTGCTTTAGATGTACATTAGATCCAAGGATATTGATATCATTGATGATGTTGTAAAGGAGTAGATCTCCTTTGGGATTAGTCGTTGGTGTAGTGTGGTAGTAGTTCCTCCATTGCAATGGAACTAGGTGCTTAGCCTAGTACCTAATAAAGGGTAGGCGACGTTGTGAAGGTGTAGTTCACCTTGGAGTGAAAGAACTAGGTGCTTAGCCTAGTACCTTATAAAGGGTAGGCGACGTTGTGTAGGTGTGGTTCACCTTGGTGTGAAAGAACCCGGTGGTTAGACTAGTACCGGAAAAAGAGTAGGCGACATTGTGAAGGCTTCTCCGCCATAAGGAGATTGGTGTAGTGTTTACAAACTCTCGAGTAGGTGACTCGGGGAGTGGAGTAGGGCAAGGAAGGTGTCCTTGTAGCTGAACCACTATAAATACTCGCATTGTGGTTTTGTGCTTCTTACTCTTATCTTTTCACTACTTACCTGTATATGCTTGTTTATCAACATCCAACACACACATCCAAATAGATTGACATAAGTCGATCTAAATAGTTTAAAAGGAAGTTTTAATTGGCAAAACTATACAGCCCCCCTTCTAGTTTTCCACAACATTGATGCGATGTATGGGATTCACCATTGGCCTGAAGGCCGAAGAATCTTCTACAAAAGTTGCCAGGTTCAAAAGTCTACACATGAAGTGTTTAGTGATAAAGGGATCGTTGCTGTTAAGCATGTAACTCTCGCGTCTAAATGGGACTACACATTTCTCAAGACAATCGTGGTCAAAAGACAAGACAAAGAGGACTATGTTTTCTGTGAAGTCGACTTTCAGAATTTGTCTCTCAACGAAATTAAAGATCTGTATCTTGCCAAGGTACAGGGAAGAATGAGACTGTCACACCCCCAAATTACCTATTTTGCAGCGGAATGGAATACTTTGGGGAGGACTGTCATAGCATCAAAGTTACAGTTATATTGAACGACCTAAAGTGTCATTTGGAAAACACATCGTTTGATTTATTAAAACAATCAGAGTTTACAAAGTATAGGTCCCAAATGAAAATCAACTTGTGTGGAAATAAATTTGTTACAAGCCAAACGATGTTTTTAAAGTGCATAAATCCCATGTGTGACGCGTCGTTACCACGACTCTATGATATGTCCAAATTCATGCCATGAAGTGAATGCCTTAGATACCTGAGATAAAACATGCTAAAAAGTGTCAACACAAAGGTTGAGTGAGTTCATAGAGTTTGAGTTGAAATGTAAAGCCTTTCAAAATCGTTTATGCAGCAAAGGCATTGTAAATCCACTCAGTTCCAAGTTCCGCCCATACAAAACTTGCAACCTGTGTGTTCACAACCCACTGCCAAAATGTGAATAATTTATGTTCAAACACACATCGTCAAATGAATTCACAAAATAGTGCATAACTTAATATATCAATAGTTACTTGATATAACACATATGAGTGTTGTTTCAAATCGTTCCAAGACCATTAGTTCAATGATTATACCAAGACCATTGGCTCAATGAATATACCAAGACCATTAGTTCCATGATTCTACCAAGACCATTAGTTCAATGATTATACCAAGATCATTAGACCATGATTGTACTAAGTCCGTTAGTACATGACTATACCAAGTCCGTTGGTTCAACATTATCCAAGTCCGTTAGATTGTGATCATACCAAGTCAGTTAGCTAAATGATTCATGATATAGAAATTCTAAGTATGGCGATACTGTTACTTTGTATGACTAACATTCAGTTCAGATAAACATATAGTTGCAAATAATCATGAATGTCATAAAAATTGTTGAGCATGTATCTCCCCCAAAGAGTTTAGTAAAAGCATTAAAATAATTGAAAATGGGGCTATGCAACTCACCTGGTGCAATGTTTATGATGATATAATGGCAAAAGTGGATACACTGAAGTGAGGCGCAACCTCTAACCGTGACCTATTAAGGATGATATGATCTAATGTAAATCATGAACAATGTCGTGCATGCAAACTCACATGAAATCTATACCACTTGTACGTTTTTGAAAATAGAATTTATCGTCGAAATATATGTTTATAACATCTCGTCATATTATAAAATACTTTACAAGTATATACGTTGAAATGATATCCTACGATAGTCATTTTGTGATTTAATATAAAATTATAACATTTTGTCGTAAAATAATGTCATTTGACAATTTCATGAAAGTGACTAAATAGCCTCGAAAAGCTAGTCGTAAAATGGTGCACATCGAGTGTTAGGAAACAAACTAAACGGTTTTGGGAAGCTTGTATCATTATCTCAAAGTATTCTTATCGATATGAAAAATGGCTCCAAACATGGTCACTTGCGATAACCACTTTGGTCTAGTAGAACATATATAGGTGTTAATACTTGTGAAAATAAGTACGATAGTCATAATTTATCTCAATTACAATTACACGTTCAAAAATATTAATCCGGTTCGTTAAGCCACAACAAGCTATCAATAGGATTAGCCTCGTGTGCTAAAACAACACCGATCCAAACGCTCCTTTATATTTTAATAAACCCTTGTGCTTATAAAATATCGTTTTTATAAGGTTTCTAACATTCCCTAATAATTTATAGGTGATACAATAGCATTTGGTAAAGTTTTCAAAGCTCAAACGGACTCGAAAACGCTTAAAAACACCAATTTTATTTCCCATCAGCAATGGGTACTTTGACTTTTTCAGAAAAATCGTCCGTCTTTGACCATGTTTAAATCTCTCATCTTACACTTTTAAGCTTAAAAATCTTGCGATTAATAGTAAAACATCATTTCGGGCAACTTTCGTGTTTTACACTTAAGCCAATTCGGACCCGAAAGGGGTCAAAACCTCGTTTTAAAATCATATCAGCATATATATTTTTACAAGTTGCTGTCAAAAAAAAAATATAAGTTTCGTTAAACTTTAATTGGCCACAATTTCTTCGTTTTAAGTCCGTTTTCTACGTATTAGATGTCCTTATCTTCGTATCAAAGTATACTAATATATTTTTGATAAAACGACACATTGCATAAAGCCTAAGCCTCATTTTTGACTCGTACAAATTGGACGTAACATGCTGAATTTTCAGGATTTTATAGTTTTCGTCTTCAAACTTTAAAAATTCATAACTTCTTCGTTATAGCTCCATTTTAACCCATTCAAGCGGCCACGTTTTCGTTTTAAAGTATATTTTCCAAATATAAAGCCCAATATAATTTTTCTCCTGTCTGATTTTCCCAGATTTCACAAAACCAACAGACCCTTATATATAGTTGTCGAAATGAGTTTTTCTCGCGCCAAACCTATTCTAACCAATTCAAAACAACTCCGAAGCTATTCTAATCCTACCATACACCTTCTTAGGGTGTCATGGTTTCCTAGACATCACCAAAAGTGATATATTTCAAGGAGTAATTATAGGATAACAAATATAAATTAATAGTGCTTATAAACAATTTAAGTGGTATAAACATCCATATAAATTGCATGTTTTACTCAAACATGATAAAATGAACACAACGTGAATATGAAAGATGATGATGAATATGAAATGCTTACTAGTTACTTCACGAGGTTTAATGAACAAGGTTAATCCTAAACACCCTAGGTTTTTATTTCAAAACCTTACTTAAGAGTATGCCTAGATTGTGAAATGAACTTGACTTGAAGAAAAATGATTTCCTTGCTCTTCTCCTTCCTTGGCCGGTTTGATAGAGTGAAATGGATGAGAGTAGTCTTTTTTTTTTTACACCATGATAATATCTCATCTATGTGTAGTTTCTTAGTATAAAATAAATAAATATACATGACAAGGTCTAGTTAAGATATTTTGTGTAGAAATGTGTTGAGTCATAATTCTTTGTCGACAATGTGTAGGAAAAATGGAAAAGTGGTGACTTTTGTATAAGTAAATTTATTATAATGTAAGTATTATAGATAAATTGTATGTAAAATTAAGTATTTAGGGTAGCGTTTGCTAGAAATAAATTTTAACGGATCAAAATAAAATATATTGAAGCCATAAAAATTATAAAATACATTTCTTACCAAAATTGAGTGAACTAAATATTATTGAGTTGAATTTACGAAAACCGTCGTAAATATTTAAATTTAAGAATTTATGTACAAAAATAAATTGAAAACATCGGGTAAAGTAATAATATTATTTTTATAGTCTTATTATGAGTACAAAAATATATCGGAATAATTTTTGGAAGTGTCGGATCAAATGTTCAAATGATGTTTACGTGATAGCGTTTATTTAATAAGAAAATAAACGTTTAATGTAAAATGCAAAACCCATGCATAAATTGATATGATGATAATGATGCTAATGATATGTAGACTAAACCTAGTCTATATGAAATATCCTGAAAATACGAGTTGTCACATTCGCCCATCCAAAAAGGAATTCAATCCCTGAATTCAGTTCGTGTTGGTCTCTCCGGGTTAGGGTTTGATGTGGCAAACTTTCCCATTCCCGAGCAAAACCCTCAAAAGACTTTTAGGTAACCGATTTTTACTTAATCTCACAACTCATCAAACAAGAACTGTCATGAGATTAGGCTAAATCGGTTTGAGTAATGGGTCTTTTGAAAATTTGGCTCGGTCATAGAATTGCTTACACATATAAGCCTACTACTCCCTTCATTGCATGATTCTTCCTGAATTAGACATAGGTGATCAGGCTATGTATAATTTAGGAGTAACTATGCAATGCTTGGACTAATCGACTCATATGATATTTGGTGTTAAGTCATAAACCCGCATGTACAATAAGTATGCACTTATAATGATATGATGAGATGCTATGATGATGTAGTTATAGTCTAGGGTCAATGATGCAACCTAGTTCTCTATAACCGATGCTCTGATACCAATCTGTCACACCCCCAAATTACCTGTTTTGCAGCGGAATGGAATACCTTGGGGAGGACTGTCATAGCATCAAAGTTACAGTTATATTGAACGACCTAAAGTGTCGTTTGGAAAACACATCGTTTGATTTATTAAAACAATCAGACTTTACAAAGTATAGGTCCCAAATGAAAATCAACTTGTGTGGAAATAAATTTGTTACAAGCCAAACGATGTTTTTAAAGTGCATAAATCCCATGTGTGACGCGTCGTCACCACGACTCTATGATATGTCCAAATGCATGCCATGAAGTGAATGCCTTAGATACCTGAGATAAAACATGCTAAAAAGTGTCAACACAAAGGTTGAGTGAGTTCATAGAGTTTGAGTTGAAATGTAAAGCCTTTCAAAATCGTTTATGCAGCAAAGGCATTGTAAATCCACTCAGTTCCAAGTTCCGCCCATACAAAACTTGCAACCTGTATGTTCACAACCCACTGCCAAAATGTGAATAATTTATGTTCAAACACACATCGTCAAATGAATTCACAAAATAGTGCATAACTTAATATATCAATAGTTACTTGATATAACACATATGAGTGTTGTTTCAAATCGTTCCAAGACCATTAGTTCAATGATTATACCAAGACCATTAGCTCAATGAATATACCAAGACCATTAGTTCCATGATTCTACCAAGACCATTAGTTCAATGATTATACCAAGACCATTAGACCATGATTGTACCAAGTCCGTTAGTACATGACTATACCAAGTCCGTTAGTTCAACATTATCCAAGTCCGTTAGATTGTGATCATACCAAGTCAGTTAGCTCAATTATTCATGAAATAGAAATTCTAAGTATGGCGATACTGTTACTTTGTATGACTAACATTCAGTTCAGATAAACATATAGTTGCAAATAATCATGAATGTCATAAAAATTGTTGAGCATGTATCTCCCCCAAAGAGTTTAGTAAAAGCATTAAAACAATTGAAAATGGGGCTATGGAACTCACCTGGTGCAATGTTTATGATGATATAATGGCAAAAGTGGATACACTGAAGTGAGGCGCAACCTCTAACCGTGACCTATTAAGGATGATATGATCTAATGTAAATCATGAAACAATGTTGTGCATGCAAACTCACATGAAATCTATACCACTTGTACGTTTTTGAAAATAGAATTTATCGTCGAAATATATGTTTATAACATCTCGTCATATTATAAAATACTTTACAAGTATATACGTTGAAATGATATCCTACGATAGTCATTTTGTGATTTAATATAAAATTATAACATTTTGTCGTAAAATAATGTCATTTGACAATTTCATGAAAGTGACTAAATAGCCTTGAAAAGCTAGTCGTAAAATGGTGCACATCGAGTGTTAGGAAACAAACTCAACGGTTTTGGGAAGCTTGTATCATTATCTCAAAGTATTCTTATCGATATGAAAAACGGCTCCAAACATGGTCACTTGCGATAACCACTTTGGTCTAGTAGAACATATATAGGTGTTAATACTTGTGAAAATAAGTACGATAGTCATAATTTATCTCAATTACAATTACACATTCAAAAATATTAATCCGGTTCGTTAAGCCACAACAAGCTATCCATAGGATTAGCCTCGTGTGCTAAAACAACACCGATCCAAATGCTCCTTTATATTTTAATAAACCCTTGTGCTTATAAAATATCGTTTTTATAAGGTTTCTAACATTCCCTAATAATTTATAGGTGATACAATAGCATTTGGTAAAGTTTTCAAAGCTCAAACGGACTCGAAAACGCTTAAAAACACCAATTTTATTTCCCATCAGCAATGGGTACTTTGACTTTTTCAGAAAAATCGTCTGTCTTTGACCATGTTTAAATCTCTCATCTTACACTTTTAAGCTTAAAAATCTTGCTATTAATAGTAAAACATCATTTCGGGCAACTTTCGTGTTTTACACTTAAGCCAATTCGGACCCGGAAGGGGTCAAAACCTCGTTTTAAAATCATATCAGCATATATATTTAGAAGTTGCTGTCAAAAAAAATATAAGTTTCGTTAAACTTTAATTGGCCACAATTTTTTTGTTTTAAGTCCGTTTTCTACGTATTAGATGTCTTTTGCTTCGTATCAAAGTATACTAATATATTTTTGATAAAACGACACATTGCATAAAGCCTAAGCCTCATTTTTGACTCGTACAAATTGGACGTAACATGCTGAATTTTCAGGATTTTATAGTTTTCGTCGTCAAACTTTAAAAATTCATAACTTCTTCGTTATAGCTCCGTTTTAACCCATTCAAGCGGCCACGTTTTCGGTTTAAAGTATATTTTCCAAATATCAAGCCCAAAATAATTTGTCTCCTTTCAGATTTTCCCAGATTTCACAAAACCAACAGACTCTTATATATAGTTGTCGAAATGAGTTTTTCTCGCGCCAAACCTATTCTAACCAATTCAAAACAATTCCGAAGCTATTCTAATCCTACCATACACCTTCTTAGGGTGTCATGGTTTCCTAGACATCACCAAAAGTGATATATTTCAAGGAGTAATTATAGGATAACAAATATAAATTAATAGTGCTTATAAACAATTTAAGTGGTATAAACATCCATATAAATTGCATGTTTTACTCAAACATGATAAAATGAACACAACATGAATATGAAAGATGATGATGAATATGAAATGCTTACTAGTTACTTGATGAGGTTTAATGAACAAGGTTAATCCTAAACACCCTAGGTTTTTATTTCAAAACCTTACTTAAGAGTATGCCTAGATTGTGAAATGAACTTGACTTGAAGAAAAATGATTTCCTTGCTCTTCTCCTTCCTTGGCCGGTTTGATAGAGTGAAATGGATGAGAGTAGTCTTTTTTTTTACACCATGATAATATCTCATCTATGTGTAGTTTCTTAGTATAAAATAAATAAATATACATGACAAGGTCTAGTTAAGATATTTTGTGTAGAAATGTGTTGAGTCATAATTCTTTGTCGACAATGTGTAGGAAAAATGGAAAAGTTGTGACTTTTGTATAAGTAAATGTATTATAATGTAAGTATTATAGATAAATTGTATGTAAAATTAAGTATTTAGGGTAGCGTTAGCTAGAAATAAATTTTAACGGGTCAAAATAAAATATATTGAAGCCATAAAAATTATAAAAATACATTTCTTACAAAAATTGAGTGAACTAAATATTATTGAGTTGAATTTACGAAAACCGTCGTAAATATTTAAATTTAACAATTTATATACAAAAATAAATTGAAAACATCGGGTAAAGTAATAATATTATTTTTATAGTCTTATTATGAGTACAAAAATATATCGGAATAATTTTTGGAAGTGTCGGATCAAATGTTCAAATAATGTTTACGCGATAGCGTTTATTTAATAAGAAAATAAACGTTTAATGTAAAATGCAAAACCCATGCATAAATTGATATGATGATAATGATGCTAATGATATGTAGACTAAACCTAGTCTATATGAAATGTCTTGAAAATACGAGTTGTCACAGAGACAATTCTCGACTGAAATCCAACGTGAATACATCAAGTCCTTGTTCATCTTCATCAGAATTATAGTGATCCAGGAACGTGTAGAAGACTTGCAACTTGCCGTGGAATCGTATAAGACACGTGTCAACTTCACCAGACCTCAGCTAGACCTTCCTGACATCAATCACCTTCCTCAATACATTCTCATCAGCAAACCATTTGGCATAGTCTACCGTAGTGAACTACACCGCAACTGCTTGATGGCGTGTAAAGAGCTTCATAAGTTTGGAGATCACACATTGAAGAAAGTCAGGGACGGCTTAGCTTATAGGTTGAAGGAGATACATCAAGGCATTGGGTCACCAAAGCGATGGAATTTGAGGGAGAGACGGGATGTGATCAAAATCATCATTCGCATCGATGAAAGGTTGTATAGAAGGGACCAGTTCAGAAATTTGAAGAGCTTCGTAGGTGGTCGTCCCAGGATTTCTCTCACAGGCTATCAACGCCCAGTTCGCATTCATGGAGTTATTGCTGGACTACCTGAATCTCCTGGTACCCCTTGAGCTGTTTCATTTTCAATATTGATTTGGATGTGTGATTATTTAATGACTATGGCTTGTGCATACATAACAGTGTATAACCCGTACTTGTCATGAAAGGACCCTGTAGTACGCTTCAGTGCCACAATCCTTATGAAAGGAGCGAAAGCTTCTTACTTTTGAGTAAAACTTATCAAAAACTTTCAATTTTCAAAGTTTTGCTCAAAAGGACAAGTACTTCCCCTTATGATTTTCAAAGCCTCAAAAGTTTATATCACTTGTTGAGGGGGAGTATCTGCTTACTAACTTTGTTCACAAAATTTTTCTTCGTGATAATCTTCCCACAAAACTCGAAATGGTCATATTCGATATCAAAATTTCGTCAAAAATAACATTTATATGCCATTTTTTAGGGGGAGAAAAAATTATGTGATAAGAAATATATTGTGAATTGCTATTGAATCCTCGTGTGAAAAGACTTCAACCCATGAATTGACGGATCTGAATAGTCATACATTGAAAAGATTTGTCTTCAAAGACTTATCCAAGTAAATTGTACCTATTCGAGAAGCTCTTGATAGACATGAACTTTGACGGGTTTGACAACCTTTCGAGGTTTGTCCACACCTTCAAGGTAGTTATTTGAGCTACTTGTCACCTAAAAGCTGACAATGTAACTCTTTAACTATGCAACGTAATCGTGTCTCACGGGAGATTGTCTATCTTGAGTCAAGCAATTCAAAAAGTGCGCGCTCTTCTCTCACCATGCAAATTTCTGTCAAAACACTTAATCATGTGTGGAGGGGGGTATTTTTGCAAAATAAAACTCTCGAAGTGTTTCAAAATGTTTCTTATTCATAAACACTTTGAGAAATTTTCAAGAAATTGGTTTTATGGCAATGGAGTTATAAGATGACTAAGGTTAGGAATAATCGTCCTATGATCCGCCAGAGCCGGAGGGATCTACCCAAGGACACCACCAATAGTTAGAATTAGAAGTCCTTAGGTTTGATTATAAAAAGGAGAAATTGAGAATCGGAGAAAGAGGGAGTTGAAGAATTAAAAAAGAAAAAGTAAAGAAAAAGGTGAAAAGAAATAGCCCTCCAGATTATTCAACTTAGGGCAGACACCGGGTTCAATTCTTATGCTACTGGTTGTCACTAGATGACACCGGTATTGAAGATCAAAGCCGTCATGGACCCAGTGACGCATGAACTAAACCTTCTTAGCCACTCAAGTTTCTCTCAACAGAAGCTTGTTTCATTCTCACAGGGAACCCTATGTAAACTATCGGCTTTCTCTTAGAGATTGCTGGTATTGAAGAAAGAGACCCTCTCCCTAGTCTCCGCTCAGGAAACCAAAGTGCACTATTGAGTCTAGAGCCACGAGATTCATCAAAAGATCTTTTAGGTACACTTGAAAATTCATCGCTTGTTGTTCAACAATAAGAACACAAGTGATACATTATCATGTCCTTCACAGATCTTAGCAATCTGTCGATAACATTTATGAGAGGTTCACACATGTGATCCCAGTGATTGAATGGAAACTCCTGCTAGGGTCAACATCAAACAGCCCTGACAGCAGGTCACTTCGGTAATTCCCCGTGGATTACGCTTAGTGTGTCTGAAACGGTCTACAGTCGTGGGGTGATGCTTTGGTATACCTCAGCGACTCATCTGAACTGTAGGTGTACTTCGGTATATCGCGTTATCTCACTTGTGGGACTCTAGTTCAGGAACAGCCTTTGTGAGAATTAGAGTTGTGTTTTCACACTATGCTATTAACACTCTCGAAGTTCAAACTTGTAAGCGCTGGATTTTTCTAACCCATGTTTTATGTTTTCTTCTTATGGATGCTTGCAGGTGGAAAAGATCATGCAGATTCTCCACATGCTCATACCAACAACAACACTAATGGAAGTTCTCTCAAAAGGAAACACAAAGTCAGAATGATTCTTCGTCATAGTCAAAGAATCTACAAAGTTTAAAGACTAAGAGAACTACATCAGTATTGAAATCCAACGTTAAAGAGCGTGTGAGCATGTTGGAGAAAGACGTGGAGACACTGAAGCAGCGAAGCAGACCTGATGCAGACAACCACAACATACTATCACTACCATCACAAAGAACAAAGATAAAAGAACAAAGAAAATGATGACGTCAAAGCATAATACTTCAAAGGAAACAATTTCTCTACACTGGGGAGATCGTTCTAATCAAGGCACTTCTTCTACAAGAAAGAAGAATGTCAGAAGACGTCAAAGCTAATATTACATCAGCACCTAACACTTAGGGGGAGATTGTTGGAATCACTCCTAAACTAGAATTCAAGTGTTAGTTATTAATATGTAATAGTTAGCGTAATTATGGCTTTTATGTTAGTTATAACGCCAAGGCTTATGTAGAAAGCCCATAAGCCTTGGCCCAAGCCCATAAGAAGGGAAGGATGCTAGTAGTGTTGCCCTAGCTCCTTGCCCTATAAATAATCCTTGTAAACCCTCACTTAAGGGTTGGTTTTTCAATTCGCACATTACTTTACGCATAACTCTTCTCAAATATCATACGTGTGTGTGTGTGTTTGTTCATCCGATCATTTCTCTTATCTATTTCTTCTATTCAGGCTTGTGTTACAAACATGGTGACCTAACAGTGGTATCAGAGCTTCAAAAACAAATTCTTTTCACCCAACTATTTGGCAATTGATACACGAAGCAAGACGCTGATTTACATGGGAAATTGGTGGACCCTACCAAATACCATAGTATCATTGGGTCTCTCATGTATCTAACAGCTAGCAGGCATGATATTGTTTTTGCCATATATCTTTGCTCCCGTTATCAGTCAAGACCAACTGAAACCCACCTCTCAAAGGCTAAAAGAATCCTCCGATACATCAAGGGAACCATTAACTTGGGGATCTGGTATCCGAAGGATTCTGGTTTTGAACTAGTAGATTTTTCAGACGCTGATCACGCAGGATGCTTAGATTCATGGAAAAGTACTTCAGGAGCATTACAATTTCTTGGTGATAAACTAGTGTCATCGCAATCGAAGAAGCAGGATTGTACATCGCTGTCCTCAACCGAGGCAGAATATGTAGCCATGTCGACGTGTTGTGCTCAAGTCATTTGGATGAGAACACAACTCAAAGACTATGGTTACGTATTTAACAAAATCCCGATGTACTACGACAATCGAAGTGCTATTGCGATCTCGTGCAACTCCGTTCAACACTCAAAATCAAAGCACATCGATCTTCAATATAATTTCATCAAAGTGCACGTGGAAAAGGGTACTGTTGAATTATACTTTGTGGGTACTGAATACCAACTGGCAGATCTCCTCACCAAAGCCTTAGCTCCTGCTAGGTTTAATGAGTTGGTCCATCGGATTGGTATGCCGGGTTTGACTCCTGAGGAACTGGATGAACTTTTAAAACATTCTTAAAAACAGTCAAACACCAAAACTTCTTTTGTAAATATTTTCAAAAACAAAATACAAAATTATAAAATCTGATAAAACAACAAAAATATTCTTCTATCTTTATTTCTTTTAACATGGCAAGTATAAATCTTCCGTCAACACTTTACTATTTCAAAATTCAGTATTTTTTCTCTGACAAGTGTTGACGGGGAGAACGTAAATATTTTCAGTCTCATAAAACCTTGTACTTGCATGTTACCTTATCCCAATTGTTTCTTTGATTATGATGGTCACATTTCTGGTTTACTAACACTCCTCGGACTCAAATTTATAAAATTTCATTATTTCTTAAGTCGAGGGGGAGTGTCGTCAAGTTTCTTTCCAAATATCCTTCGTTTGGTAACCAAAATGGAAGTTATGGGCATGAGGTGTAAATGGTAAAGGTGAAGGGACTGAAAGTGTCAAATACTCAAAGTATTTTTTAATAAAACTTTTCTAAAAAGCATTAACTTCACATCATTTATTACTCAACTAACATAATCCTACGCATAGAAATCCATCTACAAATCCGTGTTTCTGATCATCATATTGTAAGTGTTTTTATGGTTTTAACATGATTATAAACATAGGTTTTGAATCGTTTTGAAAACAAACGGTTAGATTTTAACCTAGGGATGATTTTGTGTTCTACGCATAAGCGCATGAACACCTAATCAAGTTTGAATGTTTGTTATTAAAATGGTAGTGTCAAAACGTTTGTATAATCTCAATGATACCATTTTTATCATTAATACTCACCCAGAAACACGAATTGATTGATTTTGAATATTAGGGTTTATGCGTAATTTTTGGGTGTTTTCAAATGTGAATGTTTCTGGTTAAAAAGACAGTTATTTGATGTTGCTTACATGTTGAATTAACCAAATCCAGGCTTAGAAATTACCCAGAAACACTAATTGCGTTAAAATTGAATATTAGGGTTTATGTTCATAGGATTTGGGTATTTTTGATCCACCTAGGTTTTCATGTTAAAACTTTCATAAAACAACTCACTAGCCTTCTTAGACATCCCAGAAAAAGTTTGGTGTAATTCCTATGGCTATAACTCTTACACGTAGAAATTGATCATTATGGTTTAAAGTCTACGCGTAACCCAATTTCTACGCATAACTACTCGAAAGTGTATTCATGATTAGATTTGAAAAGGAATATATGTAGATGTTAATATTAGTGTTATGATGAATTTATTTCAGGTTTCTACGCGTGAATAACTCATAATCAAGGTTACTTGAACATCTACGCATAAGGATCACCTTACGCGTAGAATGTTATGCGTAAGAGAAATCTTACGAGTAACCTTTGTGCGTAAGGTTCTACAATGGGGACTAAGCATATCCTGTGAAGGATATGCATAAACAGTAACCTCTATGCATAAGGTTCACTCTTATGAGTAACCTTACGCATAAGGTTCCATGTACACTTAGGCGTAAGCTTTACGCCTAAGGCCCTCTTTTCCTACGCATAATATTTCTTACGCGTAAGTCAAGAACCTATGCATAAGCTTATGCTTACACGTATAACCTTTCTGTTTACGCATAAACTTAGAATTTTACGCCTAAGCCTAGATTTAACCAAAATTATGAATTGTTACGCGTGCAAACTTGTAAATAAATAAATCATAACGCCACGAAACCAAAAACGTCACTAATAAACTTAAATGGTTAATAAGTTGTGAAAAAAAATAAGTGAAAACTTGGACTTTAAAACTCAAAGTTAATCAACTCACGAAACTTATCACGACGTCTTTGGACTATTGGACTAACAAGTGACATTGGATTCGTAACAATCATCGACGTATCACATTCAATAAATAGACAATAAAATCAACTGTTGACTAACGTAATGTCTTTCAATATGTTGGTTCTTTTGGCTAAATATCTTTCAGATCACGACATGGATGCTCAAATGCAAAATGTGGCAGCACCAAATGTTCTCACTGTTGAAGATATCTTCCCTCATGGTTACCCGATGAAGATCGGAAAGAACAACCTTAGAGTTGATTTTGATAGTTTCACCTGCTCAGAGTCTTCTTATCTGATTGATGTGGACATTCTGAAGAATCACCCTTATCAGAACATGCTCACCAACTCTGCTACAGTGCCAGAGATCTACATTCACCAATTCTGGCATACAATGCGAAAAATCAAAGGTCAAAATGTTGTGACGGTGACGCTCAACGACAAACAAGTCACCATCACACCAGCAGATTTGAGGGCTATTCTTCTTATTCCTGTCATCGAGCCAACTGAATACAATGCCACACCAACTGAAGAGTTCGTCCTACAATTCATGGTCGACATTGGCAATGACGAAGGTGAAGGAGTAATCACAAAGCATTTATCCGTGGATCTTAAGAATACTCCCCAGCCATGGAGAACCCTCTACATTATGATTGCCAAATCCGTTTCTGGACGTGATAGTGGTTATGAGCATCCCAAGCTCATGGAACTACAGATATTTTGGGCTTTGGTCAACATGAAACACATGGAAGTTGAAGCTCTGATATGGGACGACATGATGTCTTTCCTCAAAAAGCTTGGCACCAAGATCCCATATATCAGATATACCAAACTGTTGATCCAAAGAGCTCTAGGGTATAATCCTGATATTCCTTTGAGACTCAATAACCCCAAACAACACTCCGCGATGTATGAACCTACACTCACAGTTAGTTTTAAGGAATCAACAACAAAGAAACAAGGTGCAGTGTTGCCAGATCACCTTCTTACTGATGCAGTCAAACAACTTTATTCATACAAAAGGTATCTGGTAGCGGTTGATGAAGGCAAAGTAGGTTTTCTTGATGAAAAGTCCTCTGGTACACCTACTAGGAAAACCAGGAGAGGCAGTGCTGGAAGCATTACGAGCACTGAGAGTCAGAGAAAGTTTCCTAAAAGGACACATGTTCTCAAAAGGAAAATTCCCTCTAAGGAAGCCATTCATATTCCCAAGCCTGAACCGCAACAAAAGCTAATAGATGAAAGCACTGAGGACACTGAATCAGACGAAGAGGTCATCTACTCAGAAACTGCAACCGATGACACTCAAACAGTAGTAAAACCTCCCAGTCCAAAAGCTGATAAAGGTAAAGGGAAACTCTAGTGCTTGAGCATGAAAAAGAAAGCTCAGATGAAGAGCCATTTGATGAGGAAAGAGACTATCAGAAGAAGTTGAAGAACCTCAAACTCAAGCATCTTGCCACAGAGTTCGAAAAGCAACAAATGCGTGGCCCCGGAGGGTCAAGTGGTGGAGTCCAATCAACACCAATTCCTGATGCGGTTAATCAACCCGATAAGGGAACTGGTGCCACCAGTCTTGCGCAACAACAAAGGCAGCTTGAGGATTCTATCAATTATGACTTTGAGGAACCAGAAAAGGAGAATTCTGAGAAAGAAAAAGCCGATGAAGAGGCTGCAGCTCAAGCTAAAGCAGATGAAGAAGCCAGGATTAAGGCTGAAGAATTGGCTAAGTCTGGACAAGATGACGAAGTTGATTATGATGATTTTCTTCTAGACAGCCCAGCACGCTCCAAGGAAGAAACATCTGAGCCATCAAAAGACCCTGAGTCTCCTTATGTCTCATCATCATCAGACTCATCTTCTCACTCTTCACCTCCACCATCCAAAGGCACAACCAGATCCACATCCAAGTCTGTAAAGAAACCAACCGACTCTTGGATATCCTGAGCTAAGATAAAAATTGTCAAAGCTATCAAGCAGGTCAAGAAGAAATACGTGATCAACAAAAAGCTGAATCAACTGGCTGACAGAATCAACTATCTTCAAGACGGGATAAACGAGATGTTGAAAGAAAGGGAGCAAATCCAGGAGCTTCTCAAAGGAGATTTCCAAAGGGAAATGGAGAAGACGGCTAAAGAATATACTCACAAGTTTCTTCTCGACACTATTCCTAGAGTTACAAGGGAGATGTTCACCAGACAGCTCTATCCAAATCACATGAAATTGGTCAAGCAAACAATGCAATCCACCCTGGTAACAATGACGATCAATCCAATTGAGCCTGCAGTTCTCTCTGATGCAGAGTTGATTTCCAAGCTGGTGTTACAATTGCCTCAACGATCATTAACTTTCACCTCTGATGAAAGCAAACTATTTGAAGCATTGCTGGAATACCAACTCATAACAGCATGCAGAGTAGAAGCTGAAAAGCCTAAGTGTCCAAGAGACGATGATGATAAGGATAAGGATAAGGAGCCTAAACGTCCAAAGAAGTCTGGTGAACCCTCCTCTATCCCACCACCGCCCCAAAGGAGTCCAACTGACACACGATCCCCTCCACATTCTTCTGCTGATAAACCTCAGGACTCTGAGTTACCACCCTCCACAGAGAAAACCGGTGATCATTTTGAATACACTGGTGGTGACGATGAGGAAGTCCCTGAGCCCCAACAACAACCCACCTTTCCCGACACAACAAAGAAACCAACATCCTCATCTAGGCCGAAGAAGAAGAAGAAGACAGCTAAGGCTGATGTCGTCTCATGGCTAGACGAAGATGACACCGACTATGACTGGTTTTCTACACTTGTTGATGCTACTCCCTCCCTACCTGAAGGTCAAGATATGGTAGAAGGTCGAACATTGGAGCATGCTAAGTTACTTCAAGAAAAGTTTCGGGTGAAGAAGATGACCAAGTCAGAGTTAAAACGCATCAAGAATGAAGATTTTCAACTGCTCAAAGACAGCTCGGAAAGTGCTATTGAAGTTGAATATCATCTTGAAAACATAGCACGAGCCATGTCTAACAACATCGATTGGCTCAACCCTGAAGCGAACATTGACTGCACCAGAAAAGATAAGGCTCCATACTACACAGACTGGACCAGACCTCTACCTACCATTGGCCAACCAGATCAACCTAAGATTCCATTTCGCTACTTCTTCAACAAAGACCTGGAATTTCTTCTACATGGTAGCGATCTGTCAAAGAAATACGCTACATCACTAACACTTCCATTCCAGGCAACCATATATTCCAACTGCATAGCCATCGAAGAAAAGGCTTCTCACATGTTTGCTAATAGCGTGGAGAAGTATGACATTGATGCGATGTATGGGATTCACCATTGGCCTGAACGCCGAAGAATCTTCTACAAAAGCTGTCAGGTTCAAAAGTAGAATTCAAGTGTTAGTTATTAATATGTAATAGTTAGCTTAATTATGGCTTTTATGTTAGTTATCATGCCAAGGCTTATGTAGAAAGCCCATAAGCCTTGGCCCAAGCCCATAAGAAGGAAAGGATGCTAGTAGTGTTGCCCTAGCTCTTTTCCCTATAAATAATCCTTGTAAACCCTCACTTGAGGGTTGGTTGTTCAATTCACACATTACTTTACGCATAACTCTTCTAAAATATCATACGTGTGTGTGTGTGTTTGTTCATCTGATTATTTCTCTTCTCTATTTCTTCTATTGAGGCTTGTGTTACAAACATGGTGACCTAACAGTGGTATCAATCGCCAAATAGTTGGGTGAAAAGAATTTGTTTTAGTATTACGCGTAATATACGGTTTACAAACTTTGTCACGCATAAAAACTCATTTTTACACTATCCAATCCAAGATTCTTGTACTTTCAAGGTTTTTATGTGTTAAAATCTCAGTTTTTGGCAAAAAGTTTCAAACTTTACGTGTATTTCATTGTTTTTTAAGCTTGATTTCAAACGTGTGTTCATTTCTACGCGTAACGTGTGTATAAGTTTTGGATCATCAAGTTTCACACTTTTGTATTATTTTGGTGATATTGAAGTTGTTTCATCACAAAAATCTGGTTTAGAAACACTTTGGGCTAAAATCTCAGTTTTGGAAAATCCTACGTGTGACAAAACCCCAGAGTTACGCGTAAGAAATCCGTAGCTTGATATTCAGTTTTCTTGGTTTACTCAGTGATTTCTTGCTTGGATAAGCCTGAAAACACTTCGACTTTGGATATTGTTTACACGGTGATAGTGTAAAAGATTTTTTTGGGCAAAACCCTAATTTTATGCATAAGCTCAAACTTATGCGTAGAACTCTTTACGCATAAGATTTTTCTTATGCCTAAGCCTTGTCTTACGCATAAGCTAATCCTACGCATAAGTTTTCTATGCCTAACTTTCAGTTTACGCCTAATCTTAGTGTTTCTCAATTCTTACGCGTAAGCTAATCCTACGCGTAACTACTGCTTTTACGCGTAAGTTTGGTTTTTTACGTCTAAGCATTACTTTGCCTATACTTGGTTTCTACGCCTAAGGACACTTCATCAACAATGTTTCATTCGACTACAAAGATCCATTTTACAACACAAGTTTTCAACATGTCTCAACCACCTTACTCTAACTACTTTCCTTACACGTATAATCAACAACAACAACAACTCAGTCCACAACATCAACAATTCAATCAACAACAACAAATTTATTAACAACAATTTAACCAAAAACATTATCCACAACAAGGAGCAATTCCACCTCAAATGGTTCAACCACCACATAGTCTTCAAGTACAACCTTACACAAACGTTTACAATCAACATCCATTCAGGAATACTATGAAGGAACTGTCTTGGTTTGCAAAGATGTGTGAAGCTTTAAGTAGCCAACAATCCATTCATGAGGCAGGATCACTTGATAGACCTCCAATGCTCACTCCCGGAAACTATGATCAATGGGTGATTAGGTTCTTTAGGTTTTGTGATCTAAAGAAGCCACATGGAAAGTTCTTAAAGAAGGTCATCTTGGAAGGACCATTTCAGATGCCTATTGTTGTTACACCCGGAGATCCAAATGCTATTCCACCAAGAGATGATCTCACAAACATTGCAACTGTTGCTGACCTTTCTGGTGATGAACTTTTACATTTCGAAATTAATGACCTAGCAATGAAATATATCCTTTTAGGATTACCCAATTCGATTCTTCGAAGTGTTGATGCTCAAAAGACTGCTAAGAAAATGTGGGAACATATTAATCTTCTTATGGAAGGCACTGAACTTAATCAAAAAGACATGGAATTCAAAATTTACTTGGCTTATGAACACTTCATGATTAAACCCGGAGAGACATTAAAGTCATATCATCATCGATTCTCAGACATAATCAATGACTTGGACAAACACAACATCATCATGCCAAGAATTGCTGTTAACACTAAGTTCCTAAGTAGTCTTGGTCCTGAGTGGGAAAAATATGCCACTTTCATCCGTCAAGCGAAGAATCTTCATCATGCTACATACGGATTGTTGTACGACTATTTGAAGCCCCACCAAAAAGAAGTTGACAAAGAAAGGACTATCCATGGACTCCCGGCCCCACCGTCACTTCCGGACAATCAACAACTTGCTTTGTGGGCTCAAACTAGTTATCCTCCTCAACCTGCTCCTCAACCCGCTCCTCAACCAACTGCAACAATTACACCATATGATCCATCACAGAAACAATCTCAACAAACTCAATTGGTTCTATACAACAACAACAATGATCAAGCACTTTACAGTGAAGCTAATGAGGACTCCGATGCTTTCGATGCATTGCAACAAGGATTTGTTATGATTGCTAAAGCCTTCGGCCGGTATACAAACAAATCTAACAATCGCATTCAGTCCTCATCAAACACAAGGAATCAGGCTGTTGTGAACAATGGACGTGTTAAAGTTCAGAATCGTGTTTATGGTCGTTAGATGGGAGGTGGTCAAGGGTTTAATGCTATGGGAAGGAATAACATTGGTGCTCCACAACAACAGATAGCTCAAGTGGTTGAATAGGGGAATGCTCAGAATGGGATGAATGGTCTTCACTGCTACAACTGTAATGAGAAGGGTTACCTGGCTAATGCATGACCAAAGCCGAGAACTAGAGGTAGTACTTATCACAAGGAGGCTTTACTTTTGGCTCTTAAGGATGAAGCTGGTGGAACCCTCACAACAAAAGAACAGAGCTTTATGGCAGATGCAGACTTAGATGATGATATGGAGGACTTGCAGGCTAATGCAGCAGTGATGTTGATGGCACAAATGCAAGCTCTCCACATGAGTGACACAGGCCTAGTGTATGACACTGATGGCCTGTCTCAGGTACCCGAACAAACCATATTCATCACTTATCTTATATCTCAGCCAACATCGGAATCCGACGAGGCTCAGAATGTTCAACATGAGCCGTCCACATCTCATTATGACGATTCTCAACTAGACCCCGTAGTAACATTTAATGATCAAGATGACCTTCTGGTTACCTTTGATACTCAAATTGACTCCGTGGTTATATTTGAGGATCTTAATAGTGATCATGTTGTAACTCACGTTGAACACGCTGAACCTTTGCCTAACCCAGATTTTGATCTCTTACTTAAAGACCAACAATCCCGAATGGAAGAATGTTGTGCACTGAATCAGCAATTATACAGTAAAAATGCACTGTTAACCAGGGATATTGAATGCTTAAAATGGCAACTCAATTATTTTAAAACTTAAGAAAAACGTGAACAAGGTTTTGAAGTCACTTTTACTAAATCACACCAAAACGAAAAATCATTAGAACGACATATACATGATCTAGCCGTATCCAAGAATGCTTTGTTGTCTCAAATAGAACAACTGAAACATGATCATAAACAACAACTTAACGCTCTGATAACATCAAATAGTCCTGAATATTAAGTGTCAATTTCCCCCGTTAATGCTCGTTATTTATATCATTTATATGGATTTCCGCTTGTTTTCCATTGTTTTCCACTTTCAGGTAAATTACGAGCATTGGAGCTAAAGAGACGCGGAAATGGAAACATTACTAAAGATTTATCACAGTATGCTTATTTTGAAAAAGTTACGGCGTAACTCATCTCTCACATTATGCCGTAACTATTGCGTGACTCAGAAGTCCAACTTATCAAGAGGTTACGGCGTAACTCTTCCCAAAGGTTACGACGTAACTCCATTAGGTCTAAAGAGGTTCCACGCCGCTGATACTTACGCTGTAACTACTGCATCACTTACGACATAACCGAGTTTATTGAAGACTACGGCGTAACCACTTATAAGGTTACGCCGTAACTAGCAGATCTAGTGCATTTGCGATGAAATAGAAGGTTACGGCGTAACTCCTCTATTGGTTACGCCGTAACCCAGACCTGGCCTATAAATACCCCACGAATTCCAGCATTTCAAATCATCCCATTCCACACACAACACTCTGAGAACATGGGAAAAAGCTCAAGGGAGGTCTAGGGAGGCATACGGAGTTGTTTCCAAGGGAGAAGTCACACCATTACGATAAGCTTTAGCATTTATTATTTCTTTTACTTTCAATTCATGTATTTCATACTTTTGAATATTGAATTGATTTGCATGATTAATATGAGCGGCTAAGCACCCTTTGGTGCTAGCCTAGTTATGATTCCTTAATTGTGTTGTTTGCGTTTACCTTTACTTCCGTACAATTATTTCTAAGTGTATTCATGCAAAGTTCTTTGGTAGTCACCCCTGGTTCGGTAGTTTTTAATGGCGATAGAGGCCAATTGCCTAGGAGATATGACCAACTGACCCTAGGTGAGCGGACTGAGACGGGAAGGGTAAGATATGACCAGCTGACGACCCTTTCTACTTGTGCGATTTGACCAACTGATCACCTATCGTTTGGATGAACTTAAGAATTGGGGGGTGTAGTGTCTAAGTTCCTAACAGTCGAGCACTCACTATTTAGAATCTAGCATGTAGCGGTACTTAATGACTCGGCTTAGGGGACCAGGAACAACAGGACTTATGACGGTGCGCCTGATTTCTCCTGTGGTGACATCTTTACTGATAGGTTAGGGCAAATTGACCAAATGCTGTCCTCTCGAATTTGACCCCACCTGAAGTAATTGGAAGTAAGTAGACGTAGACATAACTAGCTAGGAGGATTAACTAGGTTAGCACCACTATTCCTCTATTGATTTCCCTTCACACATTTATTTGCTTTTATTTTATTTTCTGCATTAGTAGTTTAATTAATCAAAACCCTATTAAATCATTTATATTCTGTGACAATTAGACTTAGTAATTATCCGACACACATAGCTCTTGGGACGACCTCGGCTTTACCATTTACTACACTACACACGACCGGGTACACTGCCCGTTAGTACATTAGGGTAGACCATAGGTATAGCGAGACACTATAAATATTAAGACCTGGTCAGTAAAACCTGCATCAAGTTTTTGGCGCCGCTGCCGGGGAGCTATATTAGGATTAATATTAAGTCTTTCATTTCATTTAAACTTTTCTCACGATCATATTTCAAGTTTTCAGGTACCATGGAAGTTGTTAACACCGATGACCTCACTCTTGAGGAATACTTGGCATTGACTAGAGTTGATCAAGGGTCGGGTCTCGTAAGACCGACAATCGGAGCGGACGTTCGTTTCGAGATTAAAGACCAATTTATGAGGGAGCTTCGCGCTAACCCTTTTTCATGAAACAGGGACGAAGACGCATATGAGCACGTTGAAAATGTCCTATACATCGCTAGCCTTTTCAACATTTGTTGGATCGATGTACTCTAACCAAACTAACTTAAATAGCTTGTTAAGGTTTAATAACCTTGGATAAATCCTAAGTTATTAACAGAGAAACACTGAGCAAACTATATTAAGTATGCGGAATTTACTTAACAAAGCTTAAGAAGAATAACTTTAACTATGAAAGATTTTATTAATAACTCTAACTCTGCTTATTATGCAGATCTTTAACAACTCTAATAATATCGAACTTCTCTCTAAAACTCTAATAAAATCACGTACGTATTATGCCAATCTAGGGGTCCTTTTATAGGCTCAAGGATACCCTAGTCGGTTTACAATTTGTATCCTTGTACGTCAAGTAATCTAACATAGAATATTCTAGAATTACAAGAATTTCTATAAACGAATAATACAGTTCTTTGATCTTGCAATACTTTGACTTCGTATGCAGTACTTTCACTTTATCATTAAGCAGTACTTTGACCCTTTGACATTTCCAGTACTTTATAGTTTACAGTACTTTATCTTTCTGTAATACTCTGTCAATCTTCAGCAATTTCATATCCCAACAATCCTCCCCTAACTTGAATTCTACTTGTTTGACTTCAAGTTCCTTTGTGAATTTATCTTTATTAGCTTCATCTTTGAGGACAGATTGTGTCTTTGTCTTTGGATTGTATCTTTGTAGTTTCTGTGCATAGTCAAAGTATCTTTAGAAATATTCTTTTACAGCATCATCCAGCAAGCTCCATCTTTTCAGAAACACAGCAACATATGACAATTTGTATATTAATTCAGTTTAAGTTGCAAACTATTCTCATCACTTCCAGGTGTGTTAACTCCTGTGAGAGGTAAATCATTGAAAACTTAATGGATTTAGATCTCTTTACCAAAGCCATTAACTCTGGAGTAGCCAAATGTTTTGGTGTGTAAGACCATGGTACACTGATAACCATATGATTTTTAGCAAATCATCGGCTATCAACAGATTTGATTTGTCTTTACCAAAAGCTGTACCCTTCTGGACTAGTTAGTTCTTTCATCATGGTGAACTAATTACCATATAATGGTTTTTCTACAGCCTTTATCACAAGCCATTTTCTTGTGGGCTAACCAACTCTTCACATTACTGATATGGTGAGTTGATTACCATCCAACTTATTAGCAAGTTGTCAACTAAAAACAGATTTGATATATCTTTACCAGAGCCGTTTGCTCATGGATTAGTCAATCCTTTTGTTACCATGGTGGATTGATAACCTATTGATATTATCATCTCAAAAACCATTTATTCATCCTTTGTTTCAAAATATTTATTACTTAACAAAAGTTTTCTTTAAAAATCACTTAACTGGTTAAAAGCTGCAAGCAGTACTTTGATTAAAGTACTGTTTGATCAGCAGTACTTTGAATAAAATACTGATTTATCAAAAAATAATTAATTCAAGTAAGTTTCATACCAGTTATTCATTATCTTTGGCAATAGTAGTCCAGTTGATAAACAAATTGATGACCATACAAGCAATTTCATTGTCCTCTTCAACCTCCATTCCATGCTCTAGCATCCTCCTCATAAGATCGATTGTAAGAGGATTTCTTCTATCAGCAAACATGTGAATCATTGTACCATTTTCCAGTTCTAGAACATGAACTCCAGATTCTTCAAAAAATCTCCAACAAACAATTTCCCAGCTCTCTTGATTCTTCCAAATTTCATCACTACTCTGTTCATAAGTTTCCCATGCAGTTGTGAGATCTCCAAGTAAAACCAAACCAATTCCTTCTGATGGATGATGTTCAAAATATTCTTTCACCACATGATATAAATAGAATAGATCCACTCTATCTATGATATGCAATAAATCCCATAGTCTGTTGAACACTCTGAAGCTTTCATCTTCTCAAGAAACATCAGATAGCTTCCATCTTTAGATTCCACAACTTCAAAAGTAGTAATCTGAGATCTGTTCATCTTCATGTCAGCATCTTCTCTGGAATATTCAAAATATACTATTCTGAGATAATTTCTTAATTCATCCTTAGTTTTAGATCTTAACTCAACTTTTTCTTTCTTTGAAAACTGTTTATTTTCAACTTCAGTTTTCCTTTTTCTTTTCAAACTTTTCTTTCTTTCTGCTTCAGTCCAAGTACCTTCATCTTTATAATCTTTGATACTTGCAACATCCTTCTTATAAGCTTCTGTCTCAGCATCATATAATCTTTTCATATCAACATGCTTCAGCTTCTGTAATTCTTTATATCCTCGACTTTTCAAATAAGCCATCATTGCATTCCTTTCTTTAGCAAGATTTGGTTTTCTAGGCATAAAAGAAACAGGAACAGGTTACTCTAATTGTTCAGTAGCTTCAGCATTTAATTCCTCATGCAACTTCTTAGCTGCTTCTCTATTTTGAGCTTCTTCAGCTTCCTTATCTTCTCTATCTTTAGCATCTAATTCCTCTTGAATCTTTCTAGCTGCTTGTTCATTCAAAGCATCTTGAGCAGCTCTTAACTGTGCTAAAGTTGGTTTCTTCTTCTTTACTTCTACCAAAACACCTTTTCCTTTATCCTTAGGATCAATAGCAGGTTGAGAAGGTTTTGGTTGTTCCTCTGCAACTTCAGAAATAGTAACAGCTCTTGGCTTTGATAAATCATGCAATATAGTTGCAATTAATTCATCATCACTAGCAGTATGTATTCTTTGAGGTGTATTAGCTTCCTCTGGTATAGCAGTTGTTGAGGGACCAGCTTGTTCTTCATGTGGAATAGTTGAAGGACCAGCTTCCTCTTCAAAGTCTAATACTCTTGGTGTAACCAATTCTTGTCTGTGAGTTCCAGTGAAAGCAGTACTTTGTTGTTCAGTACCTTGATCTTCAGACCTTTCTTCTTCAGTACTTTCAATGATAACATGCTCTTCAGTGCCTCGAGGTTCTTTATCCTTAACATCTTCTTTCAAATTATTTTCTTCTAAATTCCTCCCCAATTGGACAGAAGATGGTTTAGGAACCTTTTTGCCTTTGTTTTTTTTCTTAAATTGCCTTCGGCGCTTGTGTTCTTCCTTAACCCATAAGCAATAACTTTTGATAAAAGGGGTAACAAAATTCTTTAACCCTTTATAGTTGAGCATCAACCGCTTAATCTGTTTTGCTTGAGCCTCAGTAGTCTTTTTCAACTTGACCAACTCCCTTGTCAAAACATAATTATCCAACGTTAACCCTTCAGGTGAGAGAGTATGAGAAGCATCTCCTTGAATTGGTGAATGTTCCTCTGGTTGAGAATCAGGAACAGATTGTTGTGGAGATGGAGAAGGTGAACCTGCAATTTCTTCTTGAACTTCAATACTTGGGGAAGCAGTACCTTGAGTTGCAGTACCCTTTTGAGATGCAGCCCTTTGAGAACCAGTACTTGCAGATGCAGTACTTGCAGGTGCAGTACCTTCACTTGCTTCATCATCTTCAGCATCAGCTCTAACAGCTTGAACAACTTTCATCATAGAAGTAGTTAAAGGCGTATCTGGACCTCTGAATAGATCACTTCTTCTCGCCATAAAGATAAAATTTTTTGCTTGTTGTACAATAACTGGAAGTAAATCTGTAGGCTTTGGTACATCAGCAAGTTGTTTGTTCAGAAAAACATGAATAAACCTGGGATACATTAACCATTTTGATCCATGAATGATGTGGGAAAGCATGCCATCTAGAATCAGCTTTGAAAAGTTGAAAACACGATTTGTAGCCAATCCCACCATAGCAGATGCAATGTTAGATCCAAATTGCTCCCATGAAGTACTTTTAGCACTAATACAATGAAGCAAAACATGCACTAAAAACTTCCATTGAGGACAAAATAGTTGTTTCCTGAATGTTTGTTCTGTTAGAGACCCTTAATAACCAAGGTGCCCAAAAGTTTCCCAAATCAACTCCTTAGCAAAACGAATAGCCCCTTCTTCATAATTAAACAATAAGTCTTCTCGAATAGATGCTTCAGTAATCTTGACAGTTCTTCCAACAACTGTAGCCCTAATATAAAATTCATCATTCTCCATATTATCCCTGGCAGTAGCCCAAAATTCTTGAATCCAAGGTTCAATAATATCCGGCTCCACTTACAGAGCATAACTGATTGGCGACAAAGTGAGATAATCAATAATATCATGAAAAGCCTCATTATCTTCAGTCTTGTCTAAATTTGCCACCATATTGTGCTTTGAAACAGTAGGACGATTCGCCATGGTTGAGTATGTAAGAACAATTAAAGATATAATCGAATAATAAAGAGATGGTGAGAGAAATATGGAAAAGATATGATAATATCAAGATGAGAGGGAAAATCAGATAGTAGTTATTTATAGGTGAGATTTGAAAAATCACAGCCCATAATAACAAAGTTACCGTTAGTAGAATTACCCCTCAATATTACCGTTGGAACAGTACTTCAATAAGACAAACAGTACTTTCCACGTGTGCAGTACTTTCCAAGCAGTACTTTCATAAAAAACAATACTTTTCCAAATTCCTCTGTATAAGCTAAGTATACAAAAATATCCTCCCCTCAAACAATGCACAGGACTATACTAATACTAAATAGTCCTCCCCTTAAATGTAGCTCAGTAGTTAATCATGCCAATGCTTACCACCAAGTGATTAAATCTTGAAACATCAAAGCCTTTGGTGAGTAAGTCAGCTACATTATCATCCATGTGAACCTTGACCACATTAATGAGTCTGTGTTCATAGCAATCTATGATAAAGTGATGCCTAATCTGAATGTGCTTACTCTTGGAATGGTAAACTGGATTCTTCACAATACAGATAGTACTCTGATTATCAATATTGATAGGAGTATTTTTGAAGTTGAACCCATAATCCAAGAGTTGATTCTGCATCCACAAAACTTGTCCACAACAACTTGCAGCAGCTACATATTCAGCTTCAGTAGATGATGTTGCTGCAATTGTTTGCTTTTTACACTGCCATGAAACTAATCTTCTTCCAAGATATTGGCATCCACCTGTGGTTGATCTTCTGTCATAATTATCACCTGCATAATCACTATCTGAAAAAGCCTCCAAGTGAAAAGGTGAATCCCTGGGATACCACAACCCTAACATAGGTTGTTGTTTCAAATAACAGAAAATTCTCTTTACTGCATTCATATGAGAAATCTTTGGTGAGACTTGATATCTTGCACATAAATAAACTGCAAACATGATATCAGGCCTAAATGCAGTAAGATACATAAGACAGCCTATCATTGATCTATATAACTTGACTTCAACTGGGTGTCCATCTTCATCCTTGCCCAATGAGTTAATTAATTTAATAGGTGTAGTGTCAGACTTCATGTCATCAAAATTAAACTTCTTAAGTATGTCAGATACATACTTGTCTTGACTTATGAAAATGCCTTCCTTTGACTACTTAACTTGAAGTCCCAAAAAGAAATTTAACTCACCCATGGAACTCATCTGAAATTCTTTCTGCATCAGCTGCTCAAACTCCTTAACCATAGACTGTTTGGTAGCTCCAAAGATGATATCATCAACATAGACTTGAACTAACATGATATCCTTCTTGTCTCTTTTGATAAACAAAGTCTTGTCAATAGCTCCTCTCCTGTAACCATGTTGTAATAAGAATGTGGAGAGCCTCTGATACCAAGCTCTAGGTGCCTGATGAAGGCCATAAAGAGCCTTAACCACCTTGTAGACTTTGTTAGGATGTTTAGGATCTTCAAAACCAGGAGGTTGTTTGACATACACTTCCTCTGTAATAGTACCATATAAAAAGGCACTCTTGACATCCATCTGGTAAACCTGAAATCCCATATATGAAGCAAAAGCAAGAAATATTCTAATAGCTTCAATTCTTGCTACAGGAACAAATACTTCATCATAATCTACTCCTTCTTCTTGTCTGTAGCCCTGAGCTACTAATCTAGCCTTGTTCTTGATGACATTACCTCTTTCATCTCTCTTGACTCTGAAAACCCATCTGGTTCCAATAACTTTCTTCCCATCTGGAAGATCACATAATACCCAAACTTCTTGAAGTTTGAATTGTAGCAGTTCTTCTTGCATAGCTTCAACCCAACATTCTTTTGTCAATGGTTGAGCAATATTCTTGGGTTCCTCTTGAGAAATAAAACAAGTAAACAGAAATGTTTGATGGTCCTTATGATTCAGCCTGTTCTGTTTGTAGACAAAGCTAAGTAAAGCATTATGAGGTTTAGTAAAACTCTTAGCTTTGTGTCTTGTCATCACTCCAGAAGTAGAAGGACCAATGATTTGATCAGTAGGATGATTCTTATGAATCCTTAAGGTTGGAGACTGTGGAACTCTATACGCATCATCCAAGTTAGTTAAATCAGCATCTTCATTGGAATCTGAGAAAATACCTTCATCTGCAAACTCATCATCAGTTTCCTCTAATCCAGGCATGGTAGGATCATCCAAATCATCTAAAGTACTGTCAACTGGTGCAGCAGTACTTTGGTCGAAAGTACTGTCCAAAGTACTGTAAGAGTATTCTTCAGTATTAGTCTTTTTCTTTGCTGCTTCATAAGCTCTTCTTTGTTCATCAGAATAAGAATGTGCCATTACATATTGTAAAAGCATCTGATTAAGTGTCTCTTGAATATCTTGATCTTCAGAAGATAGTGAAGTTTTTGGTATATCAGTACTTTGCGTTGGGGCATCAGTACTTTGCTTTGGAACTTTAGTACTTTGCTTTGTAGCATCAGAAACGGCATCAGGTCTAATATGAACTCCATGAACAACATACTGTGAGTCTTCTACATCATGTACAGGTTGATTTTCTTCTCTAACATGTACATAGTTCATAGAAGGAGTTAAAACCTCAAGATCAAACATCCAATCAGGACCTTTACCCTTATGATTGTCTTGATCTTCTAAAAACTCAACATGAAGACAATCTTGAATCTTTTTAGTGACTCTGTTGTACACTCTAAATCCCTTACTGTTGGTATAATAACCCAATAAATATCCTTCTTCTGACTTGCCATCAAACTTTCCCAAATTATAAATTGTGTTTAAAATAGTAAGAGGGCATCCAAAAGGCTTCATAAAAAGAATGTTGGGTTTGTTACCCATCAGCAACTCATAAGGTGTCTTCATCTGTGGTTTTGTGACTAATACTCTGTTGAGTACATAGCAAGCAGTACTGTCACACCCCCAAATTACCTGTTTTGCAGCGGAATGGAATTCCTGGGGATTGACTGTCATAGCATCACAATCACAGTTATATTGAACGACCTAAAGTGTCGTTTGGAAAATACATCGTTTGATTTAATGAAATAATCAGAATTTACAAAGTAGGTCCCAAATGAAAATCAACTTGTGCGGAAATAAGTTTGTTACAATTCAAATGATGTTTTTAAGTACATAAAACCCAAGTGAGACGCGTCGTCATCGCGACCCCATGGTGTGTCCAAATGCATGCCATGAAGTGAATGCCTTAGATACCTGAGATAAAAACATGCTAAAAGTGTCAACACAAAGGTTGAGTGAGTTCATAGAGTTTGTTTTGAAATGTAAAGCCTTCCAAAATCGTTTATGCAACTAAGGCATTGTAAATCGTTGAAATGTAAAGACTTTCAAAATCGTTTATGTAGCAAAGACATTGTAAATCCACTCAGTTCCAAGTCCCGCCCATACAAAACTTGCAACCTGTGTGTTCACAACCCACTGCCAGAATGTGTGTAAAGTTTATGTTCAAACAGAAATCGTCAAATGAATTCACAAAATAGTGCATGGCTCAATGTATCGAAATCGTTTATGCAGCAAAGGCATTGTAAATCCACTCAGTTCCAAGTCCCGCCCATACAAAACTTGCAACCTGTGTGTTCACAACCCACTGCCAGAATGTATGTAGTTTATGTTCCAAACATATGATGTCAAATGAATTCACATAATAGTGCATGACTTAATGTATCGATGTTTACTTGACCTAATTATACCAAGACCATCAGTCCAATGAATGTACCAAGACCATCAGTCCAATGAATATACCAAGACCATCAGTCCAATGAATGTACCAAGACCATCAGTCCAATGAATATACCAAGACCATCAGTCCAATGAATATACCAAGACCATCAGTCCAATGAATATACCATGTAAATACTACGTATGGCCAAACTGTTACTACGCATGACTAAGCATTTCAATTCGGCTAAACATGTAATTTGAAAATAGTCATGAATGCAATAAACATTATTGAGCATGTATCTCCCCCAAAGAGTTTAATAACAATATTAAAACAAGAAAAGTGGGGCTATGGAACTCACTTGGTAAACTGACGAGATGACAAGAGTGAGTACACTGAGGTATAATGAGATGCGTTATCCGCGACCTATGGCGAATGATATGATATGTCATGTGTTGCAATGTAATGTTATGCATGCACTTCGTATGTTATTTATACCATTTACGGGTTTTGAAAATATTACTCGTCGTCGAAAAATACTCGTTTGACGTCTTGACCCATCAAAAATGACTTTACATGTTTCTACGTCAAAATGTCATCCTACAATGGTTTTATAATGATTTTTGGTGAAATTACCATTTTTCGTCGCAAAACAATGTCGTCGGAAAAATCGTGAAATTAACAAAAATGGCTTTGGAAAACTAGTCGCAAAACGGTGTACGTCGATCGTTAGAGAACGAACTCGACGGTTTTGGAAAGCTTGTATCGATATCTAAAAGTTTCAGTTCAGGAGTTTTCGTTCAAAAGGTCTCGATCATAAAGATATTAAAGGCTAAAGTTGGTGGTTTTTGTTAATTGTGTGCAGAAAATGAGTTTCGGCCAATGTTTGAACATCCGTAAATAATTCACCATAACTCCGCTTGACAAACGGCTTTTTGTTTTGAAAAATATGGCCGATGAACTTGATTTTACTAGAAGACACTTCGTTATAAAAAGTTTTGCATCATACTTAAAAACTGCCGCAAACATGGACGATATAGCTAATGAAATACTTGTTACGTCAAAAATAATATAATTTTCAGAAAATAATATTTACGGCAACTTTATGAAAACGGCCATATATTTGTCGTTTTAAATCCGTTTTCTACGTAAAATATGTCCTTAGCTTCGTATCGAAGTAAACTAATATATTTTTGAGAAGTCGAAATAATTTGTGAAGCTTAAGGCTCGTTTTTGACCCAAAATATGTACAAACAGCAAGCTGTTTTTCAGAAAATAAATTCATTTCGTCGCCAAACTTTAAAAATTCACCACGGCTTCGTTATAACTCCGTTTTTATCCGTTCAAAAGGCCACGGATTCGTTTTAAAGTATATTTTCTAAAAATCAAGGCCAAAGGGTCGTACCATCAGTGGGTTTTTCCAGAATTTCATTTTAAGGACAGATTACAAAATAGAGTTTACGAAAATAGTTTTTCTCGGACAAAACCTATTCTAATCCCTTCAAATCAACTCCAAAACTAATCTAATCCTACCATACACCTTCTTAGGGTGTCATGGGTTCCTAATCACCATCAAGACCAAAGATTAACTTGGGAATAATTATAGGATGACTATATAGTACATATAACTTTAAAATCAAGAATAAATGGTATAAACTACATAACATGCATATAAGCTCCAAAAATGATAAGAATCATATGAAGATGAAGAGGAAACATAAAAATGACAAGAATATGCTTACTAGTGCAAATGAAGAGGTGTAGGTAACAAAGGTTTATCTTAAATATCCTTGGTTTTTATTTCAAAACCATAAAAAAAGATATAAACTAGGTTGTAAACACTCTTGATTTTGCAAAACTTTGATCCCTTTGGCTTTGATGTTGTGACCGGTTCTTGAAGACCCAAGAAAGGAGAGAAAAACTTTTTGTTCTAACACTTTGTGAATGAGAAAATGAAGTGAATGTAATAATAGAGTTAGACTATATAAAAAGTGTATAGACATGAGCATTAAAAGACCATACACCCATTAATTACTCCCCCCTCCCCATGGGCGTATTTTTAGGGACTATGTCTCAAGATATTTATTTTTTTTTTTTTTAAATCTTGTACTTGTATTATTTGTAAGACTTTTGATAACAAGTGTAAGAATTTGTGTAAGTATATTTCTTTTATAAGGTAAATGGAAATTTTTTTTTGGTGCAAGTAAGTTTTTAATAAGTCAAAATAGATTGTAATGAGATGATAAAAATTGTAAAAATACTTTCCTTGTGAAATTCGGGTGATAAAATAATTATCGTAAAATTTTTAAGAAAACGACGTAATAATTAAATTTTAACGATTAAAATACCAAATAAATGTGAAACAATAGGAAAACTAAAAATATAGTTTTTATGAACTAAATGTGAGTTTAAAAATACCTCGGGATCATTTTTGAAAATAACGGGTTAAATATACAAAATAAAAACTCACGCGATAAAGATTATTAAACATAAAAATTACGCGTTGAAGGTGAAATGAAATGTCGTGAATGAATCAATGAGATGCACATGATGTCAATGAAATGTAGACTAATCATAGTCCATATGAAATGTACGTGATGTCATGATCATGAATTCGCCGCTAAACCTCCAAGGTTACGCGAATTTGAAACAAGTAAACCAAGTTTACTAAAAATGTTGAAATAATGAGTCATGAACTGTGTCGAGAAATGACCTGAAAGTACGGATTGTCACATTCGCCCATCCAAAAAGGAATTCAGTCCCTGAATTCAGTTCGTGTTAGTCTATCGGGTTTAGGGTTTGATATAGCAAACTTTCCCATTCCCGAGCAAAACCCTCAAAAGACTTTTTGGTAACCGATTTTTACTTAATCTCACAACTCATCAAACAAGAACTGTCATGAGATTAGGCTAAATCGGTTTAGGTAACGACTTGTTTCTAGCTCGATCTTTGCAACTCATCAAACAAGAACTGTCACGCGGATCAAACTGGAAACAAGTGGTTTTTGAAGAAAATCTTTTGAAAATTTGGCTCGATTACGGAATTGCTTACTCATATAAGACTACTACTCCCTTCATTGCATGATTCTTCCTGAATTAGACATAGGTGATCAGGCTATGTATAATTTAGGAGTAACTATGCAATGCTTGGACTAATCGACTCATATGTTTGTTTGGTGTTGGGTCAACTGTTGTTAAAATTGTGATGACATCGAGGAGAGAAGACATGGAGAAGTGTCGCTAAAATGATAGTTAAAGTAAAAAGAATTAAAATCCTCGTAAATGATATCGAATCGAAAGGAAATAAAGTACGATAGATGAGAATATAATACAACAAGTGGTTTAGCAAAAGTAGTACATCGTTAAGCTATAAAGTTTCGGATACGATGGAAAAACATAAACTTAGTACGACATAATACATAAGGAGAAATAAGACTGTTAGTTCCCGAACTTCTTCAGTCTTCCGCGTCGTTGATACCTTGACGAGCTCCTTCTAACATATATACATTCCCATGAGCACCTTCGACTTGTTGACCTTGGTTTTGAGGACATTGATTCCGATAGTGTCCTTGCTCCCCGCATCTGTAACATGTAACCATGGCCTTGCCTCTACAATTCCTGGCAAGGTGTCCCAGTTGTTGACACTTGTAGCACTTAGCAGGACAAAGACCCGTGTGATGATACTTACATCGATTACATAATGGGTAGGTTCCAGCATAACCTCTGCCTTCTATTGGTGCAGCAACATATACCATTGCAGTTTCTTGCCCTCTATTCTGTTGTTGATGATGGTTAGTGTTGCGGTTGTGGTTGTTGTTGTTATAATCTCCTTGGTCGTCTTCCCATTTCCTTTTGTTGTTGTTGAGTTGGTTATCGCCGTTGTTGTTGTCGTTGTTGTTTCGGTT
This sequence comes from Chrysanthemum seticuspe, assembly GCA_019973895.1. Classification (NCBI taxonomy): domain Eukaryota; kingdom Viridiplantae; phylum Streptophyta; class Magnoliopsida; order Asterales; family Asteraceae; genus Chrysanthemum; species Chrysanthemum seticuspe. Next base: position 117,185,605 of record BPTQ01000004.1, on the reverse strand, counting down.
GGTGTTAGTGTACTTACCTCGCTTCACCACTTGTGCCATCAACTTCTGAGTAACTCGAATAGCTTCCTCGATTGTTTGTGGATCAAAAGATGTCACATCTCCTTGAATGACCTCGGGAAGTCCTCCAATAAAAGCCTCTAGCAACTTTTCATTATCAGAAACCATCGACGGGCATAACGCGGCTAATTCCTGGAATCTCCGAATGTATGTGTCAATGTCGTACCCAATCGTGACCAATTCATAGAACTCCGTCTCCAACTTTTTGATTTCTGTTCGAGGAAAAAACTTCTTAGTCACCAAGCTCTTAAATTCCTCCCACGTAAGCTTAGAAGCATTTTCCATACCAATCGGTTGAGCGTATGAATTCCACCATGACAACGCTCCATCGAGTAAAGTGCTCGTAGCAAACTTAACTTTACTATCATTCGGACAGTTACAAAGCAAAAATACCGATTCCAACTTTTCGAACCATCTAACCATAGCTGTAGCTCCCTCGGTACCTCGGAACTTAGTGGGTTCACCACTTTTGAAATCTTTGTACGAACATTTCTTAACCTCAGATCCTCCGGCATTACCAGTAGCAGCAGCTAGTCTTGCGGCTACAGCAGCAGTCGCGGCCTCGGCAGCAGCAGCAGCCACCGCTTCCCTTTCAGTTCTTAAAGCATCGGCTATGCTATCATTCACCAACTTTTGAATAGCCGCTTGGGTCATTTCAGCTGTAGCTTTCTTCGGTGCCATATCTTCTTCAAAACAAGAGGAAATGTGAGACGTAGCAAAATCTGATGTTAATAATAAGCGCTTCGAAGAAATGTGATAAGAAACGATGAGTTTGAGGTTATTTTTCAAAATGGTCGACGGTTTCCGAAAAGATAGGTTATGAGGTGTTGTAAGTGCTTCAATGTATGATGGTTTAGAGACTTAATGTGTGAATAAAGTGTAACTCGACATGTTAGCGGTGAAACAAAGGAGTGAGAGTGACTTCGCCCTATTTAAAGGTTTATCTCGGCATTCGACGTTATCGGTGATGAGTCGATTGATGTGGAAATTGTGATAAGGAATGACAAGGAATTCTCCACGTTAGAGTATGGGGAAAAGATAATGGGATGGGCATTTAAGGGCATCCATGTGACAATCGTTGTGAAATGAAAGTAAATAACTCGAAAATGTACGTAAAAACCGCATGTAAAGTGAACATTCACTTATGATGAAATGATGAGATGCTATGATAATGTAGTTATAGTCTAGGGTCAATGATGCAACCTAGTTCTCTATAACTGAAGCTCTGATACCAATCTGTCACACCCCCAAATTACCTGTTTTGCAGCGGAATGGAATTCCTGGGGATTGACTGTCATAGCATCACAATCACAGTTATATTGAACGACCTAAAGTGTCGTTTGGAAAATACATCGTTTGATTTAATGAAATAATCAGAATTTACAAAGTAGGTCCCAAATGAAAATCAACTTGTGCGGAAATAAGTTTGTTACAATTCAAATGATGTTTTTAAGTACATAAAACCCAAGTGAGACGCGTCGTCATCGCGACCCCATGGTGTGTCCAAATGCATGCCATGAAGTGAATGCCTTAGATACCTGAGATAAAAACATGCTAAAAGTGTCAACACAAAGGTTGAGTGAGTTCATAGAGTTTGTTTTGAAATGTAAAGCCTTCCAAAATCGTTTATGCAACTAAGGCATTGTAAATCGTTGAAATGTAAAGACTTTCAAAATCGTTTATGTAGCAAAGACATTGTAAATCCACTCAGTTCCAAGTCCCGCCCATACAAAACTTGCAACCTGTGTGTTCACAACCCACTGCCAGAATGTGTGTAAAGTTTATGTTCAAACAGAAATCGTCAAATGAATTCACAAAATAGTGCATGGCTCAATGTATCGAAATCGTTTATGCAGCAAAGGCATTGTAAATCCACTCAGTTCCAAGTCCCGCCCATACAAAACTTGCAACCTGTGTGTTCACAACCCACTGCCAGAATGTATGTAGTTTATGTTCCAAACATATGATGTCAAATGAATTCACATAATAGTGCATGACTTAATGTATCGATGTTTACTTGACCTAATTATACCAAGACCATCAGTCCAATGAATGTACCAAGACCATCAGTCCAATGAATATACCAAGACCATCAGTCCAATGAATGTACCAAGACCATCAGTCCAATGAATATACCAAGACCATCAGTCCAATGAATATACCAAGACCATCAGTCCAATGAATATACCATGTAAATACTACGTATGGCCAAACTGTTACTACGCATGACTAAGCATTTCAATTCGGCTAAACATGTAATTTGAAAATAGTCATGAATGCAATAAACATTATTGAGCATGTATCTCCCCCAAAGAGTTTAATAACAATATTAAAACAAGAAAAGTGGGGCTATGGAACTCACTTGGTAAACTGACGAGATGACAAGAGTGAGTACACTGAGGTATAATGAGATGCGTTATCCGCGACCTATGGCGAATGATATGATATGTCATGTGTTGCAATGTAATGTTATGCATGCACTTCGTATGTTATTTATACCATTTACGGGTTTTGAAAATATTACTCGTCGTCGAAAAATACTCGTTTGACGTCTTGACCCATCAAAAATGACTTTACATGTTTCTACGTCAAAATGTCATCCTACAATGGTTTTATAATGATTTTTGGTGAAATTACCATTTTTCGTCGCAAAACAATGTCGTCGGAAAAATCGTGAAATTAACAAAAATGGCTTTGGAAAACTAGTCGCAAAACGGTGTACGTCGATCGTTAGAGAACGAACTCGACGGTTTTGGAAAGCTTGTATCGATATCTAAAAGTTTCAGTTCAGGAGTTTTCGTTCAAAAGGTCTCGATCATAAAGATATTAAAGGCTAAAGTTGGTGGTTTTTGTTAATTGTGTGCAGAAAATGAGTTTCGGCCAATGTTTGAACATCCGTAAATAATTCACCATAACTCCGCTTGACAAACGGCTTTTTGTTTTGAAAAATATGGCCGATGAACTTGATTTTACTAGAAGACACTTCGTTATAAAAAGTTTTGCATCATACTTAAAAACTGCCGCAAACATGGACGATATAGCTAATGAAATACTTGTTACGTCAAAAATAATATAATTTTCAGAAAATAATATTTACGGCAACTTTATGAAAACGGCCATATATTTGTCGTTTTAAATCCGTTTTCTACGTAAAATATGTCCTTAGCTTCGTATCGAAGTAAACTAATATATTTTTGAGAAGTCGAAATAATTTGTGAAGCTTAAGGCTCGTTTTTGACCCAAAATATGTACAAACAGCAAGCTGTTTTTCAGAAAATAAATTCATTTCGTCGCCAAACTTTAAAAATTCACCACGGCTTCGTTATAACTCCGTTTTTATCCGTTCAAAAGGCCACGGATTCGTTTTAAAGTATATTTTCTAAAAATCAAGGCCAAAGGGTCGTACCATCAGTGGGTTTTTCCAGAATTTCATTTTAAGGACAGATTACAAAATAGAGTTTACGAAAATAGTTTTTCTCGGACAAAACCTATTCTAATCCCTTCAAATCAACTCCAAAACTAATCTAATCCTACCATACACCTTCTTAGGGTGTCATGGGTTCCTAATCACCATCAAGACCAAAGATTAACTTGGGAATAATTATAGGATGACTATATAGTACATATAACTTTAAAATCAAGAATAAATGGTATAAACTACATAACATGCATATAAGCTCCAAAAATGATAAGAATCATATGAAGATGAAGAGGAAACATAAAAATGACAAGAATATGCTTACTAGTGCAAATGAAGAGGTGTAGGTAACAAAGGTTTATCTTAAATATCCTTGGTTTTTATTTCAAAACCATAAAAAAAGATATAAACTAGGTTGTAAACACTCTTGATTTTGCAAAACTTTGATCCCTTTGGCTTTGATGTTGTGACCGGTTCTTGAAGACCCAAGAAAGGAGAGAAAAACTTTTTGTTCTAACACTTTGTGAATGAGAAAATGAAGTGAATGTAATAATAGAGTTAGACTATATAAAAAGTGTATAGACATGAGCATTAAAAGACCATACACCCATTAATTACTCCCCCCTCCCCATGGGCGTATTTTTAGGGACTATGTCTCAAGATATTTATTTTTTTTTTTTTTAAATCTTGTACTTGTATTATTTGTAAGACTTTTGATAACAAGTGTAAGAATTTGTGTAAGTATATTTCTTTTATAAGGTAAATGGAAATTTTTTTTTGGTGCAAGTAAGTTTTTAATAAGTCAAAATAGATTGTAATGAGATGATAAAAATTGTAAAAATACTTTCCTTGTGAAATTCGGGTGATAAAATAATTATCGTAAAATTTTTAAGAAAACGACGTAATAATTAAATTTTAACGATTAAAATACCAAATAAATGTGAAACAATAGGAAAACTAAAAATATAGTTTTTATGAACTAAATGTGAGTTTAAAAATACCTCGGGATCATTTTTGAAAATAACGGGTTAAATATACAAAATAAAAACTCACGCGATAAAGATTATTAAACATAAAAATTACGCGTTGAAGGTGAAATGAAATGTCGTGAATGAATCAATGAGATGCACATGATGTCAATGAAATGTAGACTAATCATAGTCCATATGAAATGTACGTGATGTCATGATCATGAATTCGCCGCTAAACCTCCAAGGTTACGCGAATTTGAAACAAGTAAACCAAGTTTACTAAAAATGTTGAAATAATGAGTCATGAACTGTGTCGAGAAATGACCTGAAAGTACGGATTGTCACAAGTACTTACAGCTTCAGCCCAGAATTGAATAGGTAGTTGTGAATCTGCAAGCATAGTTCTAGTTGCTTCAATCAAAGTCCTATTCTTCCTCTCTGAAACACCATTCTGCTGTGGTGTTCTTGCAATACTGAACTCCCTCTTGATTCCTTTGTTAGCACAAAATTCATCCATAAGCTTGTTCTTGAATTCAGTTCCATTGTCACATCTAATACCTCTGACCTTGAATCTCAATTGGTTTTCCAGTGCTATTATTAATGTCTGAATAGCATCAAAAGTAACATCTTTAAATCCCAAGAAAAATACCCAACTGAATCTACTGCAATCATCAGTAACAACTAAGCAGTACTTTTTTTGTTTAAACTTGCCACAGAAACAGGACCAAACAAATCCATATGTAACAGCTCCAAAGGTTCTCTAATTGTCCTCTCCTCAAGCTTCTTGCATGAAGCTTTGTATTGTTTACCCTTCTTACACGCCAAACAGGAGTGTTCATTCTTGTAAGTCTTTGAAGGTAAACCTCTAACTAAATTGCCTTTGACCAGTTTGTTGATATTTTTGAAATTTACATGGCCCAATCTTCTATGCCACTGATGTGCTTCTTCAATTGTTGCTTTTGCCACTAAACAGGTGGCTCTTCCATAAGAGTTAAGACTCTTCATGTCCAGACTATACACATCATTGGCTCTTGGTACTCTGAGTACTACCAAGTTATCATCAACAGGCTCGAATTCAGAAGAAAGGATGAGACATTCTGTGTCAGTGAATAACACAGAATTCTTTTTGTCACAAATTTGAGAAACTGACAATAAGTTGAACTTCAGCTCCTTCACATATCTAACATTATCAAAATCTATACGCCCTACTTTGATAGTTCCTTTCCCAGTAATCCTTCCTCCATTGGGATCATTCCCAAATGCAACTCTTCCTCCACAAAAGATCTAAAATCTGACAGAATTTCCTTGTCTCCTGTCATACTTCCAGAGCAACCACTATCTACAATCAAATGATCTTTAAGCTCCTCTTCTAGGTTGCCCTGCACAAAGATTTAGAGAGTTAGTCCCTTTTAGGAACCCAAGCCATTACTGACTTGTGTTCCCCTTGTGGAGTTACAAACTCAATTTCTTTGAGTATGTAATTTCCACTGTTTTTCAAAACATGATCCAGGATTATCTTTTGATTTTTAGCATGTGGATTTTCAAAACTTTCTGGATTTTCAACAAAACTCTCTTTTGCAAAATCATTCTCTTTTTCTTGTATTATGAAAACATCTGATTCACTTTTTGTTGAAAGTACAGTTTGTCCCTCAGCAGTACTTTCTCTCTTAACCCATTCAGTTTTAACACTTGGTTCCTGTGATCTTGATCCCCTATGTGAATTGTAGTATCTTCTAGGTTGATAGTAATGAGATCTCCTAGGATTTATGTGCCAAGTTGTATTCGCAGTACCTTGGTTTGACTGAGCAGTACTTTGAGAAGGTACTGCTGGTGATGGTACTGGTGGTTTAGAAAAAGGTCTTCTCTGGTGGGGGTACCTATGATCTGGTGAGAAATTACTGTGATTGACCCTATTAGAATTATTCCAAACTGGTCTGTTCTCTATAGGTTTCTGGTTGGCAGACCTATTCTTTGAAAATTTCCTAAGGTATTCTGAATGGTGTTCACAATCCTTGATTAAATGATTAGGACTAAAACACACAAAACACAGTTTTTCACCCATACTCCCAATATGACTTCTTCTATGTCTATGACCAAAACTATTGTACCTTCTAGGTGAATGAGTAAATCTGTTTTGACCAAAATTATCCCAAAAAGGTTTAGCAGTACTGTTTTGAAAAGGTTTTCCTGAAGGTACTGCTTGTGGAGCAGTACTTTGAGTAGAAGGTACTGCTTGACTTTGAAAATTTGTTTCAACAGATTCTTTTGGGGTTTCAGACTTAGATTGACCAATAAGCTTCTTCCTAAACTCTAGACTGTCTACACCAAAACGTGAAACATCAGGTCTTATGGGTTGATGACTACCAACTAGATGTGGAACATCATGATAACCTCTGTCTTTCTTATACTCAGGAGGTGATTCACTAATTGAACCCCCATTACTATCTGTGTCTACATAATTAATGAGTTCATCATCACTAGTGGTATTATCCTCAAAATCACCTTCATCCTTATCACTATATGTGTTTTCTTCTATGTTATCAAAGTCCATACCAAAACCTAAGCCAGTTCTAATGTATGCTCTTCTCTGTTTTTGAACATAAGTAACATGTGACAGACCAGATTCTTTCCAGGCATCAAACTTTGCTAACAAATCATCTCTCTCCTTAGTGAGTTTCTTAATTTCAGCAATTTTACAGTTTAGTTTCCACTCACTAAGTTTTAACTGGTAATCCTGTTGTTCATATTTTTTAGCCCAAGCCATTTCATTATTTTCATGTGTTATAATTTTGGCTTCCATTGACTCTAAGGTTATTTGATAACCTGCTACCTCAGACCTAGCCTTAACACAATTATCTCTTTCATACACATAATTATTTAGCATTTTTTGATAGAAATCATGACAATTTGAGCATACCTCAGAGACAGGGGTTGAACTTGGTGAAGTAGCTACCATTGCAAGTAGAACAGGATCATCTTCACACTCCAAGCTCCAGTCAAATCCTCCATACCCATCTCCAGATTCCAAAGTAGCATGATCAACTTCCTCATCAAAAATAGTGCTCCAGTCCAATTCTTCTACCGAATCTTCAACTGCTTCTTCCACTGCTACCATACAATAAGTCATTGGTTCATCATCAAATTCTTCACTCCAGTCAACTTCTGACAAATTTTCTTGAGCAACCAAAGCCTTTGTTTCAGTAATGGGGATTTCTTTTAGCTCCAGCTTTGGTTTCTCAGTCATCCTGTTTGCTTGATACTTAGCAAACCTAAACTCCCTTGCAAAGTGTCCAGTGTTTTGACAATTGAAGCATTCAATTTTGGATTTGTTAAAAGTGATTCCCTGTTTTGGTTTGAAATCAATGCTCTTTCCTGTTTTCTTCATATACTTCTTGATCCTTGCAGTGATCAAAGCAACTTGCCATCTGATATCAATCTCTTCTAAAGCATCCTCATCAATCTGGGAGAGATCTTCTTCATAAACGACAAGTAAAGAAGCTTGTTGTGCAAAGAGAGAACACACAACTTCATCTGAATGCATAGTAGTAGGTGGTGGGGTTTGCTGAGCATAGGTCGGAGCAGTATACGAGACAGTACTTTGAGGCACAGTACTTTGAGTTGGAGAAGCAGTACTTTTAGTGGAAATACTGCCCCTCTTTTCAGATGATGGAAAAGCAATACTGTGAGACTTAGAACTTGGTTGACCATTCATCTTATGCTCATATACCTTCAGATGATTGTAGAGATCATCAAAGTCCATAACATCCAAGCCTGGTTGTCCTCTGATCATAGTAGCAATCACATGCCATGTGGATGGCAAACTCCTTAGAAACTTCAGATTAGCATCTTTAACTGAAACTTCTGCCTGGTATAACTCCAACATATTGAGGAGATTTTGAAACCTATCATATGCTGCATCAAGACTCTCTCTTTCACCTACAGTGAAAGTTTCAAACTGTTGCTTTAGCAGATTTCTGTGCATCTTCTTAGAAGCTTCATTCCCTCCAAATCTGGTCTTGAGAGCAGCCCAGAGCTGCTTAGCATCTTTAGCATCATGAAACTTGAGAAGATTACCATCTGGAATGGCAGACAAGAGAATATTGAGTGCCTTCTCCTGATTCCTTAAGGTTGCTGCTGGTAAAACTGCCTTAGGTACTTTAGGTTGTCCAGGAATGTCTACAGGTTCTGGAACAACTTCATTACCATTGACAATTACATTCGATAGAGCATGGTCTGTAATGGCAATGTACTGCCTCATCTTCATACACCATAAGTCATATTCACCCTTCTTGATTACATGAATCCTCATTGAGGTGATGGAAGGTGGTGGAACAGAATCAGTCGACATCTTTAGGTTCTGTTGTAGGTTTTAGGGTTTCTTCTTAGTCGGAGTTTCCACACAAGCTCTGATACCACTTGTTGGATCGATGTACTCTAACCAAACTAACTTAAATAGCTTGTTAAGGTTTAATAACCTCGGATAAATCCTAAGTTATTAACAGAGAAACACTGAGCAAACTCTATTAAGTATGCGGAATTTACATAACAAAGCTTAAGAAGAATAACTTTAACTATGAACGATTTTATTAATAACACTAATTCTGCTTATTATGCAGATCTTTAACAACTCTAATAATATCGAACTTCTCTCTAAAACTCTAATAAAATCACGTACGTATTATGCCAATCTAGGGGTCCTTTTATAGGCTCAAGGATACCCTAGTCGGTTTACAATTTGTATCCTTGTACGTCAAGTAATCTAACATAGAATATTCTAGAATTACAAGACTTTCTATAAACGAATAATACAGTTCTTTGATCTTGCAGTACTTTGACTTCGTATGCAGTACTTTGACTTTATCATTAAGCAGTACTTTGACCCTTTGACATTTCCAGTACTTTATAGTTTACAGTACTTTATCTTTCTGTAATACTCTGTCAATCTTCAGCACTTTCATATCCCAACAACATTCTGGGCGTATCTCATGATGCCGTTATGCTTAGAGTGTTCCCTATGACTCTCACTAGAGCAGCCAGAAGATGGATCGAAAGATTGCCCGCCGGGGCAGCTAATACTTGGGCGCTACTAAAGAAACACTTTATTCAAAGATATTGCCCGCCATCAAAGATTTCTAATCAACTCTTGGAGATCCATAATTTTAAACAAGAAGACGACAAAACTCTGTATCAAGCTTGGGACAGATACAACGATCTTCTTTATAAGTGTCCTACCAATGATCTAAATAACCAGCAGAAGGTCAATATTTTCTACAAAGGAATAAATGTAACTATAAGACAGATGCTGGACTATCAAGGACCTATCCCAAACATGACTCCTACTACTGCAATGGAAGCCATTCAAAAAATGGCGGACCATTCTCAAAAATGGCATGACGGTGGAAGTAAAAGAAACCAAGGCGGAAGTTTCGACGGAATTGCAGCAATCGCTAGTAAAATTGAAAGTCTCAGTCGAGATAAGCTGAAGGTCAGAGAAACCGTTCATGCCATCCAAGTGGGTTATGAAAGCTGTGGATGAGGACATCTTACGAAATATTGTCCTCATATGGACGAAGAGGATATCGAAGAAGTTAAGTATGGAGAAAATCGACCATTTTACGGTGATCGAAATAGTTATGGTTATCGTGGAAATTACAACCGTTGGCCTTATGGAGAAAGAAAGCCCATTCTTGAAGAAACAATTAATAAATTTCTGGAAAATTCAGCCCAAAGACAAAAGGAGCAAGATGAGTGGTTGAAGGAATTCCAGGAAAACACTGACAAAAACATTTCCAAACACGACTCAACTCTGAGAAATCTTGAATCCATGGTGATAAAGTGTTAATACAAATAAACCGTAAAAACATTTATTAATATTTTGCGATCTCTTTGTGTTTTGTTGATAACATATATAATGTTGCCTTAAGTATAATTATAAGGATACATGTTATTTTTGTAAAGCATTTACATATAATCTTTTAAATACAAAAATGTAGTAACTAAAAAGCATTTGTTATAATAGTTAATTAGGATGGGTAAAAATCACAACCCATGGATCTTAACCCATACCCAAAGAGACTTGATACAATGTATACTTAGATACATTGAATCTAGATATAACCCATGGACCAACCCATGACCCATAACCAAAAAACCCATGGGCAAAGAGGAGCGTTCCACGGATCCCTAGCTTTGTGCTAGCCGGATCCCAAGTGGAAGGGATCCGTGGGATCCGTGTGAACAGTGAGGAAATTTGCCTATAAATAGAGAGCCATTTCTTCATTCTAACTCACCACTCTTCTTACTAAATCTCTCATACACTCTCATTCTCTTCTGACATATAGATCACTTGATCTAGAGAGTTGTTCTTCTTTTCTTTCTATTTGTGATCCTCATATAGGTCCTTCTCTAAGGCGAGATCACGAGCATTCTACAAGTCATCCAAGCAAGGGGTCCTTGATTGATTTGTCACTCTGCAAGATTTCTGTAGCGAAGATCTTGTATTTGATATTTCACATATTTGTTGTGTAATAGTTGTGTTGGTTTGGTCCACCGCGCTACGGACTCGGTATCTAGCTTTGTACCGGATAAAGTGTAAGCAACGTTGTGAAGGCTTCTCCGCCAAGTGAAGGAGTTTGTTGACATAGTGCTTGAACTCTCGAGTAGGTGACTCGGGGAGTGGAGTAGGGCAAGGAAGGTGTCCTTGTAGCCGAACCACTATAAATCGGTTGTGTCATTTCTATCCCTTATCTTTGTTTATTTGCTTACATTATCATTAGATCTATACGTTCTCAACATCCATACGATTTCACATAATATCGAATCTAAAGTTTTTGAAATCAACTTAAAATCGGCAAAACTATTCAACCCCCCCCTTCTAGTTTTCCACAATTGGCATCAAGAGCTAAGTTTATAAAAATTTTAAAATAAAACTGTATTTTAAAAACTTTTCGATCACTATGGGTTCTGAAAATTATAAGGAAGGGTAATCTATGCAACGACCACCACTACTTGAAACTATTGGTTTTATATATTGGAAAAATAGATTCGAAACATATGTGAAGTCTAAAGATATTGATCTTTGGTACATTATTGTTGAAGGTGATTTTGAGGCTACCTCAAAAGATGATAAAGGAAATTTAGTTCACATACCTCATGATAAACTAAATGATGAAATGAAGAAAAAGCTTTCTAAAAATAGTGAAGCAAAAATGGTTTTATATAATGCTTTACCGAAAAAGGAATTCGAAAGAATTTCTATGCTTAAAACCTCTAAAGAAATTTGGAATTCTTTAGTTGTAACTCATCAAGGCAACCAACAAGTTAAAAATAATAAAATTGATCTATTTGTTCAACAATATGAACAATTTTCAATATCGGATGAAGAAACTATAGATCATTCATTTGCTAACTTTAATACTATTATTACATCTTTACAAGCACTTGATGAATCCTTTTCTAGCCATAACCATGTTAGGAGATATCTAAGGGCACTTCCATCAAAGTGGAGATCCAAGGTGACGGCAATCGAAGAGTCAAAAGATTTGACAATCCTCACCCTCGATGAACTCATAGGCAACCTAAAAGTCTACGAGCTTGTCCTTGCTAAAGATTCCGAAGCCTCAAAGGTGAAAGAGAAACACAAATCTCTTGCCCTTAAAGCCAAAAAGGTTTCGAGCGATGAGGAGAGCTCATCTTCAAGTAGTGACGACGAAGAGTACGCTATGGCGGTAAGGGACTTTAAAAAGTTCTTTAGAAGAAAGGGTAGATACGTCAAACAACCGTATGACGATAAGAAAGGATTTCGGAAAAACAAAGAGGACGAAAAGCCAAAGGATGATCGTACTTGCTTTAAATGTGGGGACCCAAACCACTTTATTAGTAAGTGTCCCAAACGGGATGATCAAAAGGCATTCGTGAGCGGCACGTGGGGAATGAGCGACGAGGAGGACGAAGAAATTTGTCTCATGGCAAATGACGAGGTATGTCACGAATACTATAGTAGTTCATCACTTGATGACGACTCATTGCATAATGAATATGATAAACTATGCAATATTACCTTAAAACTAATTAACAAAAACAAGCTTTTAAAGAGTCAAAACCAACGTTTAGATAAAGAAGTCATAGAATTAAAAGCAAAACTAAAACGTTTGGAAAAGGGTAAAATAGCAAGTGGTGAATGTGGACTTTGTGTTCAACTTCAAACACTAGTTGATCATTTAGATTCTAAAATTGCTAGAATGAGTACAAACACCTTAGATACAATACTTGAGGGTGTTAAAACCGGCAACAACCAAAAGGGTCTAGGTATATAACAACTTGATCCATCAACTAGTGAAAGTAAAGAAACAAAATTTGTTAAAGAATTAGAAAAACCAGCCACTGTTGTGGCGGATCCCACGGATCCCCTAAAAAGGGAACCGGCTAGTGTACAAACTGGGATCCGTGGATCTGCTGTGACAACTAGTGGTAATAACATAGCCTCATCATCTAGAACCGAGTTCGTTATCGTAAATAGGAAGAAACCAACTCATGTCACCACTAGACATCCACCTCCAAAAATTAATCCTACTTTTGCAAGAAACAAAGCACCATCTTTTCAAAAACATAATGCATCTAGGAGACCTAATAACGTTTATCCAAGAAGTAACCATCAAATGGGATGGAACCCTAATATGCAAAACGGTTTCTCTTTTCAAAACTTTGCTCCATGGAATGCATACTCATCTTATCCATACATGTCTAACATGAATGGAATATTTAACACTAATGGACCCATGAATAAATGGGGACCAAACTTTTGAGTTTATTATTGTTTTAGGTGTGCTTAAAGGTCGACCAAGACCCCGATGAATGGGTCAAGGATAGCGGGTGCACGAGGCACATGACCGGCAATAGGGATCTATTCTCCACATATGAATCCGTAAATGGAGGTAATGTGGTGTTTGGAAATAGCAAAAGTAGAATCATCGGTAAAGGTACGGTTTCTAACAAATCTCTAACCATTAACGATGTGTGTCACGTAGAAAACCTAAACTTTAATCTCTTAAGTATAGGACAAATATGTGATAAAAAGTGCAATGTACTTTTTACCGAAACCGGTAGTAAGATACTTAAAAATGGCATAACCATAGGAAGAGGAATTAGGAAACATGGAGTCTATGTCATTAAAATCGGTAATGAACCTAAAGACAAACTATGTCTTACCTCTATGGATGATCCTTCGACCTTATGGCATCGAAGATTGGGTCATGCCAATATGTGACTTCTTCAATCGCTATCATCCAAAGATCTAGTAAGAGATCTACCTAAGTTAAAATATGAACATCATTTTTGTGATGCTTGTAATATAGGAAAACAAGCTCACTCGAGTCATAAAGCTAAAAACATGGTGTCCACAACTAGGTGTCTAGAATTACTACATATGGATTTATTTGGTCCATCCGCTATCCAAAGTTATGGAGGCAACTACTATACTTTGGTAATAGTGGATGACTACTCTAGGTATACTTGGACAAAATTTTTGAAGAACAAAACGGAAACCTTTAACTATTTTGAAATATTAAGCAAAAAGATCCAAAGACAACTAGGAAAACCCATAGTGTCTATTAGGACGGATCATGGTAGGGAATTCGATAATGAAGTGCAATTCGGAGCTTTTTGTGACGCTAATGGTATTACTCACAACTTCTCGGCTCCACGCACTCCACAATCGAATGGGGTAGTAGAAAGAAAGAATAGAACCCTTCAAGAAATGAGTAGAACCATGCTTAACGAACAATCCATACCTCAAAAAATTTGGTGTAATGCTGTTGATACCTCAACGTACATACTCAATCGAGTCTTAATTAGACCAATCTTAGGTAAAACTCCATATGAGTTACTCCGAGGCAAAAAGCCTTCTTTAAATCATTTTAGAGTCTTTGGAAGCAAATGCTTCATTCTTAACACTAAAGATTACCTTACAAAATTTGATCCTAAATCAACCGAAGGTATCTTTCTAGGTTACTCGCCTAATAGCAAAGCTTACGTCATATTAAACAAAGAAACAATGAAGGTAGAAGAGTCATTAAACATAAAATTTGATGAAAGTCCACCCAAACCCTCTCCACCTCTTGTCGATGACGAGATCATAGAAAGTGAAGCTATTGTAATTAAGAAAAAGATAAACGAAGAAGAAGAACCTTCAATTAGTGAAATCACAAACATTAAAGAGTCCAAAGATCACCCCGTAGATAAGGTCATAGGAAAGCTAAACGAACGAACATTAAGGTCTCAAGTTCAAAACCTAAGTAGCTTATTTTGTTTTGTTTCAACTATAGAACCTAAGAACATACAAGAAGCCATAAAAGATGAAAGTTGGGTAATGGCTATGCAAGAAGAATTAAATCAATTTGTTTCTAATGATGTCTGGACACTTGTCCCTCCACCTAGTAATCAAACCATAATAGGAACAAAATGGGTGTATAAAAACAAATTAGATGCAAACGGAGTAGTATCTAGGAACAAGGCTAGACTCGTTGCCCAAGGGTATAACCAACAAGAAGGAATAGACTTTGATGAGACCTATGCCCCCGTGGCTAGATTAGAGTCTATAAGAATACTTCTTGCGTATGCTTGTGCTAATGATCTAAAGCTTTATCAAATGGATGTCAAAAGCGCTTTTCTAAATGGTCTTATTAATGAAGAAGTATATGTAGCTCAATGATCCGTGCAAAACCGTCAAGTTTTATCACGCAAGCCGACCACTTGTGAATGACCGACCGTAACAAACTTAAAACAGTTTAAGCACAAATGCAATGAAGATCAGGAGAGTATAGTGTTTCCCCAGGTCGTTAAGTCCCAACGAGCTGTGCGAGAATAGTCAAACGTGTAGTGATCGAGAGGATTTGAACGGAAAATGATTGTGATTGATCTATACCTAAAGAGAAAGCCCATAAACTACAGGGGCTTAAATGCAAATTAAAGAAAATTAAAAAGATAAAAATTATTAAATAAACGCTATCACTATATTTAAAATGATGTTTTTGTTTTTATGTTTTTATAAAACTGAAATTAAAAACTACGCGACGTACAAATGAAAACGTGAAACTTACACAATATAAATCATAAAAATATGAAAATGATGTTTTTACAAACCTAATGATAAAAGAAAATTTATAGAAAAAGAAAATTATTTTTTATAACTATTTAATTAATTATTATTAATAAAAAACTATTTCTAACTATTTAATAATAACCTAAAATACAAGAAATTATGAAATAAAGCTAGAAAAATAAAATTATGACTTAGAAAAATCTAAAATAACAAAAAAGAATTTTCAAAACTATTTTTATATTTTTCTGATTATTTTTGGATTTTCTAGGAATTAAATACTATTTAAAACTACTTAAATTACTTAAAAATACAAATTTAACTAAAAAAATCTAGAAAAATATTTTTTTGTCTTTTTATATTTATCTTAACTTAAGAAAAATGAAAACTTATTTTTTTGAGACTTTTCTTAATTAATTGCAATAAAAGCTAATTAAAAATGCTTAAAAACTAGTTTAAATTAAGAAAAATAGCAAACAGGACAGGAAAAATATGAAAAATTCAAGAAAAGCTTAGAATAATATAAGGAACCTAGGAAAAATGGAAAAAAAGGCTCTTGTGTGCAAGAAATTGAAACTGATGTGCAAAGTGCTTATAAATAAGCACTTAAATTAAGCCAACAAACACAAAAAGCTACCAACTGTTTGCAAAAACTCTACTATGCTAAAATAACCAGAATGCAACAAGTTATAACTGCTCTCAACCACAGAATTGCAAATTGCTATGAATTGGTTGATTTGAGTTATAGGCTAAAAACAGGTTTTGATGCCTACTTTGGACTAGAAAATAAGCACATGAATAAGCTGGAGACTAAAAAGCAAATGCTAGAACTTAAAGAGGACCTGGTTAAGAATGTCTAAACCAAAATACAGACCATGATGAGCAAAGATGAGCCCTGTGCAGACCTTGCAAGATCCCTGTGCAGACTCAGTCAAAACTGAGTCAGTGCACAGGGCACATAAGCCCCAATTGATAAGCCCATATGAAGCTTATAGAAAATTTACAAAAATACACAAAAATCACAACAATAACCTAGACCAGTTGAACTTTTTAAAGCCACAATTTTCACTGAATTTGGCCCAGAGATGAGTCCAAGAAAATTCTCCCTAGTTGAGCATAAACTGACTATTTCAATATTTTGACTTTTTAACAAAACTGAAATGTTGACTAATTTGAGGTTTGGATCAAATTCAAGGACTGAATATGATGTTTATTGATGAAATAGATCTAATGCAAGCTTTATCTAAGTATTACAAACACAAAACAAAATTTTGTTTTGACAAAATCTCAACAGTTAAACTGTTGAGATAGTTTAAGTGGAGATTTGACTTTGAGCCTGTGCAGGCACAAGATTAAGACAGATATGAGTTCAATAGGACTTAACAAGCATGATCCAACAGATATTAACCACTACATACACCTCTAAGACAGATTATGCAGCCTATCCAAACACACTTATATCTACTGTTTTGCAATGAAAATAGAGCTAACCATTGATTAGGCTATAGCAGACACTAAAACTGATTATAACTAACCTAATAACAACTTAATAAGTGGATTAAAACTAGTCTAAGCCACAAGGACAGATATAAGCATAACAAGTAAACTGGATAAAAATTGAAACTGAGATAATCACTCACAGGTTTCCAGCTAGAGTTGCAGGCTAAACCAAACCCAAAACCAACCTAACCTATTTTGTTTCAAACCCATTCCAACCTCTGCATCAACCCATGTCCAATTTCTTCTCCATTTTGACCCAGTTTGACTTTTGTTGACCATCAACCAAATTTGCTTGAAAATGTTGTCCAAGCTTACCAAAAGCTCTAATAAGCTTAAGTAAACCTGTTTAAGCTTAAAAATAAGCTAATAAAAGCTTGGGTATAGAAATTTGAAACTGAGATTGCCACAGTTAACCTTAAAACATGAATTTATACAAAACCTTGATATTGATAGTCAAAAGTGGATTACAATGATAAAGTAACTAGAGTTTAACACATTGAAGCTTAAAAATTACATTTTAGAACTCTAATTAAGATTACTTAAAAAAAAACGACATACAAAGAAAATAAAACTAAAAAAAAACTACTGCCTAATCCTTTGCTTCTCTTCCTTCTTTTATGCATTAGAAATCCTCCACGTGTCCTTCTGAGAGTATCCCACCTCTTAATTTGACCAATGGGTGAGTTTTGAGGGTTTTGGCCATTTTATGTATTTTGGCGGGAAAATCAGTTTGACTTGTAGGGTTCTGAAACTAGCACTAGGGGGGTGGCATTTATTGTAGTGGGTTGAGTGGGTAGTGGTGATGATGAGGGGGTGGTGGAAAGGTGAGGTGATGGGAGGAGAGTTGCAGGCAACATGTGGGGAAGACAAACAGGAGGTGGCGGGCAAAGCTGCAAGTTTGACTTTGTTTGACCTGGGGGTCCAAAAAGACTAATGACAGGGGGTCAAATGGTTTAAGTGGCAGGGGGTCAAATGGTTTTGACAAGTCTTGTTTCATTATAGATAAGGACCAATTTGTAATTTTGCCAAACTAGAGGGACCAATCATGCCATTCTCTCAAAGTTAACACAAGGACTGAAATTGACAAACTTTAATAGTACAAGTACCATTTTTGACATTTTCAAATTTCCAGGGACCAAACTTGACAATTTCAAAAGTTTAGGGACCTTTTCTGCCAATTAACAAAAGATTTATTCAAGGACCATTTTTGGCAAGTTAGAATAATACAGGGACCTTGAATAACATTTTTCTTATTTTGTTTTACCAGGGACTGTTTTTGACAACTTTTGAAACTTGGGGGACTAAAACTGCCAATTATGCAAACTTTATACGTTTTTCACCAGATTTTGATATTTTTGCATTTAAAACACATAAAACACTTATTTGTGATATTTTTATCATTTTGATGCATTTCTGAGTGTTTTCAGATGTTTTTGCAGTTTAAATGGTACAAAAATGATGAGTATTTAGACACTCATCACTCAACCTCCATGCTTCATCGATTTTGAAAAACCCAAACACGTTTATAAATTAAAGAAAGCCCTTTATGGTCTTAAACAAGCTCCAAAAGCTTGGTATGATAGACTCAAGTCCTTTTTAATTAAACATAACTATACCATGGGGTTAGTTGACAACACACTTTTTACTAAGAAAAAAGAGTCACACATAATCATAGTACAAATATACGTAGATGATATTATATTCGGATCCACTTGTCAAGACATGTGTGATGATTTCTCTAAAATCATGCATGACGAGTTCGAGATGAGTATGATGGGAGAACTTAGTTTCTTTCTTGGTCTACAAATTAAACAAGTAGAAGATGGTATATTCTTCAATCAATCTAAATACATCAAGGAGATGTTAAAGAAATTTGGTCTAGAAGAGTCGAAACCAATTAGGACACCCATGTCATCCGACACCAAACTCACAAAAGATGAAGACGGCGAATCCGTAGATAATACTAAATATCGTGGCATGATAGGTAGTCTTCTCTACCTCACGACAAGTAGGCCGGATATCATGTTTAGTGTCTGCCTATGTGCTAGGTTTCAAGAAAACCCCAAAACTTCACACCTAGAAGCCGTAAAAAGAATTTTTAGATACATTAAGGGTACAACACAATTAGGATTATGGTATCCTAAGGGCACGGGTGTAGAAACAATTGTATATGCAGATTCTGACCATGCAGGGGATTACGTTGATAGAAAAAGTACAAGTGGAGTGTGTACTTTCATGGGATGTTGTTTAACATCATGGTTTTCTAAGAAACAAACGGCTCTAGCAATATCAACAACCGAAGCCGAGTACGTCTCCGCCGGCAAAGCATGCCAACAAGCACTATGGATGAAACAAGCGTTAGTAGACTACGGCATTCATCTAAGCGACATAGCTATTCTATGTGACAACAAAGGTGCCATCGACTTAAGCAAGAATCCGGTATTGCATTCTCGCACCAAGCATATAGAGATTCGTCATCACTTCTTAAGAGACAATGTTCAAAAGGGGAACATTTCTATTGAGAAAGTAGCATCCGAAGATAACATAGCCGACGTCCTCACTAAACCGTTGAAGCGGGAACAATTCAACCTACTTCGTTTTGGTCTTGGTTTAATGGAACACACGTCGTAATTTATTTTGACTCTACAAGGTATGTAAACACTAGCCTTCTTCATTCTGAGTCTAGGATCTCTATTTCACACACAACTCACAAACAATACGGGAATTTTCAAAACCCAAAGATAAGTTTTTTTTTCTTTTTTGCTTTCCGACTTTTTATATACACATTTTCAAAGAAAACCTACTTTCACAATGTTTTCTAAAAGGATGATACCTTCCCGTATCAATTTCACAAAAGCAATTTCTCACGTTTAGGACAAATCGCTTTTTCATTATTAATACAAAGTAAAAACCCGTTTTCATTGCATCTCATGTCTTTTGAATGCTAAAGGGGACACATAACTAATATGTGTTTTCGGGTACATTCATTTAAGCTAAAATGAATTAGGAGCATTGACAACACAAGATTACGTACTCATGTACTAAATATGTGTTTTCGGGTTATCTCAATAGGATACTTTTTATAATTCTAGTTTAGTTTTTATTTATTTTTAAGGGTCGAGATAACCGCAACTCCAAATAGTTTGCATATAGGCACACAATAGGCAAAAATATTTCCAAAAGGAGAATTTTGTACTGCCTGAAACACCAGACCCACGGATCACAGCCTTCATGCTGGACGGATCCCTCAAGGGAAGGATCCGTGGGATCCGTGTATACAAAAGCTGTTTTCAACTTCTATTTTTGTCACTTTGGATATAAAATCCACATTTGCTTCATTTTTGGGAGTATGCTATTTAATGCTTGTGTTCTCATGATCACATGCCTTGAATTCATATCTAATCATTAGATTTTAATCCACATTTTGGGTCAAGCATTCATTACAATATGTTGGTTTTCTATATATATAACTCCCAAAATGCTTGCATACTCCATCTCCTTCTCACAAACACACTTCATCATGTCATCCAAAAACCCTTTAGGAAAAACATCTAGTACAAACAATCATGATATCCAAACCTTTGTACTTCCATCATCCAAAATACCACAATCAAATGCTAGGATATCCGCACGGATTAGTATCCGATCTTGTTGTTTAGCAAAACCAACCTTAAATGATTCATCCTCAAATAACTCACCACAAGATGCTTCCATTATAGCACCACCCTCATCACCAACAAGTATACCAACTTCATCACCACCTAAAATAACTCTTTTGGAACTCCTTAGGACTCCAACAAGATCTACCCAACCTAAAGAAAAAGAAATAGTCTTTTCCACACCCCCCACATCACCAAATACTATTTTTCAGGATCTTGAAACATCACCACCTCTAGCTCCCATCACATTACAAGAACATCTAGGTTCTTTTCCACCACCACGTACAAACATTCCGGATTTTGATCCATATTTTCCTATTTTTCCACCACAACTTCCGCATAACTCAAATCAAAACAACCCGGAAAACTTCCGCACTCCTTACCCACATCATTTACATTGTGAACATTGCCAATCCACTAGGGAAATTGCAATAGAAGTTAGGGAAGAAATGCGTTTCATACTCAACCTCATCCTTGATCGCATCAATACCATTACTCATCAAAACCTCCATCCATAACCTTATGCAAGCATGGAAGGAATATCTACTACTATTTTTCACTTTTAATATCTTTTTGTCATTTTCAAGAACAAGTCTTGTTCTTATTTTTACATGCTTGTAAGTGGCTTAACTACCACTACAATTTGTCGTTTTATTACAAGGCCTTGTTTACATACCTTGGCTCCCTATCTTGTTTCTCGACAACCATAAGATCATTTAAGCATGTTACTAACTTTCTTTTGTAGATTTTTTTTTCTTCTCTTGACGCCCCAAACTAGGGGGAGCTACCGTCAAGGGGGAGTAAGAAATACGTAGACTACTTTTTCCTCCAAGGGTTAACTTTTTGTTTCGACAAAAAGGGGGAGAAGAAGTAAAACTTAGGAGCTCTCAAAACTTACATCTATTCTTAAGTTTTACTCATCATAACATTATATTTTGTCATCAACAAAAAGGGGGAGATTGTTAATACAAATAAACCGTAAAAACGTTTATTAATATTTTGCGATCTCTTTGTGTTTTGTTGATAACATATATAATGTTGTCTTAAGTATAATTATAAGGATACATGTTATTTTTGTAAAGCATTTACATATAATCTTTTAAATACAAAAATGTAGTAACTAAAAAGCATTTGTTGTAATAGTTAATTAGGATGGGTAAAAATCACAACCCATGGATCTTAACCCATACCCAAAGAGACTTGATACAATGTATACTTAGATACATTGAATCTAGATATAACCCATGGACCAACCCACGACCCATAACCAAAAAACCCATGGGCAAAGAGGAGCTTTCCACGGATCCCTAGCTTTGTGCTAGCCGGATCCCAAGTGGAAGGGATCCGTGGGATCCGTGTGAACAGTGAGGAAATTTGCCTATAAATAGAGAGCCATTTCTTCATTCTAACTCACCCCTCTTCTTACTAAATCTCTCATACACTCTCATTCTCTTCTAACATATAGATCACTTGATCTAGAAAGTTGTTCTTCTTTTCTTTCTATTTGTGATCCTCATATAGGTCCTTCTCTAAGGCGAGATCACGAGCATTCTACAAGTCATCCAAGCAAGGGGTCCTTGATTGATTTGTCACTCCGCAAGATTTCTGTAGCGAAGATCTTGTATTTGATATTTCACATATTTGTTGTGTAATAGTTGTGTTGGTTTGGTCCACCGTGCTACGGACTCGGTATCTAGCTTTGTACCGGATAAAGTGTAAGCAACGTTGTGAAGGCTTCTCCGCCAAGTGAAGGAGTTTGTTGACATAGTGCTTGAACTCTCGAGTAGGTGACTCGGGGAGTGGAGTAGGGCAAGGAAGGTGTCCTTGTAGCCGAACCACTATAAATCGGTTGTGTCATTTCTATCCCTTATCTTTGTTTATTTGCTTACATTATCATTAGATCTATACGTTCTCAACATCCATACGATTTCACATAATATCGAATCTAAAGTTTTTGAAATCAACTTAAAATCGGCAAAACTATTCAACCCCCCCCCCCCTTCTAGTTTTCCACATAAAGCTCAGTGAAAAAGTAAGGAGAAATAACGAAAAACCTGAAGGATCTAAACCAGCTATGGAATGTAAGGTAATTTTTTCAGATGATAACTCGAAGGTTCAGGATCGTGATACGGGTTTAAGGCATGAATTTGTTAACAGATCTGAGTTACACCGTAACATGCCTAATGAGTTACGACGTAACCTCGTGTTTAACAGCGACAATGGGGTTGTGAAGAATACTGAGGAAAATGACTCTAATGAATTACGCCGTAACCAAGAATCTTAGTTACGGTGTAACTGGGATACATGGGCAGAAAAATTCCTCGACTTGGACGAGTCAGAAAAACTCGAGGAACTCTCCCTTGAAGATGAAGAAGAGCCATTTATCACTCACTGTGTGTACTCCTGTCGTCATTACTGATGAAGAAACCACAAGGGCATGGCCTACATGCGGCCCCTTCCACGAATATTGCAATGGAGGAGACAATGAAAGAAAGGAATAATGGACATGCCCTCATGAGCGTGAAAGACATGGCATTGAATTCGGTAATTTGGCCTTTGAAGATTGGTACGCAATTCAATTTGGGAATGCCAAGATCAATCCAAATCTTCTTATGAAACAAAAAATTGATTACGCGGAGCATATTCAGAAGGAAGAGACTAATAAAGATATACTATGCACGGGTGAGCATTTAAGTGAAACTGACAACAAGGAACTACGCAGTCACTGGTGCGAAAAAAGTAAAATCTCCTGGGGAAATTTTCTGGGCGTCATGCAACCCGTATGACGATATGTGTAATGGTGGAAGCGACTCTGGAAGATTAGGAAAAGATGAATTCTTTTGGTCCTCAACCAATGATGAGGAAAGAACGAGTTTACCTTGGATGGACAACCTGGGGTTTGATAGTTGGGTAAAAATTAAGTATCGGCATGTGGACACATTAACAAAAGATAAGATTTGGAAGGAATACATGGATCAAGAAAATTCAAACGACAAAAGTCTCGAAAACACGAGTAAAATAACAATTGATGATGACATAGAGCGGGTGAGTAATGATAAAGAAGAATGCAAGCGCGTTCTAGTGGAGAATTTGCTCGATGAAGAATGGTTCAAGGGCACTGTTTCTGATGACGATGATATTGAATGGATGCTAGATTACCTTGAGTTGAAAGGAAATGAGGAGTTCACTGATCCAGATGACGAAGCTTACGAACAAAGGAGGTGCAAACTCCTGGGGATACCCTACAAAAGACCACCTCCAATTATAGTTGAAAAATACGAATTCACTCGCTACCACTTAGGTCCGGAGGAGAAATTTTGTAAAGTCCGAAAGATCAAAACCATTGAATACCTCCGAACTGCCTCAAATGTTGCATGGATGAGGCACAATTTGATGAAGGATATCGAAGAAGTGGGGCAAGCTCAAAGGCCCCCATAGAGCCCCGCGGCTCTGAGTCTAACTTAAAGACTCGTTAATAAGGAAAAGTGCTCTTTCCAGAGACAACCCGAATTATCCCTTTCTTCTGTTTTTATTTCATTTCTGTTGGGTTTTGTGTTTTCTAACCATTTTTGCAGGAGACAGGAAGTAATTACTGCTGCAGTTGCTGATCTGAACAGAGTTACGGCGTAACTCATCTTGGTGATTATGCCGTAACCAACATTTTAGCAGCAGAATTCTTGACACATTACCAATTACGGCGTAATACCATCTCAGTGGTTACGCCGTAACTATTCACTTCACAGCTCATACCAGGTTTTGCCTGTTACGGCGTAACTCTCTCATAGGAGTTACGACGTAACTCTCCTCTGCTTTAATTCTTTCATTTTAAAACACAGTAACCTTGTATTAGTTTTTAAATGAACTTTGTGGGTGTGTTCCCTGTAAACCCTCACGAGACTTCAGTCGTCCACTTGGGACACCAAGTGGTTTAAAAGTCTTGTTGCATTCGCTAAATGCAACCGTGATTCCTACGAAAGTGAGTTAGGTTTGTTTTTCATTTTATTTTTTTTTTCTTTTTAGAATTATGCTTGTCGGTATTGTGATTTCAGGGATTGAAGTTTATACATGACGCTTAAACGAAGGCACGATCCTTTCTCATGGGCCTTCTTCTTTTTGGAGCAAATTTCAGGGAAGTTCTCGCTCTAATTCTACCTTTCTCTTCACCTTTATTTTAATGCCTAGTACAAAAGGGACTTTGTACAATTCAAGTGGAGGGACGGGAGTAGAATTATCTCTTGAACTTTATTCCGCCCTCATTTTTCTAGTTTATTTTGAAAAATTATGCCATTTTTAAAATTTTGACATGTTTTTCCGAACCTAACTAGATTAGACCTTTGCCGAGCACATACAACCCTTGATATTACATGGTGAGATTAGCCTTATGCGTTTCCATATTTTACCCCAAATCCACCAAATTATGAGTTTGCCGGTAGCTTGTAAACTTTAGAACTTGGCCTTTGCATCATTTTGAGACCATAGACGAGGTATGTTGAGTTAGATCGATGTATTTGGACTTTTCAGTTTTAGAAGGCAGTATTATAGGATTATCACCCAAACAGCCTACCATTGTGAGTCTTTCGATTAGTCACCTCGACTTTTCGACCCCCATGTGAAACCCTTTTGTTGCACTCCCCTTTAGTGCAAGATACCCCTAGATACACCCTTTTGAGCCATTCCTTTCATTTTGTCAACCCAATATACTGTTTCGTTACACCCTTACACCTTAGCCTACCCTGTAGTCTTTATTTGTAATTGGGAAGTCATCATTTGCCTAAGTTCAAGGTTCGAGTGGATAAGGTTTGGAAATCACGCTTTCATCGACAACAATTATGAAGATCATTGAAGACCCCCCGAATTCCCATTGTTCATCTCAAGTGGGGGGATGTTATGTTATCTAGTTATGATTAAAAATAATAATAATAATAGTAATAATAATAATAATAATAATAATAATAATAATAATAATAATAATAATAATAATAATAATAATAATAATAATAATAATAATAATAATAATAATAATAATAATAATAATAATAATAATAATAATAATAATAATAATAATAATAATAATAATAATAATAATAATAATAATAAAATTTCGGAAAAAAAAAGTTGATTGAGTTATGATATTGTAAAGTGCGATGTTATAAGCACTATAGTATGAGCTTTATTGTTTAGTATCGAGGAGGCCACCTCGGTCACATTTGAAGATTAGAGTTGGAGTTATACCAACTGAAGAAGAAAAGGCAGTGTGCCCATCACGACGTCCTCTAATGACACATCTACCTTCCATTTCATGATCCGGTCTCTAGACTTCTAAACTTGAACTTTGGGAGGACGGTAAGTGGTGATGACTTAGTTATAGATATAGACTACCTGCTTGTTTTTCATTTTACACCAATTATATATCCCATGTCTTATCCTACTCTTTAGTCATGAAGCGTGTCTAGGTGATGCAACGAGCAATCTTTGGTGTCTTGGCCATGGATTTGGTCATGTATCATTGATTTTGTCCACTTCACCGTGACATGTTAGTAATGACGAGTCACCCCTTAACCTTTGTCGTGTCTACCCATATTGCCTTCGAGAATTGTTTAGCCCTTAACTCTAGTGGTGGAGATTTGTGTAACCGCCAAGCTTATGATAGAATACATGCTATGACTGTGCGATAGAGTGATCACCCCGAAATTGACACTTAGAATAGTTGAGAGATTTGAGTTTTTGTTCCCCTTTCGCGAGGTGTTCGGCTTTGTTTTATTCTAGCACAAGGGATTTGTAAACTCATATTTCCCAGGTTTTGGGAGATATATTTTTAGGAATCTATCTAATAAGGTCTACTTGAGGGCAAGTAGAGTTTAAGTGGGGGGATATTTGATAACATCAAATAGTCCTGAATATTAAGTGTCAATTTCCCCCGTTAATGCTCGTTATTTATATCATTTATATGGATTTACGCTTGTTTTCCATTGTTTTCCACTTTCAGGTAATTTACGAGCATTGGAGCTAAAGAGACGCGGAAATGGAAACATTACTAAATATTTATCACAGTATGCTTATTTTGAAAAAGTTACGGCGTAACTCATCTCTCACATTATGCCGTAACTATTGCGTGACCAAGAAGTCCAACTTATCAAGAGGTTACGGCGTAACTCTTCCCAAAGGTTACGACGTAACTCCATTAGGTCTAAACAGGTTCCATGCCGCTGATACTTACGCCGTAACTACTGCATCACTTACGATGTAACTGAGTTTATTGAAGACTAAGGCGTAACCACTTATAAGGTTACGCCGTAACTAGCAGATCTAGTGCATTTACGATGAAATAGAATGTTATGGCGTAACTCCTCTATTGGTTACGCCGCAACCCAGACCTGGCCTATAAATACCCCACGAATTATAGCATTTCAAATCATTTCATTCCACACACAACACTATGAGAACGTGGGAAAAAGCTCAAGGGAGGTCAAGGGAAGCATACGGAGCTGTTTCCAAGTGAGAAGTCACACCATTACAATAAGCTTTAGCGTTTATTATTTCTTTTACTTTCAATTCATGTATTTCGTACTTTTGAATATTGAATTGATTTGCATGATTAATATGAGCGGCTAAGCACCCTTTGGTGCTAGCCTAGTTATGACTCCTTAATTGTTTTGTTTGCGTTTACCTTTACTTCCGTACAATTATTTCTAAGTGTATGCATGCATAGTTCTTTGGTAGTCACCCCTGGTTCGGTAGTTTTGAATGGCGATAGAGGCCAATTGCCTAGGAGATATGACCAACTGATCCTAGGTGATCGGACTGAGACGGGAAGGGTAAGATATGACCAACTAACGACCCTTTCTACTTGTGCGATTTGACCAACTGATCACCTATCGTTTGGATGAACTTAAGAATTGGGGGGTGTAGTGTCTAAGTTCCTAACGGCCGGGCACTCACTATTTAGAATCTAGCATGTAGCGGTACTTAATGACTTGGATTAGGGGACCAGGAACAACAGGACTAATGACGGTGCGCCTAATTTCTCATGTGGTGGCATCTTTGCTGATAAGTTAGGGCAAATTGACCAAATGTTGTCCTCTCGAATTTGACCCCACCTGAAGTAATTGGAAGTAAGTAGACGTAGACATAACTAGCTAGGAGGATTAACTAGGTTAGCACCACTATTCCTCTATTGATTTCCCTTCACACATTTATTTGCTTTTATTTTATTTTCTGCATTAGTAGTTTAATTAATCAAAACCCTATTAAACCATTTATATTCTGTGACAATTAGACTTAATAATTATCCGACACTCATAGCTCTTGGGACGACCTCGGCTTTACCATTTACTACACTACACACGACCGGATACACTGCCCGTTAGTGCATTAGGGTAGACCATAGGTATAGCGAGACACTATAAATATTAAGACCTGGTCAGTAAAACCTGCATCACGCTCTTACCTTGGAAATTCAAAAATCCAAGTCTGAGTTGTTAACTTGTCAAAAATAGTTCTCTGAGTACAAAAAGCATTCCATAAAACGAATAGATGACTATCTTGAGGAAATTGTCGACTTACAAAACAAAATCAAAGAGTTTTGAACTGTTGTTTATAAACATGGTGAATCAATCATAACGATTCAAAGGTTTACTTTCAAACCAAATCCAAATGGATATGGACCGAATCTTGCTGATTACAAACCTAAGTTTTCAAACAAAGCATTCAAACCAAATCCTGAAGTTTACAGTGCAGAACATAGAGTTGATGATTCAATTATAAGTGTTGTTGAATATAACTGTCAAGAGGAATTAGATGCAGAAGACGAGAGTCGATCAAAATTAGAAAAAGTTGTTTATAACCAACCATTTAACTATTCAAAAGCCGTCACTTTCGTTGCACAAAAGGATTTTTCTAACACACCTTGGGTTATCACACCTACTTCTGAGGGTCCCCTTTCTAATAATGTACAAATTAATGGTCCTTTACCTTCGCTTAGTGACATAAAACCATTAGCCGAACAATGTAAAGCTATAAAATATTTTGAAACATTCATTTCGGACATCAAACTTTTGGAACGTGAAATTGAATTTCATTCTGAAATAAAAATTGAACATTTTTAATCGCCTCTTGCGCGTGCACAAAGAGATATTCTTCATAAAAGAATTTTACCTCATGTCCGAAATTTGAAAAATTGTGCTATATATTGGGAATGGGATTTTCACAAGGAGCTTGGACTTATGAAAAGAGTTTTCGAACAAACAGAAACATCAATTTCAAATACAAACGTAAAAAGAAAATGTTACGAAAAGATGTTGATCGACTCTTGGAAGATGTTATCTGTGCTGATATCCATAATGTTGTGTTATTGCGTTCTTTGTCATATGCAATTGATTATACCTCTACTGATTCTGTTGAAATTGTTGAGAATACTGATAATTTGCTTCAGATCGAGTCTTTAAAAGTTGAAAATGAACGATTGTTAAATGAACTTTCAAATGCAAAACGTCATCTTCAATGGTGTCAAAAAGATTGTCAAAATTGTGAACTTGCTATGCAAAAAACAAAATCACCCAGTTGCGCTCAAAAAATTTTGATCCTAAAATTGAACAACTGGATGATCAATACGTGTCTTTGAAATGTCAAATCTCAAAATATGAACAAGAACTTGCAAAAGTTAAAAAGGAATATGGTGTCATATTTGATTTACTGAAACAGACTCGTGATGAAGCATCAAACGAACTTGATCATTATCTTGCACACACTAAAGAAGTCCTGAATTTTTCTGGAAATCTTCGTTCTGAAAATCAAGATTTGGTGCACAGTATTATTGAGTTAAATGAGAAGTTAGGAAAGTATGAACAAGTTCAGATTAGCAACATTAAGAAACTTGCACCTGTAACACTTAGAAAAAGTGACACTAGAATGCCTACTAAAAATCACAAGATACTAATGTGCTTCCCTCTACTAAAACAGGAATAGTTGCTGTTAGGATTTAGTACATCCAGTTATTAAAGAGTAGGTCACCTCAAGTATATGTAATCGTTAGAAAGCTCATAGTCGTAGATTATTTAATGTTTAGTAGTATTTAGTTAAGTAACACCGTGGAGGACGGACGGGTCTTTACCCACTGTATGCCTAATCCATAGCCCGTAGGTGGCGATTTGTGTAAGACTATAAATACTCTCTACCTCCCAAGGTATAGAGTTGGAGCTCATAATAATACTTTCATTTTCTCTCACTAAGCTCCCAAACCTCTAACTCTTTCTCTCTCTAAAACCTTGTATTAAATGCCTACTTGTCATCATGTTATGATGTGTTTGTGAAATCCAATATGTTACAAATGGTATCAAGAGCCATGGTTTGATCATCTCTCTTACATATCCTTGGATTTCTAGTGGTTTTAGATGGTTTTTGAGTTTGAAAAATTTTAGTGGCTTTTGCATCATTTGGATCATTTCTAGTGTTAAAGTTTGAATTTTGGGTGTACTTTTGTGTTAAGAATCATTGTAAGTGCTTGGGTTTTGATTTGGTAAGCTTGAATCACTGTGGGTGAGCTTGTTTTGGATTGAAAAGTGTGTTTTTGAAGTTTTTCTTGCTAGCGACTTGGCTCTCGTAGTGTTTTTCATCATAGCGACTTGCTTCAGTAAAAGTTAGCGAGTTACAGTGTTAGTTGTTAGCGACTTGAGCCTAGTGACTTGTCTATTGAGACAAGCCGACAAATAGTACAAGTTAGTGGATTCTCCACTACGGCTAGCGACTTGGTGAGGTTAGCGACTTGCTTCAGAAATTGTTAGTGAGTTGTAGTGTAAATTATTAGCGACTTGATACTAGCGACTTGGATCTTAGCGAGTTGTTCTTTAGCAACTTGACTGTTTAGCGATTTGGTATTATAGCGACTTGCGTCCAGCGACTTGGGTCTTAGCGACTTGGGCTTAGCGACTTGATTCATAGCAACTTGAAGTCTAGCGAGTTGCTACTTAGCGACATGGTGCTTAGCGACTTGGTTCAAGGATACTTAGCGACTTGGTGCTTAGCGACTTGGTTCAAGGATTCTTAGCGACTTGGTTGATCTCTTGTTTGTAATACAATTTTCTCTTGATTTAGTAAAATCCCGTGAAAGAATCTATTTCCCGGTTTAATCATTGAGTTATAAATTCCCGTGAAATCCGTAAACATGTCTACCAACGTGCCTACAATCATTTCTACTGTAGCTGAGGATGTTCAAGCAGATGGTTCAGATACTCGTCCACCCATGCTTGACAGAACTGACTACGACTCTTGGGCTCAACGAATCAGATTGTACTGTCTTGGTAAGGAAAATGGAGTTAGCATTCTCAAGTCAATTGATAAAGGACCGTATCAGGTTGAGACAACCAGAGACATACTTGACATTGCTGCAGATGGCTCAGTGATATTAGGACTGGACAGACCTAAAATGTATGATGAATTGACTGATAAGGAGAAGAAGAGATACTATGCAGACATCAGGGCTTCTAACATCATACTTCAGGGTTTACCTAAGGACATTTACAAGCTGATCAATCACAATAATGAAGCTAAGGTTGTTTGGGATAATGTCAAGATGCTTCTCTCGGGTTCTGAATTGACTACGAAAGACAGAGAATCACAACTGTATGATAAATTTGAACACTATAAGATGAAGTCAGAAGAAATTGTCTATGAGTCTACGTGAGATTCCACAATCTTGTGAATGATATGAGCAATATCAAAATGACCATGCCAAATATTCAGCTGAATTCAAAGTTTGTGAACAACATGAATCCCGAATGGCATAAGTTTTTCACCTCTGTGAAGCTAACCAAAGGATTGAAGAATACCAACTATGAGCAACTTTATGCATTCCTTATTCAGAATGAGAGACATGCTATGCTTGAAAAAAGGATTCTTGAACAGTTCAAAACCAACCAGGGAGAAACAAGTTCGTCAAATGACTCTACAGCTTTTTACACCAATGTTAGAATTACCACCAAAGCTTTTCAAGTCATACCCATGGGTAATGGTAATTACAAGCTCATCCCTGATCCAGCATATAAGCCTCCTGACTCAAACACATTCATGGAAAACTTCATCAATCAACTGTCTCTCATGGTTAGTCAAAACATGAACTCTCTACCACACACCAACAATAACCTCAGAACAACATCCAATCCACACAATCAAGCTACTGTCAGAGATGGAAAGGTTATGGTGCAACCAGTTCAAGAAAGGCAGTATGAACAGGGAAGAGGTGGAGTAGGTAGAAGATATATGGCAAATCAGAATCGTGGAAGGAATACAAATCAAGGACAAGCAAAGCCAGTCAAGTGCTACAACTGTGGTGGTGATGGACATATAGCTAGAAACTGCACATCTCCAAAACACCCACAAAATACAGATTACTTCAGAGACAAGATGTTACTTGTGCAAGCTCAGGATAATGGAGTTGTGTTGGATGAAGAGGAGCTGTTGTTTCTTGCTAAGGGCAATGCCAAGACATATGATGTAGATGTGGATGAGCAGCCAATTCAGGAGATAGGTCATAATCATCACGATGCCTTTCAAGTTGCAGACTGTGATGCATACGACTCTGACGTCGATGATGAACCTACTGCATAGACAATTTTCATGGCAAGCATTTCTCCAATGGTCTCTCCAAAGGTCTCATCATCACAGCAAGTTGGTCCATCCAAAGAATCAATCATCTCAGAGGTATTAAAAGTATACGATGATGTTGATGAGCAAAAGATACATGACAAAGTACAATCAACTAAAACTTTTGAGTCAAATATTGAAAATATGGGTAATATCAATGTTGTCCCATATGATCAATGTTATCTCTATCTGATGGGTCCATTGTTTCTACTCCTGATGTGGGTGTTCCAATCACTGTTACTAACAAAATGGAACCCATTCTTGCATGGGGATCCCAATTATCCATTTATCCATTCTTGTCTGTGTTCAACTGCAGATCGTTCAAATCGTTCTGTGGTACCTGGACTCAGGCTGTTCCAAGCATATGTCTGTGTTCAACTGCAGATCGTTCAAATCATTCTTTGGTGCTATTATGGGTTATGGAGATTACGTGGTTGGAGATAGTGTGATTTCCAGGGTATATTATGTTGAAGGTCTTGGACATAATCTATTTTCTGTCGGACAATTTTGTGACTCAGATTTAGAAGTGGCCTTCAGAAAACAAACTTGCTTTGTTAGAGAACTTGATGGTGTGGAACTTCTCAAAGGAACTCATGGTTCAAACCTATACACCATCTCTATCGAAGATATGATGAAATCTTCACCCATCTGCTTGCTGTCAAAGGCTTCCAAAACTAAGTCATGGTTATGGCACCGTCGTCTCAATTACTTGAACTTTGGTACCATAAACAATCTTTCCAGAAAGGACTTAGTAAGAGGATTACCCAGATTAAAGTATGAAAAAGATCATCTTTGTTTAGCTTGCCTGTTGGGAAAAAGCACAAAATATGCCCACAAACCAAAACCCACAAATTCAGTAATGGAAGTTCTTCATACCCTACATATGCATCTGTGTGGACCAATGAGAGTGCAAACGATAAATGGGAAGAAATACATTCTAGTAGTTGTTGATGACTACTCTCGATTTACTTGGGTAAAGTTTTTGAGGACAAAGGATGAAACTCCAGATGTCATCATCAAACTTATCAAACAGCTTCAGGTTCGACTCAACAATATTGTTAGAATTGTTCGAACAGACAATGGCACAAAGTTTGTTAACAAAGACTTAATTCAGTTTTATGAAAGTGTTGGAATCAGTCATCAAAGAAGTGTTCCACGAACTCCTCAATAGAACGGTGTAGTTGAAAGACGAAATCGAACTCTTGTGGAAGCTGTTGGAATCACTCCTAAACGTTAATTCAAGTGTTAGTGATTCATATGTAATAGTTAGCTTAATATGGTATTTATGTTTGTTATTAGCTTAGGCTTATGTAGAAGGCCTATAAGCCTAGGCCCAAGTCCATAAGAGAAAGGAAGGGACTAGGAGTGTTGCCTTAGCTCCCTCTCCTATAAATACCTTGTAATAACCCTCACTTGAGGGTTGGTTGTTCAATTCACTTTCTTTCACCTTGCATATGCTTAACCTTTCTTTATGTCTCTACGCATAGTGTGTTTGTGTGTTGTTCAACCGATCTCTTCTCCTCTCTACTCTTTCTATTGATGCTTGTGTTGTAAACTTAGTGACCTAACAGTGGTATCAATCGCCAACTAGTTGGGTGAATCGTTTGTTGTTAAAGTGAGTTTTGGTCTTACGCGTAACAACGGTTCCAACTTGGTCACGCTTAAAAACTGATTTTTTACACTTTTTAATCCAAGATTCTTGTCCTTTCAACGTTTTTAGGTGTTAAGATATCTGTTTTTGGCAAAAAGTTTCAACATTTACGTGTGGATCATCGTTTTCTAGCTTGGTTTTTTACGAGGGTATCATTCTACGCATAACTGTTTTAAAAGCTTTGGATCATCAAGTTTCACAATTTTATGTTATTTTGGTGATATTGAAGATACTTCATCACAAAATCATTTTAGGAGGAGTTCTACACGTAACTAAACCCTAAAACAACGCGTAACTGTTCCTTGGTTTGATCTTCAGTTTTCGTGGTTTACTCCGTGTTTTCTTGCTTGGATAAGCCTGAAAACACGTCGACTTTGGATATCTTTTGCACTGTGATAGTGTAAAAGATCACTTGGGCAAAACCCTAAACTTACGCATAAGCTTAAGCTTACGCGTAGAACCCATTACGCATAAGATTCATCTTACGCCTAAGCTTTGTCTTACGCATAAGGTAATCCTACGCCTAAGTTTTCTATGCCTAATTTACTGTTTACACATAAATGTAGTGCTTTTCTCCTTACTTACGCGTAAGCTAAACCTACGCGTAACTTTTGCTGTTACGCGTAACTTTGGTGTTTTTACGCATAAGTGTTACTTGGCTTTATTGTGATTTCTACACCTAAGGATACTTCATCAACAAAGGTTCATTCGACTACAAAGATCCATTTAACAACACAAGTTTTCAACATGTCACAACCACCATACTGTAACTATTTTCCTTACACTTATCATCAACAACAACAACAACAACTAAGTCCACAACATCAACAATTTAGTCATCAAAAACAAATTTATTAGCAACAATTTAATCAACAACATACTCTACAACTTGGAGCAATTCCACCACCACAAATGGTTCAACCTCTACCTAGTCTTCAAGTACAACCTTACACAAACTTCTACAATCAACATCCATCCAAGAATACTATGAAGGAACCGACATGGTTTGGCAAGATGTGTGAAGCCTTAAGTAGCCAACAATCAATTCATGAAGCTGGCTCACTTGATAGACCTCCAATGCTCACTCCCGGTAATTATGATCAATGGGTGATAAGGTTCTTTAGGTTTTGTGATCTAAAGAAGCCACATGGAAAGTTCTTAAAGAAGGTCATTATGGAAGGTCCATTTCAGTTGCCTACTGTTATTACACCCGCAGATCCAGATACCAATCCACCAAAAGATGCTGTCTCCAACATTGCAACTATCTCAGACCTCACTGGTGATGAACTTCTACACTTTGAAGCAGATGAACTTGCAATGCAATACATCCTTTTGGGAATATCTAATCCGATACTTCGAAGTGTTGATGCTCAAAAGACAGCTAAAGCAATGTGGGAACATATTCATCTACTAATGGAAGGCACAACACTCAATCAGGAAGATATGGAATCCAAAATCTACTTGGCTTATGAACACTTCATGATTGAACCAGGAGAGACATTAGAGTCATATCATCATCGCTTTTCAGACATCATTAATGATTTGGAAAAACACAACATCATCATGCCTCGAATTGCTGTCAATACTAAGTTCCTAAGTAGTCTTGGTCCTGAATGGGAGAAGTATGTCATTTTTCTCCGTCAAGCTAAGAACCTTCATCATGCTACATACGGATTGTTGTACGACTATTTGAAGCCTCACCAAAAAGAAGTTGACAAAGAAAGGACTATCCGTGGACTCCCGACTTCACAGTCAATTCCTGATAATCAACAACTTGCTTTGTGGGCTCAAACTAATCTTCCTCCTCAAACAGCTCAGCAACCCGCTCCTCAATCAACTGCAACCATTACACCATATGATCAATCACAGCAACAACCTCAACAAACTCAATTGGTTCCATACAACAACAACAATGCTCAAGCACTTTATAGTGAAGCTGATGAGGACTCTGCTGCTTTCGATGAATTGCAACAAGGATTTGTTATGATTGCTAAAGCCTTCAGTCGGTATACAAACAAATCCAACAATCGCATTCGTTCCTCATCCAACACAAGGAATCAAGCTGTTGGGAGGTGGTCAAGGGTTTGACGCTATTGGAAGGAATAACCAGGGTGCTCCACAACAACAAAGAGCTCAAGTGGTTGAATAGGGGAATGCTCAGAATGGGGTTAATGGTCTTCGTTGTTATAACTGCAATGAAAAGGGTCATCTGGCTAATGCATGTCCTAAGCCGAGGATAAGAGGCAGTGCTTATTTCAAAGAGGCTTTGCTCCTGGCTCTTAAGGATGAAGCTGGTGGAACTCTTAACAATAAGGAACAGAGCTTTATGGCAGATGCAGACTCTGATGATGACATGGAAGACTTGCAGGCTATTGCAGCAGTGATGTTGATGGCACAAACACTAGTACAAAAACGGGATTTGGTCACGCATGGTCGAAATGGAACAGCCACACATTCGCATATTTGTGTGGCTGAAGGTACGAAAATTGACAACATGTACTAATTAGTCACACATGAAAATTTTAATTGTGTGACCATTAAAACTGTATCGCCACACAATTGAACGTTGTGTGGCTAAAGGTATCTGGTGATTTTGTTTCAGATCATTTAGCCACATATGAATTTGGAACGCGTGACAAATACAAGTAACCTTGATGCGTTAGTCACATGAAGTAATTTTTTGTGTGTCTAAATCATAGAGTCAAGTTTTGTCACACATTATGTAAGGGTGACTGATATGTTTTGCCAACTCTTTAGCCACATCTGAAATTGGAACAAGTGACAAATGAAAAGTAAGGTTGAAGCATTAGTCACGATATACATATAAACAGTGACAAATATATGTCACACACTTGAACACTGTGACCAAAAGCCATATATGGTCACACTAAATGTTTTGTCACACATTCGTTAAGTGTAGCCAAAATCCAGTACATATGTTCACGTAAGTTAATATGTGTGTTTAAAGTTTAGTTTGTGTTAGCTTGCCGAAAGCTAATCTATAAAGTCACATTTGCTACTAACACCGTGACCAAATGCCATATATGGTCACACTAAACGTTTTGTCACACATATTATTCAAGTGTAGCCAAAATCCAGTACATATGGTCACGTAACTTAATATGTGGCCATTGGATGATGAATAGTCACTCAAAATACACGTTTCCTCACTTGAAACACCATATGGTCA
>BPTQ01000004.1:117136643-117148385 GCA_019973895.1 Chrysanthemum seticuspe | reverse complement strand
TGGCCCTTCTGTACCTCAAAATACACTTGCACTTAGACGTTGTGGTGTCGCTATCCGGATCTTCGTTCTTGGTGCAATGGTATTCGCGGTATACCTCTCTCTAACAACTCCTCACAGTCACCCTTGCTTTGTTTTACCAGTCTAAGTTAGAACAACTGAAACAGTAGCTGCTGGTTCAAAGCCACAGAAGGGCATTAGGTCAATATTAAGGTCATAAATCGTACACGATTTTGCATTAAGGTCCGCAATAGTCAACAATAACCATCTGTGCAAATATTTGTCTAAAATCCTAACACATCCTAAACCAACCGAAGTAAATCCCACACACAAGGGTTCATCAACTTCGGTAAGTACTCTACCTTACATTTGATGAACCATATCGGGGATAGACCTTCACATACCAAGTATGACCACGTAATTTTCCACAAGAAACACTACCAAAACACAGCTTTCTGTTTATAAGTAGACCACAACACAAAATATATATATTTTTTTTGGGTGCAAAGATGAACTTGTATTAATCAAGGAAACTTTGTAAAATGAAAAAATCAACACACACTGATATGGACAAGTTCCATATCAAGTTGCATACTAGGCAACTCTATTCAATATCTGATATATCTGTTCTTATAAGTCTGATAATAAAAACAAACGGCCCATATCATACAACCATGGACAGATGACAACCGACACAAAACCATCACAAAGAACACCTTTTAATGCACCAGTATGAACCATACACTTCCAGATAGGGGCTATACCAAGTAGTTTACATTCCATCTCATGAATGGCTTCAACTACTTGGGAACACACACCCTAAATGAAGCCAACCAAATCCTACACAATCCTAAAATCTGTTTATAAACGTGTCTACCAATAACAACTGATAACGCCTGGAATTACGTTTTAGCACATGCTAAATACTGGAATTATAACTGGATTACGGGAAGACACCGAAACTTGGTCGTCGATGACAAAGTCAACAAGATTGAATCTGACCATTTTGTTTCGTTCCCACTGACACTCCTCAACAATCTCTCTCCATATGGCGCTTATGGTAACGTGGTTCTTGCTTCTAGGCCTATCGCTGTGGTGTTGCAGATTCACGTTCACATAAAACTCCATGTCTTCCCGGTATCTCAGCAATGCGTTATGGTACTTCCACATGTGATTTCGCTTCGTAAACTTATGTGGTATGTTCTGCATTAAAAAGAACAATGTAGTATGCTAATCAAAAGTATGTCCATGTGTTGAAGTATATATTAGTTTTTGCGAAAGCAGATAATGACTGAAATGGTCCGATTTGTATCATTACTTACCAAACGACTCCTGTCCGTGACATATGCAAGGATGGGCGCGTAAAAACAATCCCTTTCACTTTCATGCTCTGAACATTCTTTCCATGCACATATGTGTTTCATACGCTCATCTGCAATTAGAATTTAATAAAAATGGTAATTAATAATTTAAAAGCTATTATATGGAAAGGTTTATTTTTAAAATAAAGTCATAGATTATGTCTACACTTTGATTAACATACCTTCATCTACGGGGTTTCTCATGAACGGTCTTGTACGATTCAGCTCCATACGTTGCACAAGTTCAGAACGCATCATCAGTCCATTTTCAGCAAATGGCATCAGGGAAAGAGTATTGTTTAGGAGATTTGTGAAAACAACTCTTGTGCCAGCAAACAGGTTTTCATCGTGAACCAATACATTCCATCCGTGCCCACCAAACTCATGCACGTGTCTGTTTTCCTCCAGTATTTCAATTTGACGGTGAGTGATAGCTGCTACGGGCACGCCAGCAACAAGAACGTCAAATTGGTTATTGTCAGTATGGTCCCAGAAATTGCAAGGAATGACCTACGTAATAGTTTAGTTTAAAGAAAACATTAGCGGGTCAAACAATTAAAATAATCCCCATTTTCAACAAACTTATACAATGTATTGATTAACATTTTTTTCTTACCAGAGGTTGTGCAGGATATTCATCCAACGTAACCAGGCACCTACGTTGTCTGTAACCTAGAAGAGCCAGATCGTATCCAGGGCATTCGTGGCCTGCATCGTTGTACCCTTTTACATAATAACATTCTTCTTCCTGAAGAATGAAATGGAATGTGGCCACATTGATGTATTGGCTTTGATCAATAAAAGCTTGCCACTCGGACCCTTGCAAAGTAATGCGACCACGAACCAATTTCCAGTAAACCTTATGTTTGGTTCCCCTATTGTGGATTAGGTATATCCAGCGCTTCTTGGGGTACAGTGTTTCAGTAAACAAAGCAGGAAGCATCTTAAATTTAAAAAGTAAGCACGTATATCAATTTGATGGTTACATCGATAAATTTATAACCTTAAGTAAGCATTTTAAGTACAACTTACCTGCAATGTCCTAATGTTTGTGCGGTTTGCCTCCACCAACAATTGGATGCTCATTCTATTTTAAAACCACAATCGTCTTAATGGTCAATACGGTTATCTCATATGCATAACATTCAACTAATACAAGTCTTAGATGATCAATACATAAAACCAATAATCATATAGTCCTTTTAGAGTAAAAATCTGTATTTTTTTACGTTTATTCATCTTACCCAATACGTTTGTTAAAATCTAGTAAGAAATCCATAATCTACCCAACATACCATACGCCATTGCTTCATCCAATGTTTAAACCTAAGCTCAGATAATTAATTACATAAGGTGTAGTGCTTTACCAAATCATATAAAAGCTATACTAACCTAGATTAAACATATGTTTACAAGTTGTCTAATTAGCTATTTAACAAATAGCTGCTACGTTTTTCCACAATCCACATATATCCATGATTTTTTTTATTCAAATCATCCTATATTTACATGTCACACAATATTCTAAAGAATCAAATCGTATATAGTTCTAATAAAACGGCTGTTACTTTATGATCAAAGGATACTATATTCTTTAGGATATGTTAAACATTGCTGAAAAATTACCAAACATGCATTTGTATCCATCAACATATCAGAAACATGCATATCAATCACTTTACATTTGCAGTTCATGGTTAAAAAAACAAAAGGAAAAAAAAAAAAAAAAAAAAAAAAAACAATGTGTAACATTACCTGATGATGCGGTTGTTGTGTTGAAGAAGATAGACTTGAATATTTTGCTAAGGCTATGTGATTAAGTGTAGCCGTAATATGTCACGGTTCTCAAAACTGCAATGATTACTATTAACTAAGGGAAGGATTTTTTGTTTTATTTTTTTAGCTTGTATTATGGTAGCATTGCATATATACCCACTAAAACTCAAAAAGTTTCATATTTCTCCATAATACAATTTTTTAATGCATGATGTACAATGCAACTTAAGCATGTTTTGGGTATATATGCAAATATGTAAATTTTACACAACAATTACGAACCAAAACGGTACATTTGAAAAAGTACGCAACTATTTTATGACCTAAACCCTTGATTAAATACATACAAAATATTTGGTAGAATCACCTTAAAAATTAAGTACCTTAACATACAAATAAATAATATTACATTAACATACACGATATCGTAACTTCTCGCAAATAAATACATATGTCGAATACAATATTGGTTAATCGAATATACAATGTAGCTATTGAATCACTGCCAGTGCATCAACGTTTGCAATGTTTTTGTACAATGTTTCCCGTCCTTGAATGTCACGTTCACTGTGATGATAAAAAACCTGTGGAATCCAAGTAACAAAAAAAGTTATACGTTGTAATAAAGTATATAATTGTATGTACTTTTTAAATAAGAAACATACTATTCAATAACTTAGCACTACCAGTATTAACTTAACACTGACAGTATTAACTTAGCACTGCCAGTATTAACTTCTTCCAGCCCATTCTTATTCGATGTCAAATTCCAGCCCATTCTACTACGACTATATACACAGATGCTTAACATCTTCGAGCCAATCATGATTCATTGGGACGGGTGTATGATAGGGACCAATGATTATATATAGCTTCTAACAGAAACTATATATACACGTGACGCCAACGGACGCCAGCCACAATGAAACATGATTGACCTGAAGAAATTTACCAACTTCATTAAAGTACAAGGTTGTGATAATATTATGCATATAAAATAAAACGGTCACAAACATGCGACATAATCGTCTATACATTGCTATAAACCAGGTCAAGATATGGGCAATCTCAAGTTTAAAACTACCCGTCATAATTGATCAAAGCGTTGATGGTCATGGTAAGCTTAACACAGCCTCTATCAAAGTAAGATACCTATGTTATAAGCAAGCAAGTGGAGACAGCTTAGTACTTTGAGCGTCCACTCGAAATCCCATTGCCATGTCTATGAAATGGCTGCAAAGATTTGCACCAAACCTATTGCTATGACAGTGACATAGGAATGGGTTTTCGAGGGGAAGCTCAAAGTACCAAAGGTGTGCCGAATAAATAATTATCGATTCTACAAAAAGTTAATTTTACAGAGATGAAAAGACAAAAAGCCTATCCAGCGATGAATAGACTTTTAAGTGCAATGGTTAAAATTTTAATGTTGAAACTAGGGAATAAGATCTTGTATACAGGCAACCCATCTACCATACAGTAAAAAAAAAAATTGACTCATTTTTTGCACATAATAGTGAGGCTCAGATCTGTATAAATCAATAGTTTCAAAAACATCAGTATCACATCATTTGCATGATTTAATAAGATACTTGTCATCACAGCCTCATACACACTGACACCTCATAATTATAGTTTTGCTAGATTGTTAAAAAAAAGTTAAGGAACAATATGATATAGTTGCGGATTCAAACGGAAGTTGAACATACCAATGTGGCCGCGTTACTTTGTAGATGTGTATGGAATTTCAACTTAGTGAACCCTTCTGAATCCCCCTACAGTACCTTTTGTCGTTTCAACTCCCTTTGAGCAAAGGCCTGCACCAGGCGATTTGCTAGATTGTTGAAAAAACCAAAGGCACTGTTTGGGAATTTAGAATGGGTAACTATGCTGAAATTCCCTACTCATCTACAAAGTAACGTGGCCACCTTGGTACGTTCAACTTCCCTTTGAATCCGCAACTATATCATATTGATCCTTAACTTTTTTTAACAATCTAGCAAAAGTCTATAACAAGTATATCAGACTCATATAAACTTCCAAACTGAGTGTGCAGTGTGATATGCATTAGCAAGGCTCAGATCTGTGAAAAGGTTGGATAAACACCGGAACATCAGGATATAACCGCCATGGCTGCAAAATAATGTAATAAAATTGCCATGCCAACATACGGTAAATCACATCATTTGCATATCAAATAAGATAATCATCATCACAGCCTTTTGCATATCACAAATAAACACATGTGGCCCAAAATAAACCAACTCCCTTTGAGCAAAGGCCTGCACCAGGCGATTTGCTAGATTGTTGAAAAAACAAAAGGAACTGTATGGAAACTGAGAAGGGTTAATTATGTTTTTTGAAATCATAATTATAGTTTTGCTAGATTGTTAAAAAATGTTAAGGAACAATATGATATAGTTGTGGATTCAAAAGGAAGTTGAACATACCTCTATCACATCATCTGATAGATTTATTAAGATATATCATCACAGCCTCTATCAAAGTAAGACACTTATGAACAAAATAGAGTTTATACATGCAAAGGAAATGGTCAAAAAAGTTAAATGTCAATATGTTATAAGCAAGCAAGTGGAGACAGCTTAGTACTTTGAACGTCCACTTGAAATCCCATTGCCATGTCTACGAAATGGCTGCAAAGATTTGCACCAAACCTGTTGCTATGACAGTGACATAGGAATGGGTTTTCGAGGGGAAGCTCAAAGTACCAAGTGTAAATAATTATCGATTCTACGAAAGTGTATGTGTTGAATGGGATAATGAAGGAGTGTGGCCTGCCATGAACAATACACACTATATCATTATCGCAATCAACACACCTCATAAAAAAGAAACACAATCAAACCCTTTCTGAGATCCCCTACTGGTCCTTTTGTCGTTTCAACTCCCTTTGTGCAATTGCCTGCACCAGGCAAATTGCTAGATTGTTGAAAAAACAAAAGGATTAGTATGGGAACTCAGAAAGGGTTTGATTGTGTATTTAAGATCATAAAAAAAGTGTTTTCCTAAAAAAGAAGCATAGTTAACCCTTCTGAGTCCCCATACATTAACATTTAACTATGCTTTTTATATTTACTAAACTGCATACCTTATTGACTATTATGCGATCACAACAACAACAACAACAACAAACAAAAGGCAATAGCGTAGTGCGAAAGGATAGAGAAAGAATACGACAAAACCAAAAGGCAATAGCGTAGTAAAAAGAAAGCAAGCAAACAAGCAAACAGGGCATACAGGAAAAAGAAACACGCACAAGCAGGCCGTAAATACGCCAATAGCAAAGC
Source organism: Chrysanthemum seticuspe (assembly GCA_019973895.1). Lineage (NCBI taxonomy): Eukaryota > Viridiplantae > Streptophyta > Magnoliopsida > Asterales > Asteraceae > Chrysanthemum > Chrysanthemum seticuspe. The sequence continues at coordinate 117,141,943 of BPTQ01000004.1, read as the reverse complement.
GCAACAGACATAAAACCAAAAAGCCCAGGCACACCAAAAGCAGGCCAACCTAAGGGAGCAACAACAGAGCAACGCAAACCACGCACGGGGCCTAAGACTACGGCAAAACAAAACACGCAAGGAGGCAAAAGGGGACACCAACCCGCAAATCTCATTCTTCGCGTCTACTAATCTCATTCTTCGTGTCTCATTCTTCACGTACCCATACTGCATGTATAACACGTAATCATTATTACCTCAACTAATGATCCATAAATCATCAAGCAACTACTTTTCCTATGCAAATGACTAAAACCCTGACTAACATCCTAAACTAACATAACACAATATCATCTATAAATCAATAAACATCCTAAACTAACAAACTAGCATTAAATTATAACATTTATACCTGAGATATTAGGCTCAATAGGAAGAGAATCAAGCCCTTTATAATTGCCCTCAAGAGTATTTCATTGACTAACATTTATTTTCATTGATTTTGCGTTTGATTGAAAACCCTAAATCTGCTATTAATTATAATCTAACTGTGTGTTTTGACCGAGTGTAAGAGAGATAAATGTGTGAAATACTGAAAGTCAAACACACACTACTTGACCATTTTCTAATGAAAGTAAATAAATAAATAAAACTAACTTATTTCTTCAAGTTAATAAAGCATTAAAACCTAAAATTAACCATTGTACTGATCATTGATCATTGATCATTTACATATAATTACTTATATAAACAAAGTAGCAGTTAATAGCAAGCATCCATACAACCATCAACTATACATCATCAAAACACAAAAAAAACTTCCAAAGCTTCCTATGCTCCATCTTCAGACTCATCAACTTCATCCAAATCTTCCAAGAACTCCTCCTTCTCCGACAGACTCCGACGACATAGCACCAAAAGCTGAGCCAGCAAATCAATCTTCCTTCGATCCTTCAACTGTATCTCACGAAGGGCATACTCACCAGTTGCTGCAACAGCATTGAAACGAGTAAACAATCTACCAGCATCATCGATTGTCTGTTCTTTTTTGGCAACAGTTTCCCTCAGAATGCTGCTCTCTTCTCCCATCCGCTCGATCAACTTTTTCTCCTCTGCTATGTCTTGCAATATCAACAACCTGAAAGCCTCGCTGAGCTTGCCGGATTCAGTGGCGGCTTTCATTTCATCGATATTAGGTGTGGAAGACATTTTGTGTGTTTAGGGGTAAAATTATTGATAGTTGTGTGTTTAGAGTAAAATGATTGATACTTAGTGTGTTGATTTTATGGTTAGGTAAGTATACATAATTACAATGTACCTCACAATTTGCACAAATAATCACAAAAAAAAACTTAAGAGGCATCAGAAAATTTATTTTGGGTGTTACTGTAGCCCCTTCATATTCTTCCATGCATAAATGTGATATGCAATAGTTCAAGAAAAAAGAAAAGAAAAAAGTGATGTGCAGGAGGAGTATTTAGGAAGATATCTAATATTGCAATTTAAACCCTTCATTTTTTCATTGGATCTAAACCAGCCCCTATATAGTAGGGGTGTTCACGGGGGGTTCGGCTCGATTCGTTTAGAGATTTTAACTATCGATCACGGGGCGGGTAGTTCATTCTACTATCCAAAACCGAACCGTACTAGGCGGGTAACCGGACATGCGGGTATCCGAAATGAGCGGTTACCCGCGGTTCGGGTCACGGTTAACCATTCAAAAAAATTAATCGAATCGAATCGGGCGAACAATAACATAAATTATAACGTAATATGTCATTTTAGTAAAATTAAATAACACTAAAGATATTAGAATAATAGTAATGTTGTTGTGTCGCAATAGCAACATTCAAATTACCATATATAACAAAATAAGTAATACTACTTATTTGACGTTTATAGATTACGATCACATTAATGATATGTAATCCATGGACGTTAGTAAATGATCAAATTAGATAAGTAAAAATGCAATATGAACCGTGATAAGCGGGTTTTTCGGTTTCGAGTTTTCTCGATTTCAGTTTCTTCGGTTATCGGTTTTTAGCGGTTATCGGATTTGCTCAAATTCTTAAAATTTATGTCAACTGCAATACATCGACCAAAATCAAAGTTAGTCATCTTTACAATGTAGCACATTGACAAAAATCAAAGTTAGTCATCACTACAACTTTGGCAAACAATGAATTCGGTGGTTATTAATTTGCGAACCATGCAAATTTGCATAACAAAACCCACGTAAACATTACCCGACAAGGTTACAACAACATTACGCAACAAGAATTGCTGACACAATAGGATGCTGACACATGATAACATCAATTGCAATACCTTACATGTAACTACTTGCATACAATATTACGTAAATTGCTGACACAATAGGATGCTCACACATATGTTTAGCCATACTATATGAGTTAGGTGTTTTTTACTTTTTTGAAAACATTTTTCGCCCGTGTATACACGTTTATACACACATTCATACGTTTATACACGTTTTTGTCTGTTTTAATACGTTTTCGTACGTCTTTGTCCCCTTTAATCTGTTTTTATACGTTTCCGGTTTTGTTTACAGTTTTTCGTCCGTGTTTACACGTTTTCGCTAGTTTTTTCATGTTTCCGTCCGTTTAAATAAGTTTTAGTCTGTTTTACATACTAACGTACATTTTCAAACGTTTCATACATTTTCATATGTTTTACATATGTACGTTTTCGTCCGTTTTCGTCCGATTTACCCCGTTCTCATCCGTTTTTACCCATTTTCGTATGTTTATAAGAATTTTTCAACCGTTTTCAAAGGTTTTCTTACACTTTTACACAGATTCGTACGTTTATACAAGTTTTCGGCTGTTTTAATACGTTTTGGTCCATTTTCTTACGTCTTTGTCCCTTTTAATCAGTTTTTATACGTTCCCGTTTTTGTTTACTGGTTTTCGTCTGTGTTTGCACGTTTTCTCTTAATCCGTTTGTATAACTTTTTACACACATTCGACCGATTGCAGCTGTTTTGCACGTTTTCGTCCCATTTACCCCGTTTTCATTCGTTTTTACCCATTTTAATATGTTTTTAAGAATTTTTCAACCGTTTTCAAAGGTTTTCTTACACTTTTAGACAGATTCGTACGTTTAAACACGTTTTCTTCTGTTTTAATACGTTATGGTCCGTTTTCTTACATTTATACACGTTTTTGTCTGTTTTAATACGTTTTCGTACGTCTTTGTCCCCTTTAATCTGTTTTTATTCGTTTTCGGTTTTGTTTACAGTTTTTCGTCCGTGTTTACACGTTTTCGCTAGTTTTTTCATGTTTCCGTCCGTTTGAATAAGTTTTAGTCTTTTTTACATACTAACGTACATTTTCAAACGTTTCATACATTTTCATATGTTTTACATATGTTTTCGTCCGTTTTCGTCCGATTTACCCCGTTCTCATCCGTTTTTACCCATTTTCGTATGTTTATAAGAATTTTTCAACCGTTTTCAAAGGTTTTCTTACACTTCTACACAGATTCGTACGTTTATACAAGTTTTTGTCTGTTTTAATACGTTTTGGTCCGTTTTTTTACGTCTTTGTCCCTTTTAATCAGTTTTTATACGTTCCCGGTTTTGTTTACAGCTTTTCGTCCGTGTTTACACTGTTCTCATCCGTTTTTACCCATTTTTCGTATGATTTTAAGAATTTTTGTATCAACTCAAGAAGCGAACTTAATTATCCATTTTCGGTTTAAAACCATATGTGTCAACCCAATAATCAAGCTTAATTTCGGGTCAACCCAAGAAGCGAACTTAGTTCATAATCGGTTTTCGGTTCGCTTTGGTTTAATTATAGTTCGGTTCGTTTCGGTTTTCGTGTTGACAAAAATAAAAATATAACAGATTTAACGAAACAAAACCCGATAACCGAACGGATCAACACCCCTAATTTATAGTCATAGTTTAAAAGAAGGAGGACTTAGTTTGCCGTTTTTAAACATTAGGTCCTTAGAGTTTGGTGGATCTTAGGGATGACAGGGAGGTTGCGAGGTCTAAGCTGCAGGGGTTGAATGATCTCATTACTCAATCTTAGGAGGAAATCGATACCAAGGAAGAAAAAATTCAGGCGATGAATGGTTGAAGGGATTCTCGCTATGGAATGGGATGTTTTCTTTGCTCTAGTGTCATCTGTTTATGTCTAATGTCTAATGTCTAATGTCTTGGTTTAATGGGATGGTATGTAGATATATTAACAATGGAATATGTATGGATCTTTTGATGGTTTATCCATACGAATGCTAATTATGTTTGTTAATATAAGTAATGTGTTTGCTAGTTTGTTTCATCTTTTTTTTCATGTTGGTTTGAATTTAGGAATTGGTTGTGGTGTTAAAGTTCATATTCGCACTAGTATAATGTATTATTGTAGGATTAGGATGTTCAATTTTTAGATTTTTGTCAATTTTTTTATGACTGATTATGAAGTTTAGAACTGGAGGCGTTTGTTCATGACAATTATTTTTGATTGAACCACTATATTGGGTGTTTTTGTTGTTGTTTCTGCTTTAAGATAATTGCATTTACATGTTTTCTTGATTTTTTTGACTACTTGAGGATGTTAGAGCTTATCTAATTGCTTATAAATAGCTTATTTATAGCCTTAAAGTAAGGTCTTAGGGTTGTTTGATGTATCAGCAGTTCTTGGTTTGATTTGCCTACTTTTGTGCTGAATTGTTTATCTGGAACTGCTTATTAGTTATAGTTGCTTAATTAGTTGCTTTAAGTCCATTTTTAGCTTTTGATTGTTCATTTGTATGCGCCATGTGGTGATTTTAGTGTATCTGCAGTTATATGTGTTTTTGACACAGCTGGTTTGAAGTAATATGAGTGTTTGGGACTGTGGGTAAGCACCATTTCTGTCAGGGGTGTTTTTGGTTTAAAAAATTGTTTGATTTGGAGCCACATTTTAAAATTATCAAATTTGGAGCCAAATTTTAGCCAAAATTTTTAAAATTACTTTGGAAATTATGGTTTCCTTAATTGAAAAACTGCCCCATCATTAGCCCTATTTTTACTCCAATAAATCAGCCTTCAAGCAAAACAACCAGAACTTCAATTTTTACACCATTATTTACCAATTAAGTTTACTAATTTTCTTTAACACATTACTTCTGACGAATCATGTCAACGCAAATCACTTATCCGGATGATTTGGTTTATTCTGATCGTGAAATTGAAAACACTTTAGAATATGAATCAGAGACGTATTCAGATGAGGGTGAGGATGCTGGAAACAACCATTCAAATGCGAATGTTGTTAAGAGGGGCATAACTAGGTTAGCTACGTTTC
>BPTQ01000004.1:116673176-117135913 GCA_019973895.1 Chrysanthemum seticuspe | reverse complement strand
TTCGTCATAAATTTTCCCATTTTTTTTCTACCTTACAATGAAAGAATACAGAATGAAGGCAAAGACAGTTACCTCAACTTCAACTAACGTTGACGGGGGAAACACGTCGGTTAACAAAGTAGTTTAGGACATAATGGCGGAGAAAAAGAACTGCAACCGCGGAGAGTAGTCGTTCAAGTGAAACTTCATTGTGGTTAGAAAGTAGTCTACGAACAGACTAAGCTCCGTCTAGTTTTATGGAGAACATCCAATGAGGTGGAGGGTGAGGAGAGCGTATAGGAGGGAAAAGGAATGGATTATGTTGACAGTACCGTAGTCACGGTACTAGTTCGAAGTTCTAAGGAACAAACTAGAACAGCAGGCAAAGAAAGACGTGTGTGTTATACCCTTTAATTAAATAACCTATTTCCCATATTGTGTGTGCAGAAAGAAACGGACGACAAGATCAAACAAGGAATCTTGAAGCTTGATCATGGCACTGATGCCATGACAGTTGTATTAGGTAAGGAAAAGGGAGGATATGCGAGAGGAGTGGGAGGTGGAGTAACCTACAAGAGGTATTTTGATCTGCCTCGAATCAGACAAGCATCTGATGAAAGATTGGTGTTACTTCAAAGTGAACTTGCTGATGAGAGGCGCCAACGTCAAGAAAAAGAGGCGGTAATACAGGATTTGATGAAACAATTGGCTGCACAAAGGGGGCAGTTGCAATCAACTTCAACTCCATTGACAGAAACGGAAGTAAGACATAAGAAAGTAACATTCCATCTTTTTTTTACCCTTTTAAATACTGCTTCAGTCTTCTTAAACAATTTATATTTCAGGTGTCTCCGGTGAACATTAATCTTTTAAATAGCAGTGCTGATGAGGATGCCGGAACACGTGTTGCTGGACGTGAGAAAGTTGCGAGCATTGAAAAGTCTAATGGACTTGCAACTTTGGAAAAGGAAATTCAAATAAGTGTAAGTAATAAATCACCCCCCTGGGATTTTTGAATTCTACATACATTATTTATTTACCGTGTATTATACATATAGGAAACTGTTAAATCTGTCGCACCTAAGAAATCGACTAGATCAAAACGAAAGGATTCTTCACGTCAACTTTCTGGATCACAAGAACAGGAGTCTCCATTAACAGTACTACCACAAGTATGTATTTAAACATTTTCATATGTTCTTTAGTTTAATTAAAATTAATTACTGATACATATATACATGCAACAAATTATCTTTTTAGGTAATTAAGTGCAGATTGTGGCACTTAAAGAAATCAACTATTATTGCGGAGGGTACCGTGTACAAAACTGATGGAAAACAAATGCTTCATAACAAACCACTCCCAAAGGATTGCTACAGAGTATCTATTGAAAAATCTTTAGTGGATGCAGCGTGCATACCGGATGTAGGAAGTAACGGTCTCAAAACAGTTAAGGATGCAGTAGGTGGTTTTTATGCATGGCCAAAGGATCAAGTGGTTTTCGATGAAAAGGTACATAGATGCATGTGTTTTATAAACCTACATATATCATTCTTCATATTTAATTCAGTGTTTGATACCCCGGCTTTTGTTTCCTACAGGTAACACCACCAAGTACCATAAAACTGATTGGTGAGAACAGAACTGCACCTAAATTAAATACGAAGCGCTATGTCTCTAGTCATACCATGCAAAAGGAAGCTAAGAAGATCAAGAGTCAGAAGTCGTTAAATTATTGAGAATTTTATTATGTACGACATTACAATTTTATATACATTCCAATTTTATTGTATTTGAATATATTTTGAATATATTTTTATATATTAGAATTTGTTTTGATATATATTGATTTCTTATATGTGACTAAAAGATTCATATAGTCACAATTATTAACACTTTTTGGTCACAGTTTGCTTAATTCGATACGTGACTAAATGTTAGAAAGCGCCACACAAACATAAAATTAATGTGGCCATTGGATGAGCAATAGTCACACAAAACACACATTTCTTCACTTAAAACACCATATGGTCACATTTATTAAACCTTTTGGCCACTTTATGCTTAATTTGTATGTGACTAAATACCCAAAAGAAACATGTTTTGTGTGACTAAATGTTAGAAAAGGCCACACAAACATAAAATTCATGTGGCCATTGGATGATCAATAGTCACACAAAACACACATTTCTTCACTTAAAACACCATATGGTCACACTTATTAACACTTTTAGCCACTTTATGGTTAATTGCATGTGACTAAATACCCAAAAGAAACATGCTTTGCGTGACTAAATGTTAGAAAAGGCCACACAAACATAAATTTCATGTGGCCATTGGATGAGCAATAGTCACACAAAACACACATTTCTTCACTTAAAACACCATATGGTCACACTTATTAACACTTTTGGCCACTTTATGATTAATTGGATGTGACTAAATACCCAAAAGAAACGTGCTTTGTGTGACTAAATGTTAGAAAAGGCCACACAAACATAAAATTCATTTGGCCATTGGATGATCAATAGTAACACATTTCTTCACTTGAAACACCATATGGTCACACTTATTAACACTTTTGGCCACTTTATGATTAATTGAATGTGACTAAATACCCAAAAGAAACATGCTTTGTGTGACTAAATGTTAGAAAAGGCCACACAAACATAAAATTCAAGTGGCCATTGGATGATCAATAGTCACTCAAAACACACATTTCTTCACTTAAAACACCATATGGTCACACTTATTAACACTTTTAGCTTCACTTGAAACACCATATGGTCACACTTATTAACACTTTTAGCCACTTTATGATTAATTGTATGTGACTAAATACCCAAAACAAACATGCTTTGTGTGACTAAATGTTAGAAAAGGCCACACAAACATAAAATTCAAGTGGCCATTAGATGATCAATAGTCACACAAAAGACATATTTCTTCACCTTAAACAACATATGGTCACACTTATTAACACTTTTTGCCACTTTATGCTTAATTGTATGTGACTAAATACCCAAAACAAACATGCTTTGTGTGACTATACAGTGTTTATGGTCACTAATACGGATTAATCCAACAAAATTTGTACCTAATTAGTCACACATGTTACGGTTTTGGTTACTCTTTTGCAATAGAGACTAAAAAAAAGTCAAACACGTGACCATAGGGTACCTATGGTCGCGCGACCTTTAGTCACACACGGCCGAAATAACATGTGTGACTATATGTATATCGTCACACATATTCGGTGTAGCCAAATCCACTTTTTGTTCTAGTGAAATGCAAGCTCTACACATGAGTGACACATGCCCAGTGTATGACACTGATGGCTTGTCTCAAGTACCTGAACAAAATATACTCAACCCTGATCTGATATCTCCGCCAATTTCTCCATCCGACCAGGATCAGAGTGTTCAACATGAGCAATCCACATCTCATTCCGATGATTATCAAATAGATCCCTTCGTTATATTTGACGATCAAGATGACCTTATGGTTAATATTGATAATCAAGTTGACTCCGTGATTATATTTAAGGATCTAAATAATGATCATGTTGAGACTCACGTTGAACAAAATGAGCTTCGGTCTAATAGAGAAATTGAGCTCCTGACCTTAATTAAAGACCAACACTCTCGGTTGGAAATTTGCACGAAATTAAAAGAGAAAAATGTACTATTAACCAGGGATAATGAATGCTTAATTCGACAAATCAATTTTTTCAAAAATCAAGAAAAACGTGAAGAAAGTTTTGAAGTTGCTTTTGCTAAATCTCATCAAAATGAAAAATTATTAGAACGACAGATACTTAATTCGACAAGTTGCTTTTGCTTTTACTTTTAAACCTAATCCAAATGGATATGGACCAATTCTTGCTGATTACAAACCTCAGTTTTCAAACAGAGCATTTAAACCAAATCCTGATGTTTACAGTGCAGAACATAGAATTGATGATTCAATTATGACTGTTGTTGAATATAATCGCATGGAGGAATTAGATACAGATGACGACAGTCGGTCAAAAATGGAAAATGTCGTTTATAACAAACCATTTAACTATTCAAAAGCCGTCACTTTTGTCAAACAACAAGATACTTCTAACAAACCTTTTGTTATCACACCAGTCTCTGAAGTTAATCCCAAACACAATGGTGCACAAATTAATGGTCCTTTACCTTCACTTAGTGAAGTTAAAACAAAAGCCGAAAGTTGTCGCGTTATGAAATACTTTGACACTTTCTTATCTGACCTCAAAATTTTGGAACGTGAGATTGAATTTCATTCTGAAATAAAAGTTGAACATTTTCAATCGCCAATGGCGCGAGAACATCGAGACATTCTTCAGAAACGACTTTTACCCCATGTTAAAAATTTGAAAACTTGTGCACTATATTGGGAAAGGGGTTTTCACAAGAAACTTGGTCTCATGAAAAACGTCTTCGAGAAAACAGAAACATCGATTTCAAATACTAAACGTAAAAAGAAATTGTTGAGAAAAGATGTTGATCGACTCTTCGAAAATGTTATCTGTGCTGATATAAATAATCTAGTTTTATTACAAACTGTTGCATATGCATCTGATCATATCACTGCTGATTATGTTGATTCTGTTTCAATTGTTGAGAATACTGATAATGTGCTTTAAATCGAGTTTTTAAAAGCTGAAAATGAACGACTGTTAAACGAACTGTCAAATTCAAAATGTCGTCTTCAATGGTGTCAAAAAGATTGTCAAAATCGTGAACTTGCTTTGCAAAACAAAATCCACCAGTTGAAATCAAAACCGTTTAATCCAAAACTTCAGCAACTGGATGATCAAAACGTGTCTTTTAAGTGTCAAATCTCAAAAAATGAACATGAACTTTCAAAAGTTAAACAGGAATATGGTGTCATATTTTATTTACTCAAACAGACTCGTGATGAAGCATCAAACGAACTTGATCATTATCTTGCACACACTAAAGAAGTCATGAATTTTGCTGGAAATCTTCGTTCTGAAAATCAAGATTTGGTGCACACTATCATTAAATTACAGGAAATGTTAGGAAAGTATGAACAAGTTCAGCCTAGCATCATTAAGAGAATTGCACCTGTAACACTTAGCAAACGTGAACCCAGAATGCCTACTGACCAAACACAAGTTACTAATGTGCTTCCCTCTACTGAAACATGAATAGTTGCCTCTTTTCCAAACGTCCGCACTTCACAGCCTAGAGACAATACAAGGAAAAATAGGAAGTTGCGACCTAAGAAAAGAAAAATAAAGAATGCTGAAGTAGAAGAACACCCTAGGACTTTGAATAAGACTCCAGTTGCACCCACTTTAGATATTGCGTCTAGCAAATGTAATGGAAAAAGTGTTGTAACTAATGCTGAACCCTTAAGTACTTTTGATATTCAATATAATGCATCTTGTGTTATTTTTCGTAAAAGTATGCTTTCTGATTGTCACGACAAATGTGTTGCTAGAGCTATCTTGTCTCGTTTACGGAATCCTAAGACCCGGAATACCTCTAGGCCCACTACTGCTTCTAAGTCTGTGCTTGGTAAACCACCCTCTTTAGATTCTAAGAAACGCATTGATGTCACTATAGCTCCAGTATCACCTCCAAGGAATGTAGTACCACCTAGCACATTCACTAAGACTAAAGCTAAGACTAGTTGGAGATGGCAGAAATGGATACATAACACACTAGGATTTAAATGGATGCCTAAAATCATTGATAAGTGTATTTACACTATAACTGCTTCGGAACCCTCTAACTCTTCGGGTTCCAAATCTACTTCTATTCCATCTGTGTCGTCTGTGTGTAATGCAGGTGATACAGATCATCCTTTGGATTGTTGATAGCGGATGTTCCCGACACATGGCATGCAATCTTAAACTGTTATCAAACTTTGTTGCAAAGTTCATTGGCACTGTCAGATTCGGGAATGATCACTTCGCAGCTATCATGGGCTACGGAGATTACATCAATGGAAACATCGAAATTAGCAGGGTTTTTTATGTGGAAGGCCTCGGTCACAATCTCTTTTCTGTTGGTCAATTTTGTGATGGAGATTTAGAAGTCGCTTTCAAGGAGAAAACTTGTTTCATTCGTGATCTACAAGGAAATGATCTTATGTCTGGCCAACGTTCATCCAGTCTCTACACTATCTCCATGCAAGACATGATCGCTTCATCTCCCATTTGTCTATTCTCAAAGGCTACATCTACAAAATCTTGGCTATGGCACCGTCGTCTCTCACATCTAAACTTTTAAAACATAACCAACCTTGCTCGACACAAACTAGTTGAAGGTCTCCCAAGATTCTGGTATTCTAAAGATCACCTATGTTCAGCTTGTGAACAAGGGAAAAGCACTCGTGCTCATTTTCCTTCAAAGGTGGAACACATCACTCAGCATGTGCTTCATCTTCTTCACATGGACTTGTGTGGCCCGATGCGCGTGCAAACGATTAATGGCAAACGCTACATCTTGGTAATTCTCGATGACTACTCACGATGGACTTGGGTCTACTTTCTTCGATGTAAAGATCAAGCTCCACAGATGATCATCACCTTTCTCACGATAATTCAAGTTCAGCTCCGGAACATCGTACGCCAAATCAGGACAGACAAAGGAACTGAATTTGTTAACCAAACTCTTCGAGAATTTTATGAGAAAGTGGGAATTGAGCATCAGACATCTATTGCACGTACACCAGAACAAAACAGAGTTGTTGAAAGACGAAACCAAACGTTAGTGGAAGCTGCAAGAACAATGTTAATCAATGCTAAACTTCCAGATTACTTGTGGGCAGAGGCTGTATCAACTGCATGCTATACTCAAAATCATTCAGTGATTACTAAACGCCACAACAAAACACCTTTTTAGCTTATTCATAACCATAAACCGAATCTCAAACACTTTCATGTATTTGGATCCCTTTGCTCTCCGAATAATGAACGTGATGACTTTGGTAAGCTCAAAGCCAAAGCTGACATTGGAGTATTTATAGGTTATTGTGAAAATTCAAAGTGTTTCCGGATCTGGAATCGTCGTATAAAGCAGGTTATGGAAACGATTCATGCTAATTTTGATGAACTTACAGAAATGGCTTCCGAGTATAACAGCTTGGAACCCGGTCACAACCGCTTAAACTTCCCCCAAACCCCATCATCAGCTGAAACAAGCCCTCAGCTTACTCGTCAACAAATTGAAAGACTAGTTGCTCCTCTGTTCAGTGACGATATTGATGAACGTGCTCCAGGTGTATCCGCTGTTTCCGCTGCTCAACCTGATAATACTCTTATACCTGATACACCTGCTACAACAACTACTGTTGAAGAAGCACCACCAGTTGACTCTACTACAACCTAGTTCTCTATAACCGATGCTCTGATACCAATCTGTCACACCCCCAAATTACCTGTTTTGCAGCGGAATGGAATTCCTGGGGGATGACTGTCATAGCATCAAAGTTACAGTTATATCGAACGACCTAAAGTGTCGTTTTGAAAATATCGTTTGATTAAGTAAAATAATCAGAGTTTACAAAACATAGGTCCCAAAATATTTCCAATATAACAAAATGAGTTTGTTACAATCAAACGATAGTTAAGTGCATAAAATATATGTGAGACGCGTCGTCATCGCGACTCTATGATAAGTCCACATGCATGCCATGAAGTGAATGCCTTAGATACCTGAGATAAAACATGCTAAAAGTGTCAACACAAATGTTGAGTGAGTTCATAGAGTTTGGTTAACAAGTAAAGCTTTTAAAGAATGTTCATGCAGCAAAGGAAAAGTTTTTGGTCATATAGAATAGTCCACAAAAGCAAAGGCATTGTAAATCCACTCAGTTCCAAGTTTCGCCCATACAAAACTTGCAACCTGTGTATTTACAACCCACTGCCAAAGTATGTCTAGTTTATGTTCATGCACACGTTGTCAAATGAGTTCACAAAGCAAAGGCATAGTAAATCCACTCAGTTCCAAATTCCGCCCATACAAAACTTGCAACCTGTGTGTTCACAACCCACTGCCGAAAGTAGTATGTCTAATAGTCAAGTATACGTTGTCATAATAGTTCATAGTATAGCACTAGGTATATAATAATTCAGGGATGCTCCAAACATGGGAGACTTTGCACTGCTCCAACAAGGGAGACTCCTTAGTCACTCGACCACCTAGGCGAGAATTATTGAGAACGCTCCACCAATAAGGCGAGACTTTGCACACTCCACCGATAAGGCGAGAATTATTGAGAACGCTCCACCAATAAGGCGAGACTTTGCACACTCCACCGATAAGGCGAGATTTATTGAGAACGCTCCACCAATAAGGAGAGACTTTGCACACTCCACCGATAAGGCGAGATTTATTGAGAACGCTCCACCAATAATGCGAGACTTTGCACACTCCACCGATAAGGCGAGAATTATTGAGAACGCTCCACAAATAAGGCGAGACTTTATAGTGATGCTCCGAACATGGGAGACTTTATAGTGATGCTCCGATCATGGGAGACTTTAGGTCAAGGTCATAACACGTACGGTTCAATAAGTTCAAACAAGTCATAAGTTTGTATTTAGGTTCAAGAGTTCCGTTCAAAAGTTTGTAATTAAGTTCAAAGATTCAAGTCGAGTTCAAAAGTTCAAAACAGTCAAAGAGCTCGAATAATATCAAAAGGTTCAAGATAGTCGAAGCGTTCAAAATCACGTCAAACAAGTTTAAAATATATAAAAAGGGTCCTTGTACAAGTTAAAAGAGTCTAACTATATGTCAAAAGGTTCATATCCAGTCCAAAGTGTTCACTTATATGTTAAAGGGTCCAATTCAATTTAAAAGAGCTCAAATATACATGTCGAAGGGTTCAAAATCAAGGACAGTGATTCAATTAATAGCGTTCATAACATAGTGATCAATTTAGTTCGGGCATAATCTACTTACGCGCACATAGAGTGAAACAAAAGATATTTAAGATCATATAAGTGTAAAGTAAAAGCAAGTAGTTGAGCATGTATCTCCCCCAAAGAGTTTATAAAACATTTAAACGAGTAAAAGTGGGGCTACGAACTCACCTGATGCAATGATTATGATGACAAAAGTAGATACACTGAAATGAGGTGCGATCTCTATCCGCAACCTAATATGAATGATGTGTTCTAATGTAAGCCATGACACAATGTCGTGCATGCAAACTCATATGATATCCACACCACTTGTACATTTTTGAAATATAAAGTTTATCGTCGAAATATCTGTTTATGACATCTCGTCATATTATAAAATACTTTACAAGTATTTACGTTGGAACAACCTCCTACGATAGTCGTTTAGTAATTTATCAAGAATTTATAGCTTTTCGTCACAAAATAATATACTTTGTCAATTCATGAAAGTGACTAAATGGCCTCGAAAAGCTAGTCGTAAAATGGTGCACATCGAGTGTTAGGAAAACAAACTCAACGGTTTTGGAAAGCTTGTATCATTATCTCAAAGTTTTAGCATTTAAGTTGTTATCGTAGAGGTCTCGATCATGGAGAAAAACATAGGTAAAGTATGGTACTTGTGTCCAAAATATTGTTTAAGGGAGGTTTTCGGCAAAGTTTAAGTGACCGTATTTTATTCGTTACAACTCCGCTTGACGAGCGGTTGGACATTTTGGAAAATATGCTAGGCGAACTTACTTTACTAGAAGACATCGTTTTATAAAAAGTACTCCATCAATGTTAAAAACGACCCTCAATATGGTCATTCGCGGCCGATATCTTTGGCTATTAGAAAATATATTAATTATGCTTATATAAAATAGTTACGGCAACTTTGTTAAATCGCGTGTAATTTAATCGTTACAAGTCCGTTTTCTATGTTTTATGTGTCCTTAGCTTCGTGTTAAAGTATACTAATATATATTTGATAAGTCGACACGTTTTATAACGCTTAAGACTCATTTTTGACTCGTAAAGAGTTGAGAATACATGCTGAATTTTCTGAAACAAATAGTTTTCGTCGTTAAACTTAAAAATAGCATATCTTCTTCGTTATAACTCCGTTTTAACCCGTTCAAGCGGCCACGTTTTCGTTTTAAAGTATTTTCTCTAAATATCTAGCGCAAAAATTTTTACTCACTGTCGAGATTTCCAGAATTAACAAATATGATCAGACCCTTAAATATAGTCGTCGAAATGAGTTTTTCTCGCGTAAAACTTATTCTAACCACTTCAAACCAACGCCAAAGCTATTCTAAACCTACCATACACCTTCTTAGGGTGTCATGGGTTCCTAGACATCATCAAAAGTGATATGTTTCAAGGGATAATTATAGGATGATATATATACATTTATAGTACTTAAAAACAATTAAAGTGGTATAGATAACCATATAACTTGCATGTTTTTCTCAAGCATGATAAAATGACCATAATATGAATATGAAAGATGAAAATGATCATGAAATGATTACTAGTTACTTGATGAGGTTTAAATGAACAAGGGTTTATCCTAAATACCCTAGGTTTTTATTCCAAAACCTTACTTAAGAGTATGCCTAAGTTGTGAAATTACTTGTCTTGAAAAAAAATGATCTCCTTGCTTGTTATCTTCCCTTGGCCGGTTCAAAGGAAGAAGGAAATGGGAGAGTAGATTTTATTTTACACTTTGATATTATCTTGAGTATGTGTAGTAGTTTGTATAAAATAATGTGGTATAATGTAGATTAAGATATTTGTACTCAATATTGTGAGTCATCCCCTTGTGGTCGACAAGCCTAAGAAAATAAAAGGCTTGATGCATTTAGTAATAATTAAGTGTATTAATGTAAAGTAAATGTGTAGTTAATTTAAGGATAATTGGTAACTTGTGTATTTATTTAAGCATTTAAGGTAGCGTTAGCTAAAAATAAATTTTAACGGAGCAAAATAAAATATATTGAAGTCATAAAAATTATAAAAATACATTCCTTACAAAAATTGAGTGAAATAATAATTATCGTGTTAAATTTACGAAAACCGTCGTAAATATTTATATATAACAATTTATATACAAAATAAATTAAAAACATCAGGTAAACTAATAATATTATTTTTATAATCTTAATATGAGTATAAAAATATATTAGAATAATTTTTGGAAGTGTCGGATCAAATGTTCAAAATAAATGATTACGCAATAGCGTTTATTTAATAAGAAATATATACGTTAATGAAATATAAATTTGAAAAATGACCGGAAATTGAGAATTGTGACATTCTTCCCCGGTTAGAGGAATCACGTCCTCGTGATTCGATTAATGATACTATGGTCCGAACCTCGACAAGGGTTCTAAAAGTTCATGCTCGTGTATAGTCTAAATGATCATGTCAATGTTCATGCGTATGGGTTCCTCGTTCAACTAAATACGTTCTCGTGCTATCGTGAGCATTTCCCATCCTAAATACATGCTCTCTTATGATTAGGCTTGATGAGGCAGGCTTTCCCATTCTCGAGCGAAACCCTCAAAAGATTTTTAGGTAACCGATTTTTAATTAATCTCACAACTCATCAAACAAGAATTGTCATGAGATTAGGCTAAATCGGTTTGAGCAACAACTTGTTTCTAGCTTGATCTTTGCAACTCATCAAACAAGAACTGTCGCTCGGATCAAACTGGAAACAAGTGGTTTGAAGAAAATCTTTTGAAAATTTGGCTCAATTACGGAATTGCTTACACATATGAGACTACTACTCCTTTCATTGCATGATTCTTCCTGAATTAGACATAGGTGATCAGGCTATGTATAATTTAGGTGTAACTATGCAATGCTTGGACTAATCGTCTCATATGATGTTTGGTGTTGATTCATAAGTCCGCATGTATAATGATATGATGAGATGCTATGATGATGTAGTTATAGTCTAGGGTCAATGATGCAGCCTAGTTCTCTATAACCGATACTCTGATACCAATCTGTCACACCCCCAAATTACCTGTTTTGCAGCGGAATGGAATTCCTGGGGGATGACTGTCATAGCATCAAAGTTACAGTTACATCGAATGACCTAAAGTGTCGTTTTGAAAATATCGTTTGATTAAGTAAAATAATCAGAGTTTACAAAACATAGGTCGCAAAATATTTCAAATATAACAAAATAAGTTTGTTACAATCAAACGATAGTTAAGTGCATAAAATATATGTGAGACGCGTCGTCATCGCGACTCTATGATAAGTCCACATGCATGCCATGAAGTGAATGCCTTAGATACCTGAGATAAAACATGCTAAAAGTGTCAACACAAAGGTTGAGTGAGTTCATAGAGTTTGGTTAACAAGTAAAGCTTTTAAAGAATGTTCATGCAGCAAAGGAAAAGTTTTTGGTCATATAGAATAGTCCACAAAAGCAAAGGCATTGTAAATCCACTCAGTTCCAAGTTCCGCCCATACAAAACTTGCAACCTGTGTATTTACAACCTACTGCCAAAGTATGTCTAGTTTATGTTCATGCACACGTTGTCAAATGAGTTCACAAAGCAAAGGCATTGTAAATCCACTCAGTTCCAAGTTCCGCCGATACAAAACTTGCAACCTGTGTGTACACAACCCACTGCCAAAACTAGTATGTCTAATAGTCAAGTATACGTTGTCATAATAGTTCATAGTATAGCACCACGTATATAATAATTCAGGGATGCTCCGAACATGGGAGACTTTGCACTGCTCCAACAAGGGAGACTCCTTAGTCACTCGACCACCTATGCGAGAATTATTGAGAACGCTCCACCAATAAGGCGAGACTTTGCACACTCCACCGATAAGGCAAGAATTATTGAGAACGCTCCACCAATAAGGCGAGACTTTGCACACTCCACCGATAAGGCGAGATTTATTGAGAACGCTCCACCAATAAGGAGAGACTTTGCACACTCCACCGATAAGGCGAGATTTATTGAGAACGCTCCACCAATAATGCGAGACTTTGCACACTCCACCGATAAGGCGAGAATTATTGAGAACGCTCCACCAATAAGGCGAGACTTTATAGTGATGCTCCGAACATAGGAGACTTTATAGTCATGCTCCGATCATGGGAGACTTTAGGTCAAGGTCATAACACGTACGGTTCAATAAGTTCAAACAAGTCATAAGTTTGTATTTAGGTTCAAGAGTTCCGTTCAAAAGTTTGTAATTAAGTTCAAAGATTTAAGTCGAGTTCAAAAGTTCAAAACAGTCAAAGAGCTCGAATAATATCAAAAGGTTCAAGATAGTCGAAGCGTTCAAAATCACGTCAAACAAGTTTAAAATATATAAAAAGGGTCCTTGTACAAGTTAAAAGAGTTTAACTATATGTCAAAAGGTTCATATCCAGTCCAAAGTGTTCACTTATATGTTAAAGGGTCCAATTCAATTTAAAAGAGCTCAAATATACATGTCGAAGGGTTCAAAATCAAGGACAGTGATTCAATTAATAGCGTTCATAACATAGTGATCAATTTAGTTCGGGCATAATCTACTAACGCGCACATAGAGGGAAACAAAAGATATTTAAGATCATATAAGTGTAAAGTAAAAGCAACTAGTTGAGCATGTATCTCCCCCAAAGAGTTTATAAAACAATTAAACGAGTAAAAGTGGGGCTACGAACTCACCTGATGCAATGATTATGATGACAAAAGTAGATACACTGAAATGAGGTGCGATCTCTATCCGCAACCTAATATGAATGATGTGTTCTAATGTAAGCCATGACACAATGTCGTGCATGCAAACTCATATGATATCCATACCACTTGTACATTTTTGAAATATAAAGTTTATCGTCGAAATATCTGTTTATGACATCTCGTCATATTATAAAATACTTTACAAGTATTTACGTTGGAACAACCTCCTACGATAGTCGTTTAGCAATTTATCAAGAATTTATAGCTTTTCGTCACAAAATAATATACTTTGTCAATTCATGAAAGTGACTAAATGGCCTCGAAAAGCTAGTCGTAAAATGGTGCACATCGAGTGTTAGGAAAACAAACTCAACGGTTTTGGAAAGCTTGTATCATTATCTCAAAGTTTTAGCATTTAAGTTGTTATCGTAGAGGTCTCGATCATGGAGAAAAACATAGGTAAATTATGGTACTTGTGTCCAAAATATTGTTTAAGGGAGGTTTTCGGCAAAGTTTAGGTGACCGTATTTTATTCGTTACAACTCCGCTTGACGAGCGGTTGGACATTTTGGAAAATATGCTAGGAGAACTTACTTTACTAGAAGACATCATTTTATAAAAAGTACTCCATCAATGTTAAAAACGACCCTCAACATGGTCATTCGCGGCCGATATCTTTGGCTATTAGAAAATATATTAATTATGCTTATATAAAATAGTTACGGCAACTTTGTTAAATCGCGTGTAATTTAATCGTTACAAGTCCGTTTTCTATGTTTTATATGTCCTTAGCTTCGTGTTAGAGTATACTAATATATATTTGATAAGTCGACACATTTTATAACGCTTAAGACTCATTTTTGACTCGTAAAAAGTTGAGAATACATGCTGAATTTTCTGAAACAAATAGTTTTCGTCGTTAAACTTAAAAATAGCATATCTTCTTCGTTATAACTCCGTTTTAACCCGTTCAAGCGGCCACGTTTTCGTTTTAAAGTATATTCTCTAAATATCTAGCCCAAAATTTTTTACTCACTGTCGAGATTTCCAGAATTAACAAATATGATCAGACCCTTAAATATAGTCGTCGAAATGAGTTTTTCTCGCGTAAAACTTATTCTAACCACTTCAAACCAACGGCAAAGCTATTCTAAACCTACCATACACCTTCTTAGGGTGTCATGGGTTCCTAGACATCATCAAAAGTGATATGTTTCAAGGGATAATTATAGGATAATATATATACATTTATAGTACTTAAAAACAATTAAAGTGGTATAGATAACCATATAACTTGCATGTTTTTCTCAAGCATGATAAAATGACCATAATATGAATATGAAAGATGAAAATGATCATGAAATGCTTACTAGTTACTTGATGAGGTTTAAATGAACAAGGGATTATCCTAAATACCCTAGGTTTTTATTCCAAAACCTTACTTATGAGTATGCCTAAGTTGTGAAATTACTTGTCTTGAAAAAAAATGATCTCCTTGCTTGTTATCTTCCCTTGGCCGGTTCAAAGGAAGAAGGAAATGAGAGAGTAGATTTTATTTTACACTTTGATATTATCTTGAGTATGTGTAGTAGTTTGTATAAAATAATGTGGTATAATGTAGATTAAGATATTTGTACTCAATATTGTGTGAGTCATCCCCTTGTGGTCGATAAGCCTAAGAAAAAAAAAGGCTTGATGCATTTAGTAATAATTAAGTGTATTAATGTAAAGTAAATGTGTAGTTAATTTAAGGATAATTGGTAACTTGTGTATTTATTTAAGCATTTAAGGTAGCTTTAGCTAAAAATAAATTTTAACGGAGCAAAATAAAATATATTGAAGTCATAAAAATTATAAAAATACATTCCTTACAAAACTTGAGTGAAATAATAATTATCGTGTTAAATTTACGAAAACCGTCGTAAATATTTTTATATAACAATTTATATACAAAATAAATTGAAAACATCGGGTAAACTAATAATATTATTTTTATAATCTTAATATGAGTATAAAAATATATTAGGATAATTTTTGGAAGTGTCGGATCAAATGTTCAAAATAAATGATTACGCAATAGCGTTTATTTAATAAGAAATATATACGTTAATGAAATATAAATTTGAAAAATGACCGGAAATTGAGAATTGTGACATCTACAAACTGAATAAAGCTCTGTATGGTCTCAACAAGCTCCTCGGGCGTGGTACGATAAGTTATCATCCCTCCTCATTGCCAATAAATTCACCAAAGGGTCGGTCGATCCCACCCTTTTCATACAATATCACGGGGCTCACATCTTAATCGTTCAAATCTATGTGGATGACATCATTTTTGGGTCAACACATTTAAAATACTCAAATGCTTTTGCAAAATTAATGACAAAACATTTTGAAATGTCAATGATGGGTGAACTCACATTCTTTCTAGGAATGCAAGTTCATCAATCACCTTGTGGTATTTTCTTGAGTCAGTCCAAATATGCCCTTGAATTGTTAAATAAATTTGGAATGCAAAACTGTGACACTTATGCCACACCAATGGCTCATACCAAGAAGCTAGATGCTGATTTACATGGGAAATTGGTGGACCCTACCAAGTACCGTAGTATTATTGGGTCTCTCATGTATCAAACAGCTAGCAGGCCTGATATTGTTTTTGCCGTATATCTTTGCTCCCGTTATTAGTCGAGACCAACTGAAACCCACCTCTCTGATGCTAAAAGAATCCTCCGATACATAAAGGGAACCATTAACTTGGGGATCTGGTATCCGAAGGATTATGGTTTTGAACTAATAGCTTTTTCAGACGTTGATCACGCAGGCTACTTAGACTCTCGAAAAAGTACTTCAGGAGCACTACAATTTCTTGGTGAAAAACTGGTGTCGTGGCAATCGAAGAAGCAGGATTGTACATCGCTGTCCTCAACAGAAGCAGAATATGTAGCCATGTCGGCATGTTGTGCTCAAGTCATTTGGATGAGAACACAACTCAAAGACTATGGTTACGTATTTGACAGAATCCCGATGTACTGCGACAATCGGAGTGCTATTGCGATATCGTGCAACTCTGTTCAACACTCAAAATCAAAGCACATCGATCTTCGATATCATTTCATCAAGGACCACGTGGAACAGGGTACAGTTGAATTATACTTTGTGGGTACAGAATACCAATTGACAGATCTTCTTACAAAAGCCTTAGCTCCTGCTAGGTTTAATGAGTTGGTCCACCGGATTGGTATGCGGTGTTTGACTCAAGAGGAACTGGATGAACTCTTAAAACAGTCTTAAAAACAAGTCAAACACCAAAATCTTTTGTAAATATTTTTCGTAAATAAAATACAAAAATATAAAACCTGATAAAACAACAAAAATATTCTTCTATCTATATTTCTTTTAACATGGCAAGTACAATTCTTCCGTCAACACTCAAATCTTTCAAAATTAATTTTTCGATCAAGTGTTGAGGGGGAGAAAATAAATACTTAACTGTTTCAAAATAACCGTGTACTTGCATGTTACCTATTCCCGGTTGTTTCTTTAAATAATGGTGGTCACATTTCTGGTTTACTGACACTCCTCGGACTAAAATTTATAAACTTTCATTATTTCTTATGTCGAGGGGGAGTGTCGTCAAAGTTATTTCTAAAAAAAAAAAAAAAAAAAAAAAAAAAAAATCTCCGTTTGGTAACCAAAATGGAAGTTAAAGGCATTGGATGTAATTGATAGAGGTGGAGGGACTGAAAGTGTCAAAAGTTTTAAGTATTTTCTAATAAAACACTCCACCTAACATTAACTCTTCACATTTAATTCTCACCAAACATATCCTACGCCTAAGAATCATTCGTCTAATCCGTGTTTTTTATCAACAAACTGTAAGTGGTTTTATGTTTCTAACATGATTACAAACATTGGTTTTGAATCTCAAACAAATCCAACGGTTAGATTTACGTATATGGTTGATTTTGTGTTCTACGCTTATGCGTATGAACACATAATCAAGTTTGTGTGTTTGTGGTTAAAATGATAGTGTCAAAACGTTTTCCTAACATCAATGATATCATTTTTATCCTCAAAACTTACCCAGAAACACGAATTGATTGATTCTGGAAAACTAGGGTTTATGCGTGAATTGGGCGTTTTCATATGTGAACGTTTTTGGTGATAAAGATTGTTGTATGACGTTGTATTAAAGTTGAATTGATCATATCTAGGCTCAGATATTACCCAGAAACACTAATGATTCATAAATTGGAAATTAGGGTTTATGTTCGTAAGAATTAGGTATTTTTGATTCTCTTTAAGATTGATGTTAAAACTTGGATAGAATATCTCAATAGGCTTCTATAACATCCCATAAACAATTTGGTGCAATCCCTATAGCTAGATATCTTACGCGTAATTCTTGAACTTTAGGGTTTAGGTCTACGCATAAGTGTTTTTACACGTAACTGTTTAATGTGCTTATCATGCTGTGTTCTAAAAATAAGTGAATGTGGATGTTAATATTGATGTTATGATGAATTTATTTCAGGTTTGTTACAAGTGAAAATTCAGAATCAAGGTTATTAGCAATCTACGCATAAGGATCACCTTACGCGTAGAAGGTTATGCGTAAGAGTAATCTTACGCGTAACTGTTACGCGTAAGGTTCTACATATGGGACTACGCGTATCCTGTGAAGGATATGCGTAAACAGTGACCTCTACGCATAAGGTCTACTCTTACGAGTAAGCCTTACGCGTAAGGTTTTACATGCGCTTACGCGTAAGCTCTACGCATAAGGTCCCCTTTTCCTACGCGTAATATTTCTCACGCGTAAGTCAGGGTCCTACGCATAAGCTTGCGTTTTACGCGTATACCTATCCTGTTTACGCATAAGCTGCCATTTCTACGCCTAAGCCTTGTTTTAACCTTAATTATGAATTGTTACGCATGCATACTTGTAAATAAATAAATCATAACGCCTCGAAACCAATAATGTCACTAATAGGCTTGAATGTTTAACAAGTTGTGAATAATAAGTGAAAACATGGACTTTAAAACTTAAAGTTAATCAACTCACGTAACTTATCACGACGTCATTGGACTGTTAGACAAACAAGTGACATTGGACTCGTAACAATCATTAACATATCACATTCAAGAATTAGACAATAAAACCATCTGTTGACTAACATAATGTCTTTCGATATGTTGGTTCTTTTGGCTAAATATATTTCAGATCACGTCATGGACGCTCAAATGCAGAATGTGGATGCACCAAATGTTCTCACCATTGCTGATATCTTCCTAAATGGCTATCCGATGAAGATTGGAAAGAACAACCTTCGTGTTGACTTTGAAACCCTCACCTGCTCAGAGTCTTCTTGCTTGATTGCTGTAGATATTCTGAAGAATCATCCTTATCAGAACATGCTCTCCAACTCTGCTACTGTTCCAGAGATCTACATTCATCAGTTCTGGGATACAATGCAAAAGATCAAAGGACAGAATGCTGTGACAGTGACTCTCAACCACAAACAAGTCACCATCACACCTGCAGACTTAAGGACTGTTCTCCTCATTCCCGACATCGAGCCTACTGATTACATTGCTGCACCAACTGAAGAGATTGTTCTACAATTCATGATCGACATTGGTTATGACGAAGCTACAGGAGTAATCTCTAAGCATTCATACCTGGATCTCAAGAATATTCCTCAACCCTGGAGAACTCTCAACATCATCATTACCAAATTTGTTTCAGGTCGTGACAGTGGCTATGAGCATCCCAAGCTCGTGGAACTGCAGATCTTTTGGGCTTTGATCAACATGAAACACATCAAAATTGAAGCTCTGATATGGGACGACATGATGCCATTCCTCAAAAAGCTTGGCTCAAAGATTCCTTATATCAGATATACAAAACTGTTGATCCAAAGAGCACTTGGGCTTAATCCTGATATCCCAAGAGACTCAATGACCCCAACACTCACGACATGTTTACTACACCTACTCTAACTGTCAGATTCAAGGAATCAACAACAAAGAAACAGGGTGCTGTATTGCCGGATCACCTTCTGTCTGATGAAATCAAAAAGCTCTACACATACAAAAGGTATCTGGTAGCAGTTGAAGAAAGCAAAGATGGTTTTCTCGATGACAAATCTTCTGGCACACCTACAAGAAAAACCAGAAGAGGAAGTGCAGGAAGTGCTGCAAGCACTGAGAGTAAAAGGAAGTTTCCTAAGAGGAAACCTCCACACAAAAGGAAAGTTCCATCTAAGGAAGCTGTTCCTATTCCCATTCCCAAGTCTGAACCGCAAAGAAAGTTAGTGGATGAAAGCTCTGATGAAACCGAATCAGACGATGAGGTTTTCTACTCTGAAACTGCAACTGATGTTACTCCATCAGTAGCTAAACCTCCCAGTCCACCAGCTGACAAAGGAAAAGGAAAAACCCCAGTGATTGAGCATGATAAGGAGAGCTCTGAAGAAGAACCAATTGATGAGCAAAAAGACTATGAAAGGAAGTTGAAGGAACTCAGATATAAACATCTTGCCGAAGCATTCGTAAAAGATCAAACTCGTGGCCCTGGAGGTTCAAGCGGTGGTACTCAAGCCACACCAGTTCTTGATGCGGTTAATCAACCCGATAAGGGAACTGGTACTACCATCACCCACGAACAACAACAATGGCAGATTGAGGATTCCATCAACTTTGATATTGAGGAACCAGAAACTGAGAAAACTCCTGTTGATGATACTAAGGCTGATGATAAGGCTAAGTCTGGAAATGAAGAAGAAACCGCTTATGATCACTTTCTTCTAAACAGTCCCGCACGTTCTAAGGAGGAAACTTCTGAACCACCAAAGGACCCCGAGTCTCCTCACGTCTCATCATCATCAGACTCGTCTTCTCATTCTTCACCACCACCATCCAAAAGATTAACCAGATCCACAACCAAATCAGTGAAGAAGCCAACTGACTCTTGGATCTCTCATGCTAAGACTCGAATCATTAAAGCTGTCAAGCAGGTCAGAAAGAAAGACATGCTTTACAAAAAGCTGAATTTTCTCACTGAACAGGTTCAGTATCTTCATGACGAGAATGACAAGATGCCAGTTGAAAGGGAATACGTCCAGAAGCTCATGAAAGATGATCTTCAAGGGAAAATGAACGAAATGATCAAAGGTTACACTCAAAAGTACCTTCTTGACATCGTTCCTGGAGTTACAAAGCAGGTGTTTACCAAACAACTCTATCCAAATCTATTGCATTTGGCCAAGCAAACTATGAGATCAACACCTATGCATGTGAACATCAATCCAGTTGATCCCATAATATTCTCAGATGCTGAATTGGTTTCCAGGCTCGTAGCTCAAATGTCTAAATGATCTGCAACATTTGCCTCTTACAAAGGTAAATTGTTTGAAGCATTGTTGGAATACCAACTTAAATCAGCATGCAGAGAAGAAGCTGAGTGGCCTAAGCGTCCAAGAGACGATGAAGATAAAGATAAAGATAAAGAGCCTAAACGCTCGAAGAAAACTAGTGAATCATCCTCCATGCAACCTCCACCCCAAAGGACTCCAGTTCAAAAAAGATCTCCTCTTCGCTCTTCTACTGACAAACCTCAGGATTCTGAGTTACCACCCCAAACTCAGAAAATCGGTGATCACTTTGAGTATACGGGTGGTGACGATGAGGAATTACATGAGCCCCAACAACAACCCACCTCTCCCGAAAAAGTTAAGAAACCAGAATCCTCATCTAGGCCTAAGAAAAAGAAGAAGAAGGCGCCCAAGGCTGACGTCGTATCATGGCTAGACGAGGATGACACTGATGAATACAACTGGTTTTCTACTCTTGTTAACTCTACTCCCTATCCATCTGAAGGTCAAGATCTGGTAAACGGTAGTACATTGGAGCATGAAAAGTTACTGCAAGAAAAATTCCGAGTGAAGAAGATGACGAAATCAGAGTTGAAACGAATCAAGAATGAAGCCTTTCAACTGCTAAAAGACAGCTCGGAAAGTGCCATCGAGGTTTAATACCATCTTGAAAACATAGCATGAGCCATGTCCAACAGCATTGATTGGCTCAACCCTGAAGCAAACATCGACTTCTCCAGGAAACACAATGCTCCTTACTACACCGACTGGTCTAAACCTCTACCAACGATTGGCCAACCAGATCAGCCTAAGATTCCATTTCGCTACTTCTTCAACAACGACTTGGAATTTCTTCTACACGGCAGTGATGGTTCAAGGAAATACACTACATCACTGACACTTTCGTTCTCGGCAGCCATATACTCTAACTACATAGCCATCGAGGAAAAGGCTACCCACATGTTTTCCAACAATGTGGAATTGTATGACCGTGATGCAATGTATGGGATTCACCAGTGCCCGGAACGCCGAAGAATCTACTACAGAAGCTGCCAGGTTCAGAAGTCTCAACATGAAGTGTTCAATACTAAAGGAATCGTTGTTGTTATGCATGTAGCTCTTTCGTCTAAATGGGACTACACTTTCCTCAAGAAAATTGTGGTCAAAAGACAAGACGAAAAAGACTATGAATTCTGTGAAGCGGACTTTCAGAACTTGTCTCTCAACGACATTGAAGATCTGTATCTTGCCAAAGTACAGGGACGCATGAGACAATTCTCGACTGAAATTCAACGTGAATACATCAAGTCCTTGCTCATATTCATTAGAAGCATAGTGATACAGGAACGTGTAGAAGATCTACAACTTGCTGTTGATTCGTATCAGACCCGTGTCAACTTCACCAGACCTCAGCTAGAACTTCCTGACATCAACCAGCTTCCACAATACACCCTCGTCAGCAAACCATTCGGAGTAATTTACCGTAGTGAGCTACAACGAAACTGCTTGATGGCGTGTAGAGATCTTCACAAGTTTGGGGATCATACATTGAAGAAGGTTAGGGATGGCTTGGCTTATAGGTTGAAGGATATACATGAAGACATTGGGACACCAAAGCGATGGAACTCTCAGGACAGACGGGATGTGAAGAGGATCATCACCATGATTGATGAGAGGTTGTACAGAAGGGACCGGTTCAGAACACTAGAGAGCTTTGTAGGTGGTCGTCCCAGGATTACTCTCACCGGCTATCAACGCCCTGTTCGCATTCCTGGTGATATTAATGGACTACCTGGTACCCCTTAAACTGCTTTTATTTCATATTAATTTGGATGTGTGATTTATATTGACTATGGTTTGTGTACACATAACAGTGTACAACCCGTTCTTGTAATGAAAGGACCCTGTGGTACGCTTCAGTGCCACAATCCTATAAAAGGAGCGAAAGCTTCTTACTTGTGAGTAAAACTTATTAAACCTTTCACTTTTCAAGGTTTTGCTCAAAAGAACAAGTACTTCCCCTTATGTTTTCAAAACCTCAAAAGTTAGTATTACTTGTTGAGGGGGAGTATTTGCTAAAATCTTGGTTCAAATAACTTGTTCTTCATGATAATCTTCCCACAAAACTAGAAATGGTCATATTTATTATCAAAACGTTATCAAAAATAACATTAATATGCCATTTTTTAGGGGGAGAAAATTATTGTGATAAGAAATATGTTGATTTGCTACTTGAATCGTCATGTGAAAAGACTTAACCCATGAATTGACGGGATCTGAACAGTCTTACATTGAAAAGATTTGTCTTCCAAGACTTATCCAAGTAAATTGTACCTATTCGAGAAGCTCTTGATAGACATGAACTGTGACGGGTTTGACAACCTTTCCGGGTTGTCCACATCTTCAAGGTAGTTATTAGAGCTAGTTGTCACCTAAAAGCCGACAATGTATCTCTTTAACTATGCAACGTAATAGTGTCTCGCAAGGAATTGTCTATCTTGAGTCGATCAATTCAAAAAGTGCGTGCTCTTTCCTCACTGTGCAGATTTCTGTCAAAACTCTTAAGCACATGTTGAGGGGGAGTATTTCTGAAAATCTAAAACTCTTGAAGTGTTCAAACATGTTTTTCATTCACAAACGCTTCGAGAGATTTTCATGAAAATGGTTTTAGGAATAACCGTCCTATGATCCGCCAGAGGCGGAGGGATCTACCCAAGGACATCACAAATAGTTAGTACTTAGAAGTCCTTAGGTATGATTATAAAAAGGAGAAATTGAGTATCGGAGAAAGAAGGAGTTGAAGAATTAAAAAGAAAAGCAAAGAAAAGGGTGAAAAGAAATAGCCCTCCAGATTATTCAACTTAGGGCAGACACCGGGTTCAATTCATATGCTACTGGTTGTCACTTGATGACACCGGTATTGAAGATTAAAAGTCGTCATGGACCCAGTGACGCATGCACTAAACCTTCTTAGCCACTCAAGTTTCTCCCAACAGAAGCTTGTTTCATTCTCACAGGGAACCCTACGTAAACTATCGGCTCTCTCTTAGAGATTGCTGGTATTGAAGAAGGAGACCCTCTCCCTAGTCTCCGATCAGGAAAACCAAAACGCACTATTGAGTCTACAGCCACGAGATTCATCAAAAGATCTCTTAGGTACACTTGACATTTCATCACTTGTCGTTCAACAATAAGAACGTCAGTGGTACATTATCGAGTCCTTCAAAGATCCTAGCAATCTGTTGAGAACATTTATGAGAGATTCACATTTGTGATCCTCAGTGATTGAATGGAAACTCCTGCCAGGGTCAACATCAAACAGCCCTGACAGCAGGTCGCTTCGGTAACTCCCTGTGGATTATACTTAGTGGTCTCAAACGGTCTACAGTCGTGAGGTGATGCTTCGGTGTACCTCAGCGACTCATCTGAACCGTAGGTGTACTTTGGTACATCGCGTTATCTCACTTGTGGGACTCCGGTTCAGGAACGGCCTTTGTGAGAATTAGAGTTGTGTTTTCACACTATGCTGTTAACACTCTCGAAGTTCAAACTTGTAAGTGCCGGAATCCGCTTATTACTAACCTTTCCTATGTTTACTTCTTATGGAAGCTCTGGAGCGGACTGATCGTGCAGATTCTCTACATGCTCATACCAACAACATCACTTATGAAAGTTCTCTCATAATCAAAGGCAACACAAAGTCAGAATGATTCTTCGTCAACAAAGAATCTACAAAGTTTAAAGACTTAAAGAACTTCATCAACTGTAATCCAACGTTAAAGAGCGTGTGAGCATGTTGGAGAAAGAGGTGGAGACACTGGAGCAGCGAAGCAGACCTGATGCAGATTACCACAACATACTATCACTTTCAAAGAACAAAGAACTAAAGAACAAAGTAAATGAAGACGTCAAAGCAGAATACTTCAAAAGAAACAATTTCTCTACACTGGGGAGATTGTTCGAATCAAGACACTTCTTCTCACAAGAAAGAAGAATGTCAGAAGACGTCAAAGCTACTATTACATCAACACCTTCAACGTTATCACTCTTTCATTCATCGTTAACACTTAGGGGGAGATTGTTGGAATCACTCCTAAACCTTAATTCAAGTTTTAGTGATTCATATGTAATAGTTAGCTTAATATGGCCTTTATGTTTGTTATTAGCTTAGGCTTATGTAGAAGGCCTATAAGCCTAGGCCCAAGTCCATAAGAGAAAGGAAGGGACTAGGAGTGTTGCCCTAGCTCCCTCTCCTATAAATACCTTGTAATACCCTCACTTGAGGGTTGGTTGTTCAATTCACTCTCTTTCACCTTGCATATGCTTAACCTTTCTTTATGTCTCTACGCATAGTGTGTTTGTGTGTTGTTCAACCGATCTCTTCTCCTCTCTACTCTTTCTATTGATGCTTGTGTTGTAAACTTAGTGACCTAACAGAAGCCGCAAGAACAATGCTAATTTATTCAAAGGTTCCAATGTTTCTATGGGCTGAAGCCATTCCCACTGCTTGCTACACCCAAAATCGTTCCCTTATTCACACCTCTCATGGAAAAATTCCATATGAACTTGTCCATAAACGAAAACCTGATCTATCTTACCTTCGTGTGTTTGGTGCTTTATGTTACCCAACTAATGACGATCAAGATTTTGGTAAACTAAAAGCTAAAGCGGACATTGGAGTATTTGTAGGTTATGCACCAAGCAGAAAAGGATACCGAATCTACAACAAGAGAACCCGAAATATCATGGAAACAATTCATGTTACGTTCGATGAGCTGACCGGTTAAATGGCTCAAGGACAATCCAGTTCTGGACTCGCTTTTCATCCTTCATCAAGTAGTCCTATCAGTTCTACCCTTGTTTCCAATCCCTCACCAGCATCTCCTTATGTACCTCCTACAGAAGATGATTTGAAGAAATTATTTGATCCAATGTTTGATGAACACTATGAGCCAAGTGCTAATGATATGTCAGTTCCATCAACAGAGGCTGCCTCTATCCCTGTCAATGAAGTTAACCCTTCAGTTTCAATGTCATTAAGTCAAGAAGCGCCTACTGCTGATCACTCTGTCTCATCAACAAATCATCAATCATCGAGTGTACACAATGGAAATGTTGCTGCTGCTACAGATGATGAAAACCCTTTTGCTCCTCCAGAAGATGAACCTTTGAGAACATATTTGCTCCTAAATCATCATCAGAACCATCGTGATCAGGAGATATAGACTCTGCTACTTCAGTTCCTCAACAACAACCACATGAACATCTTAGAAAATGGACACATGATCATCCATTGGACAACATCATTGGAAACCTCTCTCATCGAGTATCCACACGGAAACAACTTGTAACCGATGCCTTATGGTTCTTCTTCAACTCCGTACTCTCTAAGATCGAACCAAAAGACATGAAAACTGCCATGAATGAAGACAGCTGGTTCAATGCCATGCAAGAAGAAATTCATGAGTTTGATCGAATAGATGTATGGGAATTAGTACCTGCTCCAGATTGTGCAATGATCATTGCTTTAAAGTGAACCTTCAAAGTAAAACTTGATGAGCATGGTGATGTTTTAAAGAACAAGGCTCGATTTCTCCAGTTGCTCGTATCGAGGCAATCAGAATCTTCTTGGCTAATGCTGCAAGTAAGAACATGGTAGTCGTATACGTCAGCCAACCTGAAGGCTTTGTGAATCCAGAGCATCCTACTCATGTCTATCGTTTGAATAAGGCTCTTTACGGTTTGAAGCAAGCTCCAAGGGCTTGGTATGATACGCTATCAAAGTTTCTTCTATCTACTGGATTCAGCAAAGGAGCAGTTGATCCGACATTGTTCACCAGAATGTCAGGCAAACATTTAATTCACATTCAAATATATGTTGATGATATTATTTTTGCCTCGACTGGCCCCAATGAATGTGACCATTTTTCAAATGAAATGGGTTCCAAATTTCAAATGTCAATGATGGGACAAATGTCATTTTTCTTGGGATTACAAATTTCACAAAGTCCTGGAGGCATTTTTATAAATCAATCTAAATATGCAAATGAGATTTTTAAGAAATTTGGATTTAATTCTTGTGACTCGGTTGACACTCCCATGATAGAGCGTACTAAACTGGATGAGGACCACTCAGGGATCATGGTAGACCAAACGAAATATCGTAGTATGATTGGATCCCTGATGTACCTCACATCCAGTAGACCAGACATTCTGTTCGCTGTTTGCATGTGTGCTTGATATTAGGCTAAGCCTACCAAAAAGCACCTTGAAGCGGTTAAACGGGTCTTTCGGTATCTCCAAGGAACCATCAATATGGGACTTTGGTACCCGAAGGACACCGGTATGTCACTAACTGCCTATGCAGATGTTGATCATGCACGGTGTCAAGATACACGTCGAAGTACGTCTGGAGGTGCTCATTTTTTGGGTGATAAGCTTGTGAGCTGGTCTTCAAAGAAACAAATGAGTACTTCTATTTCCTATACTGAGGCTGAATACATAGCCATGTCATCCTGTTGTGCTCAAATCCTATGGATGAGATCCCAATTATCTGACTATGGCTTTGAATTCAACAAAATTCCTTTGTACTGTGATAATAAAAGTGCTATTGCTCTTTCATGCAACAACGTTCAACACTCAAGAGCAAAACACATCGACATTCGACATTATTTCATCAGGGAGCAAGTAGAAAACAGTGTGGTGGAACTCTATTTTGTGAGAACTGAATACCAATTAGCAGACATCTTCACCAAAGCTCTTCCTAGAGAACGTTTTGAGTTTATCTTCACCAATTAGCAGACATCTTCAACCAGAAACACTCAAACGTCTTCAAGAGGAAGATGAGGAGTAAAGTTCTTTCTTCATTCATCTCTTGTAAATACTTATTTCGAAAAGCTAAAT
This sequence comes from Chrysanthemum seticuspe, assembly GCA_019973895.1. Taxonomy (NCBI): domain Eukaryota; kingdom Viridiplantae; phylum Streptophyta; class Magnoliopsida; order Asterales; family Asteraceae; genus Chrysanthemum; species Chrysanthemum seticuspe. The sequence goes on along the minus strand of BPTQ01000004.1, from coordinate 117,108,015 downwards.
ACAAAACTACAAAACCTTCAAAAAGCAAATAGAAAAATATAAAATCTTGAAAATTTTCGAAAAATTTGTCCTTTTGTCATGACTTTTCTTTTTTTTTTCTTTTCAATTCGACAATATCTATGGTCTTTGTGCTGTCATTCAAAGAATTACACGGGACTTTAGATGCTGTTCGAATGATAAAAAAAAAAAAAAAAAAAAAAAAAATTAATTTTGGGAGAAAGTGAAATAAATTGTTTATTGTCATTTCAGGCAGTAACCCGTTTTTCAAAGAAAGAACAAAGCAATGTTTTTTCTTGTTTTTCAAATCTCATGCTCTGATTCTATAAACAATCACTTACTATCCAATGAAAACTAATTGCTTTGAAAAATAACTCGGACTCTATTTTTGAAAATCATCTGGACTTAACGTTTGTCAAAAATATCTATCTCTCAATCAACAACTTATGTCATTGATTGAGGGGGAGAATGATTTCAATTAAATCAAAAGGTTATTCGTTATACAATTGTTTTTCAAAAAGATAATCATGCATGTTTAATCAATGGAGTTTAAAGTCTCATAATCCGATCCTTATCAGTTAAAATGTTTTCAGAATCAAGTCACAATTCTCCTCAAAAGCTTTCAAAATCAATTTAAATCTACAGAGATCACAAATCTCAAATGATTTGAAAATTGTGATCGGGGGAGAATTTGTTATTTAAATTGGATTTAACTGATGATTCGATAAATGGTTTCACAAGTGTTTTGAAAGCTTTCCTCCCCACATGTGCCAAATGATTTCAAATTTTCCATGCACATGTTGAGGGGGAGCATCCTTTTAAAACCTCGAAGAATTGAAACATGATTGATTTGCCTCTAAGTGCAGGTTCCTTCTAATATGTGCAAAACTCTTTCAACCTCGAGGCACATATTAAGGGGGAGCAAACTTTTGAAAACCTCATCCTTCCCCAAATATGCTTTATCTACTTGATTTAATCAGGGAAGTGATGTTGATATCTTTTAGAAAATGGTAATCAAAGAAGTTAATTATTCCTCTTGCCTCCGTGTGCTAAAACGATTTCAAATACATGATGCACATGTTGAGGGGGAGCTCGTTTTCTAAAATTATCAAAAACAATTCAGGAACAAAATGCTTTGATAATATATCATAAGTATCTCGATTGATTCTCAAATGGTTTTCAATTGGTTCCAACAGCAGATGAACAATACCAAATAGACCGACCAAATTTACTTTATGTATGGTGATATAAGGATGGTTAGGTTAGGTATTCGTTCCTATGATCCGCCAGAACCGGAGGGATCTACCCAGGGACAATCCACTAGATAGTGTAGAGTCCTTAGGTATGATGAAAAAAGGAGAAAAGTGAGATATGGGAAGAGTGCGGACTGAGATAGAGCTAGAACTGGAATAAACCCAATAAGGTTCTAGTTATGAAGTCTCGGTAAGCACTGAAGAGGTTGAAGAATGAAAAAGAATTGAACGTGAAAAGGGGTGAAAAGAAATAGCCCTCCAATAATTCAACCTTAGGGCAGTAACCGGGTTCAATACATATGCTACTGGTGTTTACTAAGGTAACATCGGTATTGAAGACAAGACATCATGGACCTAGTGACGCACTGCACTACAACTTCCCAAACCACTCAAGTTCCTCTTAAAAGGGCTTGTTTCATTCTCACGGGGAACCGACACTATCTATCGACTTTCTTATAGAGTTTGCTGATATTGAAGAAGGAGACCCTCTCCCTAGTCTCCGGCATAGGAAACCAAATGTGCACGATTGAGTCTAGAGCCACGAGATCATCAAATAAATCTCATCAGGACACTGTCAATGAAGACTCTCTGTTTCACACAATGTGGAAATAGAGATTATATCTTATGAGTCCTACGCATTATCCTTGTGGTATTGCCAGTACATCTGAGTGATATGCAAACATATTCACAATGAAGATGGAAAGCCTTCTGGAGCCAACATCAAACAAGCTTCTGGTGGGTGGCATGTGAGATCTATCCAATAGATCAACCATGTGACAACTGAGTAGAAACAATGGGGCGATTCAATATTTTGAATCTATCCTGGTTCAGGTTATGGATTGACGAATACCTTTAAAAAAGCGGTCTTTGTGCTTAAAAACTCTTTTCTTTAGCACATCGACTGTGTACTAAAATTTCAAAATAAAAGGTGTTTACGATTGATAATTGATTTTCATTAAAACCTTCGCTGTATTGCAAAAACAATTTCTATTGAGCGATACACGATTGTTTTTCAAATCTCTTTTCATCAATCAGTGAATCTCAATTCGCTGGTTCACTCACTTCGTGTTGTCTTCTTTGAGACGTTCCGGTTTGAGAACAGCTAGAGCAGCTGCGAAACCCTGTCAAGGAAATTCTTCAGAATTAAACCTAATCACAGGCAGTACTTGTACTGATCAACGGGGAACCGTGGGCCGTGTACCTCAATTCAACAAAAGTGATAAAAGACACTTTCGTGCGCTTTATTGCTAACTGTTGTTTGCAGGTACGTCCGACGTTTGCAGCTGATCAGAATGAATCAGTCAATCCATAGCCGCATGCTCACTCAACACATTCATTTCTAAAGAAATCATGATGAAGTGCATCAACGACTCTGATATTTTCACTCCATGCTTCTGCTACGCTGCTGCAAATATCATGAATCAACTAAAGCTTCTGCTACTCTGATAAGAAGATATCATGATCCAGAATGTGAGCATGTCGGTCCAAATGTCACAACATCACATAATACCATCACCACAATGGAAGAGTCAGAGATTTATGTTAGCTGATGATCTCAATGCTGGCTCAAAACTCATCATCACGTGGATCAGTTTAAGACCTCCACTTGGATTAACCAAACATGCAAAAATGAAGAATCAATGACTACGAGCTTCAGAGCAAAGAACATTAACAAGAATCCAAGAAAAATCTTATTGTAATATCTGTTTGTATTCAATGTAATTTTGAGGTGAATCCAGTTATTAAAGAGTCGGTCACCTCAAGTATATGTAATCGTTAGAAAGCTCGTAGTTGTAGATTATTTAATGTTTAGTAGTATTTAGTTAAGTAACACCGTGGAGGACGGACGGGTCTTTACCCACTGTATGCCTGATCCATAGCCCGTAGGTGGCGATTTGTGTAAGACTATAAATACTCTCTACCTCCCAAGGTAGAGAGTTGGAGCTCATAATAATACTTTCATTTTCTCTAACTAAGTTCCCAAACCTCTAACTCTTTCTGTCTCTAAAACCTTGTATTAAACGCCTACTTGTGATCATCTTATGATGTGTTTGTGAAATCCAATATGTTACAGTTGCCTCTTTTCCCAACGTCCGCACTTCACAGCCTAGGAGCAATACAAGTAAGAATAGGAAGTTGCGACCTAAGAAAAGAACAATAAATAATGCTGAAGTAGAAGAACACCCTAGGACTTTGAATAAGATTCAAGTTGCACCCACTTTAGATATTGCGTCTGAAAAATGTAATGGAAAAAGTGTTGTAACGAATGCTGAACCTTTAAGTACTTTTGATGTTAAGTTTGAAGCTTCTTTTGTTATATGTCATCAAAGTATGCTTTCTGATTGTCATGACAAATGTGTTGCTAAAACTATCTTGTCTCGTTTACGAAATCCTAAGAAACGGAATACCTCCAGGCCCACTAAAGCTTCTAAGTCTGTGCTTGGTAAACCACCCTCTTTAGATTCTAAGAAATGCATTGATGTCCCTATAGCTCCATTATCACCTCCAAGGAACGTAGTACCACCTAGTGCATTTACTAAGACTAAAGCAAAGACTAGTTGGAGATGGCAGAAATGGATACATAATACACTAGGATTTAAATGGATACCTAAAATCGTTGATGTGTGTATTTCTACTATAACTGCTTCGGAACCCTCTAACTCTTTGGGTTCTAAATCTACTTCTATTCCATCTGTGTCGTCTGTGTGTAATGCAAGTGATACAGATCATCCTTTGGATTGTTGATAGCGGATGTTCCCGACACATGACAGGCAATCTTAAACTGTTATCAAACTTTGTTGCAAAGTTCATTGGCACTGTCAGATTCGGGAATGATCACTTCGCATCTATCATGGGCTACGGAGATTACATCAATGGCAACATCGAAATTAGCAGGGTTTATTATGTGGAAGGCCTCGGTCACAATCTCTTCTCAGTAGGACAATTCTGTGATGGAGATTTGGAAGTTGCTTTTCGGGAGAAAACTTGTTTCCTTCGTGATCTACAAGGAAATGATCTTATGTCTGGCACTCTCAATTCAAGTCTCTACACTATCTCCATGCAAGACATGATTGCTTCATCTCCCATTTGTCTACTTTCAAAGGCAACATCAACAAAATCTTGGCTATGGCACCGTCGTCTCTCACATTTAAACTTTCAAACCATAACCAACCTTGCTCGATACAAACTAGTTGAAGGTCTCCCGAGATTCCAATATTCTAAAGATCACCTATGCTCAGCATGTGAACAAGGGAAAAGAACTTGTGCTCACTTTCCTTCAAAGATGGAACACAGCTCTCAGCATGTGCTTCATCTTCTTCACATGGATTTGCGTGGTCCGATGCGCGTGCAAACGATTAATGACAAACGCTACATCTTAGTAATTGTAGATGATTACTCAAGATGGACTTGGGTTTATTTTCTACGAAGTAAAGATCAAGCTCCACAGATGATCATCACCTTTCTCACAAAAATTCAAGTTCAGCTCCGGAACACCGTCAGACAAATTCGAATAGACAAAGGAACTGAATTTTTGAATCAAACTCTTCGTGCATTTTATGAGAAAGTGGGAACTGAGCATCAAACATCTTCACGTACACCAGAACAAAACGGAGTAGTTGAAAGATGAAACCGCGCGTTAGTGGAAGCTGCAAGAACGATGTTAATTAATGCTAAACTTCCGGATTACTTATGGGCGGAAGACGTGTCAACTGCATGCTACACTCAGAATCGCTCGATACCTTATGAGCTTATCCACAACCATAAACCGAACCTCAAACACTTTCATGTATTTGGATCCTTTTGTTATCCGAATAATGATCGTGATGACTTTGGTAAGCTTAAAGCCAAAGCTGACATTGGAGTCTTTATAGGATATTGTGAAAATTCTAAGGGTTTCCGGATCTGGAATCGTCGTACAAAGCAGGTTATGGAAACGATTCATGCAAATTTCGATGAGCTTACTGATATGGCTTCTAAGCATAACAACTTGGAACCCGGTCATAAACGTTTAAACTTCCCTCAAACCCCATCATCAGCTAAACCAAGTCCCCCAGCTTACTCGTCAACAAATGGGAAAGCTCTTTGCTCCTCTGTTCAATGATGATATTGATGAATGTGCTCCAGGTGTATCCAATGTTTCCGCTGCTCAACCTGATCATATTCCAATATCTGATACACCTGCTACAACAACCACTGTAGAAGAAGCACCACCAGTTGACTCTACAACAACAGTTGAACAAACTGCCTCCAACGACGCTGAACTAGCTGATGGTGTTCTGAACAACGAAGTACCCCTACCTACAGATTTTGATCCAAATGCGTTCTTTAACCCGTTTGCTAATGAAACTGTTGCACCTGATGTTGCAGAATCATCTACAAGCCATTTGAATCCTCTAAATCTGCACAATGTATACCAACATCAACCCTCTACACATCGTTGGACAAAAGACCATCCTCTTGAGAATATTCTTGGTAACCCGAATCAACTAGTCGTAACCAGAAAACGTCTTCACACAGATGGTGAACATTGCATTTATGCACTCACTGTCTGCCACACTGAACCTAAAAACATTAAAGATGCAATGACAAAACATAACTAGATTGAATCCATGCAAGAAGAACTCAATCAATTCAAACGTCTTGAAGTATGGGAACTGGTTGAATGACCAACAGGTGTCTACGTCATTGGTCTCAAACGGATTTGGAAACACAAATTGGATACTGAAGGGAACGTAATCAGAAACAAGTCACGTCTGGTGGCTAAGGGTTATAGACAGGAAGAGGGTATTGACTTTGAAGAATCATTCGCTCTGGTTGCTCGTCTTGAGGCTGTCAGAATATTTCTGGCGTTCGCGGCTCATATGAATATAACGGTCTTTTAGATGGACGTCAAAACTGCTTTTCTGAATGGTCAACTGAAAGAAACAGTCTATGTCAGCCAGCCAGAAGGATTCGTTGATCCAGAGTTCCCGAATCACGTTTACAAACTGAACAAAGCTCTCTACGGTCTCAAACAAGCTCCTCGGGCATGGTACGATAAGTTATCATCCTTCCTCATTGCCAATAATTTCACCAAAGGTTCGGTCGATCCTACACTTTTCATACAATATCACGGGGCTCACATCTTAATCGTTCAAATCTATGTGGATGACATCATTTTTGGGTAAGCACATTTAAAATACTCAAATGCTTTTGCAAAACTAATGACAAAACATTTTGAAATGTCAATGATGGGTGAACTCACATTATTTCTCGGAATGCAAGTTCATCAATCACCCCGTGGTATTTTCTTAAGTCAGTCCAAATATGCCCTTGAACTTCTTAACAAATTTGGAATGCAAAACTGTGACACCTATGCCACACCAATGGCTCATACCAAGAAACTAGACACTGATTTACATGGGAAATTGGTGGACCCTACCAAATACCGTAGTATCATTGGGTCTCTCATGTATCTAACAGCTAGCAGGCCTGATATTGTTTTTGCGGTATATCTTTGCTCCCGTTATCAGTCAAGACCAACTGAAACCCACATCTCAGAGGCTAAAAGAATCCTCTGATACATCAAGGGAACCATTAACTTGGGGATCTGTTATCCGAAGGATTCTGGTTTTGAAATAATAGTTTTTTCAGACGCTGATCACGCAGGATGCTTAGATTCACGGAAAAGTACTTCAGGAGCATTACAATTTCTTGGTGATAAACTAGTGTCATGGCAATCGAAGAAGCAGGATTGTACATCGCTGTCCTCAACCGAAGCAGAATATGTAGCCATGTCGGCGTGTTGTGCTCAAGTCATTTGGATGAGAACACAACTCAAAGACTATGGTTACGTATTTGACAGAATCCCGATGTACTTCGACAATCGAAGTGCTATTGCGATCTCGTGCAACTCCGTTCAACACTCAAAATCAAATCAGATCGATCTTCGATATCATTTCATCAAGGAGCACGTGGAAAAGGGTACTGTTGAATTATACTTTGTGGGTACTGAATACCAACTGGCAGATCTCCTCACCAAAGCCTTAGCTCCTGCTAGGTTTAATGAGTTGGTCCACCGGATTGGTATGCGGTGTTTGACTCCCGAGGAACTGGATGAACTTTTAAAACATTCTTAAAAACAGTCAAACACCAAAACTTCTTTTGTAAATATTTTCAAAAACAAAATACAAAATTATAAAATCTGATAAAACAACAAAAATATTCTTCTATCTTTATTTCTTTTAACATGGCAAGTATAAATCTTCCATCAACACTTTACTATTTCAAAATTCAGTATTTTTTCTCTGACAAGTGTTGAGGGGGAGAACGTAAATATTTTCAGTCTCATAAAACCTTGTACTTGCATGTTACCTTATCCCAATTGTTTCTTTGATTATGATGGTAACATTTTTGGTTTACTAACACTCCTCGGACTCAAATTTATAAAATTTCATTATTTCTTAAGTCAAGGGGGAGTGTCGTCAAGTTTCTTTCCAAATATCCTTTGTTTGGTAACCAAAATGGAAGTTATGGGCATTGGGTGTAAATGGTAAAGGTGAAGGGACTGAAAGTGTCAAATACTCAAAGTATTTTTTAATAAAACTTTTCTAAAAAGCATTAACTTCACATCATTTATTACTCAACTAACATAATCCTACGCATAGAAATCCATCTACAAATCCGTGTTTCTGATCATCGTATTGTAAGTGTTTTTATGGTTTTAACATGATTATAAACATAGGTTTTGAATCGTTTTGAAAACCAACGGTTAGATTTTAACCTAGGGATGATTTTGTGTTCTACGCATAAACGCATGAACACCTAATCAAGTTTGAATGTTTGTGATTAAAATGGTAGTGTCAAAACGTTTGTATAATCTCAATGATACCATTTTTATCATTAATACTCACCTAGAAACACGAATTGATTGATATTGAATATTAGGGTTTATGCGTAATTTTTGGGTGTTTTCAAATATGAATGTTTCTGGTTAAAAAGACAGTTATTTGATGTTTCTTACATGTTGAATTAACCAAATCCAGGCTTAGAAATTACCCAGAAACACTAATTGCGATAAAATTGAATATTAGGGTTTATGTTCATAGGATTTGGGTATTTTTTATCCACCTAGGTTTTGATGTTAAAACTTGCATAAAAGAACTCACTAGCCTTCTTAGACATCCCATAAAAAGTTTGGTGTAATTCCTATGGCTAAAACTCTTACACGTAGAAATTGATCATTTGGGTTTAAAGTCTACGCGTAACCCAGTTTCTACGCATAACTACTCAAAAGTGTATTCATGATTAGATTTGAAAAGGAATGTATGTAGATGTTAATATTAGTGTTATGATGAATTTATTTCAGGTTTGTACGCGTGAATAACTGAGAATCAAGGTTACTTGAACATCTACGCATAAGGATCACCTTACACGTAGAATGTTATGCGTAAGAGAAATCTTACACGTAACCTTTACGTGTAAGGTTCTACAATGGGGACTACGTGTATCCTATGAAGGATATGCGTAAACAGTAACTCTACGCATAAGGTTCACTCTTACGAGTAACCTTACGCGTAAGGTTCCATGTACGCTTACGCGTAAGCTTTACACCTAAGGCCCTCTTTTCCTACGCATAATATTTCTTACGCGTAAGTCAAGAACCTACGCATAAGCTTATGCTTACACGTATAACCTTTCTGTTTACGCATAAACTTAGAATATTACGCCTAAGCCTAGATTTAACCAAAATTATTAATTGTTACGCGTGCAAACTTGTAAATAAATAAATCATAACGCCACGAAACCAAAAATGTCAGTAATAAACTTAAATGGTTAATAAGTTGTGAAAAAAAATAAGTGAAAACTTGGACCTTAAAACTCAAAGTTAACCAACTCACGAAACTTATCACGATGTCTTTGGACTATTGGACTAACAAGTGACATTGTACTCGTAACAATCATCGACATATCACATTCAATAAATAGACAATAAAATCAACTGTTGACTAACGTAATGTCTTTCGATATGTTGGTTCTTTTGGCTAAATATCTTTCAGATCATGACATGGATGCTCAAATGCAAAATGTGGCAGCACCAAATGTTCTCACTGTTGAAGATATCTTCCCTCATGGTTACCCGATGAAGATCGGAAAGAACAACCTTAGAGTTGATTTTGATAGTTTCACCTGCTCAGAGTCTTCTTGTCTGATTGCTGTGGACATTCTGAAGAATCACCCTTATCAGAATATGCTCACCAACTCTGCTACAGTGCCGGAGATCTACATTCACCAATTCTGGCATACAATGCGAAAAATCAAAGGTCAAAATGTTGTGATGGTGACGCTCAACGACAAACAAGTCACCATCACACCAACATATTTGAGGGCTATTCTTCTTATTCTTGTCATCGAGCCAACTAAATACAATGCCACACCAACTGAAGAGGTCGTCCTACAATTCATGGTCGACATTGGCTATGACGAAGCTGAAGGAGTAATCACAAAGCATTCATCCATGGATCTTAAGAATATTCCCCAGCCATGGAGAACCCTCTACATTATGATTGCCAAATCCGTTTATGGACGTGATAGTGGTTATGAGCATCCTAAGCTCATGGAACTACAGATCTTTTGGGCTTTGGTCAACCTGAAACACATTGAAGTTGAAGCTCTGATATGGGACGACATGATGTCTTTCCTCAAAAAGCTTGGCACCAAGATCCCATATATCATATATACCAAACTGTTAATCCAAAGAGCTCTAGGGTATAATACTGATATTCCCTTGAGACCCAAGGACCCCAAACAACACTCCACGATGTATGAACCTACACTCACAGTCAGATTTAAGGAATCAAAAACAAAGAAACAAGGTGTAGTGTTGCCAGATCACCTTCTTACTAATGCAGTCAAACAACTTTATTCATACAAAAGGTATCTGGTAGCGGTTGATGAAGGAAAAGGGGGTTTTCTTGATGAAAAGTCCTCTGGGACACCTACTAGGAAAAACAGGAGAGACAGTGCAGGAAGCATTACGAGCACTAAGAGTCAGAAAAAGTTTCCTAAGAGGACACATGTTCTCAAAAGGAAAATTCCCTCTAAGGAGGCCATTCCTATTCCCAAGCCTGAACCACAACAAAAGCTAATGGATGAAAGCACTAAGGACACTGAATTAGACGAAGAGGTCGTCTACTCTGAAGCTGCAACCGATGACACTCAAACTGTAGCAAAACCTCCCAGGCCAAAAGCTGATAAAGGTAAAGGGAAAACTCTAGTGCTTGAGCATGAAAAAGAAAGCTCAGATGAAGAGCCATTTTTTGGGTAAAGGGGAGTAATCCTGCACCCTGGTAAATAAATTAACCAAATAAATGTTTAAGTACAATGTATATGAGTGAGATCCCATATATCAGCCCGTTACATAGGCATAGAGCTTACATAACAAGATACTTCCAATAATCTAAACAAGAAACAAAACACTACTCAAATGATAACATATGACACAACGAAATTATTTCCTAGGACCTTGAAACGTTGTGCCATACATGGCATTAAAGACATCCAAATTCCCAGGAAGATCACGAACCTGTTTCGAATAGTCATCGAAGTCATATGAAGAGCCATTTGACGAGGAAAGAGACTATCAGAAGAAGTTGAAGAACCTGAGACTCAAGCATCTTGCCACAGAGTTCGAACAACAACAAATGCGTGGCCCCGGAGGGTCAAGTGGTGGAGTCCAATCAACACCAATTCCTGATGCAGTTAATCAACCCAATAAGGGAACTGGTGCCACCACGCTTGCTCAACAATAAAGGTAGCTTGAGGTTTTGTATCAATTATGACTTTGAGGAACCAGAAAAGGAGAAGTATGAGAAAGAAAAAGCTGATGAAGAGGCTGCAGCTCAAGCTAAAGCAGATGAAGAAGCCAGGATTAAGGCTAAAGAATTGGCTAAGTCTGGACAAGAAGACGAAGTTGATTATGATGATTTTCTTCAAGACAGCCCAGCACGCTCCAAGGAAGAAACATATGAGCCACCAAAAGACCCTGAGTCTCCTCATGTCTCATCATCATCAGACTCATCTTCTCACTCTTCACTTCCACCATCCAAAGGCACAACCAGATCCCCACCCAAGTCTGAAAAGAAACCAACCGACTCTTGGATATCTCGAGCTAAGACAAAAATTGTCAAAGCTATCAAGCAAGTCAAGAAGAAAGACGTGATCAACAAAAAGCTGAATCAACTGGCTGACAGAATCAACTATCTTCAAGACGGGATAAACGAGATGTTGAAAGAAAGGGAGCAAATCTAGGAGCTTCTCAAAGGAGATTTCCAAAGGGAAATGGAGAAGACGGCTAGAGAATATACTCACAAGTTTATTCTCGACACTGTTCCAGGAGTTACAAGGGACATGTTCACCAGACAGCTCTATCAAAATCTCATGAAATTGGTCAAGCAAACAATGCAATCCACCCCGGTAACAATGACGATCAATCCAATTAAGCCTGCAGTTCTCTCTGATACATAGTTGATTTCCAAACTGGTGCTACAATTGTCTCAACGATCTGCAACTTTCACCTCTGACGAAAGCAAATTATTTGAAGCATTGCTAGAATACCAACTCAAAACAGCATGCAGAGTAGAAGCTGAAAATCCTAAGCGTCCAATAGACGATGATGATAAGGATAAGGATAAGGATAAGGAGCCTAAACGTCCAAAGAAGTCTGGTGAACCCTCCTTTATGCCACCACCACCCCAAAGGACTCCAACTGACACACGATCCCCTCCACATTCTTCTGCTGATAAACCTCAGGACTCTGAGTTACCACCCTCCACAGAGAAAACCGGTGATCATTTCGAATACAATGGGGGTGATGATTAGGAAGTCCCTGAGCCCTAACAACAACCGACCTCTCCCGCCGCAACAAAGAAACAAAATCCTCATCTAGGCCGAAGAAGAAGAAGAAGAAAGCTAAGGCTGATGTCGTCTCAAGGCTAGACGAAGATGACACCGAATATGACTGGTTTTCTACACTTGTTGATGCTATTCCCTCCCTAAGGTCGAACATTGGAGCATGCTAAGTTACTTCAAGAAATGTTTCGGGTGAAGAAGATGACCAAGTCAGAGTTAAAATGCATCAAGAATGAAGCTTTTCAACTGCTTAAAGACAGCTCAGAAAGTGCTATTGAAGTTGAATATCATCTTGAAAACATAGCACGAGCCATGTCTAACAACATCGATTGGCTCAACCCTGAAGCGAACATTGACTTCACCAGAAAAGACAAGGCTCCATACTACACAGACTGGACCAGACCTCTACCTACCATTGGCCAACCAGATCAACCTAAGATTCCATTTCGCCACTTCTTCAACAAAGACCTGGAATTTCTTCTACATGGTAGCGATATGTCAAAGAAATACGCTACATCACTGACACTTCCGTTCCCGGCAGCCATATATTCCAACTGCATAGCCATCGAAGAAAAGGCTTCTCACATGTTTGCTAATAGCGTGAAGAAATATGACATTGATGCGATGTATGGGATTTACCATTGGCCTGAACGCCGAATAATCTTCTACAAAAGCTGCCAGGTTCAAAAGTCTACACATGAAGTGTTTAGTGATAAAGGGATCGTTGCTATTAAGCATGTAACTCTCACATCTAAATGGGACTACACATTTCTCAAGACAATCGTGGTCAAAAGACAAGACGAAGAGGACTATGTTTTCTGAGAAGCGGACTTTTAGAATTTGTCTCTCAATGACATTGAAGATCTGTATCTTGCCAAGGTACAGGGAAGAATGAGACAATTCTCGACTGAAATCCAACGTGAATACATCAAGTCCTTTCTTATCTTCATCAGAAGTATAGTGATCCAAGAACGTGTAGAAGACTTGCAACTTGCCGTGGAATCGTATCAGACACGTGTCAACTTCACCAGACCTAAGCTAGACCTTCCTGTCATCAATTACCTTCCTCAATACACTCTCATCAGCAAACCATTTGGCATAGTCTACCGTAGTGAACTACACCGCAACTGCTTGATGGTGTGTAAAGAGCTTCATAAGTTTGGAGATCACACACTGAAGAAAGTCAGGGACAGCTTAGCTTATAGGTTGAAGGAGATACATCAAGGCATTGGGTCACCAAAGCATTGGGTCACTCGCATCGATGAAAGGTTGTATAGAAAGGACCAGTTCAGAACTTTGGAGAGCTTCGTAGGTGGTCGTCCCAGGATTTCTCTCACAGGCTATCAACGCCCAGTTCGCATTCCTGGAGTTATTGCTGGAATACCTGAATCTCTTGGTACCCCTTGAGCTGTTTCATTTTCAATATTGATTTGGACTACCTGAATCTCTTGGTACAACCCGTACTTGTCATGAAAGGGCCCTGTGGTACGCTTCAGTGCCACAATCCTTATGAAAGGAGCGAAAGCTTCTTACTTTTGAGTAAAACTTATCAAAAACTTTCAATTTTCAAAGTTTTGCTCAAAAGGACAAGTACTTCCCCTTATGATTTTCAAAACCTCAAAAGTTTATATCACTTGTTGAGGGGGAGTATCTACTTACTAACTTTGTTCACAAAATTGTTCTTCGTGATAATCTTCCCACAAAACTCGAAATGGTCATATTCGATATCAAAATTTCGTCAAAAATAACATTTATATGCCACTTTTGAGGGGGAGAAAAAATTATGTGATAAGAAATATGTTGTGAATTGCTATTGAATCCTCGTGTGAAAAGACTTCAACCCATGAATTGACGGGATCTGAACAGTCATACATTGAAAAGATTTGTCTTCCAAGACTTATCCAAGTAAATTGTACCTATTCGAGAAACTCTTGATAGACATGAACTTTGACGCGTTTGACAACCTTTCGAGGTTTGTCCACACCTTCAAGGTAGTTATTTGAGCTATTTGTCACCTAAAAGCTGACAATGTAACTCTTTAACTATGCAACGTAACTGTGTCTCGCAGAGGATTGTCTATCTTGAGTCGATCAATTCAAAAAGTGTGCGCTCTTCTCTCACCATGCAAATTTCTGTCAAAACACTTAAGCATGTGTGGAGAGGGAGTATTTCTGCAAAATAAAACTCTTGAAGTGTTTCAAAATGTTTCTTATTCATAAACACTTTGAGAAAATTTAAAGAAATCAGTTTTATGGCAATGGAGTTATAAGATGACTAAGGTTAGGAATAACCGTCCTATGATCCACCAGAGCCGGAGGGATCTACCCAAGGACACCACCAATAGTTAGAATTAGAAGTCCTTAGGCTTGATTATAAAAAGGATAAATTGAGAATCGGAGAAAGAAGGAGTTGAAGAATTAAAAAAGAAAAAGTAAAGAAAAGGGTGAAAAGAAATAGCCCTCCAGATTATTCAACTTAGGGCAGACACTGGGTTCAATTCTTATGCTACTGGTTGTCACTAGATGACACCGGTATTGAAGATCAAAGCCGTCATAGACCCAATGACGCATGCACTAAACCTTCTTAGCCACTGATGCGTGTCTAAATACTCATCATTTTTGTACCATCTAAACTGCAAAAACATCTGAAAACACTCAGAAATGCATCAAAATGATGAAAATATCACAAATAAGTGTTTTATGTGTTTTAAATGCAAAAATATCAAAATCAGATGAAAAACATATCAAGTTTGCAAAATTGGCAGTTTTAGTCCCCCAAGTTTCAAAAGTTGTCAAATCTAGTCCCTGGAATTCAAAATAAAGAAAAATATCATTCAAGGTCCCTGAAATATTCTAAATTGTCAAAAATGGTCCTTGAATGAATTTTTGGTCAAATGGCGGAAAAGGTCCCTCAACTTTGAAAAATGGCAAAATTAGTCCTTGGATATTTTAAAATGGAAAATTATCAAATATTATCCTTGTACTATTAAAGATTGGCAAGTTTGGTCCTTTTGATAACATTGGAGAAAGTTCAGTTTTGGTCCCTCAAAAATCCGAATTTACATGATTGGTCCTTGTGATACTATCAAACCAAACGGACACCTTCTAATATCAACCCAAGTCCAATACACTGCTGGCCCAAACCTTAGCCCAATCCACCACTTGGACCTTGACCCTTGAGCCCCTTGACCCTTGACCCCAGTCCAAATCATTTTGATCCCAGTCAATAACCATTTTGGACCCCCCACTTATTATAAAACCTCGGTCAAATTCGGTCAACGCACCAAAACCACCAGTACTGTACATCTCCTTCTCCAAGCCTAAATTCCAAAAACCAGAGCTGGTTTTTCCAACGTTTTCAATTCCACTTGCTCCTATCATATCACTACCACCTTACCTTGTCCCCCTTCACCTCCACATCTTCCCAAAATCCATTAATAACAAAAACCTGCTTATAGACTTTTGGCGCCAAAATATCCAAATGGACGATTATGATGATTTTGACCAATCCAATGGTTGGAATGAAGTGGGATACAATCAGAGATGTCAACAAGAGCTAAAGAGATCATTATAAAACAAGGAGGAAGCAATGTAGCAACATATCTAGTGTAATTTTAGTTTATCTTTGTCGTTTTAGTTAAAATTTAAATTCCAGTGTAATTCTTAGCTTTCAAGTACTGTTTTCCTTAAGTTCAGTGTATTTTAGATCCTTTTCAATAATAAATTTCAGTGTTAAAGTCTTAATTTCAGTTTATGTAATTTCATGTTCAAAATCTCAAAAAGATCAAATGATGTTTGTAGCTGTTGTTAAGGACTGAATAAGCCATATAAGCTCCTCAGAAAGCTTATTTAAGCTTTTAGAAACATTTAAAATCAGTTTAGAAGTCAAACTCAAAATTCACCAAAAAATACAAATAAATTAGTGAAAAAATAAAAAATCACAAGAAATGGTGATCAAAGCTGGAGCAGGGTGAATATTGGATTGCCCTGGGTTAGTGGCTTAGTGGTAAGCCTATAGGAGTGGTCTTTTGATCTTGGTTCTGTGTTCTCAGTTCAACACCACTTGTAAGCTTTTTGCTCAATTTTTGTATTTCACTGTTTAATTGTTCTTAAGTTTAAATCTCTGTGTCTTTATGTTAATTAGTTGTAGTTAAGTATAATTATACATTAAAAACAGTTGCTTGTTCTTTTTAATTTGTAGTTTATAAAAATTTTATTTTGACAGTTAAATTAGCTTAAGTTTAATTTCTTAGTTGTATGTTGTTATTGCTGTTGTTTAGTGTCTATTTAGTCTTAGTAAGTGATAATATTAAGTCTGTAATCAGTTACATGGTCTCAATCTTTAAAATCACTTGAAAATCTTCAAATCAGTTTAGTTAAATACTGTTTGGATTTGCTGAGTTATTAGTGTTGGAGGTTGTTTGAGTGGTTGCTTGTTATTGTTTCATGTCACATTAGGTCTTAGAAACTCATTTCAACAAGAAAAACCAGTTCTCATTTGTGAAAAAGTCAAAATTAGCTTTTGATCAAATCTTGTGTTAACTGTTGGATTTTCATGATCCATGATCATGATTTTGTGGTCATAAGTTGTTAATATTGCTCAAATCAGTCTTAGTTCACCTTAATACATCACAATCAGTGATTAGAATCAACTTAAAGTTCATATAAGTCAACCTTAGTGTTTTTCTTAAAAAGTCAAAATTTTCAATTTGGTCGTTTTTGAATAAAATAGATGATTTTAGTGTGTGTTTAATATTGAGATTTAGCTTATAAGCTTTTGGGATATTAAAGTTTAGCTGCTTAACTTAATTAGAAAAATATTAGTTCACTTTTAATCAGCTTATTTTCTACCTTCTTTTGAGCACCTTGTCTGAAATGATGTCCTGTGCACAGTTGAGCTAGTCACTTTCACAAGCTCACACAGAGCTCTCTAGTTACCCATAGTTTGTGTAATTTGGTTCTTTGGAAAGCTTACCTAGCTGACTTGAGGTCCCAAGCTTAATATTCCACTTTGAAGCTTATTTGCTAGGGCTGCATTAAGCTTAAACCTTGTCCCATTTCTGTTTTTTAACTATAAGAAGCCAAGTGCTTATTTGCTAATTTCCAGCTTATCAGTATGCTTCTTTGTGTCTTTTAGCTTTATTTGAGTAGCTTATAGCTTGTTGAATCTTATTCCACCTTTGGTTCTAGCTTTGAAGCTTGTTTGAGCTTAAATCTTCATAATAAGCTCATAACTTGCACTGTTTAACTTTTTAAGCTTCAGATAGCTTATTTTTAGTTTGTAAAATTTCTGTTTTCATTAAAGTAGCTTAATATCAGTAGTTAAATAGTTTTCAAAAAGAAAATCCACAAAAACATCATTTTAAATATAGTGATAGCGTTTATTTAATATTAATTAGCTTTTTGATTTTTCTTTTCAGCTTATTATTAAGCACTTCTTGTTTTTATAATTTTCTTAGCTTTCTGTCACCTTAGGATATTTTTAGAAAAAGTTTCATAATTTTCTCTGTTTGTTTAGTATTTATTATAATTTTAAATAGTTAAAAGTCTTAAATAATTAGTAATAAATAATTAAAAAACATAAAAAATATATTTTCAGTTTTAAAATTAGTTTTATAATATTCTAGATTTTTCTAAGTTAAAATTTTATTTTTCCAGGTTAATTTTATATTTTCTTGTATTTAAGTGTATTTTAAATAATAATTAATTAGTAATAAATAGATAAAAAGTGTAAAAAATATATTTTCAATTTTAAAATAAGTTTTATAATATTTTAGATTTTTCTAAATCATAATTTTATTTTTCTAGCCTTATTTCATATTTTCTTTTAATTTAAAGTATTATTAAATAGTTAGAAATAGTTTTTAATTAATAATAATTAAATAAATAGTTGTAAAAATAATTTTCTTTTTCTAATAATTTTCTTTTATTTTTAGGATTCCAAAAATGTCATTTTCATATTTGTAGGTGTTTTATTTCTTTTAACTCACTTTTTATTTTGTACGTTTACGTAGTTTTTAATTGTACGTAGTTACGTTTGTCTTATCTGATTGTTGTGCTTTCCAATTCTGTATCCAAATTCATTTCAATCAATCAGTAGTGTAATAATCCATCAAAATCCTTATTGATCACTATCCTTAGTGATCATTCTATCATCTGAAAGTTGTTGATGCACCATTGAGTCTCCGTGGGACTTAACGACCCGGGAATCCACTATATTCCTCTGATCTTAATTGCATTTGTTTCTGAGCTGTTTTAAGTTTATTACGGTTGACCATTCACAAGTGGTTGGCTTGTGTGATTAAACTTGACTTTTCAGGAGCCAATCAAATTTTGGCGCCGCTGCCGGGGAGGTTTTAGCGTGTTTTTAGACATTCTCAGACCCGTACTTGCACATATACCCACTTTTGTAAACAGTTTTTTTGTAAAGTTATCATAAATCAAAAAAAGTTCATTAACACTTTTCCTAAAGTGTTAACAACACCAAAAAATATAAAAACAACAAAACAATCGTAACGTTTTCTATCTTGTATTTTCTTTGAGGTGATTCTTAAAGAGATACGATTTGGTTAAACGAGACGATACCAAAAATATTTTCCAAAAGTTTTTAAACCATCAGCACATATCCATACCTACGTCTTTTCAGTGGTACTTAATATATACATAAAAATCAACCACCGCAAATCAAGGCAGTACACCTACTAATTGGGGGTGTGACCATTAATAAGTTCCCGAAAAACAGATTTAAAACTTGCCTTTGTGTCCTTGTGATTTGGTGTACCTTTTTCAAAGAAGCCATTTCATTTGTGATTATTGGTTTAAGTTCACTTGTCATTTTGCCTCGCATTTGTTTTGAAAACTGATTTTTATACTTAGTGCATGCGCACTCGTTCTTCCAGTTCTACAAGTCCACTTTCTGAGCTTGCAAATATTCCTCGTAGACGTAGAGGACGTTCTGCTCCTTCAGCCGTGACTGAGGAACGTCTACCACCACCACCCCCTGTCGTAATGGCAGAAGATAAGCCTATGAATGAGCTTCTCCAAGCACCCATCGAGGGTTACGGAGATGCTATTGTTGTCCCAGCCATCGTGGCTGATACCTTTGAGCTCAAAACTGGGTTGCTTAATCTTGTAACCCAAAGCCAATTCTATGGTTTTGAGCGGGATGATCCTCATGCACATATTCGATGGTTTAACAAGATTGCATCTACCATCAAATACAAGAATGTCCCACATGAAGCAATTAAGCTTCTTCTGTTCCCATTTTCTCTAGAGGGACAAGCCCGGAATTGGCTTGAGAAACAACCCCCTCGTTCCATTGAGACATGGGAGGATCTAGTCACCAAGTTCGTTAACGAATTCCATCCTCCATCCCGAACTACAAGTCTTAAGAATGAGATAATGAAATTATCTCAAAGATTTGATGAATCATTCGGGGAGGCATGGGATCGTTACAAAGAGTTGCTCCACAAGTGTCCGCATCATGGTTTTACCGAGTTAATGCAAATGGATACTTTCTACAATGGTCTGAACCAGACTAATCAAGACTCTTTAAATGCCTCCGCGGGAGGTAATTTCCTGAGCAAGACCACCAAAGAAGCCTTACAAATCATTGAAAACAAGTCCCAGGTCCGCCCTTTCCGAGCAAAGACATATCAGTCTCAGTCTAATGCTGGACCTTCTACTTCATCTCCTGTGAGTACATCTAGCACCGATGCTAAGATTGACAAACTTACGGATATTGTTCAGGCTTTGGTTCTTGCTAACCAAAAGAAAGTCACTTTCACACAGACACCATCGCATGGTGAAGTGAAGAAAGTCGAGAGTTGTGTTACTTGTGGTGGCCCTCATGCATACTACAACTGTACTGCCACCGATGGTAGTCCATTTGAAGCCAATGCTCTAGCCGGTACATCACATCAGGGAGGTAATCAATACCGTCCTCAAAATGAACCAAACTACCGT
Organism: Chrysanthemum seticuspe; assembly: GCA_019973895.1. Classification (NCBI taxonomy): domain Eukaryota; kingdom Viridiplantae; phylum Streptophyta; class Magnoliopsida; order Asterales; family Asteraceae; genus Chrysanthemum; species Chrysanthemum seticuspe. The sequence goes on along the minus strand of BPTQ01000004.1, from coordinate 117,087,911 downwards.
GCTAACACTTATCAGGCACCACCCGGTTTTAACCAGAATCCTAACCGGAATCAGAATCAGCCTAGAATGAACCAAGGTTATCAAAACCAAGGTAATTTCTATCCCGGACCAAATCAAGGTTTCCAACATCAAGGAAATCTTAATCAAAACACTTTCAATCGAGGGAATCAATTTCAGGGAAATATGAATCCTAATCAAGGGAATTTTGGCTATAATCAGAACATACGGCCTCAAATTATCCCTTCACCTCCTCCAATATCAACATCTGATGAGCTTTTAAAGCAATTCATGAAGTCTCAAGAGGAGACAAACAGGTTGTTGGTCAATCAGATCGCTGAATTAAAGAAATCTTTAAATGATCAACCCTCGGGCTCAGGAAAACTTCCGAGCAACACGATCGCTAACCCGAGGGGCGATGCTAAGGCGATCACAACCAGAAGTGGTGTTTCATACAATGGACCCGCTATTCCTACTACCTCTTCTTCTTCTTCTCTCCCGAAGGTAGTGGAAAGTGAACCTGAGGCAACAAAGGACACGGAACTTCCTACTAATAACGGAGGTACCAACAATGTCCATCCTCAAGTTGTCCAGAAACCCAAATCCAATCCAGGAGTTGTTTTTGAACCTCCAGTAGCTCCCGTTGAAAACACCAAATCAAAATCTTCTATTCCTTACCCATCACGTTTGAATGAGCAAAAGCTCCGCGAAAAAGCCAGTCATCAAATGGACAAATTTTTTCAAATTTTCCAAGAACTACATTTTGACATAAGCTTTGCGGATGCTATCATGCTGATGCCCAAGTTTGCATCAACTCTCAAACACATGTTAAGTAACAAGGAAAAGCTGTTTGAAATGGCAAAAACTCCTCTTAACGAGAACTGCTCTACAGTTATCCTGAAGAAGCTTCCAGAAAAGCTTGGAGATCCTGGAAAATTTCTTTTACCTTGTGTATTTCCGGGAATGGTTGAATGCTTTGCCTTAGCCGATCTTGGTGCAAGCATCAACCTGATGCCTTATTCGGTATGGAAGAAACTTTCTCTTCCTGAACTTACTCCTACATGCATGACTCTCGAGCTTGCAGATCGTACAATATCCCGTCATCTTGGCATTGCCGAGGACGTATTTGTTAAAGTAGGAAAGTTCCATTTTCCAGCTGACTTTGTGGTTGTAGATTTCGATGCCGATCAACGGGTTCCTCTCATTGCTGGTCGAGGATTCCTGAGAACGGGCCGTGCTCTCATTGATGTATTTGAGCAAGAAATCACGTTACGTGTTGGTAATGAAGCTGTTACCTTTAACCTTGATCAAACTTCGAGGTACTCCGCAAACTATGATTCTGAGTCGGTTAACTGAATAGATATCATTGATGTTGCTTCTGAAGAGTACTCTCAAGAAGTTCTTGGTTATTCTCATAATTCTGTGAGTGGGGATTCCACCACATCTTCTCAACCTATCATAGCCAATTCTACTCCTTCTCTCACTCCGTTTGAGGGAAGCGACTCCATCTTGGAAGAGATTGAAGCATACTTGGCTAATGATTCTGTTTCATGGGAAATTGATCACGCTCCAATTGACATCGAGGGGGACATACTTCTCATTGAGAAGTTGCTTAATGATGATCCATCATCAATCCCTCACACTAGTGATTCAATTCCAGATGAGATTAATCACAATGAGATTAATCCGGAGGGAGATATTCTTCTTGAGAAATTGTTAAATCAGAACACTTCATCATCACTCCCTCCCGTCGAGCTTCATAACAAGGAAATCAAGTCAGTCGAGAAAACTGAAGAATTTCCTGAAGTCGAACTTAAAGACTTACCACCTCATCTCGAGTATGCATTTCTTGAGGGTGATGATAAATTACCAGTCATTATTGCTCGAGATTTGAGTAAAGATGAAAAGACTGCTCTCATAAAGGTCTTGAAGTCACACAAGCAAGCAATTGCTTGGAAACACTCCGACATTAAGGGTATCAACCCTGAATTTTGTACACACAAAATCTTGATGGAGGATGACTTCAAACCAGCAGTTCAACATCAGAGAAGGGTGAATCCAAAAATCCATGATGTTATCAAACAGGAGGTTATCAAACTTCTTGATGGAGGATTGATTTACCCGATCTCAGATAGTCCTTGGGTTAGCCCAATTCACTGTGTTCCTAAAAAGGGTGGCATTACTGTTGTCACAAATGAAGATAACGAGTTAATTCCAACTCGATTGGTTACGGGATGGCGTGTTTGCATTGACTATCATAAGTTGAATGACGCCACTCGTAAAGACCATTTTCCTCTACCCTTCATGGACCAAATGCTTGAGAGATTAGCAGATAACGAGTACTATTGTTTCCTTGATGGTTTCTCGGGTTATTTTCAGATCCCCATTGATCCACAGGGTCAAGAGAAGACCACATTCACCTGCCCATACGGAACTTTTGCCTACAGACGTATGCCTTTTGGCCTATGTAACGCTCCTGGCACGTTTCAACGATGTATGATGGCGATTTTCCACGACATGATCGGGGAAACAATGGAGGTGTTTATGGATGACTTCTCGGTCATTGGGGACTCGTTTCAAACATGTCTCTCCCATCTAGATTAAATGCTAAAACGGTGTGAAGACACCAATCTTTGTCTAAATTGGGAGAAGAGCCACTTTATGGTCAAAGAAGGCATAGTCCTTGGCCATAAGATTTCCAAAAATGGGATTGAGGTCGATAGAGCAAAAGTTGATGTTATTGCTAAATTGCCTCATCCTACTACCGTCAAAGGTATTAGGAGTTTTTTAGGTCATGCCGGTTTCTATCGTAGATTCATACAAGATTTTTCTAAAATCGCCCGGCCTATGACTCATCTTCTTGAAAAAGATGCTCCTTTTATCTTCTCACATGAGTGCATCGAAGCTTTTGAAACATTAAAGAAAAAGCTTACTGAAGCACCCATTCTCGTTGCTCCCGACTGGGACTTGCCTTTTGAGCTCATGTGCGATGCAAGTGATTTTGCTATCGGTGCAGTCTTAGGGCAACGTAGATCTAAGAATTTTCAGCCTATCCACTACGCGAGTAAGACTATGACTGAAGCTCAGACCCATTACACCACTACGGAAAAAGAATTATTAGCTGTGGTGTATGCGTTTGAGAAGTTTCGGCCATACTTAATCTTGACCAAATGCGTGGTGTATACGGATCACTCGGCTCTCAAATATCTCTTTGCAAAACAAGATGCAAAGCCGAGATTGCTCCGTTGGGTTCTCCTCCTCCAGGAATTTGATATCATTATACGTGATAAAAAAAGGAGCTGAGAACCTGGCTGCTGATCATCTGTCCCGTCTAGAAAACCCTCACCAAGATGTTTTCGAGAAAAAGTAAATAAATGAAACATTTCCTCTCGAGACACTCAATGCGGTTTCTTTTCGTGGAAACTCTTCTACCCCATGGTTTGCTGACTTCGCAAATTACCATGCGGGTAACTTCATAGTGAAAGGGATGTCGACCCAACAGAAGAACAAATTCTTCAAGGATGTTAAACATTACTTCTGGGACGACCCCTACTTATTCAAAATCTGTGCGGATCAAGTCATCCGACGGTGTGTTTATGGACAAGAAGCTATGGACATTCTCAAAGCTTGCCATGCTGGACCCACCGGGGGCCATCATAGTCCAAACTACACCGCCAAAAAGGTGTTTGATTCCGGGTTTTATTGGCCCACGATTTATAAGGATGCCCACGATTTTGTCAAAACATGTGACGCTTGTCAACGTCATGGAAATATCTCTCAAAGAAATGAAATGCCACAAAATGCCATTCAAGTTTGTGAGATATTTGACATCTGGGGCATTGACTTTATGGGGCCATTTCCATCATCTCCAGGAAACAAATACATACTTGTGGCTGTTGACTATTTGTCAAAATGGGTTGAAGCGAAAGCTTTACCTACCAATGATGCCCGAGTTGTTGTGAAGTTTTTAAAATCCCTTTTTGCCAGGTTTGGAACTCCACGTGCTATAATCAGTGATCGTGGTACACATTTCTGCAATGACCAATTTGATCGTGTCATGCAAAAGTATGGTGTAACCCACCATCTATCTACTGCATACCACCCACAAACAAGTGGGCAAGTGGAAGTTTCCAACCGTGGTATTAAAAGAATTCTTGAAAGGACAGTAGGCGAAAACCGTGCATCCTGGTCGGATAAACTGGATGACGCATTCCGGGCCTTCCGTACAGCTTACAAAACACCCATCGGGTGTACTCCATACAAGCTGGTGTACGGAAAGGCATGTCATCTTCCGATTGAGCTTGAGCACAAGGCATACTGGGCCTTGAAACATGCCAACTTCGATATTCAGACAGCTGGTGATCACAGAAAAGTTCAAATGAATGAATTAAATGAACTCCGTGATCAAGCATACGAGAACTCTTTGATCGACAAACAAAATACAAAGAAGATTCATGACTCTAAAATCAAGAACCGCGTTTTCAACATTGCTGATCGAGTCCTTCTTTTCAATTCAAGATTGAAGATATTCTCGGGAAAGCTCAAGTCTTGTTGGTCTGGTCCATTCACTATTGCTAAGGTTTATCCTTATGGTACCATTGAGTTATCTCAGCCCGATGGTCCAAATTTTAAAGTGAATGGTCATCGGTTGAAGCATTATTTTGGAGAGGACATTACTCCTGTGGTTGTCCCAGATCTACAAACTTTCCCCATGAACCAATGAATGCGGGGATCGAGTCAAGCTAGCGACTCGATAATCAAAAACAGTAGCACACACCATATGGGTTTTCACCCATGTTTCTGTCTTCTTACCCTATTCTACCACCCTAGTGTGGGGGAATTGCCCCCCGCTGTTGTATATAAGTTTTCTTCTCTAAAAAAAAAAAAAATGTGTATATATCAAAAATAAAATAATGGTCGTAGTATTTCCCTTTTACGTTCTTTGTTTCGGCATAACCGCCGGTACTTTGAATATTGAGGGTAATATTCATTTCTAAGTGTGGGGGGGAATTCTCACGAATTTTATCATATGTATTTTCCACCCAATTCCCCCGTTTTTTGGCCAAAATCTTTTTTGGAGTAAGTGTTTTTCACTTACTCAACAAATGGTAATCAGTCCGCCATGTCTAACCCACAAAAGGATTGGCTAATCCAGGAGCAAACGGCTCTTGGTAAAGATTTCTCAAAATTGTATGGTATTCAACTCACCATATCTTTAATTAGTGAAGAGTTGGCTAGCCCGCAAGTTTATGGCTTGTGGTAAAGGCAGTGGAAAAACCATAATTGGTAATCGGCTCACCAAAGATAATCTTGATAATTTATCTAAGAGTTGGCTAGTCCAGAGCAAACGGCTTCTGGTAAAGACAAATCAAATCCGTTTACAGCTTATGATTTGCTCAAAATCATTTGGTTATCATTGTACCAAGGTTCTTACTTGAACCAAAACAATTGGCTACTCCAGAAGTGATGGCTTTTGGTAAAGAGTTCTTTAAAATCCATTAAAGTTTCAAAACATTGCTAGGGACTAGCAATATCTTAGTGTGGGGGATTGATGAGTGTCTAAATACTCATCATTTTTTTACCATCTAAACTGCAAAAACATCTGAAAACACTCAGAAATGCATCAAAATGATGAAAATATCACAAATAAGTGTTTTATGTGTTTTAAATGCAAAAATATCAAAATCAGATGAAAAACATATCAAGTTTGCAAAATTGGCACTTTTGGTCCCCCAAGTTTCAAAAGTTGTCAAATCTAGTCCCTGGAATTCAAAATAAAGAAAAATATCATTCAATGTCCCTGAAATATTCTAAATTGTCAAAAATGGTCCTTGAATGAATTTTTGGTCAAATGGCGGAAAAGGTCCCTCAACTTTGAAAAATGGCAAAATTAGTCCTTGGATATTTTAAAATGGAAAATTATCAAATATTATCCTTGTACTATTAAAGATTGGCAAGTTTGGTCCTTTTGATAACATTGGGGAAAGTTCAGTTTTGGTCCCTCAAAAATCCGAATTTACATGATTGGTCCTTGTGATACTATCAAACCAAACGGACACCTTCTAATATCAACCCAAGTCCAATACACTGCTGGCCCAAACCTTAGCCCAATCCACCACTTGGACCTTGACCCTTGAGCCCCTTGACCCTTGACCCTAGTCCAAATCATTTTGATCCCAGTCAATAACCATTTTGGACCCCCCACTTATTATAAAACCTCGGTCAAATTCGGTCAACGCGCCAAAACCACCAGTACTGTACATCTCCTTCTCCAAGCCTGAATTCCAAAAACCAGAGCTGGTTTTTCCAACTTTTTCAATTCCACTTGCTCTTATACCTTGTCCCCCTTCACCTCCACATCTTCCCAAAATCCATTAATAACAAAAACCTGCTTATAGACTTTTGGCGCCAAAATATCCAAATGGACGATTATGATGATTTTGACCAATCCAATGGTTGGAATGAAGTGGGATACAATCAGAGATGTCAACAAGAGCTAAAGAGATCATTATAAAACAAGGAGGAAGCAATGTAGCAACATATCTAGTGTAATTTTAGTTTATCTTTGTCGTTTTAGTTAAAATTTAAATTCCAGTGTAATTCTTAGCTTTCAAGTACTGTTTTCCTTAAGTTCAGTGTATTTTAGATCCTTTTCAATAATAAATTTCAGTGTTAAAGTCTTAATTTCAGTTTATGCAATCTCATGTTCAAAATCTCAAAAAGATCAAATGATGTTTGTAGCTGTTGTTAAGGACTGAATAAGCCATATAAGCTCCTCAGAAAGCTTATTTAAGCTTTTAGAAACATTTAAAATCAGTTTAGAAGTCAAACTCAAAATTCACCAAAAAATACAAATAAATTAGTGAAAAAATAAAAAATCACAAGAAATGGTGATCAAAGCTGGAGCAGGGTGAATATTGGATTGCCCTGGGTTAGTGGCTTAGTGGTAAGCCTATAGGAGTGGTCTTTTGATCTTGGTTCTGTGTTCTCAGTTCAACACCACTTGTAAGCTTTTTGCTCAATTTTTGTATTTCACTGTTTAAGTGTTCTTAAGTTTAAATCTCTGTGTCTTTATGTTAATTAGTTGTAGTTAAGTATAATTATACATTAAAAACAGTTGCTTGTTCTTTTTAATTTGTAGTTTATAAATTTTTTATTTTGATAGTTAAATTAGCTTAAGTTTAATTTCTTAGTTGTATGTTGTTATTGCTGTTGTTTAGTGTCTATTTAGTCTTAGTAAGTGATAATATTAAGTCTGTAATCAGTTACATGGTCTCAATCTTTAAAATCACTTGAAAATCTTCAAATTAGTTTAGTTAAATATTGTTTGGACTTGCTGAGTTATTAGTGTTGGAGGTTGTTTGAGTGGTTGCTTGTTATTTTTTCATGTCACATTAGGTCTTAGAAACTCATTTCAACAAGAAAAACCAGTTCTCATTTGTGAAAAAGTCAAAATTAGCTTTTGATCAAATCTTGTGTTAACTGTTGGATTTTCATGATCCATGATCATAATTTTGTGTTCATAAGTTGTTAATATTGCTCAAATCAGTCTTAGTTCACCTTAATACATCACAATCAGTGATTAGAATCAACTTAAAGTTCATATAAGTCAACCTTAGTGTTTTTCTTAAAAAGTCAAATTTTTCAATTTGGTCGTTTTTGAATAAAATAGATGATTTTAGTGTGTGTTTAATATTGAGATTTAGCTTATAAGCTTTTGGGATATAAAAGTTTAGCTGCTTAACTTAATTAGAAAAATATTAGTTCACTTTTAATCAGCTTATTCATAGCTTATTTTCTAGCTTCTTTTGAGCACCTTGTCTGAAATGATGTCCTGTGCACAGTTGAGCTAGTCACTTTCACAAGCTCACACAGAGCTCTCTAGTTACCCATAGCTTGTGTAATTTGGTTCTTTGGAAAGCTTACCTAGCTGACTTGAGGTCCCAAGCTTAATATTCCACTTTGAAGCTTATTTGCTAGGGCTGCATTAAGCTTAAACCTAGTCCCATTTCTGTTTTATTTGCTAATTTCCAGCTTATCAGTATGCTTCTTTGTGTCTTTTAGCTTTATTTGAGTAGCTTATAGCTTGTTGAATCTTATTCCACCTTTGGTTCTAGCTTTGAAGCTTGTTTGAGCTTAAATCTTCATAATAAGCTCATAACTTGCACTGTTTAACTTTTTAAGCTTCAGACAGCTTATTTTTAGTTTGTAAAATTTCTGTTTTCATTAAAGTAGCTTAATATCAGTAGTTAAATAGTTTTCAAAAAGAAAATCCACAAAAACATCATTTTAAATATAGTGATAGTGTTTATTTAATATTAATTAGCTTTTTGATTTTTCTTTTCAGCTTATTATTAAGCACTTCTTGTTTTTATAATTTTCTTAGCTTTCTGTCACCTTAGGATATTTTTAGAAAAAGTTTCATAATTTTCTCTGTTTGTTTAGTATTTATTATAATTTTAAATAGTTAAAAGTCTTAAATAATTAGTAATAAATAATTAAAAAACATAAAAAATATATTTTCAGTTTTAAAATTAGTTTTATAATATTCTAGATTTTTCTAAGTTAAAATTTTATTTTTCCAGGTTAATTTTATATTTTCTTGTATTTAAGTGTATTTTAAATAATAATTAATTAGTAATAAATAGATAAAAAGTGTAAAAAATATATTTTCAATTTTAAAATAAGTTTTATAATATTTTAGATTTTTCTAAATCATAATTTTATTTTTCTAGCCTTATTTCATATTTTCTTTTAATTTAAAGTATTATTAAATAGTTAGAAATAGTTTTTAATTAATAATAATTAAATAAATAGTTGTAAAAATAATTTTCTTTTTCTAATAATTTTCTTTTATTTTTAGGATTCCAAAAATGTCATTTTCATATTTGCAGGTCTTTTATTTCTTTTAACTCACTTTTTATTTTGTACGTTTACGTAGTTTTTAATTGTACGTAGTTACGTTTGTCTTATCTGATTGTTGTGCTTTCCAATTCTGTATCCAAATTCATTTCAATCAATCAGTAGTGTAATAATCCATCAAAATCCTTACTGATCACTATCATTAGTGATCATTCTATCATCTGAAAGTTGTTGAAGCACCATTGAGTCTCCGTGGGACTTAACGACCCGGGAATCCACTATATTCCTCTGATCTTAATTGCATTTGTTTCTGAGCTGTTTTAAGTTTATTACGGTTGACCATTCACAAGTGGTTAGCTTGTGTGATTAAACTTGACTGTTCAGGAGCCAATCAGCCACTCAAGTTTCTCTCAACAGAAGCTTGTTTCATTCTCATAGGGAACCCTACGTAAACTATCGGCTTTCTCTTAGAGATTTTTGGATCGATGTACTCTAACCAAACTAACTTAAATATCTTGTTCAGGTTTAATAACCTCGGATAAATCCTAAGTTATTAACAATGAAACACTGAGTAATCTTTATTAAGTACGTGGAATTTACTTAACAAATCTAAGAAGAATATAACTTTAACTTTTATTAATAACTCTAAATCTGCTTGTTATGCAGATTCTTCAACAACTCTAAAACACTAATAATGATCGTACTTTATGAATACTAAAACACTTCTCTAAAACTCGTACTTCTAATACCAATCTAGGGGTCCTTTTATAGGCTTAAGGATAACCCTAGTCGATTTACAATTTGTATCCTTGTACGACAAGTAATCTAAACATAGAATAAACAAAGCTTTCCATAAACGAATATAACAGTTCTTTAGCTTTGCAGTACTTTGACTTCGACAGCAGTACTTTGACTTTATCTTTAGCAGTACTTTGACTTTTCCAGTACTTTGTCAATCTTCAATACTTTAACATTCTTCAGCACTTTCATATCCCAACAATCCTCCCCTAACTTGAATTCTACTTGCTTGACTTCAAGTTCCTTTGTGAATTTATCTTTAACAGCTCCATCTTCAAGGAAAGATTGTGTCTTTGTCTTTGGATTGTATCTTTGTAAACTCTGTGCTTATATCATTATTATCAAAGTATTCTTTAAAAAAAATTTCTTTACAGCATCCTTGATCAGTAACCTCTTTTCAGCAATATTCAGCATGCTCCATCTTTTCAGCAATATTCAGCATGCTCCATCTTTTCAGCAACATAATACAATTTGTACATTAATTCAGTTTTAAGTTTCAGTCTATTCTCATCACATCCAGGTGTGTAAACTCCTGTGAGAGGTGAATCATTGAAACTTTAATGGATTTAATGTCTCTTTACCAAAGCCATTAACTCTGGAGTAGCCAAATGTTTTGATGTGTAAGATCATGGTACACTGATAACCATATGATTTTTAGCAAATCATCAGCTATCAACAGATTTGATTTGTCTTTACCAAAAGCTGTACCCTTTTGGACTAGTTAGTTCTTTCATCTATGGTGAACTAATTACCATATAATGGTTTTTCCACAGCCTTTACCACAAGCCATTTTCTTGGGGGCTAGCTAACTCTTCACATTAACTGATATGGTGAGTTGATTACCATCCAACTTATTAGCAAGTTATCAACTAAAAACGGATTTGAAATATCTTTACCAGAGCCATTTGCTCATGGATTAGCCATTCCTTTTATAACCATGGTGGATTGATAAACTATTGATGTTACCATCTCAAAAACCATTTATTTCTTTTAACCTTTGTTTCAAAATATTTGTCACTTAACAAAAGTTTTTTCAAAAATCATTAACTGGTTTAAAGCTGCAAACAGTACTTTGATGAAAGTATTGTTTGATCAGCAGTACTTTGAATAAAGTACTGATATATCAAAAAGAATTTATTCAATTAAAATTCATACCAGTTATTCATCATCATCAGCCATAGTAGTCCATCTAATAAACAATTTGATAACCAGAAGAGCAATTTCATTGTCTTCTTCAACTTCCATTCCATGCTCTAGCATTCTCCTCATAAATTCTGCTGTATGAGGATATCTTCTATCTGCTAACATGTGAATCATTGTCCCATCTTCTAGCTCTGGAACATGTACTCCAGATTCTTCAAAGAATCTCCAGCTAACAATCTCCCAAGCTTCTTGGTTCTTCCAGATCTCAGCAGTACTTGTTTCTTCAGTTTCCCAAACAGTTGTGAGATCCCCAAGTAAGACTAAACTAACTCCTTCTGATGTATTATGTTCAAAATAATCTCGCACCAAATGATATAAATGAAATAAATCCACCCTATCTATTATGTGCAATAGATCCCATAACATATTGAATGTTCTGAAACTTTCATCTTCTCTATGAAACATCAGATAACTTCCATCCTTTGACTCTACAACTTCAAAAGCAGTTATTGGAGATTTGTTCATCTTCATTTCATCATCATCTTTAGAATACTCAAATTCTACAATCCTTAAGTAATTCTTTAGTTCATCATTTGTTTCAGACCTTAACTCAACTTTCTTTGATGACTGTTGATCTTTAACTCCAATTATTCTTTTTCATTTTAAACTTCCTTTTCTTTTTTCCTCTTTGTAAGCATCATCATCTTTAAAATCTTTAATATTATCAACTTGTTTCTGATAATCTTCTCTGACAGCATCATACAATTCTTTCATATTAACATAATTCAACTTGTTCAAACCAACATATCCTCGACCTTTCAGATAAGCCATCATTGCATTCCTTTCCTTAGCAAGATTTGGTCTTCTTGGTAGAGAAGAAATAGGAAGAGGTGATGGTATAACAACTTCAGCATTCAATTCTTCTTGTAATTTCCTAGCTGCTTCTTCATTCGTAGCTTCTTCTTTATCAACTTCAGCATTCAACTCAGCTTGTATCTTTCTAGCTGCTTGCTCATTTATAGCCACTTGAGCAGCTCTTATCTGTGCTAAAGTAGGTTTCTTTTTCTTCTTAGTCTCTACCAACTTGCCCTTACCTTTATCTTTTGGATCAATAACAACTTGAGAAACTCTTGGTTGTTCCTCTTCTTGAACTCCTGGAATACTAACACCCCGTGGCTTTGATAAATCATGCAAGATTTCAGCAATAGTTTCATCATCACTTGCTGTATGTATAGGTTTAGGTGTATCAGCTTCCTTTTCTGGTATAACTGTTGAAGGACCAACTTCCTCTTCAAAATCTAATACCCTTGGAGTAATCAATTCCTGCCTATAGGTTCCTTGTTGTTGAAAAGCAGTACTTTGATTTTCAGTACCTTGATCATCAGTACTTTGAACCTTAATTCTTTCTTCCTTAGTACTTTCAATGTTGACTTGTTCTTCAGTACATTGAGGTTCATTCTCCTTTTCTTTATGAAATTCAGCATCTTCTTTCAAATTCTCTTCTTCCTGATTCCTCCCCAATTGGACAGAAGAATGTTGTTTAACCTTTTTGCCTTGGGTGGTCTTCTTTAAATGCCTTCGCTTCTTCTTTTCAGCTTTGACCCATAACCTGTGATGAGTAACTAAAGGCCATACAAAATTCTTCAATCTTCTAAACTTAAGCTTCAACTTCTTAATCTGATTAGCCTGTTTATCAAAAGATTTCTCCAATCTGACCATCGCCTTTGTCAGAGTATAATTATCTAACACTAATCTTTCAGGTGGTATAGGAACAGTATCTCCTCTAGAAGATGATGATAACATAGGAACATCTGGTGCCGGTGATGCCATAGGAGGAGTAGTATGATGGGATGAGGTGGGAGAAACTTCAGTACCTTCATTAACATCAGAATCATGCGAAGCAGTACCTTGTGTTGAAGTTTCTTGAGATGCAGCACTTTGAGAAGCAGTACCTTCAGAAGCAGTACCTTCTCTTTCATCACTTGCTGCATCCTCATCTCTAATAGGTTGAACAATCTCCATCATGGAAGTAGTCAATGGAGTGTCCCTTCCAGTGAATAAATCACTCTTCCTTGCCATAAAAGTAAAGATCTTGGCGGGTTGCACCACAACAGGTAATAAATCAGTAGGCTTAGGTACATCAGCAAGTTGTTTGTTCAGAAACACTTGAATAAACCTTGGATACATCAACCATCTTGAACCATGAGAGATGTGTGAGAGCATTCCATCTAGAATAAGCTTTGAAAAGTTGAAAATTCGATCTGTAGCTAATCCCACTATAGCAGATGCTATGTTAGACCCAAATTGCTCCCATGATGTACTCTTAGCACTAATACAATGAAGTAGGACATGAACTAAATATTGCCATTGAGGACAAAATAAAGGTTTCCTGAATGTTTGTTCATTTAAAGACCCTTCATAACCAATGTTGCTAAATGTATCCCAAATCAGTTGCTTATCAAAATGAACAGCCCCTTCTTCATCACCAAATAATAAGTCTTCACGAATAGAGGCTTCAGTAACTTTCACAGTTCTCCCAGCAACTGTTGCTTGTATATATGAATCATCATTCTCCATATGAACCCTAGCAGTTGCCCAAAATTGTTGAATCCAGGGCTCAATAATATATGGTTCTACTAAAAGCGCATAACTAATCGGTGACCCAGTTAGAAAATCAATGATATCATGAAAGATAACATTAGCTTCAGTCTTGTCTAAATTCGCCACCATGTTGTGTTTTGAAACTGTATTACGATTTGCCATTTATGATATATGTTCACAGAAAGTGAGATAGCGAATAATATGGGTGAAAGATAGAGAGATATAGAAAAGATTATAAGTTATCAATATGAGAGGGAAATTCGGAGAGTAGTTATTTATAGGTGAGATTTAAAAAATCACAGCCCTTAATAACAAAGTTACCGTTAGTAGTAGTTACCCCTCAATATTACCGTTGGAACAGTACTTGATACGACACGTGTGCAGTACTTCCAAAAAGCAGTACTTTCCAAGCAGTACTTTCACAAAATCAATAAACAGTACTTTCCCATTCTCCTCTTTTCAATAGAAAAACGTGAATATCCTCCCCTCCAACTATGCATATGACTATACGAACACTAAATAGTCCTCCCCTTAAATGTAGATCAGTAGTTAATCATGCCAATGCTTACCACCAAGTGATTAAATCTTGAAACATCAAAGCCTTTGGTGAGTAAGTCAGCTACATTATCATCCGTGTGAACCTTGACCACATTAATAAGCCTGTGCTCATAACAATCTCGAATGAAGTGATGCCTAATCTGAATATGCTTGGTCTTGGAATGATAAACTGGATTCTTCACTATACAGATTGTACTGCAATCATCTGTTACAACCAAGCAGTATTTTTTCTTGTTTAGGCTTGCAATAGCAACAGGTCCAAATAAATCCATATGTAACAGCTCCAATGGTTCTCTAACAGTCCTTTCCTCAAGCTTCTTGCATGAAGCTTTGTGTTGTTTACCCTTCTTGCACGCCAAACAGGAGTGATCATTCTTGTAAGTCTTTGAAGGTAAACCTCTAACTAAATTTCCCTTGACCAGTTTGTTGATATTTTTGAAATTCACATGTCCCAATCTTCTATGCCATTGATGTGCTTCTTCAGATGTTGCTTTTGCCACTAAACATGTAGCTCTCCCAGAAGAGTGAAGACTCTTCATATCCATACTGTACACATCATTTGTTCTTGGTACTCTAAGTACTACCAAGCTATCCTAAACAGGCTTGAACTCAAGGGAAAGGATGAGACATTCTGTGTCAGTGAATAACACATGATGCTTTTTATCACAGATTTGAGATACTGGCAATAAGTTGAACTTGAGCTCCTTCACATATCTAACATTCTCAAAATCTATTATCCCTGTCTTGATGGTTCCTTTTCCAGTTATTCTTCCTCCATTGAGATCATTCCCAAATGAAACTCTTCCTCCACAAATAGATCTAAAATCTGACAGAATCTCCTTGTCTCCTGTCATGCTTCCAGAGCAACCACTATCTACAATAAGATGATCTTTAAGCTCCTCCTCTGGTTTGCCCTGCACAAAGATAAAAAAGTTAGTGTCTTTTAGGAACCCAATCCATTACTGACTTGTGTTCCCCTTGTGGATTAACATACTCAAATTCTTTGAGTATGTAATCTTCACAGTTTTTGTAGACAGAATCAAGCATTATCTTTTGTTTTAAAACTTGTGGTGAATTTTCATCAAACTTTCTTTTTCAACAAAAATCTCCTTTTCTTTTACCACAAAATCATCTGTTTCACCAGTACTTGGTGAAAGTACTATTTGTTCATCATCAGTACTTTCCTTCTTAACCCATTTAGTTTTAACTTCTGGTGTAGAGTCCCTTGATCTAGCTACTCTTCTGGAATTGTAACTCCTTCTAGATTGATAGTAATTAGGTCTCCTAGGACTCCTATTCCAAGAGGTGTTTGGTGAAAACTGAGCAGTACTTTGAGAAAGTACTGTATTTTGCTTAACAGTACCTTGGAAAGTGTTTGAAGGTAGTGGAGGTTTTGAAAAGGGTCTTCTCTGGTGAGAAGTTTCTGTGATTGACCCTATTTGTATGGTTCCAAGCTGGTCTATTCTCTCTTGGTTTTTGGTTGACATATATGTTCTTAGGGAACTTACTTAGGTATTCTGAATGTAAGTCACAGTCCTTAATCAAATGATCAGGACTGAAACAAACAAAATAGAGTTTTTGTTCTGTAATCCAAAAATTTCTTCTTCTATGTGTATTACCAAGCCTATCCTGATTTGTAGGTGAATGATTAAAACTGTTTTGACAAAATTATCCCAAAAAGGTTTAGCATGATTGTGAACAGGTTTTCTAAAAGGTATTGCTGAAGGTGTAGCAGTACTTTGAGGTGTAGCAGTACTTTGAGGTGAAAGTACTGCTTGACTTTTAGCATCATCTACCTTAGGTGTCTCAACTATTTCCTGTTGGGTTTCAGACCTAGATTGACCAATAAGCTTCTTTCTAAATTCTAGGTTGTCTACACCAAAACGAAAAACATCAGGTCTTAAGGGTTGATGACTACCAGTGGGATGTGGGACAGCATGATAACCCTTGTCTTTCTTATATTCTGGAGGTGATTCACTAAACGATTCCTCATTACTAGATGTGTCAACATAGTTAATAAGCTCATCATCACTAGTGGTTTTATCCTCAAAATCAAGGTCATCCTTATCACTAGGTGGGTTTTCATCTACACTACTGAAATCCATACCAAAACCTAGACCAGTCCTATTGTAAGCCCTTCTCTATTTTTGAACATAAGAAACATGAGAAAGACCAGATTCTTTCCAGGCATCAAACTTAGCTAACAAATCATCTCTCTCCTTAATCAGTTTCTCAATTTCAGAAATCTTACAATTTAACTTCCATTCACTTAATTTTAACTGATAATCCTGTTGTTCATATTTTTCTGCCCAAGCCATTTCATTATTTTCATGTGTTATAATTTTGGCTTCCATAGACTCTAAGGTTATTTGATAACCTGCTACCTCAGACCTAGCCTTAATACAGTTATCTCTTTCAATCACATAACTTTTAAGAACTTTTTGATAAAAGTCTTGACAGTTTGAGCATACCTTAGAGATAGGGGTTGAGCTTGTTGAAGTAGCCATCATAGCAAGTAGAACAGGATCATCTTCACTCTCCACGCTCCAGTCAAAGCTTCCAAAACCATCTTTAGACTCCATAGTAGCATGTCCAGGTTCCTCATTGAAAGCTGTGCTCCAGTCAAATTCTTCCACAGAATCCTTCACAGCTACAATACAGTAGGTTACTGGTTTATCATCAAACTCAGCACTCCAGTCAACCTCTGATAAATTCTCTTGAGCAACCAAAGCTTTTGTTTCTGTAATAGGAATTTCTTTCAACTCTAGCTTTGGTTTCTCAGTCATCCTGTTTGCTTGATATTTAGCAAACCTGCATTCCCTTGCAAAATGTCCAGTCTTTTGACAATTGAAGCATTCAATCTTGGATTTGTCAAAAGTGATTCCCTGTTTTGGCTTGAAGTCAATGCCTCTTCCTGTCTTCTTCATAAACTTCTTTATCCTTTCAGTGATCATAGCAACTTGCCACCTAATATCAATTTCTTCAAGATCATCTTCTTCAATCTGTGAGAGATCTTCTTCATAAGTTACCGGTAGAGAAGCTTGTTGTGCAAAGAAAGAGCATACAACTTCATCTGAGTGGATGGTTGGTGAGGCTTGCTGAACAGTGGGGGTAGAATAGGAAACAGTACTTTGAGCAACAGTACTTTGAGTGGGAGAAGCAATAATTTTGGTGGAAGTACTGCCCCTCTTTTCAGATGATAAAAAGGCAATACTGTGAGATTTGGAACTGGTTTAGCCATTCATCTCATCCTCATACACCTTCAGATGATTGTAGAGATCATCAAAGTCCATAACATCCAAACCAGGTTGTCCTCTGATCATTGTAGCTATCACATGCCATGTCGATGGCAGACTCCTTAAGAACTTGAGATTAGCATCTTCAACTGAAACTTCTGCTTTGTATAGCTCCAACATACTGAGAAGGTTTTGAAATCTGTCATAAGCAGCATCAAGGTTTTCTCTTTCTCCAACAGTGAATGTTTCAAACTGCTGCTTCAACAGATTTCTGTGCATATTTTTGGAAGAATCATTACCTCCAAACCTTGTTTTGAGAGCAGCCCAGAGTTGCTTTACATCTTTAGCATCATGGAACTTGAGAAGATGACCATCTGGAATGGCAGACAAGAGAATGTTGAGTGCCTTCTCTTGATTCCTTAATGTTGCTGCTGGTAAGACTGCCTTAGGTGCTTTGGGTTGTCCAGGAACATCAATAGGTTCTGGAACCTCTTCATTACCATTGACAATTATATTCCACAGTGGTTGGTCTGTAATTGCAATGTACTGCCTCATCTTCATGCTCCATAGGTCGTATTCTCCCTTCTTAATGACAGGTATCCTCATTGAGGTGATGGAAGGTGGTGGAACAGCATCAGTCGACATCTTTAGGTTTTAGGATTTCCTCTTAGTCAAAGTTTCCACACAAGCTCTGATACCACTTGTTGGATCGATGTACTCTAACCAAACTAACTTAAATAGCTTGTTAAGGTTTAATAACCTCGGATAAATCCTAAGTTATTAACAATGAAACACTGAGTAATCTTTATTAAGTACGCGGAATTTACTTAACAAATCTAAGAAGAATATAACTTTAACTTTTATTAATAACTCTAAATCTGCTTGTTATGCAGATTCTTCAACAACTCTAAAACACTAATAATAATCATACTTTATGAATACTAAAACTCTTCTCTAAAACTCGTACTTCTAATACCAATCTAGGGGTCCTTTTATAGGCTCAAGGATAACCCTAGTCGATTTACAATTTGCATCCTTGTACGACAAGTAATCTAAACATAGAATAAACAAAGCTTTCCATAAATGAATATAACAGTTCTTTAGCTTTGCAGTACTTTGACTTCGATAGCAGTACTTTGACTTTATCTATAGCAGTACTTTGACTTTTCCAGTACTTTGTCAATCTTTAGTACTTTAACATTCTTCAGCACTTACATATCCCAACAGAGATTGCCGGTATTGAAGAAGGAGACCCTCTCCCTAGTGTCCGCTCAGGAAAACCAAAGTGCACTATTGAGTCTAGAGCTACGAGATTTATCAAAAGATCTCTTAGGTACACTTCACAATTCATCGCTTGTTGTTCAACAATAAGAACACAAGTGATACATTATCGTGTCCTTCACAGATCTTAGCAATCTGTCGAAAACATTTATGAGAGGTTCGCACATGTGATCCTCAGTGATTGAATGGAAACTCCTGCCAGGGTCAACATAAAACAGCCCTGACAGCAGGTCACTTCGGTAACTCCCCGTGGATTATACTTAGTATGTCTCAAACGGTCTACAGTCGTGGGGCGATGCTTCGGTATACCTTAGCGAATCTTCTGAACTGTAGGTGTACTTCGGTATATCGCGTTATCTCACTTGTGGGACTCCAGTTCAGGAACAGCCTTTGTGAGAATTAGAGTTGTGTTTTCACACTATGTTGTTAACACTCTCGAAGTTCAAACTTGTAAGCGCTGGATTTTTCTAACCCATCTTTTATGTTTTCTTCTTATGGATGCTTGCGGGTGGAAAAGATCGTGCAGATTCTCCACATACTCATACCAATAACAACACTAATGAAATTTCTCTCAAAAGGCAACACAAAGTTAGAATGATTCTTCGTCAAAGTCAAAGAATCTACAAAGTTTAAAGACTAAGAGAACTACATCAATATTGAAATCCAACGTTAAAGAGCGTGTGAGCATGTTGGAGAAAGACATGGAGACACTGAAGCAGCAGAGCAGACCTGATGCAGACGACCACAACATACTATCACTACCATCACAAAGAACAAAGATCAAAGAACAAAGAAAATGATGACGTCAAAGCAGAATACTTCAAAGGAAACAATTTCTCTACACTAGGGAGATCGTTCTAATCAAGGCACTTCTTCTCACCAGAAAGAAGAATGTCAGAAGACGTCAAAGCTACTATTACATCAGCACCTACAACGTTTATATCATCAATCACTAACACTTAGGGGGAGATTGTTGCAATCACTCCTAAAATAGACTTCAAGTGTTTGTTATTATATGTAATAGTTAGCTTAATTATGGCTTTTATGTTAGTTATCATGCCAAGGCTTATGTAGAAAGCCCATAAGAAGGGAAGGATGCTAGTAGTGTTGCCCTAGCTCCTTGGCCTATAAATAATCCTTGTAAACCCTCACTTGAGGGTTGGTTGTTCAATTCACAAATTACTTTACGCATAACTCTTCTCAAATATCATACATGTGTGTATGTGTTTGTTCATCCGATCATTTCTCTTCTCTATTTATTCTATTGAGGCTTGTATTACAAACATGGTGACCTAACAGGTCGGTCTTTTTGGTATTGTTCATCAGCCATTGGAACCAATTGAAAACCATTTGAAAATCAATCCAAGTACTTGTGATACATGATCAAAATATTTTGTACCTGAATTTTTTTTGATATTTTTAGAAAAAGCTCCCCCTCAACATGTGCAACGTATGTTTGAAATCGTTTTGGCACATGGAGGCAAGAGGGCTTGAAAATCTCAGATTTACCGATCGAAAGATTTGATTCTTTGATCCCCAATTTCTAAAAGATATCAACATCACTTTCCCGATCAAAATTAGTAATTTTCATACTTTGTTAAGAATATTTTAGGAAAGGATGTGGTTTTCAAAAATTTGTTCCCCCTCAATATGTGCATCTGATTTTGAAATAGTTTAGCACATATTAGGGAAAACCTGTACTTAGAGACAAATCAATCACGTTTCAATCCATTTTAGTTTGAAATAAATGCTCCCCCTTAACATGTGCATGGAAAATTTGAACTCGTTTGGCACATGCAGGGAGGAGAGCTTGTTAATCACGTATAAAACCATTTATCGAATTATCAGTTTAAATCCAATTTAAATCACAAATTCTCCCCCGATCACAATTTTCAAATCCTTTGAGAGTTGTGATCTCTATTGATTTAAATTAAATTTTGAGACTTTAAACTGATAAGGATTAGATTTTGAGACTTTAAACTCCATTGACCAATCATGCATAAATATCTTTTGAAAACATAACATTAGCCAAGGTCTTGAATCAATTGTATAAAACATTGTTCTTTTTGATTTTCCAAAAGTAGACCTTGCTCTTTTAAGTGCTAATTGTTTGAAAAATAACCTTTTTGATTGAATTGAAATCATTCTCCCCCTCAATAAATGACATGAGTTGTTGATTGAGTGTTAGAGAGTTTGACAAAGATAAGCCCGGATGATTTTCAAAAATAGAGTCCGAGGTATTTTCAAAGCAATTTTGTTTTCATAAGATGACAAATATTTTTCAGAAGAATCATTAGACGGAAAAATATTTGGAAAGAAAACATTTGTCTTTTTGGTGACAAACATTTATTTTAAGAATCAGAGCATGAGATTTGAAAAATAAGATTATGCATGGCTCTGTTCTTTCCTTTTAAAACGGGTTACTGCCTGAAATGACAATAAACCACCATTTTTCTCCGTCTCATTTTTTATTTTTTTAAAGCAAATTATGTACATTCGAAGAACATCTAAAAACCCGTGACATTAATTAAATGTCAACACAAAGTCCGTAGATGTTATCAAATAAAAGAAAAACATTAAAAAATAACAATATTTTTGGGATTTTTCAAGATTTTCTAATTTTTATGGATTTTGAAAAGTTTTATAATTTTCTATTTTCTTTTGTGGGTTTTGAAATTTTGTATTTTTCTTTTTAAATAGATATATACAAGAGATAGATGAAGAAAAAATCATTTACTCCTCGTCTTCCTCTTGAAGACGTCTGAGTGTTTCCTGTTTTAGGCTCTTTAGACCAAGTCGTGGGAGGATAAACTCAAAACGTTCTCTAGGAAGAGCTTTGGTGAAGATGTCTGCTAACTGGTATTCAGACCTCACAAAATAGAGTTCTACCACACCTTTTTCCACTTGTTCCCGAATGAAATGATGTCGAATGTCGATGTGCTTTGCTCTTGAATGTTGAACATTGTTGCAAGAGAGAGCAATGGCACTTTTGTTATCACAATACAGAGGGATTTTCTTGAATTCAAAGCCATAGTCAGATAATTAGGATCTCATCCATAGGATTTGAGCACAACAAGATGACATGGCTATGTACTCAGCCTCTGTAGAGGATATAGAAGTACTCATTTGTTTCTTTAAAGACCAGCTCACAAGCTTATCACCCAAAAACTGAGCACCTCCAGACGTACTTCGACGTGTATCTTGACATCCTGCATGGTCAGCATCTGCATAGGCTATTAGTGACATACCGGTGTCCTTCAGGTACCAAAGTCCCATGTTGATGGTTCCTTGGAGATACCGAAAGACTCGTTTAACCGCTTCAAGTTGCTTTTTGGTAGGCTTAGCCTGGTATCTAGCACACATGCATACAACGAACAGAATATCAGGTCTACTGGCTGTGAGGTACATCAGGGATCCAATCATACTTCGATATTTCGTTTGATCTACCATGATCCCTGAGTGGTCCTTATCCATTTTGCTACGTTCCACCATGGGAGTGTCAACGGTGTCACAAGTGTCAAATCCAAATTTCTTTATAATTTCATTTGCATATTTAGATTGATTAATAAAAATGCCTCCAGGACTTTGTAAAATTTGTAATCCAAAGAAAAATGACATTTGTCCCATCATTGACATTTGAATTTGGAGCCTATCTCCTTAGAAAACGGTCACATTCATTGGGGTCAGTCGAGGCAAAAGTAATATCATCAACATAAATTTGAACGTGAATTAAATGTTTGCCTGACTTTCTGGTGAACAATGTCGGATCAACTGCTCCTTTGCTGAATCCAGTAGATAGAAGAAACTTTGATATCGTATCTGTTGGGTTCAGTAAATACCCAAACCTCTTAATCTAGGATTTGAATAGAAAATAACCTAAGTGCTTAGACCGTTAAACACTAACAAGTCACAGGTGCATAGTCTCTCAGTGAGCCATCTTCAGGACGCTCAGTAAGAGACATAGAAGAAGTCTCTCCACTCAGTAAGGCGGAACTTAAAGGGTGAAGACTGAGTCAAGAAGAAGATGGTAGATTCAGTAAGTGATGACAATAACTTACTGAATCCCTCAAACTCCTATCCAACTACAAACACTGAAGACAAACTGTAACTGAAGATTGAAGACTATGAAGACTGAAGAATGGGCGGGACAAAACGGTTATGCTTGAAGCGATAAAGACGGAGTACTTATCTTCAAGAAGTCAACCTTCCCTAAAAAGCTCAGCATGAGTACTGACATGAAGAAAGTGACTTGGTCCCTTTACCTAATATAGTCTTTGTAAATAGAGACAAAATACATCAGTATCTTATCTTCTGCAAATTGTCAGTTTGTCACTTAGGAAAGAGTTAAATCTCATACTTGTATAAATAGCATAAGAGATGTAGTGAAAGGTTAAGCTTGTGAATTGTAAAAACACACATACACATAAGCCATCTTTCACTCCTCCAAATACAAATTAATCCCTGAGATAGCTCAGTGGGTACTTGTAGTTGTGGTCAGACTTAGCCTGAGCTTAGAGAGGAGTTGCAAACACTTTGTCATTTCAATCCCTAGTACTGTTCCGCAAGTACTAGGGTAACGTATTCTTCTGATTCATTTCTAATAAGAATATGACGTTGAAAATTACTCTTGTGTTTTATTTATATCCTTTCAGTCATTGATTCACTATTAGTCTTGTTTACTTTACTAAAACCATTTTATACAATAGTAAATAAGGAACAACAAGTGGTATCAAAGCAAGGCTGGTTATAAAACTGCTTTTAAGCCGCTCTAAACGTTTTTAAATCAGGATCGTAAAAATGGCTGAAATTGATGTACCCCAACTAGTCGATAAAAAGGGTGGAGCTTATTCAGTTGTTGCCCCCAGACTTGAAGTTGGTAAATTCAACAAATGGAAAAAGCGTATGCTTTGCTATTTGATTGGGATGGAACCTTATTATATCAAGTGTATAAATGAAGGTCCATTTATCCCAAAGACTGCTGAAGGTTTGCCTAAACCTGAAGCTCAGTGGACTCAGGATGAGAGAAGAGTGGTCAACCAGGACCAAAGGCTCAAGAGTATCATAATATCTTGTCTTCCTGACGATATTATGGAGTCAGTTATAAGCTGTAGTATGGCCAAACAAACCTGGGATGACCTGGTTCATAGTCATGAAGGTCCTTCTGATACCAAGTAAAACTGGATTATGGACCTGAAACTTGAGTATAATACCTTCAGGGCTAAGGACTCTGAAACTCTGTCTCAAACTTACACTCGTTACAAAACTCTTTTAAATGAACTATCAAATGATGGTGTTAAGTTGTCCAAACATGAAATCAATGTTGGCTTTGTCAATATTCTCCATGAGAAGTGGTTGAATTTCTCTCAGGGACTTAGGAATGCTAATCATATCCAGAATCTTGAGCTTCCTGAAATTTATGGGAAATTTGTCTATGAGGAAAACCTCATCAACAGACGATACCCTGACTTAAAGAAGTCTCAGGAAGTCAAGAAGTCCCTAACCACCACCTCATCACCAATATCAACTGCTTTCTATTCTAACAATGTTGTTCAAGATTTTCAGGAAAATTCTGATGATGAGCCTGATGAGAGATCAAGTGAGGAGTACCTAAATGACCTGAACACTGAATTTCAGGAAAGGGCACTCCTTGCTAACTCTTGAAGGTTCAAAAAAAGAAACAAAGGTTTTTCAAATGCTAAAGCAAATGAGGACACTGAATGCTTTAAGTGTCACAAAAGATGTCATTTTGCAAAAGACTGTTTTTCAAAAACAATTTCTGAACCCTCTTATAAACCATCAGGGTCAAATCAGTCCTCAGGCTTTAGCAAATTTCAACCAAAAATCTATCAGTCTCATCAAAACTTTGAAAACAAATCTGATCTAAACAAAACTGTTGATTTTGAAGCTAAGTATAAGAAAGTCAAAGCTAAGCTTGCATTGCTCGAGGCCAGTCCCTCAGAAACAACAAAAAGTGTTCAATCTGTGCAGGGTAAAAACAGAGGCCTTGTTGCTGAAACCTTCAACTGGGATGAAGAGCCAGTGTCATCAGATGATGAAATGGTGCATGTCAGTGGACTGATGGCCCTCTCAGAAGAGGACAAGCTAGCCGTTGGAAAGAATCATGCCAGGAATGGAGAATGGGTCAATATCACAATGAAGAAGGTAAATATTTTACTTTCTATGGATGATGACTCTGATTGGCAGTCTTACATGAATTATCTTAATGTTGACCTTAAGTTCGTAAAAGAGCAAAGACTGAATCTTTTTTCAAAATACAACAAGATAAGTTTTGAATTAAACATGAGGCTGTCACTTTGCAAATTCAAAATACTGAACTAGTTAAAAGAAATCAGGCTCTTCAAGACGAACTCAAAAAGGTTCAAGATATTCTTGATAGTTGGACTCCTAAGAATCCCAGGGTCTTTGATGCTGTGGGAGCCCCCAGTAGCAAGAAGAGAGTCTTAGGTGAAGATCATCTTCCTGACTCTCTCAACAAAGACCAGGGTCCTAAGCCATTTGTGTCTGGTGGTATGATTACCAGTATGTTGACTAGTCCCAAGTCCAGTGATTGGATTGATCGGGTTAATCCTAATAGTAAGCTTCCTAATTTCAATTCTAGAAGAATTCTAGAGCCTGAGAGTCAAGCTCTTAAGAGCATGCTCGGACTCCCTGATGTGCCCAGTAGTACTAAACACATTGAGTCTGAAGCAGAGTCTAATGCAACGCTTCCACCCCTGGAACCTCTTCACGGTGCTGCACCAAGATCTGAGCTTACTCCAATGCAATTCAATCCTCATTCACCAAAAGAAAGGTCTGGACTTGGAAGAACCATCCTGAAAAGGCCAACAAAACCAACTCAACAAGAGTCTACTCCTACTGAGACTTCCACATCTTTGACTCCCACTGAAGCTGACCAAATTCAGCAACTGACTGAACTAGTGAGGAAGCTAACTGAAAAGATGGAATCCATTGAAAAAGTCCCTGAATCAATCAAGGAGATAAAGTCAGCTTCCTCTAGTTCCTCAAAGTCCAAGTCAAACCCCAAATCCAAGTAGAAGTATGATCCATGCCACTATACCAGTCATACCACTGACAATTGTTATAGAATCCTTTTTTGTATGATCTGCAAAAAGGATGATCACAGAACTTCTGATCACTTACAATATGTAAGTTCACTCAGTGAAGCAAACTATACCAAAGTTGGTCATCAGTATGCTTCAACCTCCAAGTCTGCTCAAAAATTTAGAGCAAAACCCTTTCCTCCTTGTCCACACTGTGGGTTTAATGATCATCACCCTGATGATTGTCTTATGAACACATGCTGTGATATTTGCAGAAATCCAGCTCATAAGACATCCCAGCATGACAGTGTCATCCATGCAAGGAGAAGTTCCAAGCAACCCAATATCACTGACTCATCCTCAGTCTCTAAATGCAAAACCTGTGGTAGCACAATGCACTCAACCACTGACCATGAGTCGATTGCCAAATTCAAAGAGACCTTGAGACCCAAGCCCACCAGTAAGTGGGTCACTAAGAGAAACTAATTCAGTTTAGTACTTGTGCAGAGATACGCCAGGGAGCCTATTTGGCATCTAGACAGTGGATGCTCAACAAGCATGACTGGTGTAAAGGAGTATTTGCACAAGTATGTAAAGGAACCAGGACCCAAGGTAGTATTTGGTGATAATTCATCATGTCCCATTGAAGGTTATGGTTCAGTAAACTTCAATGGAATAGTCTTCTCTAGAATAGCTTATGTCAATGGTCTCAAATACAATCTCATCAGTGTCAGTCAACTATGTGATGCTAAGTACATTGTGCAATTCAATGACAAACAAGGTACCATCTTTAATGCCAACAAAAAGGTTGTTCTGATAGCTCCTAGAAGAGATGATGTTTATGTCTTAGACATGTCTACTCTTTCTCAAGATGGAACATGTCTCTTTGCCAAAGCCACTGAAACTATCAACTGGCTGTGGCACAAGCGAGTCTCTCACTTAAACTTCAAAAACATCCACTAGGTGGCAAAACAAAACAAGGTCCTTAGCTTACCATCACTGCTTTTTGCAAAAGATAAACCATACTCAGCCTGTGAAAAAGGCAAACATCAAAGAGCATCTTTCAAAACCAAACAAAATTTCTCCCTCAAAAGCTGCCTTCACCTCTTGCATATCGATCTCTTTGGACCAGTCAGTCCTAGATCAATCCAGCATGAGAAGTATACACTTGTCATTGTTGACGAGTTTTCAAGATACACTTGGGTATACTTTCTTTCAAAAAAGAGTCAGGCAGCTGACACAATAATGTCATTCATCAGGAACATTGAAAACCAGAATGACATTAATGTTAAACAAATCAGGACTAACAATGATACTGAGTTCAGAAATGATGAGTTTTAGAGTTTCTGTGATGAAAAGGGAATCTCCCAAAACTTTTCATCTCCCTACACCCCTGAACAAAATGAGGTAGCGGAAAGGAAAAACAGAACTCTCATTGAGGCTGCAAGAACCATGTTAAATGGCTCAGCTCTCTCAAAGCATTTCTGGACTAAAGCAGTCAAAATAGCCTGGTACACACAAAACAGGTCAATCATTGTCAAAAGACATAACAAAACCCCATATGAGATATTCAAAGGTAGACATCCTGACATCAACTACTTTCATGTGTTTGGATGTCCTGTGTTTATTCATAATCACAAGCATCATCTAGGCAAATTTGATGCTAAAGTTGATGATGGATACTTTCTAGGTTACTCACTGATCTCCAAAGCCTTCAGGGTATTTAACACAAGGAGACAACAAGTTGAGGAAACCATTCATGTCACCTTTGATGAGAGTTCAGAAAGCATCAGGTTCACCAATACCTCAGTGGAGGAAATAGGAATTGATAACTCATCAAGATATCCTCCTGATGAGTATAACACTGAAATCAATTCCTCATACCAACCTGATGCTGACATCTCATATTATGTCTTACCTCACAACCAACTGTCAGTGAATTCATTGATAATCAATCAGTCCCTGCTGGGATAGGCAACACTGATCCAAATGATCAGGAACCTGTGATTCATGAAACCCAACCTGAACAAGACATCTCAACAGATGTTCTTAATGATTCTGTGGCTAATGCACCAGAACTCACTCCTGAATCTCCAGTGACCTCCTCAAGCTCATATCCTAGACCACAAAGTAAGTGGACAAAATCTCAGGACATTGATCTTGTAAACATCATTGGTGAACCCACTGAGGGCATGCTCACTAGAAGCATGGCTGCTAAGTTAACTGCAGCTTCAGCCAATAAATGTCTATATGTTGATTACCTATCAGATATAGAACCCAAAAGTGTCACTGAGGCTCTAAAACACCCAAGCTGGGTTTAGGCCATGCAAGAAGAACTTCAACAGTTTGATAAAAACAAGGTCATGACCTTGATCAAATGTCCTCAGGATGTCATAGTCATAGGAATGAAGTGGGTTTTCAGAAACAAAACTGATGAAAATGGCACTGTCATTAAAAACAAAGCCAGACTTGTAGCCAAAGGTTACAGTCAATAAGAAGGCATTGACTATGATGAGACATTTGCTCCTGTTGCAAGAATGGAAGCCATCACGATCTTCCTTGCATTTGCTACCTACATGAACTTCAAAGTTTACTAGATGGATGTAAAAAGTGCATTCCTGAATGGTGAACTCAAGGAAGATGTGTATGTTCAGCAACCTCCTGGCTTTGAGAGTAGTAAATTTCCTGACTATGTCTGCAAGTTTGATAAAGCCCTTTATGGACTGAAACAAGCTCCCAGAGCATGGTATGAAACTCTCTCAGCCTTCCTGATCCAAAACAAGTTTGTCAGAGGAAAGATAGACAACACATTGTTTATCTACAGGACTAAACAAGATATTATACTAGTCCAAGTATATGTTGATGACATCATCATTGGCTCAACAAACTACACTCTTTGCAAACAGTTTGAAAAACTGATGACAAAGAAGTTTGAAATGAGCATGATGGGTGAACTCACATACTTCCTTGGACTACAAATCTGGCAAACTGATAAAGGAATCTCTATCAGTCAAGAGAAATACAGAAGAAATCTCTTGAAGAAATATGAGATATCTGACTGTGCCTCAGTGAAGACACCAATGGTCCCTCCTAACAACCTTGGACCTGATCTCACTAGCAAGTCACTCAATCAAACCCATTTCAGAGGGATTGTTGGCTCACTGATGTATCTAACTGCTTCTAGACCAGACATACAATTCTCAGTCTGTCTAATTGCAAGATATCAGTCCAATCCTAAAGAATCCCACCTTACTGCAGCCAAAAGAATACTCAGGTACCTGAAGGGAACCCCAAGCCTTGGCCTCTATTATCCAAAGTGCTCAAGGTTTGATCTCAAAGGTTACTCTGATTCTGATTATGCTGGCTACAACATGGTCAGCAAAAGTACCTCAGGGTCCTGTCAATTTCTTGGAGGAAAACTGGTTTGTTGGAGTGCTAAAAAGCAACAATCAGTGGCTATGTCTTCAGCTGAAGCTGAGTATGTGACTGCTGCAGGATGTTGTGCCAATGTTTTATGGATGAAAAGTCAACTCTGTGACTATGACATCCATTTCAAAATGGTACCCATCTTCTGTGACAACACCAGTGCAATTGCAATCTCCAACAACCCCGTCCTTCATCAAAGAACCAAAAACATTGATATCAGATATCACTTCATCAGGGACCACATAATGAAAGGAGACATAGAACTCCATTTCATGCCCACTGAATATCAACTGGCTGATATCTTCACCAAACCCTTGGATGAACCTACCTTCAGAAGAATGAAAGCTGAATTGGGAATGCTTGACATTGAAAGTCAGGCATCTGAAAACCAATATCAATAAGTTCCTTGAAATGGTTCCTCCTCCCTGAACAAAACCCACAATATAACCTCTCACTGAATGAGTAAGACTTATTGAGGTACCCTGACAGTTAATATTAAGCATTGAATGAGTAACTAAATAATACAAGTATCAGTTACTCAAATGTCCTAGGTTGGTAGCTATGCCAATTTAATATAGGAATATATGTCTCTTTGTCTTACTGTCAACCATATCAAGGGTCCCTCACAAACTTACCTCATCCCCACTTGGGATTAAATGCCTCCTCTCACATGAAATATCTTAGTGATATTTTATTACTGCAAAAGTGCACTTTTACTGTGCACTGCAACTGTTCCCTTGAAAAACGGGATTTTACTGCGGGTTGTGGAGGGTGGCATTAAATGTGGAAATTCAAAACATTTTCGAAAACCGACTTTACAAATCCACATGTTTGCACAAACAACCCCTCTCAACACCCTATAAATACCCCTCATAAAATCCTTATAACATACACAAAAGATTTATGTAAACAAAACTCTGTCAAAATCTCTTTTCACACCCAGAAATCTTTGTGTTCTTCAAATCTTTTCTGAAAAATCTTCTTTGTAAACCTTTACAAAATTTTTTCATCACAACTTAAGAGATTCAAAACTTTTGATTATTCTTCTCAAAACCCTAAAACCTTTTTTAATGGAAATGGCAAGAACACAATCTCTTCAGTTTGCTTCATAGTGGGTAGGTGATCTTAGCAATGTTGAATTTAAAACAAATAATGTCATAGGCAATTTTGAATATCCTCAAACTGACCCAGCCTATAAGGACATTATGAAATTTTTGTATAACTTCCCACTGAAAACGACCTTTGTTCAGTGTCCCTCAATACTGTACCAAAACCTCCTCAGGGATTTTTGGGCAACAGCTAAGGCCTTTGACTCGACACCCTCCACTGATGAGAATAACCTTAGACCACTCAGGGAATATCTCATCAGGTTCAATCTCAACGGGGGGCAACAATTCTCCCTGGATTATAAAACGTTTTGCACTTCAACAGGGTTAGATTATAACAAAGGAGTTTATGTCGCCCATCCTGAACCATCCACAGTGAAGGATGGGTTAAAACAAATCGTTTTAGATCCAACTTTTTTGGACAAGACCCCAGTCACTAAAAGTTCGTTCCCCGTGGCTTGGAGGATCCTATTCACTTTTGTGATTTAGGTCCTCGGCTGGAACCACTCATCCACTGAACAAGTTAACTCTATTCAGTTGATGATGGCATACTGCCTGATGAATGGGGTCACTCTCGACATAGGGGAGATCATTTACAGTGATCTCGTAACTAAGCTATAGAGTAAAACTAGGACAAAATACGATTCGTATCCTAGGTTTGTCTCATGTGCTTTTCAAACATTACTAGGTACAAATTATCCTCAGGAAGAAAAATTTGGAGCTTTACCTGGCATCCTGAGCCAATCAAACTTTCAAAAGGACCCATCCCTTGTCACAAATATTGAACTGACGGCCCATATGGTTGCTGTAAAAAACCAGAGGGAATCAGTGTCTCCTAACCCTGCTCCTAAAAAGAGAAAGGGGAAGTCTCAGACTGGGACAAAGACCAAACCCAAGTCTCAGGGCCCTAAGGCTTCAGGAGCACTGGCCAAAAGGCAAAGAAAACCCAAGACTGATTTGCCACCCACTGGAGACCAAGCAACATCCACCCAAGGGACAACGAAGGACACTGATAAATCACAATCAGTGCCCTTGGTCCAAACTACTACTTCCCAAGATCCAGAGGGAAACAAACAACCCGCTGGTAGGGGAGCGCCTTCCACAACGCCCAGTGATGACATTAACAAATCAAAGCCTTTGTCTGAGGGCACACTGATTGATCCCAAAGACTCAGAGGGAACCAAACAACCCACTGATAGGGATATCACCTTCACTGACTCTGCTAAAGGCACTGGGAAAAACCCATCAGTGTCTCAGGGGTCTCAGGGGGACAAAGACTCGGAGGGAAAGGAACAACCCGCCGATACGGAACCCAAAACCAATCCTGACTCCAGAGAACGCACTAGGAAACTCCCACCAGTGTCTGAGGGGTCAACGGGGGACAAAGACTCAGAGGGATTAATACCCCCGCTGATATGGAACCCATCACGAACCCCTTGTTGACTGTTGCTGATGTTACTGGGATATTATTTTCTGAAGATGAACTTGCTGATAGTGATGACGAAATTTTATCAGCAGGGGAAGAAGTGGACGCTGAGGTTCAAATTGAACAAAGACCTCAGCCTGATCCACAGGAGCATACTGAATCACCATTCTAGTCTGACAATGATGACTCCTCTTCCTCCACTGATGAATTCAAAAGATTTGATAATGTTCTTCCCCCTCACAGAGAGGTAGCTTGTTCAGTGGATCACCAAAGCTTCAAGGAAGCTATACTCAGGGGTCACTGAAACATTGTGAGAACAACATACTGAGGTGCGAGTTATGCAGATCTGAAGGCTGAGGTACAAGCCTTTGATGAAAATGTTCATGAGCACAAGGATTTGATGTATGACAACATTCACAGACTGGATGAAAATTTGGCTAAATTCTTCAGACACCTTCAGGGTGTTGGCACAAAGGTAGATGAAATCAGGGAATCTGTCAAAGAAGACACAGCGCTCAACTCTAAAGTGCTGGAGGCGACTGAGGCGTACTTGAAACAATCCTCCAGCCTCACTAAACTGATCGAAACGCTCAAATCAGCAAATGTTCAGGGTCTTTATTCTTCAGTCCAGTCTCTTCAAGCTACATTGAGCTCTGTGAACACTCAGATGGCTACGTTGGCTTAGGCATCTACCTCCTTGGCCTGGAATATTGGGCCGCGCATGACTGCTTTAGAAGTATCTTAGGCTAATTTGGATGCTAAGGTCACTGGCATTCAAACAGATACTTTAGATATCAAGGCCATGATCACTGAAATTTATCAGGCCTTCAAGGGTCAAGCTGCTCAGTCCCCCTCAGCACCAACACCAACTCTTGCCCTCACTGATGCTCCGGCAACAATTGAGGAGGAGAATACTGCTGAAGAAACTCCTCTTCACACTGAGGGGGAGCCAACACCACCAGTATCTGTAGCAACTATATCATCAGTACCACCAACAACATCAACAACAACAACACTGACAGTCACACCACCTATCATGACAACAACACCACCCTTGGTTGCATCATCTTCCTCAGGCCAGGACAAAGGAAAAGGCATAATGACAACTACTGAGCCTGAGAAGATTCCTTACAAAATCGGTGACACTGAATACCTTCTCACACCTCAACAGCTAAGTAAATATCTTGCTAAAGAAGAAAGGAGATTGAAACAAGCTGAGGAAGATAAAAAGAGTAAGGAAGCACTGGTTAAAGTGATTGCTGAAGAAGCTGAGAATGTGGGAATTGATCCAAAGAAGGTTGAAAAGGGTCAGGCAGGACAGAAGTTCAAGGATGCTCAGGCAGCAAAAATGGCTGAAATGAAAAAAACAGTTGGAAGAAAAGAAGAAGAAAGCTGAAGCCCTCAGGCAAAGCAGAATTGAGCATTACAACTGGACGATGACAAGCCGAAGGCTACCTGAAAAGATCACAGATGTCAAAATCATCCCCAGATCTAAACCACTAGCAATGAACGTCTACAGGGGGGTTGATAAAAGACATTTTGAAGTTCATGATCCCCTAAAATTTACTGACTTTGGGATCACTGAACTCGATGAACTCGGTCCAATAACAGAAAAGAAGCAAAATGCGGTGGTTAAGGAGCTGATGAAGATGCTCAGTAAAAGATATGAAAGACTGAGGGATGCACCAGCACAACTGGGGATTCAGCCTGCCTTAACTGCACCTCAAGGATCTCAACCACAATCATCCACTGGCAAAAGGAAAAGGGTTGAGTTCCAGCCTGAGATCAAAGTGCCTGGATTAGAATGTAACAGGGAGCTGCCTGAAGGTGTTAAGTTCGTAAACTGTCTGGTGATAGAAAAGCCTGAAAGAGGGCTATTCTTTATTGATGTCTATGGAAACCCAGCATTCCAAAGGTGGAGTGATATCGATCAGGCAGGAGTGGCTACAATGCTCAGCTATATTCCAGTGGCCTCTCAAATTCAGACTCCTGCAAATGTTAGGTTATGTGCTGACTTAAATGCCAAGATAAGAGACCATCCTGACAGGGAAACACTCATCACCAAGAAATTCAAGCTTGAAGCACTAGGAATCCATCTGGACTAACATCATTTTGAACTATCTTTTGTACTAATGATAGGAACTTTGTAATTTGATCAATAAATGATGTATGTTTTGTTAAAATATTCAGTGTTCCTTATTGTATTCATTAGTACATTCACTGTAAGAAGAAGCCATTTGCTCACTTACACTGATCAAACACTTAGGCTATTTGTATATCCAAATAGGGGGAGACTGTTAGGTTCAGTAAATACCCAAACCTATTAATCTAGGATTTGAATAGAAAATAACCTAAGTGCTTAGACCGTTAAACACTAACAGGTCACTGAGTGCATAGTCTCTCAATGAGCAATCTTCAGGACGCTCAGTAAGAGACATAGAAGAAGTCTCTCCACTCAGTAAGGCAGAACTTAAAGGGTGAAGACTGAGTCAAGAAAAAGATGGTGGATTCAGTAAGTGATGACAATAACTTACTGAATCCCTCAAACTCCTATCCAACTACAAACACTGAAGACAAACTGTAACTGAAGACAGAAGACTATGAAAACTGAAGAATGGGTGGGACAAAACGGTTATGCTTGAAGCGATAAAGACGGAGTACTTATCTTCAAGAAGTCAACCTTCCCTAAAAGGCTTAGCGTCAGTACTGACATGAAGAAAGTGACTTGGTCCCTTTACATAATATAGTCTTTGTAAACAGAGACAAAATACATCAGTATCTTGTCTTCTACAAATTGTCAGTTTGTCACTTAGGAAAGAGTTAAATATCATATTTTTATAAATAGCATAAGAGATGGAGTGAAAATTTAAGCTTGTGAATTGTAAAAACACACATACACGCAAGCCTGAGTTTAGAGAGGAGTTGCAAACACTTTGTCATTTCAATCCCTAGTACTGTTCCGCAAGTACTAGGGTAACGTATTCTCCTTATTCATTTCTAATAAGAATATGAAGTTGAACATTACTCTTGTGTTTTATTTATATCCTTTCAGTCATTGATTCACTATTAGTCTTCTTTACTTTACTAAAACTGTTTTATACAATAGTGAATAGGGAACAACAGTATCATACCATGCCCTTGGAGCTTGCTTCAAACCACAAAGAGCCTTCTTCAAGCGATAGACATGAGTAGGATGCTATGTATTCACAAAACCTTCAGGTTGGCTGACGTATACGACTTCTTTAAGATCTCCGTTAAGAAAAGTCGTCTTTACATCCATCTGATAGACTACCACGTTCTTACTTGCAGCATTAGCCAAGAAGATTCTGATTGCCTCGATACGAGCAACTAGAGCAAATGATTCTTCAAAGTCAATACCCTCCTCTTGACAGTATCCTTTTGTAACCAATCGAGCCTTGTTCTTTAATACATCACCATGATCATCAAGTTTTACTTTGAAGATCCACTTTAGAGAAATGATCATAGCACAGTCAAGAGCAGGTACTAATTCCCATACATCTAGTCGATCAAACTCATGAATTTCCTCTTGAATGGCATTGAACCAGGTATCTTCATTCATGGCAGTTTTAACATCTTTTGGTTTGACCTTAGATAGT
This sequence comes from Chrysanthemum seticuspe, assembly GCA_019973895.1. NCBI lineage: Eukaryota > Viridiplantae > Streptophyta > Magnoliopsida > Asterales > Asteraceae > Chrysanthemum > Chrysanthemum seticuspe. The sequence goes on along the minus strand of BPTQ01000004.1, from coordinate 117,052,799 downwards.
ACGGAGTTGAAGAAGCACCATAAGGCATCAATTGCAAGTTGTTTGCGATTGGATACTGAACGAGAGGGATTTCCAATGATGTTCTCCAATGGATGATCATGTGTCCATTTTCCAAGGTGTTCATGTGGTTGTTGTTGAGGAACTAAAGTAGCAGAGTTGATTTCTCCTAATGAAGATGGTTCTGATGATGATTCAGGAGCAAATATGTTTTCAAAGGGAGCATCTTCGGGAGTAGCAAAGGGGTTATCTCCATCATAGGTGCTAGAAACAACATGATGTACACTTGATGATTGCAGATTTGTTGATGAGACATAGTGATCAGCAGCAGGAGCTTCTTGACTCAATGACATAGATACTGAAGGGTTAACTTTGTTGACAGGGATAGGAGAAGCCACTGTTGATGGATTTGACAGATCACTAGCAATTGGCTCATAGTGTTCATCAAACATTGGATCAAATAATTTCTTTAAATCATCTTCTGAAGGTGGTACGTATGGAGTTGCTGGTGAGGAATTGTGTACAAGAGTAGAACTGATGGGACTACTTGATGAGGGTTGAGATGCGGGTCCAGAACTGGGTTGTCCTGGAGCCATTTGACCGGCCAGCTCATCGAACGTAACGTGAATTGTTTCCATGATATTTCGGGTTCTTTTGTTGTAGATTCGGTACCCTTTTCTGCTTGGTGCATATCCTACAAATACTTCAATGTCCGCTTTAGCTTTAAGTTTGCCTAAGTCTTGACCCTCATTAGTTGGATAACACAATGCACCAAACACACGAAAGAATGAAAGATTAGGTTTTCGATTATGGACAAGTTCATATAGAGTTTTTCCTATGAGAAGTGTGAATTAGGGATCGATTTTGAGTGTAGCATGCAGTGGCAATGGCTTCCGCCTAGAGAAACATTGGAACCTTTGAGTAAATCAGCATTGTTCTTGTGGCTTCCACAAGAGTTCGATTTCGTCTTTCAACTACACTGTTCTGTTGAGGAGTTCGTGGAACACTTCTTTGATGACTGATTCCAATACTTTCATAAAACTCACTAAGTTCTTTATTAACAAACTCAGTGCCATTGTCTGTCCGGACGATTCTGACAATTTTGTTAAGTCGAACCTGCAGCTGTTTGATAAGTTTAATGATGATATATGGAATTTCATCCTTTGTCCTTAAGAACTTAACCCAAGTAAATCGAGAGTAATCATCAACCACAACTAACACATATTTTTTCCCAAAAATATTCTGCACTCTCATGGGTCCACATAAATCCATGTGAATGGTATGAAGAACTTCCATAACTGAGTTTGTAGGTTTGAGTTTGTGGGCATACTTCTTGCTTTTCCCAATTGGCATGCTGAACAAAGATGATCCTTTTCATACTTTAGTCTAGGTAAGCCTATTACTAAGTCCTTTCTGGAAAGATCATTTATGGAGCCGAAGTTCAGGTGATTTAGAAGACGATGCCATAACCATGACTTTGCTTTCGAAGCCTTTGACAACAAGCAAATTGGAGAAGACTTCATCATATCTTCGATAGACATGGTGTATAGGTTTGAACCACGACTTCCTCTTAAAAGTTCTCTACCATCAAGTTCTCTAACGAAACAAGTATGTTTTCTGAATGCCACTTCTAGATCAGAATCACAGAATTGACCGACAGAGAATAAATTATGACCAAGACCTTCAACGTAATATACCCCAGAGATTACACTATCGCCAACAACATAGTCTCAATAACCCATTATTGCACCGAAATGATCATTACCGAATCTAACAGTCCCAATGAATTTACTCATGAAGTTCATGAGCCGCGACCGGTCTCTAGTCATATGCTTGGAACAGCCTGAGTCCAAGTACCACAGAACGATTTGAACGATCTGCAGTTGAACACAGACAAAAATGGATAACTGGATAATTAGGATCCCCATGCAAGAATGGGTTCCATTTGGTTAGTAACAGTGATTGGAACACCCACATCAGAAGTAGAAACAATGGAATCATCAGGGATAGATGCAGTGCTAGTGTCCGTATGTGACCTATTCAAAGTATGTTCACTTCTTAAAGGAATAGTTCTACCAGTAGGCATCCATTTCCTAATGGGCATTGATCTAGATAATTTAGGGCACATCTCAGTAAGATTGAATTTGTGCCCAGTAGGTATCCACTGATAGCCTATGTTACTAAATTTCTTCCTGTGGGTTTCCAATGTTTTCTAACCTTCTTCCGCCATTGCTTTCTACCCTTCTTAGCTTGATTTTTTGCATTAACAATCTTAACAGGGCATTTAACAACATTAATCAACTCATTCACACCACATTCATAATTAGTAACAAAAACCAAACAATCATCATTACATGTTTTGCCAAAAGTAGCAGAATTCGAATTAATTACAGTACGCTTATAGCTAATACTAGAATCAACACGATTCGTTTTATTCAACTCAAACTTAATGTTCCTAGGGTGGTCTTCTACTTTCTTCCATTGCACATTCTTAGCTTGCGAGGTCCTATCTTGCTTTGTATTGCCTGAAGGCTTCGACCCGCTTGCATTTGCGTCACTGATTACTCCTGTAGAGGGGATTATGGGAACATTAGTTGGTTGAGCTACCTTTTGCATTCCTAAACTAGACATGCAAGGATCTGAACTAATTGAAGGCACTCTAGAGTTCACTTTCTTAATACTGGGCATAGAAGTGTTGGGATCTGAGCTACTCGACGGCATATTAAAATTCACTTTCTTAATGCTAGGCATAGAACAAGGCATCACAACTTTACCTTTCTCACAAAAAGATTTATGACACATTGCTCTTAAACATTCTAACAGCTCCTGAGATCGTTTGGCCTGAATGCAAGCAAACCCAATTTCTCTATCAAGTGGCTTGTTTATGAAATCCTCTTCTACAATCTCTCGGAGACATTCTAGAATATCCTTAAGGTAAGCGAAATAGTTATGAAACACAAGTTCGTTATTTCTAAGATGAGGAGGAATGTATTTAACAGTCACAGTATATTTAGAGTCTGCAGATGACTTTGATGCAACATTCTCATTAAAGTCACAGTATATTAAAGACGTTATTATTTCGTTGTTCTTGTCACGAGTGACTTTTATTGAATCATATAACTCTTTAAAGTGTTGTTTCACCTTTTCATTTTCTTCTAGAAAACTCTCATTTTCCTTTTGTAAAACATTAACCAAGTTTTGAAGATGAAAAGTTTGTGAACACTGAGAATCTAAAGGAGGAGGCATTTGGGAGCCAGTCACATTGTTCTTTTCACCCTTTAATTATGAAATTTGGGTTCTCATTTTTCTGATCGTGTTACAATGAGCTCGAATATGTTCATCACGTTTGCTGATTTAAAAAACTGCATCAAATTCAGGAGCATCCAAGGATGTCTTGATATTTGAGGTTTTAACATTTTCTTTTAGATGTTGATATTTTAATTGCAAAGCAAGATGCTCAACTTCCAATTTAGAAAACTGTTTCACCAGGTTATCATGATCATCCAGTTCAACTTTCTCATGCAATTTAGAGTTAGTTTTCTCAAGCTCAATGACACGATCAAGGGAGACTTTCAGAGCAACATATAATTCATGAAATTGAGATGCATTAGTTGAACAATTCGTGGCAGTGTAAAACACATCTTGAGTGATACATTCAGAAATCAGATTCTCATTTAAGGTATGCAAGTTCTTCCTTTCAATCTCATTATATTTTAATTCTCGCTTATAGTCATTGACCTCAACTATCATTGCATCAAATTCCTTTTCCATTTCTTTAATATCTGAATCCATCCCCTTTTTAAGACTCTCAAATTGACCTTTTAATTGTATAAAGAAAGGCATGACCTCATTTAAATAGCATTCTTTAGTTTGCTCAAAACCCCTCTCCCCTTCAGTTATCCCAGTAGGTGTGATCCTTTTCTTACATGTCTTCTCAAAATCAACAAATAATTGATAAATAACATACTGACTGATTAAGGTCTTGCTCTTAGTGGGAATAGATCTAGGAACTAAATGCATTGGTGTATTGGGGGGATATAGAGTGGCAGGAAGCATTCTCCTACATGCGGGATTCTGTTCAACAAACTCATCAGCTTTTTTCATGTCCATATCCTTTTTCCAGAACACTTGTTCAGGGGTCAGTTGTGTTTGAGGTCTAAACTTTTTAAATGCAATCCAATTATCCTTAGCATAGTTGGGTGTTTTATAACTGATTTTCTTTTCTATGCATGAAGGGCTCTTAAGTTTTTCATCCAATTTCTTTCTAGTGACTTCTTTTAACTGCTTATCTTCCTCAGCATTCTCAGCGCAACTAGGTTTCTGTCTAGGCTTAAGGATTTCATTGCCATCATAAATTACCTTCTGTGCTTCTCTAGCTTTCTTACAAGCCTCATGGTTTGGTTCATCAACTAATGCAACACTATGTTTGTCACTTAGAACTCTATGCGTAGTGATCATGTGAGCAGTCTGAATGGCGTTTCCTTGTACGTACAATTTGTTTTCAAGTTTGTTTTTCAAAGTTTTTAGGTTGGAAAATTCATTTAAAAGTTTTGATTCCTTAGCATTAAATTCCTGCTTAAGCATTTTCACATTTTCTTGAAGTTCTTGTTTTTGCTTAGCCGTTTTATTAAGCTTTTCTTTTAAGGAATCTAGCTCTTTTTTAGTATTTCTTCCCTAAAGTTACTTTTTCTAATAATTGTATGCATTTGGTCATCCATTTCCTGCTCACGAGTGGTTAACTCAAACTTAGTGCGTTGTTCATAAATGCCAACTTGTTCTTTATAGGCAATAAGTTCAGAGATAACAGAATCATCAGGGGCACATGGAGTGTATTCATCAAAAACATAGTCATCATTGACTGCATAAGATGCATCACTTGGTTCAATCACACATTCACTTTGGATCACATATTGATCATATGGGACAATATTACTATTACCCATATTAACAATATTTGTTTCACAAGTTTCATGTGACTGCACTTTGTCATGTATTTTTTGCTCATCAACTTCATCATATAATTTTAATACCTCTGAGATGATTGATTCTTTGGATGGACCAGCTTGCTTTGATGATGAGACCTTTAGAGAGACCATTGGAGAAATGCTAGCCATGAAGATTGTCTGGGCAGTAGGTTCATCATCGACATCAGAGTCATATGCATCACAATCGGCAACTTGAAAGGCATTTTGATGATTGTGACCTATTTCTTGAATTGGCTGCTCATCCACATCTGCAACATATGTCATAGCATTCCCCTCTGCAAGAAATAACAACTCCTCTTCATCCAAAACTGCACCATTGTCCTGAGATTAAACAAGCAACATCTTGTCTCTGATGTGTTCTGCATTTTGAGGGCGTCTTGGAGATGTGCAGTTCCTTGCAATGTGTCCATCACCACCACAGTTTTAGCACTTGATTGGCTTTACTTGTCCTTGATTGGCATTTCTTCCACGATTCTGATAATCCACATACCCTCCACCTACTCCACCTCTTCCCTGTTCATACTGCCTTCCTTGAACTGGTTGCACCATAACCTTTCCATCTCTGACAACATCATGATTGTGTAGATTGGATGAAGTTCTGATCTCATTGTTAGTGTGAAGACTGTTAGTATGTGGAGTGAGGGTCAAGTTTTGTTTAACCCTAAGAGCCATCTGATTGATGAAGTGTTCCATAACTGCATCAGCATCAGGTTGCTTGAACCTCGGATCGGGAATGAGTTTTTGATTACCATTACCCGTGGGTATGACTTGAGAAGCTTTGGTGGTAATTCCAACATTTGTGTAAAAGGCTGTTGAATCATTTGAAGAACTTGTTTCTCCCTGTTTAGTTTTGAACTGTTCAAGAATCCTTCGTTCAAACATAGCATGTCTCTCATTCTGAAGAAGGAAGGCATACAGTTGCTCATAGTTGGTGTTCTTCAATCCTTTGGTTAGCTTCACAGAGGTGATAAATTTGTGCCATTCGGGATTCATGTTGTTCACAAACTTTGAGTTCAGCTGAATATTTGGCATGGTCATTTTGATATTCCTCATATCATTCACAAGATTGTGGAATCTCACATAATATTCATAGACACTTTCTTCTGGTTTCATCTTAAAGTGCTCAAATTCATCATACATTTGTGATTCTATGTTTTCCTTAGTTAATTCAGAACCTGAGAGAAGCATCTTGACATTATCCCAAACCGCCTTGGCTTCAGTGTTGTGATTGATAAGCTTGTAGATATCTTTTGGAAGACCCTGAAGTATAATGTTTAAAGCCCTGATATCAGCATCGAATCTCTTTTTCTCCATATCACTGAGCTCATCATACGTCTTTGGTCTATCCAATCCAAAGATCATTGTTCCATCTACAGCAGTATCAATTATGTCTCTTGTAGTCTCAATCTGATAGGTCCTTCATCAATTGATTTGAGAATGTTGACCCCATTATCCTTTCCCAAATAGTACAACCTGATTCGTTGAGCCCATGAGTCATAATCAGTTTTGTCAAGCATAGGTGGATGAGTATCTGATCCAGCTGCTTGAACGTCCTCAGCAACAGAAGAAACGATAGTAGGAACGTTGTTAGACATGATTACAAGTTCTACGGGATTTTACTATTCTTTGATTAAACCGGGAAATTGATTCTTTCACGGGATTTTACTAAACCAAAAGAACAACCGTAAAAATGTAGCACGAAGAAGTGACAAGTCTCAATAGACAAGTAGCTAAACAGCCAACTCGCTTTGGTATCAACTCGCTAAACAGTCAACTCGCTTAAAAGACAAGTCGCTTAAAGCTCAAGTCACTTAAATAATCAACTCGCTAAATAGCCAAGTCGCATACAGAGACAACTTGCTTAACCACCAAGTCGCTTAAGCCAACACTACTACAAAAAAGCCTATGGACACCCCTTAATAGACATTGGTTTTATAAAAACCACTTGTTATGGTTTAAAACTAAGGAGAATGTGAAGTATTAACCGGTCTTTATGATAAAAACGTATAGACACTGTTTGTTTCAATTAAAACTAGTCTCACAAATAGATTTTTTTTCTTTGGCGCCACACTCTTATACATTTTCACGAAATTTTTTCATTCATAAATTGGAACCAGCTAATTGACATGGTCAAAAATTATGGCGCCAAACATTTCACATATTCCCTCCATATTCTTAATATTATTTATTTTATTAGGAGAGTAATATAACCGATGTTGACATCAAAAGTCATTTCTTAGTACGGAGTAGTTTTATTTGTTTATAAATTTTTCTTGTTAACCTATCTCGGTAGTGTAAACCTCAAAATAAAAAGAAAGTTAATAAAGTGGCTAGGGTGTCAAAAAAGCCAAATTGATTTTAACATAAAGAGATATTTTTTCAACCATTAGATCACTTTCATCCTAGCCGTCCATTACCCTTTGGAAAACTCAACATCTAAAAACCAAAAATAAAAATACAAGACACAAAAACACTCTCCGCTCTTTATTTACAACCATTGCGCCATCAGAAACTGCCGCCGCCACTACCACTCTAGTTACTGCCGAAATCTGTTTCTGACATCACCGCCATCCTCCACGACCACCATCGTAACAAGCCACCGCCTTCTTCACTCTCTCTCTTAAAAAACCGACGCCACCACCACCGTAAACTGCCACCGTTTTCGCCACCACCTTCACTAGCACCGCATCCGTAATTTAAAATCGTCAATCACACCATCACAACACAAACTAACGTTCTACGAATCTGAAAAATGCTATCAGGAAACGGATCTAATTTTGATTTGATCCGGTTTGATTTTGTAAGTTTTGTATTTAAGCATCTCATATTTTGGTTTTGTATTTATACATAATCCTTCAACTTACATGATATTTTTGTTTTTGGTATTACTCTGTTGGGATAGATTTGCATTCGTGATTTGGACATGTTTCTTGAATCACGTGAAAGTGGGGAGAAATAACAGGATAGTGATGATAAAAAAGAATAAGCCAATAGGATATTGAGTAGTCAAGTTAAACTTTTTTTAATAACAAAATCAAGTTAAACTTGGTTATGTGTGTTAGAATTAGGAAAGGCAATTGTGAGGTTATTTGTTTAAAAAAAGTTGGTCATTTTCTTGCAGATATTGTGTCTTCATAAGTCATCTAACAATCATACATACACTTTTTGAATGTCACTAATCACATTATTTCTACAAGTATGTTGTTGCACTACTGATATCATGATTGTATCTCTAATTAACTGATTCCCAATGTAATTGGTGTTGATCTCGTGGTCCTTTCGCAACGGTCTTTCGTTGTTTCTGTTGCAAAATAAAACATACATAATCTACTTATGTATACATCTCCTTTTAAATTTCTGTCGTATTAAATTTTAATTGATCGTGCAGATGCATTCTTTATTTTCTCTTATTATTTTGGTTTCGGTAGCTTCGTTTCGTAATTCATGTATAGTTATATAATACCTATGTTTGTGTTTTAATAGAATGTTATTGGTTGTAGCTGAGATAGCGAGCCCAATCATCGAGCGGTACGTCTTCATATATCCGTCCTCTCCTTTCACTTAGTGTTTTTTTTATACATAGAACATCTAGCTAAACAATGTCTAATAATTACTCACATCTGCAGCTTTCAAGGATGAACCCAAGATCAACAATAGTACATATGAATGCTAATAAAGCAAGCTGCAAATCCATTATCAAAGCTACCATAACCTATAAGAGGTATGGTGCATTTATCATTGATAGAAGTATATTGCTTATGTGTACATGGTTGTATTTGAGAACAGGAAAATGTTGTAACGACTCAAACATGTTCAATCATAAAAAGTTGACGTGTACATGTTTATGGTTGTGATTCAATTATGATATGTTGTAACACATGTTTTAACTGGTTCTCTGTTCTTGAATGACCCAACTACTTGTGCAACAGTCCTTATATGTGTGATATATTCATAGGGGTTCAAGTAGGTTGTAGCTGGTATTTCAAAGGAAGCATGTGGTGCCACCTTCAGCTCTCAATCTTCTAATGTGATCTACCTTCCCTGCTTCTACAACTCATGTTAAGTCACAGTTGAGTACTTGAACAGGTGCTGGATGGAATTGCTTATACTGGTGTTTGGTGTTTGGGATTGTGTCAAGGATATTGCTAATTTCATTTAGAGATGATGAACTTGACATGTTTTTACTTACTAATGGTATTATTTTGTTGGGTAGAATTGAATATTACTTTAAATGCATAATTCATAGTGGCTGTTTGGAATAGCGTATTGAATTAACCCCGTAAAGGGGCTGTTTGGTATTGTTTTTTGAATTAAAGGCTTACAAGGTTGTTTGGGATTGCTTATTGAGGTAATTGCTTATAGGGTTGTTTAGAGTTGCTTTTTGAATACTGCTCTTAGAAGATGTTTCGAATTGTTTATTGAATTAACTGATTATAAGGGTTGCTCGGTATTGCTTACTGAAACTGCTTTAAATCAATTTAAATAAGCAATACCAAACAACCTTTTAAAGCAGCTTCAATAGCATTCGAAAATAGTTTTCTTTATGAGTAGTCTCGATAAGCAATTCTAAACAACCTCAATAAATCACAGGCTCAAAAAGCAATCCCAAACAACACCATTTTTTTTATTTTGAATATTATTTGAGAGACCGGTTTTTATCATAGACACCGGTTTCTATATCATCTTCACACAAAACAAACCTATGTTTTGCTATATAATAGAGACCGGTTGTTAGCATAAAACCAGCCTCGATGCTTCTAATAGAGACTGGTCGTAGAACCGGTTCCTATGTGATTAAGTCAAAGAGATACCCCCTCACAGAGAGTGGTTCAAAAACCACTCTCGATGACCCATTCTAACCGGTTTCCATGACTTTTTTTGTAGTAGTGCAACTCGCTAACAATACAAATCGCTTAATAGACAAGTCGCTTTAAAACTCAAGTTTCTTAAAGAATCAACTCGCTTAATAGCCAAGTCGCATATACCAACTCGCTGCTAATACAACTCGCTTAATAGCCAAGTCACTTAAACCAACTCGCTTCCAATAACAAAGCAACTCGCTTCCAAGAAACTCAACACCGTAGCTCAACTCGCTTCGTACAATATTTGAAAACAACCACTTTATCAATCAAAAACAGCTAAACCACAATGATTCAAGCCTTCCAATTCAAAACCTAAACACATATTATGATCCTAAACACAAAAGTACAATCAAAATTCAAACTTTAACACTAGAAATTGACCAAATGATTCAAACTCTCCTAAACACTTATAACCCCAAAAACCTTATGGAATCCACCAAAATAAAGATCATGAAAGATGAGTGATCAAACCATGGCTCTTGATACCAATTGTAAGATATAGGATTTCACAAACACATTAAACCACAATCATAATAGGGGCGTATACAAGTTTTAGAGAGAGAAAGTTAGAGAGAGAAAGGGAAGAGAGTTGGGAACTATGTGAAACAAAGAAAGATGGTATTGAAGCTCCAACCCTCTACCTTGGGAGGTAGAGGGTATTTATAGTGTCTTACAATAAACGCCACCTACGGGTTGTGGATCAGGCATACAGTGGGTAAAGACCCGTCAGTCCTCCACGGTGTTACTTAACAAACTACTTAATAACATAACTTGACTACAACTACGAGCTTTCTTACGAATACATATACTTGAGGTGACCGACACATTAACGACTGAATTTTCTAATTCCTAACGTGTAGGGTTTTGTGTTTTCTAAGTATTTTTGCAGGAAACGAGGAACTAATTGCTGCTGCAGTTGCTGATCTGAACAGAGTTATGGCGTAACTCATCTTGGTGATTACGCCGTAACCAACCTTTTAGCAGCAGAATTCTTGATGCATTACCAATTACGGAGTAATACCATCTCAGTGGTTACGCCGTAACCACTCGCTTTGCAGCTTATACCAGGTTTTGCCAGGTACGGCGTAACTCCCTCAAAAGAGTTACGACGTAACCTTCCTCTGCTCTAATTCTTTCATTTTAAAACACAATAACCTTGTATTAGTATTTTAAATGAACTTTGTGGGTTTGTTCCCTATAAACCCTCACGAGAATTCACTCGTCCACTTGGGACACCAAGTGGTTTAAAAGGCTTGTTGCATATGCTAAATGCAACTGTGATTCCTACGAAAGTGAGTTAGGTTTGTTTTTCATTTTTCATTTTTCATTTTTTTAAGAATTATGCTTGTCGGTATTGTGATTTCAGGGATTGAAGTTTGTTCATGATGCTTATACGAAGGCACGTCTCTTTTTCGTGGGCCTTCCTTCTTTTTGGAGCAAATTTCAGGGAAGTTCTCGCTCTAATTCTACCTTTCTCTTCACCTTTTTTTAACGCTTAGTACAAAAGGGAATTTGTACAATTCAAGTGGGGGGACGGGAGTAGAATTAACTCTTGAACATTATTTCGCCCTCATTTTTCTAGTTTATTTGGAAAAATTATGCCATTTTTAAAATTTTGACATGTTTTTCTTAACCTAACTAGATTAGACCTTAGTCGAGCACATATAACCATTGATATTATATGGTGAGATTAGCCTTATCCATTTCCAATATTCTACCCCAAATCCACCAAATTATGAGTGTGCCGGTAGCTTGTAAACTTTAGAACTTTGCCTTTGCATTATTTTGAGACCATAGACGAGTATGTTGAGTTAGCTCGATGTATTTGGACTTTTCAGTTTTAGAAGGCAACATTATAGGATTATCACCCAAACAGCCTACCATTATGTGTCTATCGATTAGTCACCTTGACTTTTTGACCCCATGTGAAACCTTTTTGTTGCACTCACCTTTAGTGCAAGATACCCCTAGATACACCCTTCTGAGCCATTCCTTTTATTTTGTTAACCCGATATATTGTTTCGATACACCAATACACCTTAGCCTACCCTGTAGTCTTTATTTGTGATTGGGAAGTCATCATTTTCCTAAGTTCAAGGTTCGAGTGGAAAGGTTCGGAAATAACGCTTTCATCGACAACATTTCTGAAGATCATTGAAGACCCCCCGAATTCCCATCTCAAGTGGGGGGATATTATGTTTAGTATTTATTGTTATGTTGAAAAAAAAAATAAGTGATTCAAAAAAAGAAAAAGAAGTTGTTGTTATGATTATTTTATTGTAAAGTGCGATGTTATAAGCACTGTAGTATGCGCTTTACTGATTTAGTATCGAGGAGGCCACCTCGGTCACATTTGAAGATTGGAGTTGGTAGTTATGCCAACAGTTGGAGAAAAGGTAGTGTGCCCATCACGACGTCCTCTAATGACACATCTACCTTGCATTTCATGATCCGGTTTCTTGACTTCAAAGCTTGAACTTTGGGCGGACGATAAGTGGTGATGACTTGGTTATAGATTTAGACTACCTGTTTCTTTTTTATTTTACACCAATTATATATCCCATGTCTTATCCTACCCTTTAGTCATGAAGCGTGTCTAGGTGATGCAGCGAGCAATCTTTGGTGTCTTGGCCATGGATTTGGTCATGTATCATTGATTTTGTCTACTTCGCCGTGACAAGTTTGTAGGACCTTACTTTTATCAACCTTATCACAAACCCAACACACCTTATCAGAAACCCAATACGCTACGCGTATAACACGTTAACCATAAACACAAACGAAGCTTAGAAATAAGGAAGAGAAAGATGGTGACTTGAAGATATATGAATCGTGTATGTGAAGATAAAGATGAAAACAATAAGTTGTATATTCCAAAGAAAGAACACACACACACTTTCAAGCACACCCCTCAAATGAGACTTTGAGGGGTTTATATAGTACAAGTAACATAAAAACTAAAAGGCTTTCTATGGGCTTCGTGTGCTTGGACATGGGTTGGATTGGATATTAAGGCAAGCTTAACTAAACTAATACCCATTTAGCTTAGTCCAATCCACGAGCCCGTTGACTATTATAGCTCGATATCTAACACACGTTACAAAGTTCCTAAACGTGAATGACCATCACTTCTAATAAAACTATTAAGGCTAACAATCTCCCCCTAAGGGGTGGTCATTCAAGTGATGCTCCACTTGATTTGGTCTTTACTTTTCTCGAGCTTGAACTTTGTGTGTAGATATAGAATAGTTTTGATTCTTTGTTCCTTCATGCTTTGTGATCATTTAATGTGGTTGTCTGCCGTTGTTAACTTCGTTGGTTAGGTGTCTCCACGTCTTTCTCCACCATGCTCACACTTCTATTTGTCTTTTGGTTACCAATGATGTAGTTCTCGAGTCTTTCAACTTTGTAGATTCTTTGACATTGACGAAGAATCATCTTTAACTTTGAGTAGCCTTTGATTTTGATGAGAACTTTTATGTGTTGTTGGTATGAGCATGTGGCGAGTCTGCACGATCCATCCGCTCCGGAGCTTCCATAAGAAGAAAACATAAAAACAAGTTAGTGATAAGCGGATTCCGGCACTTACAAGTTTGAATTTTGAGGGTGTCAACAGCATAGTGTGAAAACGCGTCTCTAATTCTCACAGAGGCCGTTCCTGAACTAGAGTCCCACAAGTGAGATAACGCGATGTACCGAAATACACCTACAGTTCAGATGAGTCGCTGAGGTACACCAAAGCATCACCCCATAATTGTAGACCGTTTGAGACACACTAAGCGTAATCCACGGGGAGTTACCGAAGTGACCTGCTGTCAGGGCTGCTTGATGTTGACCCTGGCAGGAGTTTCCATTCAATCACTGAATATCACAGATGTGAAACTTCTCATAAATGTTCTGGCAGATTGCTAAGATCTGCGTAGGACTCTAGAATATATCACTTGTGCCCTTATTAATGAACAACGAGCGATGTCATGTCATGTGTTCCTATGAGATCTTTTGATGAATCTCGTGGCTCTAGACTCAATAGTGCAATTTGGTTTTCCTGAGCGGAGACTAGGGAGAGGGTCTCCTTCTTCAATACCAACGATCTCTAAGAGAAAGTCAATAGATTATGTAGGGTTCCCAGTGAGAATGAAACAAATCCTTTTAAGAGGAATTGAATGGCTAGAAGGTTAGGTGCAGTGCGTCACTGGGTCCATGACGTCTTTGTCTTCAATACCAGTGTCATCTTAGTGACAACCAGTAGCAGATGAGTTGAACCCGGTTTCTGCCCTAATGTTGAATATGGAGGGCTATTTCTTTTCACCCTTTCTTTTACTTTTCTTTTTAATTCTTCAACCCCTTCTTTCTCCTTTCTCACATTACTCCTTTTTTCAATCATTCCTAAGGACTTCTAACACTAACTATTTGTGATGTCATTGGGTAGATCCCTCTGGCTCTGGCGGATCATAGGACAAATTTCCTATCCTAAGACACCTTATAACTCCATGATAGTCCCATGTTGCCATAAAACCATTTTTCTTGAAAATCTCTCAGAGTGTTTATGATAGAAAACATGTTTGAAACACTTCGTGAGTTTTATATTTTCAGAAACACTCCCCCTTCACATGTGCTTATAAGTTTTGACAGAAATCTGCACATAGAGGGTAGAGTTCGCACTTTTTGAATTGATCGACTTTAAATGAACTAGACCGATTCGAGACACGTTTACATCACTAGAGAACTAGCTTGAAATTATTACTCGTCCTGGTCAAGTCCATAGAAAGTTTCTCGAGATGGTACATTTTACCTCGTCAATTCATTGGTTACATCTGAGTCGAGCTCTTTTGAGAATCAAACCACGATCATTAAACTTTTTGATCACATTTTAATCACGTCTCCTCCCCCTCAAAAATAGCATATTTGTGATATGTTTGATATCATCGGATTAAACAACATTTTAGAATCTTTTGGGGAGACAAACGGATATGATTTAAGCATGAATTTGGAACATTTTGTTTTAAACTCCCCCTTTAATAAAGCATAATCAATTAACGGGTTTTAGAGGGAGTTATCTTGAGCACAAAATATTTTGAAAGATTTTGAAAATCTTTTTTTTTTGCACAATCTTGAAAAGATGCTCAATAGGATGATGATTTCTCACCAGTTTTAAATGTAGTGCACTGAAGCGTACACTTGATTTTTCTTTAAAAACACGAGTTTTGATTTGAGAATAATCAAAAGTCATCATTTTAGTCCGGGTTTCGTACTGAAGTATACGAAAGCCATCTTATGAAGAAAATTTGAGAAACGACATGTTTTAGAAAACAATTAAAGAACACTCGCTCAAGCATCTGTACATGCCCGTATCATTGTTGAATGACATTTCTAGAAACGTACGGAATATCGATTATACGAGAGACATGTCGTGAGAAGAATATTTTGGTATTTTTTGATTTTCTATTGTTTTTGTATTTTTGAAAGTTTTATATTTTTATATTTTGCTTTTGTTGGTTTTTTAAATTTTGTATTTTGTTTTTCAAAAGTATTTACAGCGAAGCTTTTTGGAAAATCATTTGCAAGAAGATTCGAGAAGACGTTCTAACTCCTCAGGGGTTAGGCTTCGCATTCCAATTCGTCGAACTAAATAGTCAAACCTTTCTTTTGGAAGGGCTTTAGTTAATAGATCGGCGAGTTGGTAATCTGTCTTCACGAAGAATAATTCAACAGTACCATTTTCGACGTACTCTTTGATGAAGTGGTAGCGGACATCGATATGTTTAGTCTTTGAGTGATGAACAGGATTGCATGATATGGCTATGGTACTTTTCGAGTCACAATACATAGGTATTTTATCGAAAGTAAAGCCATAATCTGTGAGTTGTGTTCTCATCCATAGAACTTGAGCACAACACGCAGATAGAGACACATACTCAACTTCAGTGGTTGAAAGTGCAGTGCAATCTTGTTTCTTTGAAGACCAGCTTACTAACTTTTCACCCAAAATTTGTGCTCCTCCAGATGTACTTTTTGCTGTAACTTGATCACCTGCGCGGTCCGCATCTGAAAAGGCAATTAGATCAAATCCGGATTCCTTCGAATACCAAAGTCCCATGTGAATGGATGTCTTCAGGTACCGAAAGATCCGTTTAACCTCTTTGAAGTACAGTTCGGTAAGCTTTGCCTGAAACCGTGCTAATAAGCAAACAGCAAAATGAATATCTGGTCGACTAGCAGTGAGGTACATGAGAGAACCAATCATGCGCCGATATTTCTTCGGATCAATAGGTTTCCCAAACAAATCGGCTCTAATTTTTGGTGAAGTTACCATTGGTGTTCCGACCGAGTCACAGTTATCCATACCATGATTTTTCAAAATCTCAGTTGTATACTTAGCTTGATTAATAAAAATTCCACGAGGAGACTGATGTATTTGTAAACCAAGAAAGAATTTTAGCTCCCCCATCATGGACATTTTAAATTTTCTTTTCATGAGATTTTCAAAGTGTTTTGAAAGATTCGGATTAGTGGACCCAAAGATGATGTCGTCCACATAAATCTGAACAATCAAAATGTCGTTTTTGCATTTTTGTGTAAACAAGGTAGGATCAACTGTTCCTTTGGTGAAATTGTTTTGGATAAGGAAAGAGGACAGTTCGTCATACCACGCTCTCAGAGCTTGTTTCAAACCATAGATTACCTTTTTGAGTTTGTAGACGTAGTCTGGATGTTCCAAGTCGATGAAGCCTTCTGGCTGACTCACGTACACTTCTTCTTTCAGAGTTCCATTCAAGAACGCGGTCTTAATGCCATCTGATAAACCGTGATGTTTTTGTGAGCTGCATAGGCTAAGAATATCCTGACTGCTTCAAGTCTAGCTACCGGCGCGAATGACTCTTCAAAGTCTATTCCTTCCTCTTGTTTGTATCCTTTGGCCACAAGACGAGCTTTGTTGCGAATGACAATCATTTCTTCATCCCTTTTGTTCTTCCATAACCATTTGAGATCAATGACGCGAATGTCAATTGGTCTTGGAACCATTTCCCACGAGTCATGAAGACGGTATTGGAGAAGTTCCTCCTGCTTCGCTTCTATCCATGCGGGTTCTGCCATTGCCTCGCGAATGTTCTTTGGCTCTATATTGCTAATTGAGCAAATGTAAATGCATAAGTCGCAATCGGTGGCAAGTTGACGTCTCGTCTGAATTGGCCGTGAAGGTTCACCAATAACTTGTTCAATTGGGTGGTCTTTTGTCCACTTCAGAGTAGAAGGATACCGTTGGTTAAACGTATGAGAGTTAGATGGTTCTCGTAAGCTTGAGGATGATTCAGCTGATTTCATAGCAAACGGATTTTCAAATAAGTCTTCATCTAACATTGCATCGTTTCGGTTTTGGTTTTGCTCATCAACTGCTGGTAGAACGGGTGCAATAACTGTAGTAGATGTAGATGATGTAGATGGAGTTGGTGCATTGGTTTCGACCGTTGTAGATGCATCTTCTGTTGGTGGTGGAGGATGATTTTGAGCGGGTGCAGCGGAATGATGGTTTGATGCATTTGTCGAAGTTCCACCATAGTATTCATCAAACATTAACTCGAAGAAATTCTCCCATTCTTGTTCTTTAGGATTGTCAAACGAAGTTGACTGAGCTTTTTGAGGTATGAGTCCTGAACTGATGTGTCCAGAAGTCTGCCGGTTTAGTGCGGGTTCTAGAGCGAGTCTCTCAGAAGCCATATGTGAAAGTTCATCAAATTTCACATTCATCGTCTCTATGATCCTCCTAGTTCTTCTGTTATACACCCTGAATGCCCTCGAGTTATCTGAATATCCAATGAAGATTCCAATATCACCTTTTGCTTTTAGTTTTCCAAGATCTTCTCTGTCGTTCGTCGGATAGCACAAAGCGCCAAACACGTGAAAGTAAGAGATATCAGGTTTTCTGTCGTTCACTAGCTCATATGGGGTTTTATTGAATCTTGGATGGATAAGGGATCGGTTCTGAGTGAAACAAGCAGTGGCAACATCATCAGCCCATAGAAATAACGGTGCACTAGAATAGATTAGCATTGTGTGAGCAGCTTCCATAAGAGTTCTATTTCTTCTTTCAACTACCCCATTTTTCTGTGGAGTTCTAACTACTGATGTTTGATGAGTAATTCCAACATCTTCAAAATAAGCTCTTAACTCCTGATTTGTGAATTTAGTGCCATTGTCTGTTCTTACAACCCTTACTGGAGTTTGAAGAAGTACTTGAATGCGTTTCAGAAAGGTGATGATGATGCCTGGTGCTTCGTCTTTTGATCTCAGAAACTTAACCCATGTATATCTCGAATAATCATCGACGATAATAAGAATATACTTTTTCCCATTAATGCTTTCAACTCTCATTGGGCCACTTAAGTCCATGTGCAACATATGCAACCTTGCTTCCGAACTAGGTACGGTTTTGGGTTTATATGATGCTCTTTTGCTTTTTCCTTGTTCGCATGATGGACATAAGTGATCCTTGGTGTATTTGAACTTTGGAAGTCCATTGACGATGTTGTCTTTGGCAAGATTGTTGATGGTGTCAAAATTGAGATGGGATAACCTTCTATGCCACAACCAGGACTGTGTTTTAGATGCTCGTGTCATAAGACATATTGGAGATGAAGAGGCCATTTGATTGATGTCGATAGCATACAAGTTTGTATCACGATTCCCAGTTAAGAGATCAGTGCCATCCAAGTTTCTAACGAAGCAAGCATTTTTCCTAAAAGCAACCTCTAAATCTGCATCACAGAACTGCCCGACTGAGAACAAATTGTGTCCCAACCCTTGGACATAGTAAACCCGAGTGATTAGATAATTTCCAAAAGGTAGATCTCCATAACCCATGATAGCTGCTACATGATCATTTCCAAAATGTACGGTTCCCATGAATTGCCAGACGAAATTGATCAGCAGCTTCAGATTCCCGGTCATGTGCTTGGAGCAACCCGAGTCGACGATCCAAAGACATATTTCGATAACCTGCCAATCACAGAAGAAGAAGATTTTGGAAACCGTTTTGATTTTGGTTCCTTTGGGTTAGAGGTAAAATCCTGATCACACTCATAGAAGTTGTCTATATGTAAGACAGGTGTATCACTTATTCTACCATTCTCGAGTGTGAAAGTTCTACCCGTTGGTTTCCAAATGTCATCCCTAAAGTAAACATTATGCTCCTATCAGTAGTGTAAAGCCTAAGTCTCGCGACTAGTCCTCCTATTCGTTTAGCATAAGTTCTTTTGGGAACATTCTTCTTAACAGGCTTAACAATCTCATTCTTAGAAACACAATCATCATGAACATTAGTTAAAGATTTCTTGCAAGTTAAACAAACAGATTCAACAGATTCATTAAACTTAGCAGATTTCATAGGTTCATTACATTCAGATGAAATGTCTTTCTTATTACAAAGCAGTAAATTCCTAGGGTGTTCTTCTACTTTCTTCTCTTTATTCAGGCGACTACTCTTAGAGGCAAGCGAGACTCTATTGTTCCTTGTATTGCTCTTAGGCTTTAGTCTGCTGCTCCTAGAGGTGCCTCCTAGTCCTGTAGAAGGTAAGGCACACTCATTATGATTCACAATCTTATCTAGAGAAGTGGTTTCAGCTTTCCTAGTCTCTTTAGAGTGCTTTTCTAAACATATGTCGTTTCTTCCATATGTTTTAGATGTGGAGGCAGACGCATTAGTGGTACTCATCTTAAAAAGGCCAGGAGCTAAAACTTTTGGTTTCTCGATAACCGCTTTTCCTTTATCAACATTATGTTTAGGCAAGGCAGGTGGAGTGACTGGTTTTGATGAAACCTTATTCTCATTGACTTTTGGAGGAGGCATAGAAACAGACATTTTTGGTTTGGAAACCGGTTTGGGAACATTTGCTTTCTCCTCAGTCAATGGTTTTTTAATCACAGTATCCACTGCCTTTCCTTTTTGACATTCCAGCTCAGCCCTCAAAAGAACATTTTTCGCTTTCATGTCATTGTAGGCACGCTCATACGACAATTTTTCATACTTGCATTCCTCAGTTTTTCGATCAAGTTGTTTAAAATATGAGACATTTTCTTTTTCAAGTTTTTCAAGGGCTTTTTCATATTTTGAAACAATTTCGGAGGTCTCAGACTGGAGTCTTTCATGATCTTCAACAGAATATGTTTGCAAAATGATGGACATAATATCAGTAGTCAGAACATCTTCGAAGAGAGAGTCATTTAAATTTTCCAAAACATTGACTTGTTCAACACAGTCATTAGCTTGCTTTACCAGGGATTTATGGTCCTTGACAAAGTCAACTGTTTCTTTCAAAAACGCTTGTTCAAAATGAATTACCCTTGCGCTGATGGCATTCAGCTGAGGGGCAATTTGAGTTTCAAAAAACTTTCTTTGTTCGATGTCAAAAATAGAGAACCAGTTGTTAGGTGTAATAGTGGTTTTAGTTTTAACAGTGTCTTGAAGATCCACAATTCTAGTTTTCACATTTTCTAAAATACTTCTCGCATCACTTGTGTTAAAAGGATTGTTTGAAGACATTTGTTCAATGTTCGAAAGAGAATTTGAGACAACAACTGGTTTTGAAATAGATTTTGAAACAGGTGTTGACTCTTTGTTTGAAACACTTGGTGTGATGGAAAACTTTGACTTTTCTTTTTGATTAACAAAAGTAATTCCGTTAATTTTGTTCCATTTGTTATAATCAATAGGTTTGATTTCTAGATTCTTTTGTTTCATTTTTGTTCTACTCTCCTGAGATAGTTCTAACGTTTCAAGAGAATCACGAACAATAATGGGTTCATGTAAAACATTTCCATTTTTTAACACATTCTGAGATTTCTGAGCTTTCTTGAGGAACGAAGAAGGGTCGTTACCAAGTGCCATTATATTATTAGTATGAAAACGCGGATTTACTTGATTAGAAAGCATCTTGATTGTTTGAGCAGAATGACCCGTTTTAAGAAGCAAATTTTCCAAAGTTTGGATTTTTTTCATTTTTATCAAGAATTTCATCAAGAAGAGAATCTTCTCGTTTTGAAAAATCAGTAATCAACTGCTTCTTCTCTTTTTCAAGATTAGAAAACATTTCTTTTTGTTTAGAAAGTTGGTTATTTAAATCAGAAATTTCCTTGTTTAAAGATTTAATTTTTAAGTTCAAATTCACATCAAGTGTGTTATACTTGATTTGCAAAAGTTGTTCTTTAGAAACCAAATTTCGATAACCAATTTCTAGTTCTGATTCTTTGTTTTTCTGAAATTCAAAGGCTTTTGCGTTCTCCTTGTAACTCTCAAGCTCAGCGGTCAATTTAGCATTCGCGGCCTTAACTTCGCGATTGACCGTTCTAACTTTCTCAATTTCAATGCCACAGTTATTGATTAATGATTCAAAATAAGCACGTGTTTCCTCATCAGTCTCAGTATTTTGTGCCACACAGTCTCCACTAGGATCCACATCTGGAGTCTCAGAGTTAGTATTGCTACAACTCGGATTGTCCAGGTATGTATCATAAGTAGGTACTGATGTCACTGAATGTTGTTCGTCATGAGTAAACACATCAAATATGACATTGTTATAGCATGGATCAATGATTGGTACCTCAGATACTGCGTTGGCGTCATAGACAGGAGGTGCGTCAGAATCAGTGTCGTACTTAGTCTCCTGAAGATTTGCCATGAAGATGCAGTTTGCATTGAGTTCCTCGAGGTCTTCCAAATCATCCATAATAGCCATGAAGTCATGTTCCTCAGCACTCAATTGAAGTCCAGATTGTTCCTTTTGTACCAACATGATAGCTTTCTGAAGATACGCAAGATCCTTCTTGTTCGGCTTAGTTGGACAATTCATTGCCATGTGACCCAATCCTTGACAGTTATAACACGTAACCTGATTACCCTGATTCACATTTCCATAATTCCCAACGACTGGAGCTGCAACATTCCCATTCTGATTACCCACTGCTCGATTCCCAACATTCTGACCCATCTGATTACCCTGATTCGGAACCACTTGATTACCCATGCGAAATCCAGTAGCATATCCCTGCTGATTCCTAATAACACCAACCATTTTTCTTTGATTACCCATGTTCACACCCGGCTGTGCAATTTGCCTGTTGCGAGTGTTTGATGAAATCCGTTGGTTGTTGTTAGTTGGTGTGGAATAGCGACCTCAGAATGCTTTACCCAAGAATGCAAATGCTTGTGACAAAGCTTCTTCTGGTTCCATTTCAAGATCAGTGATTCCTTGTTCCTGGTAATGTTGTTGTTCAGGTGGGTAGTTTTGTTGTTAAGGGATGTATTGCTGCAAGTTGTTGTTAGTGGAAGATGATGAAGGTTGTTGTTGTGTATTCACTGGAGTTTGTGTCTTTGCAATGAGTGCCAATGGATCATGATTCTTTGCTAATCTTTCTTGCCTGACTTCATTCACTTCATTTTGGTTTTGTTTCAGAAAATCATTGAGTTGATCAAAGTTCACTTGATGTAAGTCTTTTGTTTGGTTGACAATAGTGACATATCGTCCCCATTCTTCTGGTAGATTGTTCAGGAACTTGATGTTGCTCATGATAGTTCTGGGTGTCAACTTGTTTCTGATAAGCTCATTCATTAAAGTGCAAAACCTTCCATAGTAGGATTCAATGGATTCTTCTGGAGTAGATGTAAACTTCTCCCAAGCAGTTAGCAGCTTGTTCTCCGTATCTTGTTGACCAATTTCAGTTCCATGACAAAGCCGTCTAACACGTTCCCACATATCAAAAGCAGTTTCACAACTGTCTACAGCAGCAAAGATGTCTCTTGGTAAAGCCAGTTGGACAATATGAATTGCCATGTCATCTGCTTCGACTTGTTTCTGATCCTCTTCAGAGTATTCCGAGTCTTTTTTATGACGAAAAAATGGTGGGACGGGAGGTGTTGCATCAACATTTCCAGGGTCTTGAACTTGTCGAGGTATGAAGGGTCCATCCTGAATGGATTTGATCATCAATTTTCCATTAGGTTTTGTCTTGATGTACCGAAGCATTCGACTTGTCCATTGAAGATAACCACATTTTTCCAACATAGGAGGACGGTTTTCGACACCGGCTGCATGAATGTCTTGTTGAGTTGCCATTGATGAAGGTATGATATGATAAAGTTGATGTAGGATCGATTCAACGATAAAGGAGTTGTGTTGGATGAAGATTAAGCTCGGTTGTTTGTAGTGAAGATTTGCTCTAAAAACTTAAAAACCTCAATAACTTCTATTCGGAGCGTTTTTAGGACTTGAAGGTTGACCCATTTGGCGGTCTATTCTCCTCGTTCTTACAGTCGTTTTGATGGGTAGATCGCTGAAAACGGAGTTACGGTTCAAAATTTATAGCTGTTTGATGAGTGCTTATGCGTAGGATGCTTATGCGTAGGATCTTATGCGTAAAGAGCTTAGGCGTAGAAATCCTTATGCGTAGAAATCCAAGTTACGCGTAAACGTAAGGTTAAACGTAAGTCTTATACGTAAACATTAAGCGTAGAAGTAGAGTACCTTACGCGTAAGAGTTAACTTATGCGTAGAGTGCTTACTCGTAAGCTTTCTGCTTATGCGTAAGAGTTGGTTTAAAACCAAAAATCCTTTACACTGTCATAGCGTAAAAGATATCCGAAAGTCGAAGTGTTCCTCACACTTATCCAAGTGAGAGAAGCACTGAGTCACCTTTGTTGCACGAAGATTCGTTACCAGAAAGTTATGCGTAGAAAACTAGGGTTTTGACTTTCTTACGCGTAAGATTAGGGTTTTGACTTACGCGTAAAAAATTTCCAATGATTCAAACAATTTCGCTTGCACAAACAGCCTTAAAGACACTCTAATAACACAAATCTTTTGACCTTTTTCACCCAACATGCTTTTTGTGCTTACGCGTAGAAATGAACAACGAAATCAAAACGAGTTTAAAAACGATTTAAAACACGTAAAGCTTCGAACTTTTTGCCAAAACTAGAATCTTTAACACTATATAAACCTTAGACCATAAGAATCTTGAAGATTTAAGTGCAGAAATAAAAGTTTTATGCGTGAATCTTGAGAAAGACGACTACGCGTAACACGTCAAAAGAAAAACTTCAACCAAAACACTCCTAAACCATTGTTAGGCAATAGATACCAATTGTAGGACCTTACTTTTATCAACCTTATCACAAACCCAACACACCTTATCACAAACCCAATACGCTACGCGTATAACACGTTAACCAAAAACACAAATGAAGCTTAGAAATAAGGAAGAGAAAGATGGTGACTTGAAGATATATGAATCATGTATGTGAAGATAAAGATGAAAACAATAAGTTGTATATTCCAAAGAAAACACACACACACACACACTTTCAAGCACACCCCTCAAATGAGACTTTGAGGGGTTTATATAGTACAAGTAACATAAAACCTAAAAGGCTTTCTATGGGCTTCGTGGGCTTGGACATGGGTTGGATTGGATATTAAGGCAAGCTTAACTAAACTAATACCCATTTAGCTTAGTCCAATCCACGAGCCCGTTGACTATTATAGCTCGATATCTAACACACGTTACAAAGTTCCTAAACGTGAATGACCATCACTTCTAATAAAACTATTAAGGCTAAAAAAGTTATTAATGACGAGTCACCCCTTAACCTTTGTCGTGTCTACCCATATTGCCTTCAAGAATTCTTTAGCCCTTAACTCTAGTGGTGGAGATTTGTGTAACCGCCAAGCTTATGATAGAATATGTGCTATGACTGTGCGATTGAGTGATCACCCCGAAATTGACACTTAGAGGAGTTGAGAAATTTTAGTGTTTTGTTCCCCTTTCGTGAGGTGTTCGGCTTTGTTTTATTCTAGCATAAGGGATTTGTAAACTCATATTTTCCAGGTTATGGGAGATATCTTTTTAGGAATCTATCTAATAAGGTCTACGTGAGGGCAAGTAGAGTTCAAGTGGGAGGATATTTGATAACATCAAATAGTCCTGAATATTAAGTGTCAATTTCCCCCGATAATTCTTGTAATTTATATCATTTATATGGATTTACGCTTGTTTTCAATTGTTTTTCACTTTCAGGTAAATTACGACCATTGGAGCTAAAGAGACGCGGAACTTGAGGGCAAGTAGAGTTCAAGTGGGGGGATATTTGATAACATCAAATAGTCCTGAATATTAAGTGTCAATTTCCCCCGATAATGCTTGTAATTTATATCATTTATATGGATTTACACTTGTTTTCCATTGTTTTCCATTGTTTTCCACTTTCAGGTAAATTACGAGCATTGGAGCTAAAGAGACGCGGAACTGGAGAAATATCTAAAGATTTATCACACTATGCTAATTTGAAGAAGTTACGGCGTAACTCGTCTCTCACGTTACGCCGTAACTATTGCATGACTCAGAAAACCAACTTATCATAAGGTTACGGCGTAACTCTTCTCAAAGTTTACGACGTAACTACATTAAGTCAAATGAGGCTCCACACCGCTGTTATTTACGCCGTAACTATTGCATCTCTTACGACGTAACCGAGTTTATTGAAGACTACAGCATAACCACTCATAAGGTTACGCCGTAACCAGCGGATCTAGTGCATTATTCGAAGAAATAGAAGGTTACGGCGTAACTCCTATATTGGTTACGCCGTAACCCAGATATGGCCTATAAATACCCAACGAATTCCAGCATTTCTATTCATTCCATTCCACACACAACACTCAAAGAACGTGGAAAAAAGCTCAAGGCAGGTCTAGAGGAGCATACGGGGCTGTCTCCAAGGGAGAAATCACTCCCCTACGATAAGCATTAGCGTTTTATATTTCTCTTACTTTCAATTCATGTATTTCGTACCTTTGAATATTGAATTGGTTTGCATGATTAATATGAGCGGCTAAGCACCTTTTGGTGTTGGCCTAGTTATGATTCCTTAATTGTTTTGTTTGCGTTTACTTTACTTTCGTATAATTATTTCTAAGTGTATGCATGCATAGTTTATTGGTAGCCACCCTTGGTTCGGTAGTTTTGAATGGTGATAGAGGCTAATTGCCTAGGAGATATGACCAACTGACACTAGGTGGCTATAGAGGCTACTTGTGCGATTTTACCAACTGATCACCTATCGTTTGGAGGAACTTAAGAATTAGGGGGTGCGTGTCTAAGTTCCTAACGGCCAGGCATTCACTATTATAAATCTAGCATGTAGCGGTACTTAATGACTTGGCTTAGGGGACCAGGAACAACAGGACTTAGGAGGGGACACCTGACTTCTCCTGTAGTGGCATCTTTGCTGATAGGTTAGGTCGAATTGACCAAATATTGTCCTCTCGACTTTGACCCCACCTGAATTAATTGGAAGTAAGTAGATGTAGACATAACTAGCTAGGAGGATTAACTAGGTTAGCACCACTCTCCTCTATTGATTTCCCTTTATCCTTTATTTGCTTTTATTTGATTTATTCTGCATTAGTAGTTTAATTAATTAAATCCCTATCGAAACCATTATTATTCTGTGACACCTAGACTTAGTAATAATCCATCACAATTAGCACTTAGGATGACCTCGGCTTTACCGATTACTATACTACATACGATCGGGGATACTGCCCATTAGTGTACTAGGGTAGACCATAGGTATAGCGAGACACTATAAATATTAAGACTTGGTCAGTAAAACCTGCATCGTAGATATTCCAACTCAAGGATCGATCGCTCTTCCTTATAGGATGCTACTCACCCGTCCCTATAGAGCATTTGCACCCATTCCACCAAGCCCAAAAGGGTTTAAGCTAGAGTATGCTCTCATCCCTCACATATTTGTGCCCTTGAGTGACGAGCGAGTGGCTACGACTAAAGGTAAAAGGGCAAAACCTCGAACTCCTTCATCATCATCATCAAATAGCTCCGAAGACGGTCTCCCAAATTCTCGTCTTCCACCTCAAGAGTACTATGCATCTCTCCCCGAGATTGATAATGAATCGGCGGAGTTCAAGCAAACCAAGGGGATGTTCAAGTACCTTGGAAGGATGATGACAAAGATCAACAAGAAGTTGGATAAGTGAGGTTTCTTTAAAGGAGTGTTTGGAACAAGACAAAAACAAAGGTGTATGATACTATTTGGTTGTTTTTACTTTGTAGGATGATAAAATAACTTAAAACAATCTTGTATGCTAACCGGTTTATGCAGGGAGATAGCACAAGTGTGTTATCAAATTTTACCCATTTTCACTTTTATGTGAAAATCGTTAGCCCTTGCTCAAAGTCTATGCTCCACTATGTTTGTATATGTGTTATCGACTTTTCCTAACTAGAAATAATTGATGTCATATGTTTTAAAAAAAATTTCAGGTTTCGGAAAAGTCCCCGATGGTTAAAATATGGGTCTGTGAAGATTTTTGGTCACCACGGACCAGACGGCACCAAATATTTGGTTCCTTCTGTTATAACTTTTGGTACCGCCATACCTGTACAGGCGGACCAGGCGGCACCAAAATAAGGGTTCCGCTTGTGTAAATAATTGGTGTCGTGGTTCCTACAAGTAACTTTCTAAATTTCTCTTATTTCAACATTCCACATTACCAAACATTTCTTCTAAGATAGTTTTACTAGTTTTTACCCATATTAGAACTAGTTTAACACACTTAGGCATATAGGATATCCATTTCCCACCAAAATTCAAAAATTCCAAAAATTCACCTAAGGAACCCTTCTTCATAAAGGAAGGAACCAAAAATTTGGTTCCTTGCAATCCGTGGGTGATCTGATTCTAAAGATCCCACAATCATTAGAAAACATTTATTGCATATCTTTGTCACTTCACTCCATCCTTCTTGTATGGATTAACTTGGGTGATATGACTAGCATTAAACTCACTTCTAAATTATTAGGAACCTCATCTCTTCTATGGTTTAACATCAAATCAAACACATTTCTCCATAATTTCATAATCCTATAAATTAAGAGCTTCTAAGATGATCATCCTCACACTTTCTCAAATCTTCTCATCTACAAGCAAAACCTTAAAGCTAAAATGACTAACTCTTCTCCATCAACCAAGCCTTGCAAGAGAACGGCTAGAATGAGCGTAAGACCATGTTGCTTTGTCAACATAAGCTCCTCTTCTGAGTTGTTAGGTTTTAGGTTCCAGTAAAAGGAATTATTCAAAGTGTGGAACCACTGCCAGCT
The DNA here is from genome assembly GCA_019973895.1 of Chrysanthemum seticuspe. NCBI lineage: Eukaryota > Viridiplantae > Streptophyta > Magnoliopsida > Asterales > Asteraceae > Chrysanthemum > Chrysanthemum seticuspe. The sequence goes on along the minus strand of BPTQ01000004.1, from coordinate 117,024,784 downwards.
TTATTGTAACCACTGCTAAAAGAAATGTAACCACTGCTCAAGACAACCACTGCTAGTAGAAGATGGAACCACTGCTAATGTATTATAAGTACTGCTAGTTAGTTGTGTTGGTTTGTATTGTAATATTTTAGAAGGTCTTGAGTATGTTGATTTGTATTTAGATAAGTATGGTAATTATTCTTATCTTGTAGAATAAGTATTGTATATTGTATAGGACTCCTTAGCCTATAAAAGGAGGTCCTAGGTTAGAGTTACATATACGTGTGTTTGGTATATCTAAAGTCGATACACTTCAAGGTTGTAAAACCCTAATACTATTCAGAGTATTCGTATTAATAATATTGAGGTGTTTAAGTGTTTATTGTTGTTCTTCTTCTTCAGATTAAACATTATATTCTGCGTAGTGTTTAATTGAATATTGTTTAAGTCATTTTCTATAAAGGATCGTTTGCTCAACTGGGATCAACAAGTGGTATCAGAGCTTGTGATCTAGAAACTGTGATCAAGCAGAAGTCGTGTTTTACACTAATCTATTTTATTTAAGAAGTTAAAGATGTCTGACGAAACTCATATGGTTATTGCATCAAAGGTACCCATGCTAAAGCAGGGTGACTATCAAGTTTGGATAATGCGAATGAGGCAATACATTCGCATGATTGATTATAACATCTGGGATGTTGTTGAGAATTGTAATAAGTTACCCACTATGGGTCCTGATGGTAAACCTGTTGGAATTGTAAGTGAACCGGACAAGGCCCAGAGGAAGTTAGCGATTAAAGCTCATAGTATTCTCAGTATGGGAATACCTAATGGGTATGCATTGGACTTTGAACAGTATGAGACTGCTAAGGATTTAATGGATGCCATTGAAACAAGATTTGCTGGTAATGAAGCTACTAGAAAATCCAAGAAAAACATGCTCAAGCATCAGCTTGAAAACTTCACTGCTCTCAGTGGAGAAAGTCTTGATGGCACCTATAACAGACTGCAGAATTTAATCAGTCATCTGAAATTGGTGGACTACAAAGTTGCTCAAGAAGATATAAATCTCAAGTTCATCAGAAGTTTGTCACCTGAATGGGATATGCATACTGTTGTGTGGAGGAACAAAGATGACTTTGGACAATCTCTACAACAACTTGAAAGTTTATGAATCTGAAAAGAACATTGCTGGTCCATCCTCATCTTCACAGAATATTTCTTTTGTGTCTACAAATCATAAAATCTCTTAGGAAGCATCCACTGTGTTGATCCCAGTTGAGCAAACGATCTAATATAGAAACTGACTTAAACAAAGAACTTATTAAGTATCACGCGGAATTTAATACTTAATCTTAAGAAGAAGAACAATTAACATTCAACACCTCAATATTATTTATTAATACGAATACTCTTACAGTATTAGGGTTTTGCAACCTTGAAGTGTATCGACCTTAGATATAAAACATACGTATATCTAACCTATCCTAGGACCTCCTTTTATAGGCTAAGAAGTCCTATACAATATACAATACGTAATCTACAAGATAAATATCTTTTCCATATTTATCTAATACAATAAACTAACCGACTATACAAGACTAGCAGTGCTTACTATATACTATCAGCGGTTACATAATACTACTAGCCGCGGTTGTCTTCATCCGTGGTTATACTCTTCTATCCGTGGTTACATCAAGCCTGTCCGTGGTTCCAGTACTTAGAGTAATTCTTTATCCAAGGAACCTAAAACCCAACAATCCTCCCCTAAACTTGATAAATTCCAACAGAATTCTTCAAGTTTTCTTTAAGCTCAAAACATCTGAATTGGAGGATGTAGCCAAACACTTACTAGCTTTAAGTATCTTCTCATACTTCTTCAACAAATCATAAGCTTGACCATCATAGGATACTAACATCTTGAAACAACCAGGCTTCAACATCTGAGCAATTATTCCTGGATGCTTATTCAATTGTGGATAATCACCTTCTACAAGCATATGAATAACCTTTCCAGAAACAGTTAAAACATGAACTCCACAAGTTTGATATAAAAACCATCTAGTAACTTGACCATTGTAGAGTCCTTGCCATTCAGGTTCATCATGAGTAGGCTCAAATAGAATCTTCAAATTATGATACATCAGCCTCTCATGATAATCATCTGGATGTACTTCACCAAATTTATTCTTGTAAAGTATCCAAAGATTCAACAAATCACCTCTATCAAAATACTGAAGCATTTGTGAAAATTTATTATACTCAGAAACTTCATTGTTGAGTCTTAGAATTTTCCAAACCCCTTCACTTCCATCTAAAAGCTTAAACTCATAAGAAATGATTTGATTTACATCTTCAACAACTTTCAATCTTTTAGAATCAGATGTCACCTGAACCTTAGATTTTCTTTTTCTTTTACTTTGCATCCATTCATCATGTTCTTTAATCCACTCTTCTTCCTTTTTAGAATTCATTGGACAGAAATCATCATGATTAATTTTCATACATCTCTCATAAATCTCAAAAATTCTTGCAAATGAACAACTACTGAGATTATCAGAAACATATATGCCTGAATTCTTGATAATCTTCATCAAAATATTCCTCAGCTGAGCAATAGTAGGAGGTTTCCTTCTTACAACTCGCTTCTTTTCTTTACTAACCTTCCTTGCCAGTATACCCAAAAGTCTAGCTTTTTCTTCATCATCAAACAAAGCCCATTCTTTTACAGTATACTCATCATTTATTAATTCAGAAGCTTCAAGATAATTTTGTGATTCATACCATGTAGCTAACAATTTCTGGCTAGCTTCTTCTTCATCTTGCTTTCTCTTCATCAAAATTGCTTTATCCTCAGCTTCCATATTTTTAGCATACTCTGCATCATAAGCTTCTTGTTCTGCTTTATTTTTAAACTTCAGCACTACCTCTTTACCTTTTCCAACATTAGATTTAACCACTTTCTTATTCAAAGGTTCACCAATAACCAAACTTTTACCTTTTGGTTTAGTAGCAGTAGACTGAACAGATAAAACAGGTGCAATGATGGTTGTAGGTATAGATGATGTTTTGCTCAGATTAATCAAGGTACTTGCAGCTTCCTTCTCAACTTCTTTAGACTTAGGTGGTATTATAGAGAGAGTTGTGACAACAGTGGAAGTGGTTATGATAGCAGTGGGTGTGACAGTAGTAGGAACAATAGCTAAGTCTGAAACTGCATCAGTGGTTACATGAGTACTAACCAGGGTTTCAGGTATACTATCAGTTGTTATGTTCTGCACTACCTCAACATTCTTCAGTTTTTCCAGAACAACCTCATTCCCATCTTTATCAGAAACCAAAAAATCTTGATCTCCACTATCAACATCTTCTTCCATAGGTATACTAACAGATACATCCACAGCCTCCCCTGAATTCATGCCATCACTCCTCCCCTTTTTGGATACATCATTCACATTCAGAGTAGTAGAGGAGTCCACCTTCTTTTTCTTACGTCGAAAAGCTTTCAAAACAGCAACTCCAGGTCTTTTCACTCTCTCCAAAACCAAGACCCTATGCTTCAACCTCCGAATATTCTTACCCTGAAGCACAGTGAACTCCTGTAGACCTGAAATCTTATCCTCCATTTTAGCACACTGAACCGTCAATTCATTTAAACGTTCAAGAATATCCTCCCCACTTTGACCTGTGTGAACTGGTCCGAGAGGTGGTTCATTGGAAAAGTCATCATGTACAAAGGCATTAACCGTCAATTCATTGTCAAGTTCCAATCTATCCTCATCACTTCGAGCTGTGTTAACTGCTCCGAGAGGTGAATCCTTGGATATAGAAAACATAGCACCAGACCGAGCCTGATCATCTATGCACCCTGTAGCAGCCAGTTGGCTAGGGATACCTCCACCTGTGTTAAGCTCCAAAGAACTGTCCACATTAGGAGTTGCCAAAGGTTGGGTCTTATTGATGTTTCCACTATCCTGACCAGCATCTAAGCATGAATCAGTAGTGGAAGCCCTTCCAATTATGTCACCTCCACTCCATGTGACAGCCTCATTAACCATACCACTAACACTAGCCTGAGGAAGCTTAGTGCCCTGTGTTCGCCTAGTCCATGATGCAAGACCTTCATTAAACTCAGATTCAGTAGGCAAAGTAAGCATGTGAGGAAATAAATGAACATCTCGAATGACAACATTCTGTGGCTGATTCCTCATATGTGCAAACACTCTAGGAAGCATACGATGTACATCATACTCTCTAACATGTTCAATAGGTTCCTTTATTTGATGTTCCACAAGCAGTTGAACAAACCTAGGATACAAATAATATTTACCCTTCTTCCTAATATTCTGCACTAACCCCTCATATATCATCCTAGACCAGTTAAATTTCCTCCCATCAGACAAACAAATAATAGCAGTAGCAATTTTTGAAGGAAAATCATTAAAGCCTGTGGTCTTGTTACTCATACACATCAACAAAGTGTGAATCAAAAACTTCCATTGTTGAGAAAACAAACTCTTAAAAAATTGTACCTTTTCACCTCTGTGTGTGTAACCTAATCTCTCTAAACCAGCAACAATCTCAACATCTGTAAGATTATCAACACAATCAGCATCATCAAGCCTCAAAACTTCTCTAATAATCTCCTCAGAAACAGAAATAGCATTCTCATCCACCCTAGTACTAAAAACCTCCAACCCATTAACCTCTTCAAGTTTAGCATTCTTCCAAAACTGACGTATGTAGGCTTTAAGAATGGTAGGTTCAACCGTTAAAGCAAAGTGAATGGGACTGTGAACAAGAAAATCAATCATTTGATGAAACCCTTCAGATCGAGCATCCTTAGTAAGTATAGCAACAAGATTATGTGAAGTGGAATACGTCTCAGCCATTGTGATTAATGATGTAAATGAAGTGGGTTTTGTGAATAAACCAAAGAAAATGATTAGGGTTTAAGGGTATTGTTAATTGGAAGTGTTTAGAAGATCAAAGAAATTGATCCATCCGTGATTTTGGTAAGTGAGATATACTTTTGCCAAAGTGTCGAAACAACCCCTGTAGTATCCATAACAGAGGATCATACTATCCGCTGTTCCACAACAACTGTCCGCAGTTGTAACAAACCATCAGTGGATACAGATGAGTACTCCTCCCAACTGGACCAAATTAGAGCAAGCAAATCTGTGCCACTTGAAAAGTGATCTCACAAGATATGAAGGATTACACAAAAACTATCTATCATTTTTTATTTTTTTTTTTGTTTTTTTTTTGTTTTTTTTAACACAAACACAAGCAGCAAACACACTAGCTCCGTATGCACACAAATCCTTCTTTCCTGCAAGACAGACACAAAACAAACACAGAGACAAAGATTATGGTTGTCAGTGGTTAGAAATAGCCAGAAGTGGTTACAAAAGACCTATCAGGGGTTAGAACAGGAAAGTCAATATAGTCAACTTCTAGAACTTATCTCAGTCCAAAACCCAAGAACCTCATTAACTCTCCAACCACATTTAACCTGCCCCATATTAACTTCAATAACCCTAAACTTCACTTATAAAAAGCACCCAAATATCACATAACGCCCAAACCAATCAAAAGTTTAAAAACCCTAATTGCTCCAAAATCCCAAAACAATCAAAATGTGGAACCCTAGTTGGAACAAACCAGAAGTGGTTGATCTAACCTCCTCTTCATCCTCCTCATCATCTTCATCATCAAGTGAAGATGGAAACCCATGGCTGACCTACTTTCCTCCACCAGAACTAAGACCAAGAAAATCTCCATTTCTCCCATCATCTGAAGATGATAGTGTGGTGAATCCAAGTGATGCCTCTGATGACTCTTCTAAGAAGAGGACTTCAAACCCCAAACCTTCATCATCAAACCCCCAACCAAGACCTCGAGCAAGAAACCCACCACTCCCTAATGACAGAGAGGTGGTTCTTGATCTCAGTGCACCAAGTCATGGTGCTTCTTCACACATCGTAACCAGGAAGGGAAAAGGAAAGATGTAGTAAGTTGCTGAATAGTGGTAAGAGAAGATGGAGCACAAGAAGATTATCATATCATCCATCTATCTGCCACAATCAGCTTCAGCTTCTTCGTTTGCATCAATCCATCCTTTCCATTTTGATCCTTAGCTGCTTCGTTTGCATATGATAAATGCATATCCAGCATTCAAACGATATAAGCAAGGATAGTAGTAGTAGAAATCATGTATAGATGTAGTCTTTATCTAGTACTTGAAGTTTCATTGTAAGCTGTAAGCTATAAACAATTTTGTTAAATGAACAATGTAACTTCAGTACTTCTTGAATTTCTATAATGACTTGTCTTTTATCTGCACATAGGTTAGTAGAAACACAGAACAACTAGCAGTGGATAGATCAACTCTATCAGTGGTTAGAAGCAACAATATCAGTGGATATAAAAAGGAATAGCAATACTAAGATTACATGATAATAGTCCAATACTTTTACAAACTTATACAAAACAATTTGAGAATTTTAGAGATTAATCATTCCAATACTAACAACAAGATACTGAAACCTCCCCACATCAAAAGCTTTGGTGAGAAGATCAGCAACATTGAAATCAGTATGGATTTTTACCATTTGAATCAACCTTTTCTCATTACAATCTCTAATGAAGTGATGTCTTATCTCAATATGTTTAGTTCTAGAATGTAAAACAGGATTTTTGATAATGCAAATTGTACTGTTATTGTCAATGTAAATCTTAGTATGCATAAAATTGTACCCAAAGTCCAGCAATTGATTCTGAATCCAAAGAACTTGACCACATCAACTAGCAGCAGCCACATATTCAGCCTCAGTTGTAGAATTAGCCACAAAAGTTTGCTTTTTACACTGCCAAGAAATTAGTCTGCTTCCCAAGAACTGACATCCCCCAGTGGTAGACTTCCTATCCAGACTAGCTCCAGCATAGTCACTATCAGTGTAGGCCACCAAATCAAAAGGAGAATCCTTAGAGTACCAAAGGCCCAATTTAGGATGACCTTTCAAATATCTAAAGATCCTCTTAACAGCATTCATGTGTGAGGTATTTGGTGTTACTTGAAATCTTGCACACACACATACTGAGAACATAATGTCTGGCCTAGATGCAGTAAGATACATCAAAGATCCAATCATGGATCTGTACAACTTCAAATCAACTTTGGGACTTCCATCATCTGGTAGCATAGGTTTCTGAGTCTCCATAGGTGTACTTGCACTTTTTACATCTTGAAACCCAAATTTCTTCAACACATCTGCTACATACTTGTCTTGACTAATGAAAATACCATCAGTCCTTTGTTGAACCTGTAGCCCCAAAAAGAAGGTGAGTTCTCCCATAGAACTCATCTGAAACTTATCATGCATAAGTTTCTCAAAATCTCTGCATAGCTCCTTGTTAGTGGAACCAAATATGATGTCATCTACATAAACTTGAACCAGTAAAATATCATCTTTGTGCTTTCTAATGAACAAAGTTTTATCAATCAGTCCTCTTTTAAATCCATTGTCCATCAAATAAGTAGATAAGCATTCATACCATGCCCTAGGAGCCTGATGCAATCCATACATAGCCTTCCTCACCCTGTAAACCTTGTCAGGATGATCAGGATCTTCAAAACCAGGAGGTTGACAAACATATACCTCCTCATCAATAGTGCCATATAAAAATGCACTTTTAACATCCATCTGATACACAACAAAATTCTTAAATGAAGCATAAGCCAAAAACAATCTAATAGCCTCAATCCTTGCAACTGGTGCAAATACTTCATCATAGTCCAAACCTTCAGTTTGTGTGTATCCTTGAGCAACCAATCTTGACTTGTTTCTCACAAAAATTCCTCTTTCATCCCTCTTGTTCCTGAATACCCATTTAGTCCCAATAGCCCTCTTCCCATTTGGAAGATCAACCAATGTCCAAACCTCTTGAAGTTTGAACTGAAGAAGCTCCTCTTGCATTGATTCTACCCATCCTTCTTCTGTTAAAGCTTCTTCAACTCTCTTGGGCTCCTTTTGAGACAGAAAACAAGCAAACAAGCAATTTTGCAGATCTTTATGACTGTTTCTTTTGTGAAGAGATCTTGCAAAGAACCCATATTCAGGAAAGGGTTCTGTGTTCTTTACCTTGCTTCTTGTTTGAACTGGAGTATTCAAATTTCCAAGAATCTGTTCCTTGGGATGAATATTGTGAATTCTGGTAGTAGTAATTGGACTTTCATTAATTACAATTTCCAAATTTGACAAATCAGCATTGAAGAATTCATCCAAGTCTTCATCATCAGTAGGAGTATCAATCTCAATTAAATCAGGCATATTAGGATCATGTGGATACTCCTCATCACCAAACAATGGCTTTGGATTTGGTCCAAAGAAAGTACTATCACCAGTACTTGTAGCCAGAATTTCACTTGAACTATCAGTGGTAGAAGTTGGCTTGTCAGCGTTTACAGATGGCCTATCAGCACTTTCAGTAGGCTTAGCAGTGCTTGCAGACTGCTTTTTCTTCTTTTCAATTTCTTCTACCAACACTGAGTTATCATGCAACAATTCATCCTTATCTTGATGATGATCAACATTGCCTCCAGTATTCAGTACATCATCATCAGAGGGACCTTGCTTGTGAATGATGGATGGAACAGAACCAGCTTTCCACTTTTCAACCAAATAGAACTCCTTTGGAGAATCAGCTTCCTTGGAAGATGTATCTACTTCAGAATCCTTTTTTATACCTGCATCAGCATTAGTGGAAGTTCCTGCAATGATAGGCTCATAATTCATAGATTTGGTTAGCATATCAATGTTAAACAGCCAGTCTGGTCCTTTGGTCTCTACACTAGGAGTCTTTTCACTGAATTGAATATGTAGATTCTCTTCAACCAGTCTAGTCCTCCTATTGTATACTCTAAAGGCTTTGCTATTTGTGGAATAGCCTAAAAAGTATCCATCATCTGCTTTTTCTTGAAACTTGCCTAGGTAGTCTATGGTATTCAAAATGGTAACAGGACACCCAAAAGGTTTTAGGAATGCAATCATTGGCTTCCTATCATGTAACAGCTCATAGGGGGTCTTGTTATGAGGCTTCACTACCTTACTTCTGTTTTGCACATAACATGCAATTCCTACAGCTTCAGCCCAAAAGGTAGTTGGTAACTTAGACTCTGACAACATTGTCCTAGCAGCCTCAATTAGTGTTCTATTTTTCCTTTCAGCTACACCATTCTGTTGTGGTGTTCTAGCAACACTAAACTGTCTTTCAATACCCTTAGCTAAACAGAACTGATTCATCACATCATTCTTAAACTCAGTTCCATTATCACATCTGATTACTTTGCCCTTTTGATTTACTAGATTTTCTATCTTAGTAATGAAACTCTTAAGAATCTCACTAGTCTCACTCTTAGTAGCCAAAAAGTATACCCAAGAAAATCTACTATAATCATCAGTGATAACTAGACAATACTGCTTATGGTTCAAGCTTCTAACAAAGGTTGGTCCAAATAAGTCCATATGAAGCATAAACAGTGGTTGTGTTATGGTGTTTACAGTTTTGGTCTTACAAGAAGCTCTATGTTGTTTCCCTTTTTGACAGGCCACACACAGTTCCTTACACTCAAAAACCTTTGAAGGTAACCCTCTCACTAAGTTTCCTTTTACCAGTTTATTGATTGTTTTGTAATTGAGATGACCTAGCCTTCTATGCCATCGTTTTGACTCATCAACAGATGCTTTAGCAAACAAACATAAGGACCTATTAGGAAGAACATTTTTAAGATCAAAACAATATATATTTTCCTTCCTAGGTACCCTAAGTTGTATAAACTTCTCATCAGGCATCTTAAACTCAGGAGATAACACCACACACTCAGTTTCCCCAAAAAGTACCCAGTTTTTCTTATCACACATTTGAGAAACATTGAATAAATTGTACTTAAGTCCCTGTACCAAATAGACCTTTTCAAAGTCTAGCTTCCCTGTTCTTATTGTGCCTCTGCCAAGTATCTTACCTCCCTTTGGATCATTGCCAAATGCCACATATCCTCCATCATAAGCTTCAAAATCTTCCAAATTGCTTCCATACCAAGTCATGTGCCCAGAGCAACCACTATCAAAAACTCCTTTATCCTTTAGCTCAGTTTGAAGATTGCCCTGCACATAAAATTACACAAGTTAGTTCCTCTTGTGGACCCAAGCCAGTACTGACTTGGGTCTGCCCTGTGCATCAAAATACTCAAATTTCTTTAGGTCCATTGATGCACAGTTGACATGTGGTAAAACCTTAGTCTTAGGCTTCCACTGCCAACTTGCTGAGGCCTTTACAGCATAAAAATGATTTCCAACCACTGTATCAGTTATCACCTTTGGAATTGTTAAAAATTCTTTTGAATCAGTGGTGATATTTTGCTTAACAGTGGTTTGACACTGCTTAGCCGTGTTTACATTTTGCTTAGCAGTGGTTGGAACCCATTTAGGTGAAGCAGTGACAATAGATTTTGTATTCCCATTCCTCATCAGCACTGCTCTTGGAATCATGTTACTGTTAGGTTGAGGGTTTGTTTTTCTTGAAAAGTTTTGATGATTTACCCTCCTCTAGTGATTCCAAACTTGTGGTCTGTTTCTGTGACAATTTCTTTGTAAGTGTTCAAAACTACCACACACAAAACAAGCCTTTTTAACACATTGAAACTCATCACCTAATCTGTTAGAAATTAGACCATTTAAGCTTCTTTGATTACCCCTAGGTTTATATTGTTTCATCTGTTCCCTAGGAATTTCCCTGTACTCTACTACTTTCTTGGTAACTTTAGCTCCAAATCTAGGTACAAGGTTGACTTGCTTAGAATCAACTTTCTTAACTGTCGCTATCTTTTCAGACTTAGTTGATTCAGTTCTATCATCCTCAGAATCTGATTCCCAATCTTCAATTATGGGAGCACCAGATAACTTATCAGAACTTATCTTAGGTGTTTCAATCTTTTCAACAGGTTTGTTAAAACTGAATTCACTACTAAATGACAGTTCTTTAGCAGGTGGTGCATGTTTCATCAAAGGGGGTGGTGGCATATCATTGTAACCTAAACCAGTACCATCTTTGAACAGTGTTTGACCTATTGGTTTCCTAACTAGATCAGAAGCATATTGTGTTTTAGCAACCCTAACATGTTTTTCTTTTTCATCTAGGGCCTGTATTTTTACACTTTCTGCCTCAACTAGTTTATCTTTAAGCATTTTAATCTCTCTGTTCTTAAGATCAATTTCACCACCTAGAATATTGATATTTTCTACATACTCAAACTCACATTTAATACAGAATTTTAGCTTCTCTTCCACACCCTCTAAACCAACTCTATATCCTAAGTTATCTAGAGTCAATCTTTCAACTTCTTTTCTCATACTCTCAGTGATAGCCTTTTGAGACTCTAAGTTATCAGAACATGATTTAAAAGAACAAGTAGATGTTTTAGAATCATTAGATACCTCAGAATCTGAACCAGAAGATGAAGCATAGGCCATAAGAGCAAAGTTATGCTCTTTTGAAGCTTCACTAGCAAGAAACGCTGCATTTGGACCTTCTTCAATCTGATCACTCCAATCATAATCACCAAGTCCATCCTGAGCAACCAAAGCTGAAGAAGTAGCAGGCTCATCTGTTGTCTTCTTTATGCCTTCAATTATTTTAGGAGCTCGACATTCCCTAGCAAAGTGACCTTTCTTCTTGCAGTTAAAGCACTCCATCTTGCTTTTGTCGAATCCAGCTCTCCTTTGACCATCATACTTAACCTGTCTTCCAGTCCTCCTCAGAAACTTCCTTGCTTGGAGAGTCAACATTGCCATTTGCCATTGAAGATTAATCTCTTCAAGATCATCAGGATCAATTTCATCCAGATCTTGATTCAGCACAGTAACACTGGTAGTTAAATCAGCCAGAAAAGCACAGATTGCACCATCACTAACATTATCACTAACAGTGGTATTGTTTGCAATAGCCGTGGTTATACCATAAGCAGCAGTGGATACATCTTGTGAGCTTTTGTGATTAGTGGATACAAAAGCAATGTTTTGATTAGAAGAAGACGAGTTAGAAAAGTTATTCTCAGACTCATAAACCTTCAAGTTATTGAAGAGATTGTCTAGAGTCATTGTAGCAAAGTCTGTCTTATTTCTCCACACAATTGTATGAATAGCCCAGTCAGATGATAAGCTCCTAATGAACTTCAAAGTAATATCTTCTTGAAGGAACTTGTAACCCACTGCCTTCAGTTGACTGATAAGTTTTTGAAGTCTATTGTATGTACCATCAATCTTTTCTCCACTAAGAGCAGTGAAGGTTTCAAACTGATGCTTGAGCATATTCATCCTTGACTTCTTAGTAGCTTCATTACCAGCAAACCTTAATTCAAGAGCATCCAATAATTCTTTAGCAGACTCATATTGATCAAAGTCCAATGCAAACTCATTAGGTATTTCCATGGAGAGAATACTGTGAGCTTTGATCTCCATTTTCCTCCTAGCTTTATCAGGTTCACTAACAATAGTAATCTCCTTACCATCCTCACCCTTCAAAGGAAGAGTGTCTCCCTTTTCAACAACATCCCATAGAGCATAATCAATCATACGAATGTATTGCCTCATTCGCATCCTCCGGATTTGATACTCACCATGTTTGAGCATGGGCACTTTTGAAGCAGTCACCATGTGAGTTTCTTCAGACATCTTACCTTACTTGAGTAAAGTTTAACAGACTTCTTCTTGATTACAGTTTCTAGATCACAAGCTCTGATACCACTTGTTGATCCCAGTTGAGCAAACGATCTAATATAGAAACTGACTTAAACAAAGAACTTATTAAGTATCACGCGGAATTTAATACTTAATCTTAAGAAGAAGAACAATTAACATTCAACACCTAAATATTATTTATTAATACGAATACTCTTACAGTATTAGGGTTTTGCAACCTTGAAGTGTATCGACCTTAGATATAAAACATACGTATATCTAACCTATCCTAGGACCTCCTTTTATAGGATAAGAAGTCCTATACAATATACAATACGTAACCTACAAGATAAATATCTTTTCCATATTTATCTAATACAATAAACTAACCGACTATACAAGACTAGCAGTGCTTACTATATACTATCAGCGGTTACATAATACTACTAGCCGCGGTTGTCTTCATCCGTGGTTATACTCTTCTATCCGTGGTTACATCAAGCCTGTCCGTGGTTCCAGTACTTAGAGTAATTCTTTATCCAAGGAACCTAAAACCCAACACACTACTGCTTATGGAGTTTCCACTGCTATTGCTAATAATACCACTGTTAGTGATAACATTAGTGATGGTGCCATATGTGCTTTCCTAGCTGATCTAACAACCAGTGTTACTGTGCTAAATCAGGATCTGGATCAAATTGATCCGGATGATCTTGATGAAATCAACCTTCAGTGGCAAATGACAATGCTAACATTGCAAGCTAGGAGGTTTCTAAGGAGAACTGGAAGACAGGTCAAATATGATGGTCAAAGAAGAGTTGGGTTTGACAAAAGCAAGATGGAGTGCTACAACTGCAAAAAGAAAGGGCATTTTGCTAGGGAATGTAGAGATCCTAAGAGGATTGGTGAAGGATACAAGAAAGATACTGAAGAACCAGTTTCTTCTTCTGCTTTGGATGCTCAGGATGGACTTGGTGATTATGACTGGAGTGATCAAATTGAAGAAGGTCCCAATGCTGCTTTTCTGGCTAGTGAAGCTTCAAAAGAGCATAACTTTGCTCTCATGGCCTATGCTTCATCCTCTGGTTCAGATTCTGAGGTATCTAATGATTAAAAAAGTTCTACTTGTTCTTTTAAATCTTGTCAAGATAACTTACAATCACTTAAACCTATTAATGAGAGTCTGAGAAAAGAGGTGTATAGACTTGCATTAGATAACTTAGGCTATAAAGTAGGACTTGAAAATGTCGAAGAGAAACTTAAGTTTTGTATCAAATGTGAGTTTGAGTATGTGGATAAGGTAAACATACTAGGTGGTGAAATTGACCTTAAAATAGAGAAATTAAGGTGCTTAAACAAAAAGTTGAAGAAGCAGAAAGTGTGAAACAGGAGGCCCTAGAAGAAAAAGAGAAACATGTAGTTAGGGTTGCTAAAACACAATTTGCTTCTGATTTAGTAAATAAATCTTTAAGGTGTCAATTAATGAGAAAGGGTTATGGGATAGGATACAATGATATGCCACCACCCTCACTAATGAAACATGCACCTAATGGAACTGAATTGTCATTTAGCAGTGAGTTTAGTTTCAATAAACCTGTAGGTGAGATTAGTAAGTCTGAAATCACCTAAGATTGGTTCTGATAGGTCATCTGATGGTCCAATTATTGAAGATTGGGAATCAGATTCTGAGGAAGATAGGTCTGAATCAACACAGTATGAAAAGTTAGAAAATGTTAAGTCTATTGATTCTAAACAAGCCAACCTTATGCCTAGATTTGGGGTACCAATTTCTAGGAAAGTTGTAGACTATAATGAGATTCCTAGGGACCAGATGAAAAGATTCACACCTAGAGGAAATCAAAGAAACTTCAATGGCTTAATCTCAAATAGATTAGGGGAGGAGTTTCAATGTGTTAAAAAGGCTTGTTTTAAATGTGGTAGTTTTGAGCATCTACAAAGAACCTGTTATAAAAACCAACCACAAGTCTGGAATCATTGGAGGAGAGTGAATCATGAAAAATTTTCAAAGAACACCATCCCTCACCCAAACAAAAACATGGTTCCAAAAGCAGTACTAATGAAAAATGGTAAAACAAAGTCTATAATCACTGTTGCAACCAAATGGGTCCCAACCACTGCTAAGCCAAAGGTAAACACTGCTGAGCAAAAAGTTTCCATTGCTAAACAGAATATCACCACTGAGTCAAAAGAAGTTTTAACTATTCCAAATGTGATAACTGACACAGTGGTTGGAAGCCATTTCTATGTTGTAAAGGCCTCAGCTAACTGGCAATGGAAGCCTAAGACCAAGGTTTTACATAATGATGCACAGGGCAGACCCAAGTCAGTATTGGCTTTGGTCCACAAAAGGAACTAACTTGTTTAAATTCATGTGCAGGGCAATCTACAGGATGAGCTAAAAGACAAAGGAATTTTTGATAGTGGTTTATTTGGACACATGACATGGGATGGGAGCAACCTTGAAGATTTTGAAGCTTATGATGGTGTACATGTGGCATTTGGCAATGATCCTAAAGGAGGAAAAATTGTTGGCAGAGGAACTATCAGAACAGGAAAGCTGGATTTTAAGAAGGTTTATCTGGTACAGGAACTGAAGTACAATCTATTCACTGTTTCTCACATGTGTGATAAAAAAAACTGGGTACTTTTTGGGGAAACTGAGTGTGTGGTGTTGTCACCTGATTTTAAAATGCCTAATGAAAAGTATGTACAGTTAAGGGTACTTAGGAAAGAAAACATATATTGCTTTAACATGAAAGATGTAATTCCTAATAGGTCCTTAACTTGTTTGTTTGCTAAGGCATCAGCTGATGAGTCAAAATTGTGGCATAGAAGGCTAGGTCACCTTAATTTCAAAACAATCAATAAACTGGTAAAGGGAAACTTAGTGAGAGGGTTACCTTCTAAGTTTTTTGAATGTAAAGAACTTTGTGTGGTTTGTCAGAAAGGAAAACAACATAGATCCTCTTGTAAGACCAAGACAATTAACACCATTACTCAACCACTGTTTATGCTTCATATAGACTTATTTGGCCCTACCTTTGTTAAGAGTTTGAACCATAAGCAGTACTGCCTAGTTGTTACTGATGATTATAGTAGATTTTCTTGGGTATACCTTTTAGCTGCTAAGAGTGAAAGTAGTGAGATCCTTAAGAGTTTCATTACTAAGATAGAAAATCAAGTAAACCATAAGGTCAAAGTAATCAAATGTGATAATGGAACTGAGTTTAAAAATGATGTGATGAATCAGTTCTGTGTGGCTAAGGGTATTGAAAGACAATTTAGTGTTGCTAGGACACCACAACAGAATTGTGTAGCTGAAAGGAAAAATAGGACACTAATTGAGGCTGCAAGAACAATGTTATCAGAATCTAAGTTACCAACTACCTTTTGGGTTGAAGCTGTAGGAACTACATGTTATGTGCATAATAGAAGCAAGGTAGTGAAGCCTCATAACAAGACCCCCTATGAGCTGTTACATGATTGGAAATCTATGATATCTTTCCTAAAATCTTTTGGGTGTCCTGTTACTATCTTGAATACCATAGACTACCTAGGAAAATTTCAAGAAAAAGCAGATGATGGATACTTTCTTGGCTATTCTTTCAATAGTAAGGCCTTTAGAGTATACAATAGGAGGACCAGAATTATGGAAGAAAACTTACATGTTAATTTTAGTGAAGAGACTCCTAGTGTTGAGACAAAAGGACCAGATTCGCTGTTTAATATTGATATGCTAACCAAATCTATGAATTATGAGCCAATCACTGCAGGTGCTTCCACTAATGATGATGCTGGTACAAAACAGAATTCTGATGCAGAAACAAATTCTAAGGAAGATGATTCTCCAAAAGAGTTCTATTTGGTTGAAAAGTGGAAAGCTGGTTTTGTCAATCCCATCATTGAAAAGAAGAGTCCCTCAGAAGGTGATGGTCTGTATTTAGGCAACAAAGGAGATCATCATCAAGATAAGGAAAAGTTGTTGAAAGATAACTTAGTATCAGTAGAAATTGAAAAGAAGAAGAACAATTCTGAAAGAACTGCTAAGCATAATAAAAGCACTGCTAGGCCAAATTCTACCACTGCTAGTTCATCTGAATCCCCTGCTGCAAGTACTGATGACAGTATTTATTTTGGAATCCCTGCCAAGCCACTATTTGGTGAAGATGAGTATCCAACTGATCCTGACATGCTTGGTTTGGAAGAAGGGGATACTCCCACTGATGATGAGAACATGGATGAATTTTTCAAAGATGCTGATGTTACAAATTTGGATACAGTCATCATAGAGAGTCCAATTCCTACCACCAAAGTGCATAAGAATCATCCCAAAGAGCAAATTCTTGGAGATTTGAATACTCCAGTTCAAACAAGAAGCAGGGCTTTGATCACTAAAACATTTTCTGAACAAGGTTTCTTTGCTAGATCACTTCACAAAAGGAACAGTCATCAAGATCTGCAAAACTGTTTGTTTGCTTGCTTTTTGTCACAAAAGGAGCCTTAAAGAGTTGAAGAAGCATTAAGAGAAGAAGGTTGGATTAAATCCATGCAAGAGGAGCTGTTACAATTCAAGCTTCAAGAAGTGTGGACATTGGTTGAACTTCCTAATGGTAAGAGGGCTATTGGAACTAAATGGGTATTCAAAAACAAAAGGGATGAAAGGGGCATTGTGGTGAGGAATAAATCAAGGTTGGTTGCGCAAGGATACACACAAACTGAATGATTGGATTATGATGAAGTATTTGCACCAGTTACCAGAATTGAAGCTATAAGACTGTTTTTGGCATATGCTTCATAGAAAAACTTTGTTGTGTATCAAATGAATGTTAAGAGTGCCTTTTTGTATGGTATTATTGATGAGGAGGTATATGTATGTCTACCTCTTGGATTTGAAGCTGTATAGATCCATGATTGGGTCTTTGATGTATCTCACTGCTTCTAGGCCATATATTATGTTCTCAGTATGTGTGTGTGCAAGATTTCAAGTGACACCAAACACATCACATATGAATGTTGTGAAAAGAATCTTTAGATATGTTAAGGGTCATCCAAAATTGGGCCTTTGGTATTCTAAGGATTCAGCCTTTGATTTGGTGGCCTATACAGACAGTGATTATGCTGGAGCTAGTTTGGATAGGAAGTCTACTACTGGAGGATGTCAGTTTTTGGGAAGCAGGATAATCTCATGGCAGTGTAAAAAGCAAACAATTATGGCCAATTCCACCACTGAAGCTGAGTATGTGGCTGCTGCTAGTTGTTGTGGTCAAGTGCTTTTATTCAGATTAAATTGTTGGACTTTGGGTAGAATTTTATGCATACTAAGATTTATATTGACAATAACAGTACAATATGCATTATTAAAAATCCTGTTTTGCATTCTAGAACTAAACATATTGAGATAAGGCATCATTTTATCAGAGATTGTAATGAGAAAAGGTTAATTCAAATGGTAAAGATCCATACTGATTTCAATGTTGCTGATCTTCTCACTAAAGATTTTGATGTGGGGAGGTTTTAGTATCTTGTAGTCTGTATTGGAATGATAAATCTCAAATTTTTTTTTTAAAAGTTATGTACTGCTATTATTTGATCTTAGTATTGCTTGTTTTGTTTTATCAACTGCTTGTTTCTTTGTGTTTCCACTAACTATTTTGCATATCAAAGAAATAAATCACCACCAGTAAGATGCAATGGACTTAAAGGAAAACATGGTACTATTATTCATAAGAACTGCATCCAAAGATGCAGAAGTTACAACCATGGCATACTAACTTCCAGCAAAGTACTACAAAAGACAACAAAACAGCCAACATGAGACTACATCTTCACAACAACCACCTACACCAACTATGGCTTCCTTGCAATAGCCCACTCTGGCATCTCCTTCTGAACTCTTGGTCCTCTAATAACATCCCACCCTTTGGGACATGCAAGTCCTATCACTCTCTCTCTCTTTTTTGGGAGGTAATGAATAAGATGGACCAAATGGTGGTGGAAAGAGTGCTTGCAAAGGTTGAACTGGTAGAGGTTCTGATGGTGGTATTGCAGCAAGGGGAGGTACAACCAATGCTCTAGAAGAAGCTTCATCATATGTGTCTTCATAAGGAGACACATAGCTTGGCATAGAGCTCAAATCAGAACTGGATCCTTTCTTGATGGCATCTTGAGGCACTGGTTGAATGGAAGAAGGTCCAGCATGTGAAGGGTTTGTGCTCATAAGAGTGTGAGATCTTTTTCTTGAAGCAAGAAACTCTTCCCAAACACTGTCTGAGGAGGAACTTTTGGAGTTTGATGAGAGATCAACAGGGTTTGACTTGCTCATGTTGCTGATCTTGAAGTGTTTTTAGCGAGATGGTTTTTAGGAATGTGAGTAATGTGTGTGGTATATGGGTGATTTGCTCTTTAATAAGGCAATCAGTGTGTTAAATGTGGGGAAGGTATGAGTTGTTGAGGAGTAAATGAAGTCTTTGACTTTGAAGGATGTTTAAATAACTTGGAGTTGACCCTTTGACTGGGTGTTTAGCATTTTTGTTAACCACTGATAGTATGACATACGTAAACACTTCTAAGTTATTTCTAACATCTGCTAACCTTAACAAAGTTTCAGTTTTTGTGTTTGTGTTATGCAGGATTGAAGGAGTTGTACAATTTGGGGCTTTTGGAGTTTCTAGGAGTAGGTTATTAAAATATATATATATATATTTATATATATATATATATATATATATATATATATATATATATATATATATATATATATATATATATATATATATATATATATATATATATATCTTTTAGTAATTCTTCAATCTACTGCATAATATCACTATTATTTGACTTATATTTTGGTGCAGAATCTTAGTCAAAGGCTTGAAGTGTTTGTGTAGTATCTACTGCTAGTGTTTTTCTACCCACTGCTAGTTGTGGCCAATCCACTGCTAGTGCAGTTTTGAAGAAAGTGGAAAATACAGGGGCTGTTTTGTAAAATTTCAGTGAAAACAAAATTAATCCCCTATTCACTGCTGGATCATTCAATTGGTTATTCAAACACTTACACTTGGCTCTTTAACACAAACCCTAACCACTCCCAACTGTTAATTTACAATCCCACATCATTTTCCTAATCACAATGCCGACTTTGTATTCCAAATCCCATAACCTTGTTGCATACTTGGTCAAGAACAATCAGTCTGAAGGATTCCATGAGATGATTGATTTCCTTAAACACTGTCCCATCCACTTTGTGTTAACAGTAGAACCCACGATTCTTAAAACATATGTACATCAGTTTTGGTGGCATGCTGAAATACAGTAGAGAGATGGATTAGAGCTTCTTCGGACTGTTGTGGATGAGAATGAAATTCTGGTAACTGAGGAGGTTATTAGGGATGTCTTGAAGTTGAATGATGCTGCAGGAGAAGTTAATTTTTCTAATGATGCTATCTTTGAAGGCTTGGGGAGAATGGGTTATGTGAGAAGGGGTGATAGGATAAAATTTCTTAAAGGTATGTTTTCACCTCAGTGGAAGTTTTTGATACACACCTTACTGATGTGTGTTAGTAATAAGACCACTGGTTTTGATGAATTTCCTTCCAAAATTGCAACTGCTATCATATGTCTGTCATAAGGAATGGTATTTAATTGGTCTAGGATGATCTTTGATGGTTTTATGAAGAACATTAGAGACAAGGGCAAATATTACTTATATCCTAGGTTTATCCAATTGATAGTGGCCAGTCAGATCAGAGAACCCATTCCACATAACAGGAAGTATGATGTCCTTCATATGCTTCCTAAGGTGTTTGCACACATGAGGTACCATAGTCCACAATTTTCATGGACTGTTACACCTTTATTTCCCAACATGCTTAACTTACCAGACATTCCAGAGAATGAAGAGGAATCTGAACCACAACCTACCCAAACCACTGATGATCAACCCACTGCTATCACATCTGCAACCCCTGCTAACTTAACTGAGTCCACTGTTGCACCTTTATCCTTACCAACAGAACCTCATGTTATTTTAGTTCAGAGAAGGAGGAAGAAGCACACCATGTTACCTCAGACTGGTGTTAGTGGTGTAGTAAATGAGGCTGTCATAGGTGATGTAGGTGACATTAGTGGAAGGGATTTCACTAATGGTTCAGGCTCTGGTGCTGAACAAGACAGTGATAACATCAGTAAGACCCAACCACTGACAACTCCTAATGTGGAGAGTTCTCAAGAGCTCAACACAGGTGGAGGAATCCCTAGTTAAACGATTTAATCAGGGTGCATGGATGATCAGGCTATGTCTGATGCCATGTTTTCTATACCCAAGGATTCACCTCTCGGAGCAGGTTACACAGCTCGAAGTGATGAGGGTAGTTTGGAACATCACATTGAATTGACGGATCCTGAACAGGTGCATGATGACTTTTCCAAGGATTTACCTCTCGGATCAGTTAACACAGGTCGAAGTGATGAGGATACTCTTAAACTTTTAACTGAATTGACGGCTAAATGTACCACACTGGAAAACACAATCTCTGGTCTTCAGAAACTGGCAGTGTTTCAAGCTAGACATATCAGAAGACTGCAACACAGGGTATCTGTTTTGGAAAGGGTGAGGAGGCCAGGGATTGCTGCTTTAAGGAGAGTTAAAAAGGTGCACAAACAGGCTAGCTCCTCAAAAGATCAAAGTTTGGAGGATGCATCCAAACAGGGGAGGAGTGGAAGCAAGGAAACAGGGGAGGATGGGCAAATGGATGATGGTATGGATTTGGATAGTGGAAATAATGCTGATGATTATGTGGTGACTGACAAGGAAGGAAGAGAAGCAGTTCTTGAAACAGTGAAGGTTGTAGTTGAAGATAAGGAGAAAGAAGTGGTGCAGGCAACAACCACTAATATTGTTGTTGCATCCACTGCTAGTGCTAATGATTCCACTGCTGCAACCACTAAGGTAATACTATCCACTGTTACACCTATTATTATTCCAATCACTGCTACAACAATTACAACCATTGTCACATCACCACAAAAGTCCAAAGAAGTTGAGGAGGTTACTGGTACTTTATTAAACTTAGGAAAAACCTTAACAATTTATGAGCCTGTTATTGAATCTGTTCCTTTAGTTCTGAAACCTATTAAAACCAAACCCTTGGGTAAAAGTTTGAAAATTGGTGAGCCTGTGAAGACTAAGGTGGTTCTACCAGACATTGGAAAGGGGAAAGGTATTGCTGAGCCTGTTTTGAAGTTCAAGAATAGGCAAGAGCAAATTCTACATGATGAAGAGGTTTTTAAGAAATTACAAGCTGATGAATTTGCTGCTGAAGAGAAGAGAAAACAAGAGGAAAAGGAAGCTACTTTAGCTACTATGAAATTAATTGAAGAATGGAATGATGAACAACCTTTTCTTCAATCTTATGAAATGTTAAGGACAGAGTATACTGTTCTTGAATGGGCACAATTAGATATTGCTACAAGGTCCATGGTTTTAGCTGAGAGGGCAAGAAAGATAAGCCAGGAGAAAACTCAAGTTAAAAGAAATAAGCCTCCTACTAAGCAAGAGATGAGAAACCAAATGATGAAGGTTATAAGACATATGGATATGCACAATGGTGTAAATTTAAGAAAGTGTACATTTGAGCAGGTAGAAGAGATTTATCAGAGATGTAAAAGAAGAAATGATGATTTCATTCCTATGAATTCAGAAAAACAAGATGAGTTGATCAAGAATAGACAAAAGAGAATGCAGAAATTTTGGAGAAGTCTAGTTCTAAGATGCAGAAAGTGAATGAAGAGATGGAGTCTGAGTTGAGCAATGAAGTGTCTATTGCAGATGATCATCAAATTGTTTCCTATGTATTTAAAGTTAAAGGAATTGAAAGGTGTTGGAAGTTTCAAAGAGTTAATGGGGAAGTTTCTAAGTTTGTTGAATTTTCACAAATGCTTCACTACCTGGATAGAGATGACTTGATGAGTATTTGGAAGTTATACAAGGGCAAATTTGGTGATTCACATCCAGATGATAAACATGAGAAGGTTGTGTATTATAATATGAAGATTTTATTTGAACCTACTCATGATGAACCTGGATGGAAAGGACTCTACAATGGCAATGTTACAAGATAGTTTTTATATCAGTCTTGTGGAGTTCATGTGCTTACTGTTTCTGGAGAAGTTATTCATATGCTTGTAAAAGGTGATTATCCTAAGTTGAATAATTATCCAAGAGTTATTACTCATATGGTAAAGCCTGGTGGTTTAAAGTTGCAGAAACCCTATGATGATCAAGCTTACAGTTTGCTGCTGAAATATGAGAAGATTCTTAAAACTGATAAGTGTTTGGATACATCCTCTAAGTCAGATGTTTTGAGCTTAAAGGAAACTTGATAATTCTGTTAGAACATATCAAGTTTAGGGGAGGATTTTTGGGTTTTAGGTTCCAGTAAAAAGGAATTATTCAAAGTGTGGAACCACTGCCAGCTTTATTGTAACCACTGATAGAAGAAATGTAACCACTGCTCAAGACAACCACTGTTAGTAGAAGATGGAACCACTGCTAATGTATTATAAGTACTTCTAGTTAGTTGTGTCAGTTTGTATTGTAATATTCTAAAAGGTCTTGAGTATGTTGATTTGTATTTAGATAAGTATGGTAATTATTCTTATCTTGTAGAATAAGTATTGTATATTTTATAGGACTCCTTAGCCTATAAAAGGAGGTCCTAGGTTAAAGTTAGATATACGTGTGTTTTATATATCTAAATACGATACACTTCAAGGTTGTAAAACCCTAATACTATTCAGAGTATTCGTATTAATAATATTGAGGTGTTTAAGTGTTTATTGTTGTTCTTTTTCTTAAGATTAAACATTATATTCCGCTTAGTGTTTAATTGAATATTGTTTAAGTCAGTTTCTATAAAGGATCGTTTGCTCAACTAGGATCAACACGAGTCCTCTCCTTTAACCATCTCATCTCACATAAGAGATGAGAACTTCCTCACTTTGGCTACTCCTACACCACCTCCAAAATCACCTATCATTGTCACTACTCCACCACCAACAAAGACTCCTATCACTAGCTCACCACCACCAGCTCCTATCCAAACATCCAAGTCACCATCACCTCCTAAATCTCCAACACTCATCCCATTAGAGATATTCTCTACACCACCTACATCTCCAAACCTATTTTTGGAGGACTTGGAGGACTTGCCTCCAAGGCCCAATCATCCACCACCACTACCATCCTTTGGTACTATTGAGCGAATAGCTCATGAGTCTCCACGTCCATCATTTGACCCAAACGCCCCGTTAGGGCCAAGACCTCTTCTTTTCCATCATATCCACAAGGAAATCCATGGTCCTTTGTATGGGGATCAACCACTACCTACAATATCCATGCCTCCTCATATAGAGGACATTGAGGAATCCATGTGGGATGATCACCCCACTAAAGAAGAGATTGAAGCCGAGCTCAATAGTCTCCACCAATTTTCCAATATGGTGGATTCTCATCTTAGTGAGACCATGCAAATGCAAAGTGCTTTGCTAGCCTCCATAATCACCACTCCAACTACCAACACCAACAACTCCACCATTCCACCACCACAAAATCATGAACCATACTACCCTCCTAGACACGGTTGCTCAAATTGTGAGCGGACCGCGCACATTACCGAAAGGACCTGGGTGATGGTGCATGAGCTTCAAGATGAAATGAGGTTCATCCTCAATCACATCCTAGAGCGCATCAATGCTCTTGCTCATCCACCACCTCAATAGGAGGTTCCTAGTTTATTTCCTTTAAGCATTTTTATTTTTCTAGGATTTTCTTTGTATTTTTTTTAATTTTCTAGGATTATCTTTTTTATTTAGGATTTCATTCATGTACTAACACTTCATTGTGTTCCCTTTTCATGATTTTCATATCATGAAAATTTTTAACCAATGAATGGTGCTTCTTATATTGTTGTTGATTGTTACATGGTGTTTGGAAATGCTTGTGATGATGCTTATTACTAACATTTGTTTTGTAGTTTTTTCAGAATCCATGTATCTTTCTCTTGGCACCCAATTTAGGGGGAGCATTGGTCAAGGGGGAGATACTGGCTCGGGCTTATTACATATTCCGCCTCGCATCTTCTTTTTGTTGAAACAAAAAGGGGGAGAAATATTATAGAACTTGAACAATTTTGACTTTTAAAAAAAGTCAACTGCATACTTTGACTTTCTGAAAAGTCAACATCATTGATTTGTCGTTTTCGTACAAGATATATTTTCCGAAGAAATACAAAGGTATGTATTTCCCGGGTCGTTTTCCCAACGAGGGATGAATGGAGTAAACAACTCACGTCGCGTGATTCGGGATTCGAATGGATTAAAAAGGGATTTAGTGATTTCTAAACTACAAGGGAAGCAATAATATAGGAAAGCAATAAAAACTACAGAATCTATGATGAAAACAAGTAAATACGACTAAGTATGCAATTTTAAAACTAAAAACGCGAAAAACGTAATTAATAAAACGCGAATAAAAAGCAAACTACTCTAGTTTAACCCATGAAAATGAAATACTATTTTTCTACAGCTAAAAATGATATTTAAAACTTATTTGGAATTTAAATCTATTTTTTGGGGTTTTTCTTGATTTATTTTGAATTAAAAACTAATTTTAAATATTTAAAATAGAGCTAAAATGCTAAAAATAAGAAAAACATGCAAGAAAATTTCAAAACTATTTTTCAAAAATCAAAATTAACTAAAAAGAATTTTCAGAACTGGAATCACATTTTTTTTACTTTTTCTCTATTTATTATGAATTTAAAACTATTTAAAACTAATTAAAATGCTAGAAAATACTATTTAATCTAATAAAAATCTGGAAAAATACTTTTTATGACTTTTTGAATATTATAAAACTAATAAAATTGAAATTGTATTTTTCTGAGCTTTATCTAATTTATTTGAATAAAATGCTATTTAAAAATGCTAGAAAATGACATAAAATGCAGAAAAATAGCAAGAGACCATGGAAAAATATGAAAACTTCCAGAATACTATAAAATAATACTGAGAACAAGGGAAAATTAGCAGAAACCAATTTGGAGCACAAGAACAATGATTTGGGCACACTACTGTTAAGAATAAGCACTTAAAAATAAGCAAGAAGCAACAATAAGCCACTATAAGCTACCTACTCCTAAAACTAACCTATACTAACTGGAAACAAGCTATTGCAACTGTTTTAGATCTAATAAGCACAAGCTAGAGGCATTAAGCTACAAAACAAGTTTCTAAATCAAATTGGCCAAACGGCCCTTAAGCCCCTACTTCAAGCTCAAATTTAAGTGATCTATAAAAATCTTAAAATTAAACTAAAAATACCTTGAAGAAGTCAACCAACCAAAGTGCTTAAGTCCAGAATATCAGCTAATTTGGACTTAAGGTGAAGAAATTAAAAATGCAGAAATGGAGGCTGTTTGAACATAAAATGGATATTTTGACTTTTGAACAAAATATGAGTTTTGACTATTCTGAACTTGTAAGCTTATAAAATGGAATGTAAATGATGAATTATGGAAAATTTAATCTGAATTAAGCTAGTTTGAGTACTTCTAAACCTAAATGCAGAATTTGGAAAATTGATTCTAACTGAGCTGAGAATGAGAACAGATTTGATTTAGATTTGACTTTAAGTGATCTAGTATGCAAAATTATAAACTAAATGACCTGTAATGAACTAATAAGGACTAATGCAGCAATAAAATTCTACTAATCTTACCTCTAACACAGTCTTAAATCCTAAACCAAACACTAGTTATAAGATCTGATTAACTGATATTCCAAGTAACCTTCAAAACCAAGCCTAAACAAACCTTAAACCAGATTCAGAATGTAGTAATTCAGCTATTTGAAACAACCTAAACACCTATATCAAACATAAACTACTCTGATCTATATTGCAAATATAAACAAAAATAGTGCAAATGCTAAAAACTAAAGACATAAATGAACTTACATCAGTCCAGCCACTGTGGCTTGCTAATGAAACAGTAACATAATTCTAAAATCAACCCCATTATCAACTTATTCAACCCAAATCTGTCATAACCTCAGCAGAACAACACCATTTATGATGATTCTGAAATTTATTTTTTGTTGATTGAGTGGAATTTCAAGAGTAGATACTGAGTGTGTTTGAGATAAGCTATAAAACTTATGAAACCTTGTAAATCATTAATCAATAACTGAATTGAAAAGCATTAAAAATACACTTGGTGATTCTTGAAGTAAAACAGATTTTCATTAAAAACTAAAGATTACAAAGCTGGGAGTTGAAATTACAATTGAAAGTAAAACGATTACACTAATTAAAACAGTAATTTGACAGAAATTTAAAGTGGCAACAATCTCTTAAATACATAGAAATTGGACGAAATCAAATTGTGAAGAAGAGGGGTAATTTATAAGCTGAGCTGAGGCCTGGGATGCTCTATCAGAAGCTTCAGGAACTTAATCACAGCCTTTGATTTCATCTCTTGTCACTCCTTCTATTCTCAACCCTTGGATCAGATTTGATGATGTGTTTCTACCAATAGAATCACTCCATTCGTCCATGTTGGCAATCCATGCCCTCTGCCCATGTGTCAGACGTGGCAGAGAGTTCTAGAAACATTTTAAGTTGGGTAAAAGAGTTGGGAGCAGGGTAAGATTGGTGAAAGGAGTGAAACAGTAAAAGCTGGTAAAAGGTTTGTTCTTGGCGCGCTCTGTTTTGGGGTGTTTATTTATTTTTGTTTTAACTTTCTTAGGTGTTTGTTGACCGGTGGGTTTAATAACGGGGAGGGTTAATGGTGTAGTGGTATATACGGGTATAGTTATGGGCTTGGGTGGATTTGTTTTATTTTGGGCTTGAATTTGTTTTGGTAATTTTCTTTTTGATCTTGGACTAGATGTGTACCCAAATTAATAATTAAGGACCAAGGTTGTAATTTATGAGATTCCAATGACCATTGATGTGAATCATCCAAAATATACTCCAAGGGCTTTTCTTAACTTTTGTTAATTTCCGAAGGTTGACTTTTGACTTTTTAAGCATAAAAAGGATTCGGCTTGATAATTCTTTTCCCGACCTCGACTTTTGCTTTTTTCTCTCTCTCGTGCTCGGTTTTCTTCGGTTTTGGCTTTCTTTTGTCTGTTATGTCATATCCGTACCTGCACAAGCATAAACTCAAGAAAACAACAAATATTAGCAATAAACGGCTCTTTCTTGGTTATTTTGGGTCATATTTGATAAAGTAATTATATGTGTTTTAGCACATATCAAAATACCCCAGACGAGACCATTGTCGTGTCCCAACGCAATGCAATCAACTCACGCTTCTAAAACCAAGGATTCCAACCTCTTTCTACTAAACCTATGAAAAGTAGCAAAGATTCCTCAAAAGAGATTAAGAACCCTTAATTCTAAAAACGCCCCGTTTACCTTTTAATTCACATATAAATATTACGATTAAGCACTTCCGATTATGAGTGACGGTTTGTTGAACTTTCATGTCGATCAATAACTCCAATATTTTTCAAAAGACATGTTAGGATCACGGAGTAGGAAACACAACACAGCGTGAAGTGACCATACGGATAGAATACATCGTCCCTGATTTTTCACAAGTTCCCAAACTAAGCGTAAAATCGAAATCATTGTTAAATGTGACTTTAGATGCTAACACTACCTATGGAAGTTGCTTGTGTAATTACCTTTTGCTCCCAGTTTCCTCTAGATTTTTTTATTTTTTGTGAGAAATGAATTTCTTCAAATTTCTCGTTTCGATATATTTTTTTTATTCTGATAAAGATATGAAGCTAAGTCGCTAATTAGTTATCCATCTTCTCTTAAGAACCATTGTCTCAAAAATGAGGTCCACATCAAGGAATTTTTTATTCACTTATATTTTTGACTTTTTTTTTTTTTCACTTTTTTTTTTTTTTTTTTTTTTTTTTTTTTTTTTTTTTTTTTTGCACTTATACTTTTACTTATATGAGCTATGAACTACGGAGCTTCACGGGGTAATTCCAAGACTCTAGGCTTCATGAAATGAGGATCCCAGTGGGTTAGACCAAGACCTCACTCAATCCTGGCTAAAGATCCAAGGGTCCGATCTCGAACCGCAGCTCATAACTTTATTTATTACGAGTCCTTGATGTGTACCCAATTTTTAAAACAAAGATCCTTTTAAGAAGATAAAAAACTAACTATCGCCAAAAACTCAACATCTCTAATTATTTATTCACATATATGGGGTGAAACAATCTTGTGGGAACAAAAAGCCATAAGTACCTTCGATGGGCTCTAAAGAGAACCAACTACTCCACGCTTAGCATCTAAACTCATAAGTAACTCTATCATTTCTCGATCTCCGCAAATTTAAAATCCCAAATAATGAGATCCGCGGATGCTTAGCCGATAATTTTAATTATCTATGGTTAAGGGAACAAGCTAGGGCTCAACACGCCCGGTCAAGTCAAAATTCTATTCCTACTCTCACCAGCGGAAAGTCAACAAGGTGTCAAAACATATATTAACTTAGCAAATGCTTCGTCAAATAATCTCAAGTCTCGCATTTTTAAAGTCACTTATTAGAAACTAGCAAATTCTTGTTTAAGCTTCGCATATTTAAAATCACTTAGGGAGACTTGCAAATTCTTGGCCTTGTGAGCTAGAATCGCATTTTATAGCCTCTTGTCTAAGCAATTAGCAAAGGCTATTTCAAGAAAACGCATATTTAAAGTAACTTCTAAGAAACTCGCAAAGACTTTCCAATCATAAAACTAACAAAAGCTTACAAAAATTTTTAAATTTTCTCATTTTTGCACAATTTTTTATTTTCTAAGGAAAAACGGGGTTGCGAGAGTACACGACAAAAATAAGCAAGTGCGGTCAAATCAAATCGAAGATTACCCACCCCAGACTAAAACGAAACATTGTCCTCAATGTTTAAAGGCAAGGGTAAGAACGAAAATCTAAAAGCCGTTTATTAAGTATGCTAAAAGATAAACGTTAATCGATAAGATTTCGGATATAGGATTTCCATAAGCAACGATCATGAAACTCGAGTGGAGAAAAGACAAACTTCGAGCACGAGAGTCTTCATATCGGGAACATCCTAAACACAACATCACAAACAACCAAACACGAGAAATCGAAGAGGCTAACCCCTTCACGTCACTTATTAGAAAGAAAATAGAAAGAAGATAGAAACGCTTGTTTTGATATCGAGTCGTTAGCTTGACTCGCCCCGAATTCATTTGTCCTTGGGGAAGCAAGTGGAAAAGATAATCTCCATCGGACTTTCGTTCAAGAGGTTTGGATAAACATTGAAACATGAGAAAGTTCCACTCCGATGAGATACCCACGGTTCTTAAAAAGGAAAAGCGGTGATACCGGGGTCAAAGATGGTAGCCTCACTCCCACAAGAGTGAAGAAGAGGAGAAATCACATTATATGAGAGAAATGGAATAAAGATTCTGATAACAATTAGAATCAATTCTTCATCCTCAAAAGCAAATTTCATATTATCCTTAATTTGAATTTGATCATTTAAGCTCATAGGGTTATTTTCAACAAAAACTTTGGGAGGAAGAGACAGGGTGATGTCATCAATTACGGAATTCTTCTGAGAAAGCTGCTCTTTCCCCAAACTAAAATCTTTCGCAAGATCAAAGTAGAAATGATCATACTCCGGAGGAGATATGAGATGAGAGAGTTCACCGGAGAACTCCTCGAAACAAAACGAATCATACTCGGGAAGAGAGAAATAAGCATGAGAAGTGGTGCTGCCACGACTCGTCTCTTCCGTATGATCGATATCAAAGAAAAAGGACTCATATGTCGTAAGAGAAAGATCGGGATGAGAAATGGGATTACTACTCTCTTTTACCGTATCAAAGATAAAACTCTCAAATTCGGGAACATAATCCTTGAGCTCGAGCTCCGGAGGATCAGACAGCTTAAATTCTTCAACGTTATCTTCCTTCGGGGGAAGAAAAGGCGACGGTTCATCGTTTAACATATTTTCTAACAAAGGAACATCTTCCCCCGGATCGTAATTGTTTTCAACAATTTCTGGCGAAATTGGATCATCAACTTCTCCCAAAACAGCGTCACTTCTCTTAACCGGCGTGAGAGAAAGGGAAGATTCGGAAATGATAGGATCAGAAATGGGAGTGGGATTGCCACTTGAAGATTCGTCATCAATCTTTACGTTCTCTTCTTCAAACGGTTCATCATCATCACTATCGTCAGAGTCAGAATAGTAAAAGGTGGGTGGATGACTCGATCTTTGTTGACTGATATAGCTTGCTAGCTTGCCAAAGACGTCAATTTGTGCAATCATAACGGAAATTTCTTCGGAATAATGATCACTCAACATAGTAGTAGAATCGTAAGGAACGTTAGCATCCCACTGATAATGATGTTGCGTCATATTCTCGATCAAATCATACGCTTCTTGAGGTGTCTTCCGCATGAGATTTCCACCAGCTGCCAACATGATTTTGTCTCGATCAATCGTAGTGATACCATGATAAAAGGTTAGGATTTGATCAAGAAGCAAAATTCGGTGATCGGGACATTTCTGTAATAACGATTTGAATCTTTCCCAAGCTTCAAATACGGATTCCTTGGGTAATTGCTGGAAATTAAGAATTTCTTTCCTCAGTTGCATCGTTTTCGAATATGGAAAGTATTTTGAAAGAAACTTGCGAAACATCTCTTCCCAAGTATGAATTGAATGTTTTTCAAGGGTATAAAACCAAGATTCGGCTTCATGGGTTAAAGAGAAGGGGAAGAGATTCAATCGGATGTCATCTTGAGAAACGCCACGTTGCTTCATGGATTGAGTGATAGATAAAAACTTGTTCAAGTGCTCGTTTGCATTTTCGTCGTGAAATCCATGGAATTGACAATGCTGTCGAAGAAGACGAACCATACGATTTTTCAATCTAAAATTGGTTCCCGGAACGATCGGTCCTCCTCGACCGATAAGTGACGGACGATAGAAATCCTCCATGGTCTGAGGATCATGGGGATCAAAGGGTACGAAATCGAGCATTGTGGAGAATTAAACAATTTAGAGGGTAAAGAGATAAGAATTAAACATATAGAGGAAATCGAAGATTATTTTTGGGTTTTTAAAGATAGAAAAAGGAAAACAAATTTTGAAAAGGAAAATATTTTTGGGTTTTTATAAAAGGGATATTTACAAAAACAAAACGGTAACTTCACGAGGAAGGATCTTCAAAAACCGCGAATCGAGACGGAATACGAAAACTCACTTCATGCCTTCCCCGGCAGCGGCGCCATTTTTTGATTTGTCATTTTCGTACAAGATATATTTTTCGAAGAAATACAAAGGTATGTATTTCCCGGGTCGTTTTCCCAACGAGGGATGAATGGAGTAAACAACTCACGTCGCGTGATTCGGGATTCGAATGGATTAAAAAGGGATTTAGTGATTTCTAAACTACAAGGGAAGCAATAATAAAGGAAAGAAATAAAAACTACAGAATCTATGATGAAAACAAGTAAATACGACTAAGTATGCAATTTTAAAACTAAAAACGCGAAAAACGTAATTAATAAAACGCGAATAAAAAGCCAACTACTCTAGTTTAACCCATGAAAATGAAATACTATTTTTCTAAAGCTAAAAATGATATTTAAAACTTATTTGGAATTTAGATCTATTTTTTGGGGTTTTTCTTGATTTATTTTGAATTAAAAACTAATTTTAAATATTTAAAATAGAGCTAAAATGCTAAAAATAAGAAAAACATGCAAGAAAATTTCAAAACTATTTTTCAAAAATCAAAATTAACTAAAAAGAATTTTCAGAACTGGAATCACATTTTTTTGACTTTTTCTC
Organism: Chrysanthemum seticuspe; assembly: GCA_019973895.1. NCBI lineage: Eukaryota > Viridiplantae > Streptophyta > Magnoliopsida > Asterales > Asteraceae > Chrysanthemum > Chrysanthemum seticuspe. The sequence continues at coordinate 116,992,125 of BPTQ01000004.1, read as the reverse complement.
TATTTATTATGAATTTAAAACTATTTAAAACTAATTAAAATGCTAGAAAATACTATTTAATCTAATAAAAATCTAGAAAAATACTTTTTATGACTTTTTGAATATTATAAAACTAAGAAAATTGAAATTGTATTTTTCTGAGCTTTATCTAATTTATTTGAATAAAATGCTATTTAAAAATGCTAGAAAATGACATAAAATGCAGAAAAATAGCAAGAGACCATGGAAAAATATGAAAACTTCCAAAATACTATAAAATAATACTGAGAACAAGGGAAAATTAGCAGAAACCAATTTGGAGCACAAGAACAATGATTTGGGCACACTACTGTTAAGAATAAGCACTTAAAAATAAGCAAGAAGCAACAATAAGCCACTATAAGCTACCTACTCCTAAAACTAACCTATACTAACTGGAAACAAGCTATTGCAACTGTTTTAGATCTAATAAGCACAAGCTAGAGGCATTAAGCTACAAAACAAGTTTCTAAATCAAATTAGCCAAACGGCCCTTAAGCCCCTACTTCAAGCTCAAATTTAAGTGATCTATAAAAATCTTAAAATTAAACTAAAAATACCTTGAAGAAGTCAACCAACCAAAGTGCTTAAGTCCAGAATATCAGCTAATTTGGACTTAAGGTGAAGAAATTAAAAATGCAGAAATGGAGGCTGTTTGAACATAAAATGGATATTTTGACTTTTGAACAAAATATGAGTTTTGACTATTCTGAACTTGTAAGCTTATAAAATGGAATGTAAATGATGAATTATGGAAAATTTAATCTGAATTAAGCTAGTTTGAGTACTTCTAAACCTAAATGCAGAATTTGGAAAACTGATTCTAACTGAGCTGAGAATGAGAACTGATTTGATGTAGATTTGACTTTAAGTGATCTAGTATGCAAAATTATAAACTAAATGACCTGTAATGAACTAATAAGGACTAATGCAGCAATAAAATTCTACTAATCTTACCTCTAACACAGTCTTAAATCCTAAACCAAACACTAGTTATAAGATCTGATTAACTGATATTCCAAGTAACCTTCAAAACCAAGCCTAAACAAACCTTAAACCAGATTCAGAATGTAGTAATTCAGCTATTTGAAACAACCTAAACACCTATATCAAACATAAACTACTCTGATCTATATTGCAAATATAAACAAAAATAGTGCAAATGCTAAAAACTAAAGACATAAATGAACTTACATCAGTCCAGCCACTGTGGCTTGCTAATGAAACAGTAACATAATTCTAAAATCAACCCCATTATCAACTTATTCAACCCAAATCTGTCATAACCTCAGCAGAACAACACCATTTATGATGATTCTGAAATTTATTTTTTGTTGATTGAGTGGAATTTCAAGAGTAGATACTGAGTGTGTTTGAGATAAGCTATAAAACTTATGAAACCTTGTAAATCATTAATCAATAACTGAATTGAAAAGCATTAAAAATACACTTGGTGATTCTTGAAGTAAAACAGATTTTCATTAAAAACTAAAGATTACAAAGCTGGGAGTTGAAATTACAATTGAAAGTAAAACGATTACACTAATTAAAACAGTAATTTGACAGAAATTTAAAGTGGCAACAATCTCTTAAATACATAGAAATTGGACGAAATCAAATTGTGAAGAAGAGGGGTAATTTATAAGCTGAGCTGAGGCCTGGGATGCTCAATCAGAAGCTTCAGGAACTTAATCACAGCCTTTGATTTCATCTCTTGTCACTCCTTCTATTCTCAACCCTTGGATCAGATTTGATGATGTGTTTCTACCAATAGAATCACTCCATTCGTCCATGTTGGCAATCCATGCCCTCTGCCCATGTGTCAGACGTGGTAGAGAGTTCTAGAAACATTTTAAGTTGGGTAAAAGAGTTGGGAGCAGGGTAAGATTGGTGAAAGGAGTGAAACAGTAAAAGCTGGTAAAAGGTTTGTTCTTGGCGCGCTCTGTTTTGGGGTGTTTATTTATTTTTGTTTTGACTTTCTTAGGTGTTTGTTGACCGGTGGGTTTAATAACGGGGAGGGTTAATGGTGTAGTGGTATATACGGGTATAGTTATGGGCTTGGGTGGATTTGTTTTATTTTGGGCTTAAATTTGTTTTCGTAATTTTCTTTTTGATCTTGGACTTGATGTGTACCCAAATTAATAATTAAGGACCAAGGTTGTAATTTATGAGATTCCAATGACCATTGATGTGAATCATCCAAAATATACTCCAAGGGCTTTTCTTAACTTTTGTTAATTTCCGAAGGTTGACTTTTGACTTTTTAAGCATAAAAAGGATTCGGCTTGATAATTCTTTTCCCGACCTCGACTTTTGCTTTTTTCTCTCTCTCGTGCTCGGTTTTCTTCGGTTTTGGCTTTCTTTTGTCTGTTATGTCATATCCGTACCTGCACAAGCATAAACTCAAGAAAACAACAAATATTAGCAATAAACGGCTCTTTCTTGGTTATTTTGGGTCATATTTGATAAAGTAATTATATGTGTTTTAGCACATATCAATCATGTCTAAATTGGACATACTAGCATTATCATCTTTATCTAAATCTTTCAAATTCTAAAATTAATGTCATATTTTTATAACTCTTGTACAAACTTTACATCTTTTATAAAAATAAAATTTATGTTTTGTCCTCAACAAAAAGGGGGAGATTGTTAATACAAATATCGTCATTAAACGTTATTTATATTTTATGATCTTTACCTAAGTTTTGTTAACGACAAAAGTGAATTTAATTTTTATAAAGCTTAAAGCTTGTCAAGTTTAATAGATATTAAAACAAGCTTTTCAAATAATATCTTCATCACTCAAGCATTTACATTTTGATTAATGATATTATTGATATGACTCTAAACCATAATGTATGTTAACATTTTTAGATCAAGCATGTTTTAGTTTCTTAAAACAAAACATTATATATGTATTTACATTTTAACATATTTCTAAAAAAAGAAAACAATACATGACATCATATAGTGCGTCATTGAAATCTCTAGAAGATTTCACTAGATATTTGTGTAGATTTAGACTTTACATATCTTACACAATCTTGGATAGATATGGTTGACTTTGGTAAGATTTTGGTGATCTTGCTGTCAGAACCCGGCGGAACCAAAACTTTACACGGGCGGAACCCTTTTGAGGGATCTGTGGTCCGTGGTACCTGCTGATCATTTTGGCTATAGATAGCAAAGCCAAACCAAGTTGTTTCTCATCCCTTTCTAGCATATTCACATACATTCCTTCTCTCTAACATTTCTAACTCAGTTTCATATCATTATAGTGATCATCTTTTGTAGCAAAGAAGATCAAGGCATATTCAAGCTTCAACAAATAGTTGGAAGTCTTATTTGTTTATTGTTGTATGATCTAGTGTTGATTCATACATCATTGTTGTACCAAACCATCATAATCTTGTGAGTGTGAGTGGTTAATTTTAGTCCTTAAAATACATTGTGTGTGGGAGTGGTTGTACCCTTGAAAAGAACTCGACATCTAGCTTAGTGTCGGAAATAGTGTGTAAGCGAAGTGTAAAGGTTTCTCCGCCAGTGAAAGGAGCTTGTTGACTAGTGAAGTTAAACTCTCGAGTGTGAGACTCGAGGAGTGGAGTAGGGCAAGGAAAAAGAGTCCTTGTAGACCGAACCACTATAAACAACTTGCCGTGGTTTGATTGTTTCTTTCCTTATTTACTCTATATATATATTGCATGCATATTGATTAACATATCTAAGATCAATATCAATTGATCTTTCAATAAGTTTCAAAACAAAGTTTTTTAATCGATAAACTATTCAACCCCCCTTCTAGTTTTCCACAAAGATCATCTACATCTACTCCAACGACTCCAACTCTTGAAACCGTTCTACCAACAGTTGATGAGAAAAACCAAAACATATCATTTCAAGAATAACCTACACAATACCAAAACGATGCAACGTTAGACGAAGAGTATTCGAAAACCCATTTGCTACGGAATTAGCTGAATCATCTTCAAACCTAAGAGAACCATCTAAGTCGCATACGTTAAACCAACGGTATCCTTCTACTATGAAGTGGACAAAAGACCATCCATTGAACAAGTTATTAGTGAACCTTCAAGGCCAATCCAGACGAGACGCCAACTTGCCACAGACTGCGACTTGTGCATTTACCTTTGCTCAATAAGAAAAAAAGAACCAAAGAACATCCGAGAGGCAATGGCAAAAAACGCATGGATAGAAGCGATGCAGGAGGAACTTCTCCAATACCGTCTACATGACTCTTGGGATCTGGTTCCAAGACCAGTTGACATTCGAGTCATTGATCTCAAATGGATATAGAAGAACAAAAAGGATGAAGAAATGACTGTAATTCGCAATAAAGCTCGTCTTGTGGCTAAAGGATACAGACTGGAATAAGGAATAGATTTTGAAGAGTCATTCGCACCCGTAGCCAGACTTGAAGCAGTCAGAATTTTCTTAGCCTATGTAGCTCACAAAAACATCATGGTTTATCAAATGGACATGAAGACCGCATTCTTTAATGGAACTTTGAAAGAAGAAGTGTATATGAGTCAGCCAGAAGGCTTCATAGACATGGAACATCCAGACTACGTCTACAAGCTCAAAAAGGCAATCTATGGTTTGAAACAAGCTCCAAGAGTGTGGTATGACGAACTGTCCTCTTTCTTGATCAAAAAAATTTTCACCAAAGGAACTGTTGATCCTACCTTGTTTACTCGAAAATACAACAATGACATTTTGATTGTTCAGATTTATGTGGACGACATCATTTTTGGGTCCACTAATCTGAATCTTTCAAAACATTTTGAAAATCTCATGAAAAACAAATTTGAAATGTCCATTATGGGGGAACTAAAGTCTTTTCTTGGTTTACAAATTCATCAATCCCCTCGTGGAATTTTCATTAATCAATCTAAATATACAACTGAGATTTTGAAAAATTATGGTATGGATAATTGTGATTCGGTCGGTACACCAATGGTAACTTTACCAAAAATTGTAGCCAATTCATTTGGGAAACCCATCGATCTGAAGAAATATCAGAGCATGATTGGTTCTCTCATGTACCTCACTACTAGTCGACCCGATATTCATTTTGATGTTTGCTTATTAGCACGGTTTCAGGCAAAGCCTAACGAACTGCACCTCAAAGAGGTTAAATGGATCTTTTGATACATGAAGACATCCATTCATATGGGACTTTGGTATCCAAAGGAATCCGGATTTGATCTAATTGCTTTTTCAGATGCGGACCACGCAAGTGATCAAGTTACAGCAAAAAGTACATCAGGAGGAGCACAATTTTTGGGTGAAAAGTTAGTAAGCTGGTTTTCAAAGAAACAAGATTGTACTGCACTTTCAACCGCTGAAGCCGAGTATGTGTCTCTATCTGCGTGTGTGCTCAAGTTCTATGGATGAGAACACAACTCACTTATTATGGCTTTACTTTCGATAAAATACCTATGTATTGTGACTCGAAAAGTGCCATAGCCATATCGTGCAATCCTGTTCATCACTCAAAGACTAAGCACATTCGTGTCCGCTACCACTTCATCAAAGAGCACGTAGAAGAAGGTAATGTTGAATTATTTTTCGTGAAGACAGATTACCAACTCACCAATCTATTTACTAAAGCCTTCCAAAAGAATGGTTTGACGATTTAGTTCGACGAATTGGAAAGCGAAGCCTAACCTCTGAGGAGTTAGAACGTCTTCTCGAATCTTCTTGAAAATGATTTTCCAAAAAGCTTCGCTGTAAATATTTTTGAAAAATCAAATACAAAATTTGAAAAACCAACAAAAGCAAAATATAAAAATATAAAACTTTCAAAAAGTACAAAAACAATATAAAATCAAAAATCCAAAAATATTCTTCTCATGTCATGTCTCTCGTATAATCGATATTCTGTAGGTTTCTAGAAATGTCATTCAACAATGATACGGACATGTACAGATGCTTGAACAAGAGTTCTTTAAATGTTTTCTAAAACATGTCGTTTCTCAAAAATTTCTTTCACAATGGCTTTCATAGACTTCTGTACGAAACCCAGACAAAAATGATGACTTTTGATTATTTCAAATCAAAACTCATGTTTCTAAAGAAAATCTCTAGTGTACGCTTCAGTGCACTACATTTAAAACTGGTGATAAATCATCATCATCTTGAGCACCTTTTCAAGATTGTTCAAAAAGATTTTTCAAAATCTTTCAAAATATTTTGTGCTCAAGACAACTCCCTCGAAAACCCTTTATTGAATATGCTTTATCAAAGGGGGAGTATAAAACCAAAATGTTCCAATTTCATGCTAAAATCAAATTCATTTGTCTCCCCAAAAGATTCTAAAAATGTTGTTTAATCCATTGATATAAAAAATATCACGAATATGCTATTTTTGACGGGGGAGAAGACGTGATTGAAATGTATCAAAAATGTTTAATGATCGTTGTTTGAATCTCAAAAGAGCTCGACTCAGTCGTAACCAATGAATTGACGAGAAATCAAAGTCAGAAAATTTACCATCTCGAGAAACTTTCTATGGACTTGACCAGGACGGGTAATAATATCAAGCTAGTTCACTAGTGATGTAAACGTGTCTCGAATCAGTATTGTTCATTGAAAGTCAATCAATTCAAAAAGTGCGAACTCAACCCTCACTATGCAGATTTAAGTTAAAACAATATAAGCACAGGTGAAGGGGAGTGTTTATGAAAATATAAAACTCTCAAGGTGTTAACAAAATATGTTTTATAATCATAAACACTTTGAGATATTTTCAAGAAAAATGGTTTTATGGCAACATAGGATAGTCATGGAGTTATAAGGTGACTAAGGATAGGAAAATCCGTCCTATGATCCGCAGGAGCCGGAGGAATCTACCCAAAGACAATACCCATAGTTAGTATTAGAATTCCTTAGGTATGATTGAAAAAAGGAGTAATGTGAGAAAGGAGAAAGAAGGGGTTGAAGAATTAAAAAGAAAATAAAAAGAAAGGGTGAAAAGAAATAGCCCTCCATAATCAACCTTAGGGCAGAAACCGGGTTCAATTCATATGCTAATGATTGTCACTAAGATGACACCGGTATTGAAGACAAAGACGTCATGGACCCAGTGACGCACTGCACCTAACCTTCTAGCTACTCAATTCCTCTCGAAAGGATTTGTTTCATTCTCGCTGGGAATCCTACATAATCTATTGACTTTCTCTTAGAGATCGTTGGTATTGAAGAAGGAGACCCTCTCCCTAGTCTCCGCTTAGGAAAACCAAAATGCACTAATCGAGTCTAGAGCCACGAGATTCATTAAAAGATCTCATAGGAACACTCAAAAATTCATCATTTGTTGTTCAACAATAAGAACACAAGTGATATATTCTAGAGTCCTACGTAGATCTTAGCAATCTGCCAGAACATTCATGAGAGGATTTACAATTGTGATCCTCAGTTATTGAATGGAAATTCCTGCCAGGGTCAACATCAAGCAGCCCTGACAGCATGTCACTTCGGTAATTCTTTATAGGTTACGCTTAGTGTCTCTCAAATGATCTATAGTCGTGAGGAGATGCTTCGGTTTATCTCAGCGACTCACCTGAATTGTAGATATACTTCGGTATATCATGTTAGCCTAATTGAGGGCCTCTAGTTCAGGAATAGCCTTTGTAAGAATTAGAGATGTGTTTTCACACTATGCTGTTAACACCATCGACATTCGAACTTATAAGTGCTGGAAATCCCGCCAAGGAGATTCCTTTCACAAATTGAATCCTGAAGACGTGGGTCGTTACTTGAATCTATTCTTAGTAATGATAACTGTCCCTCAACGGGATTTGGATGGCTGATTCGCCTGACCAAAGTGAATGGAATCAAGACATTCATCAGTAAAACAATCGTAGTGGTCAATTCTTTAAGAAAATTCCAAAATGATCGATTGGTATTTTTCACTAACATATTCATGCAGGTACTGATGACTGTTTCTTGGAGGAAAGACCGCACCAACTCCCCATGCTTATACCAACATCAGAATACATGAAACTTCTCACCAAAATCTAAGGCAACACAAAGTTAAAGATGATTCTTCATCAATGTCAAAGAATCTACAAAGTTCAAAGACTAGAGAACTTCACATCATTGCAATTTCAAAGTCAAAAGAAGTGTGAGCATGGTGGAGAAAGACGTGGAGACACATATCCCAAAGAAGTTGACAAACGGCAGACAACTCCATTAACTGATCACAAAGCATGAAGGAACAAAGAATTAAGACTATTCTATGTCAACACATAAAGTTCAAGCTCAAGAAAACTAAAGACCTTATCAAGAGGAGCATCTTTTGAATGACCACCCCTTAGGGGGAGATTGTTAGCCTTAATAGTAATTAATAGAAGTGATGGTCATTCACGTTTAGGAACTTTGTAACGTGTGTTAGACATTGTATTAGAATAGTTAACGAGCTCGCGGATTGGGCTAAGCTAAATGGTTAGTGGTTATGTTATTAAGTTGTAATCCATGTCAAGCCCATACCAAGCCCATTAGGGCGTTTTGTATTCTAGTATAAATACCCCTCAAATGTGTCATTTGAGGGGTGTGCTTGAGTGTGTAAGTGTGTGTGTTTTCTAAACAATACAAGTTTTCTCTTCATCTTTATTTCTCTCTACATATACACGCCCCATATACATATTTCAAGTCACCACCTTTCTTCATCTTATTTCGTGCTTAATATTTACGTGTTATACTTGTGTGTTAAGGTTTATATCGTGATAAGGTTGATAAAAACAAGGTCCTACATGTACCAAATATAATTAAAAAACATTAAGTTTGTATTTATTTTCAGGGTTCTTCCAATAATACATCCTGGTATATACATTTCGGTATTTACATTCATTAAAAAAAATAAAAAATAAATAAAACTAGTGTTCATCTCAGTAACTCCTTTGACATGCTATAATTTTGTTTTTCATAATCAATTTCTCTCAAGTTAAAATGAACATTACATGTGCTTATATAGTGTTTGAGCTAGTGCAATGCCCCATCATTGTTTTTCTAGAATGTTTCCAAAGCCCATGGGCTTACTACAAGGGCTAGTGGATTAATTACAAACTTATAAGCCTTAATATGGCAACATATTACATAAACTAATGATCGAGACTTTATATTGATTACACGTAATCCCAACAAGTATATAATGGGTTATATAAACCCTTGTTGATGGTGTTGATTTAAATGTATTATTAGGTATTGATGATGATGATGAGGATGGAGAATGATAATGATAATGGTGCCCTTGTTAGACTTAGCTTGGAATCAAGGTAAGTAAACCAGTTATAAGATGATGTGATAATGATTTCATTATATTATGCGTTAGGTGTTATGTGTTATGGTAAAAGAATGGATTGGAATGTTTATGCTTAAGTGGAAGTGGACATAATGTTAGCGGGTCATAGCTTGTTGTTGTTCCCGTTTCACAAACGTATAAAAACAATTAAAGTAATAAACCAATTGATTATGAACAATGACTAAAATAATGTAAGTAAAAGTACACTGAATAATTTTCAACTTATATATTCTTTATTAGAAACAAATCAAAAAGAATACATTACCCAAGTACTTGCGGAATAGTACTTGGGATTGAAATGACAAAGTATGGTATCTCCTCACTAAGCTCAGGCTAAGTCCGAGCGCAACTACAAAGGAACCACTGAGCTATCTCAGGAACAGAGCTGTATTTGGAGGAGTGAAAGATGGCTTGTGTGTGTTTTACAATTAATCCAAAAGCTTAAATTTCTTCCACTCCATCTCTTATGCTATTTATACAAGTGTGGTTTTGACTCTATCCTAGAGGACAAACTGACAGGTTACAGAAGACAAAATACTGATGTATTTTGTCTCTGTTTACATTGGCTATATTGGGTAAGTGACAAGGCTGCTTTCTTCTTGTCAGTGATGAAACTGAGCATGATAGTTAACGATTCAGGGAAAGTTTGACTTTGGTTGATAAGGACTTCGTCTTATCTGTTCAAACTTATCCCGCCTTGTCCCGCTCATTCTTCAGTCTTCATAGTCTTCAGTCTTTAGTTTATCTTCAGTGTTAGTAGCTGGTGAGGAGTTTCGAGATTCAGTGAGCTATTGTCATCACTCACTAAATCCACCATCTTCTTCTTGACTCAGTCTTCACCCCTTAAGTTCCGCCTTACTGAATGGAGAGACTTCTTCATTGTCTCTTACTAAGTATCCTGAAGACAGCTCACTGAGAGACTATGCGCTCAGTGACTTGTTAATGTTTAAGGGATTAAACACTTAGGGTATTTTCTATTCAAATCCTAGACTAAAGGGGTTTGGGTATTCACTGAACCCAACAGTCTCCCCCTATTTGGATGTACAAATGGCCTAAGTGTTTGATCAGTGTAAGTGAGCAAATGGCTTCTTCTTACGCTGAATGTACTAATGAACATAATAAGGAACACTGAATATTTTAACAAAACATACATCGTTTATTGATCAGATTACATGGTTCCTATCACTAGTACAAAAGATAAAACATATGATGTCATTCAAGATGGATTCCTAGTGCTTCTAGCTTGACTTTCTTCTTGAGGAGTGCTTCTTTTTCAGGGTGCTCTCTTATCTTAGCATTTAGGTCAGTGCAGAAAATGATGTTTTCTAGAGTTTAGATTTGAGAGGCCACTGGTAGGTAGCTTGCCATTGTAGACACCCCTGCAAGATCAATGTCACTCCACCTTTGGAATGCTGGGTTCCCATAGACATCAATAAAGAAAAGTCCTTTTTCAGGCTTTTCAATACAAAGATAGTTCACAAACTTCACACCTTCAGGTAGCTCCCTGTTGCAGTCCAGGCCAGGTACCTTGATTTCAGGTCCAGATTCAACCCTTTTCCTCTTACCATGGGTTGGCTGAGACTGAGATCCTTGAGCTGCGGTTAGAGCTGGCTGAATCCCAAGTTGTGATGGTGCTTCTCTCAGTCTTTCATATCGTTTGATGAGGGATTTCATCAGCTCCTTGACCACTGCATTTTGCTTCTTTGGTATGATAGGACCAAGCTCATCAAGTTCAGTGATCCCAAAGTCAGTGAACTTCATGGGATCATGAACCTCAAAATGTCTTTTATCATCCCCCCTATAGATATTCATTGCCAGTGGTTTGGACTTGGGGATGATTTTCACATCAGTGGTCTTCTCAGGTAGCCTTCTACTTGTCATGGACCAATTGTAGTGGCCAATCCTTTCCTGTTTGATGGTTGCAGCCTTCTTGTTCTTTTCATCTAGTTTCTTTCTCATGGCAGCCATTTGAGCAGTCTGAGCATCTTTGAACTTTTGGCCTGCCTGTCCCTTTTCAAGCTTCTTGTGATCAATTCCAAGCTTTTTAGCTTCTTCAGCCACTACTTGTACCACTTCATTTCTTCCTCAGCCAGTTTCTTTCGCTTGTCTTCTTTTTCAAGGTAGGCAGTTAGCTGTGCTGGAGTGAGCAGGTACTTTGTGTTGCCGATGATGTAGGGAATCTTCTCAGGCTCTTATGTGGTCATTATGGCTTTTCCTTTGTCCTGAGCAGATGAAGAGGATGCTACCAGTGAAGGTGTTGTTGTGATGATTGGTGTTGTTGTTGCTGATGTCATTGTCACTGTGGTTGTTGCTGTTGTTGATGATGGTGGGACTGATGAGAGTGGTGTTGCTGATATTGGTTGAGCTGGCTCCCCCTCAGTGTGAGAAGGAGTCTCTTCAGTGGCTCTCTCCCCCTCAACTATTGCTGCAACGTCAGTGAGAGCAAGAGTTACTTGGGATATTGAGGAAGTAGAGCTTCTTGACCTTTAAAGGCTTGATATATCCTCGAGACCATGGCCTTGATGTCAGTTGTATCTTGTTGAAGACCTGTGACCTTTTCAGCAAGATTGGCCTGAGATAATTCCAGTGCAGTAATTCTAGGCCCAAGATTCCAGGCCATAGAAGACGATGCTTTAGCCAGATCAGTAACTTGAGCATCCAGTGAACCCAGTGTGGATTGAAGAGACTGAATGGAAGATTAAAGACCCTGAGCATTTTGGAGATTGAAGCATGTTGATCAGTTCAGTGACACTGGAGGAATTCTTCATGTAAACCTCAGTAGCCTCCAGCACTTTGGAGTTAAGTGTTGGGTCTTCTATAACAGAATCCCTGATTTCATCCAATTTAGTGTGAAACTCCTGAAAGTACTTGAGAAATTTAACCAGGTTTTCATCTAGTCTATGTAGATGTTGATACATTAGCTCCCGGTGCTCGTTGGTATTGGTAGTGAGTACTTCAGCTTTTAGATCTGCATAGCTGGCAGCTGCTTCAACATGATGATCCCATAGAGTATCAGTGATAAGGATTTAAAAGGTACACTTTTGAGGGGTCATTTAAGCCCTTAATTGATCACTTTTGTATCCGTTACTATTTAATTTCGTTCCTTTTCACTTTTTAGGTCTCTTGAAGGCAAATTGCTGGAATGACACTTATTCGGACGAAAAGGCGCGAATATACGAAGAAAATGGCCAAAGTCAAGAATTGAGACAATCAAGCTGCTGAAATTGAAGGGGACGGCGTCACTGCTTAACTACGACGCCGTCGCGAGACATCTTGAGACGACTCAGAGAGCAAATTGCTAATTCACAAGTGACAGGATTAGGTTTAAAAGAGTAGGGCGTCGCAACTCAGACGGCCTAGATTTGGATCCAGACGGCGTCAGAGATTGAAGCCAACGGCGTCACAAGCATAACATGATGTCGTCACAGAGTTGACGTGGCCAAGACGAAACCCTAATGGCAGCGACCCGATGGCGTCACAGTTAAAGAGTGACGCCGTCACATTTTGTAACATTATATATTGAATCTGAATTTTTCAGTTTTGAGAGAGGTAGTATTGTGGAGTAAAAACCTAAACCGAACCAAGGCTGTCTTTTACAGTATCTTAGGGTTCCATACCCTATTTTACAACAAGATAAGCGTTTTACTTCATTAATTCAATTATGTCTTTAATTGTTTGTATGTATTTTTGCATGTTCTCCATGTCCGGCTAATTTACTTGTGTGTTTGCTTAGATATATGAAACCTAGTTATTGAATATTGATTGGTTGTCTTTTATCTTAATTTTGATTGACCTAGTATTGCGATAGGTCATCCGTTGTGTTATTAATGCTTGTTTAGTCTTTGTTGAACCTTAGCTTATAGTTACTAGTGAAATTGTAGGCTAAATATCCAAAGATAACCTTAGTGTTAAGTTTATGAATCCTAGAGATTTCTTAGTCATTAACCTTAGGTAGCTTCAAAGAGTTAGGGATAAACGCATACCCTACGACCTTGGAAACACAACGCGTTAAGAATAAGGACGTGAGAATTCAACCATCAATAGGAGATAACTAGGGAGTAATAAAATCTAAGTAAACACTTTTTTAATCATCATAATAGCGCACAACAATAGACATAGACTACACTCACCTTAGTTTAGATAATTAGATAAGTAGAGTAATCGGTAGAAATACCAACCCCCCAAATCCAAACCCCGAGATTCGTACCTTTCCATTTTCTAAAAAAAACATAAAAAAGATAAAAAATAATCTTTCTCAACCACAACCTTAGCGTAGTAAATTTTCACTAGCATTCCTATTCCCCTAGAGAACGATATCAATTCTCGAGGCTTACCCTAATACTATACTATAATGATTAGGTTCACTGACTAGGGTGTTGAAAAACTTGCTCAACGAAAAGGAAGTTCCTTTGACCCCGAACGCGCGTAGTACGCGTATCAAGTTTTTGGCACCGCTGCCGGGGAATAGAATAGCTAGTTGGATTTCCACCTCGTTTAGGTTCCCTTGCTTGATTCCAATCAAGTAAGCTTTTTTCCAATTTTTTAGCTTCCTCGTAGTCTATCCCCCTTCTTCGTGACCTTTGTTCGTAATCCCATCACTTTTCATTATGGAAGGTGATAATCAACCACCACTCATGAACCCACCACCAAATGACCCGCCAACAGGCCGTACTCTTGGTGAATACTTGAGCCCAAGCCACCTAGGCTATAGAAACACCATTGAGCTTCCCGACCAAGCCCAAACTACGGCCCTGCGATCCGACACCATCCGGTTGGTGCAAAACGGATGTGCATTCCATGGACTTTGTTTCGAAGATCCTAATCAACATCTTAAGGATTTCCTTAAAATTGTCGATTCCATCGACCTCTATGCTACTACTCGGTAGACCACGCGTCTGCGTCTCTTCCAATTCTATCAATGGGACCAAGCTAGTAATTGGCTTGAGCGACTTCCCGCCGGCTCCATCTCAAGTTGGGATGATCTCACCTCTCGTTTCCTTGCTCAATTTTTCCCACCGGGGAGAACTACTAAGGTTAGGAATGAAATCTTGATGTTCCAACAACGTCAAGGTGAACCTATCTATGAAGCATGGACTCGATTCAAAGACTTACTCCATAGAGTCCCTCATCACAGCATTGTTCTTTGGCTTCAAGTCCAACTCTTCTATGATCATGTCAACTTCCCCACAAAGCGATCCATTGACCAAGCGGCCGGTGGAAAACTTAGTGATCTCACCGTGGAAGAATCATGGGGTATAATAGAGGACCTTGCTCTCTATGACAACGAAAGTTGGAATGACCCCCGTGAGTTTCCCAAAACCATAAAGCCAATCTCCTTGCCTCCCATTGACTCACAATCTTCCGACCGTAGGATGCTCGAGCTTGAAGATCAAGTTAAATTCCTAATGAGCTTCTACGAAAATCCTAAGTCTTCACAACAAGTGAACAAAATCACTCTACCTTGTGAATTGTGTAGTGTTTGATACACGTACAACGCGCGTTCGGGGTCAAAGGAACTTCCTTTTTATCGAGCAAGTTTTTCAATACCTTAGGCAGTGAACCTAATCGTTGTAGTGTAGTATTAGGGTAATCCTCGGGAATTGATATCGTTCTCTAGGGGAATAGGAATGCTAGTGAGAAATTACTACGCTAAGGTTGGGGTTGAGGAAGATTATTTTTTATGTTTTTTGGGAAATGGAAAGGTACGAATCTCGGGGTTTGGATTTGGGGGGTTGGTATTTCTACCGATTACTCTACTATTATCTATTCTAATTAACTAATATAAGGGGTAGTCTATGTCTATTGTTGTGTGCTCTTATGATGATTAAAAATGTGTTTACTTAGATGTTATTACTCCCTAGTTATCTCCTATTGATGGTTGAATTGTCACGTACTTCTTCTTAACGTGTTGTGTTTAGGGTATGCGTTTATCCCTAACTCTTTGAAGCTACCTAAGGTTAATGACTACGAAATCTCTAGGATTCATAAACTTAACACTAAGGTTATCTTTGGATATTTAGCCTACAATTCCACTAGTAACTATAAGCTAAGGTTCAACAAAGACTAATCAAGCATTAATAACATAACGAATGACCTATCGCAATACTAGGTCAATCACAATTAAGATAAGAGACAACTAATCAATATTCAATAGCTAGGTTTCATATATCTAAGCAAACACACAAGTAAATTAGCCGGACATGGAGAACATGCAAATTGACCTCGTAAATTGACCTAGCACTCCCTTCTCCTACCACTATTTTGGACATCTTACAATCAATGATGGCACTAGTGGTAGCTAAGAATCCCCTTCCTACAAGCAATGGGCATGTCGGGTCCTTATTCATGTCTAGCACATGGAAATCTGCCAAAAGAGTCAATTCTCCTACGTGCACTACCATTTCTTTTATTATCCCTACCGGATATGCAATACTACTGTCCGCTAGACCAAAGATGGTTTCCGTTGGTTCTATCTTACCTAAGTTAAGGCTTCTATGGAGGGATAATGGAACAAGATTGATGCATGATCCTAAGTCGGCTAGAGTATCGAGAGGTTTAGAAGTTCCAAGCCTACACAGAAGAGTAAATAGCCCAGGATCGTTTAACTTCTTAGGTAAATTATTTTGCACAAAAGCGGACCCATGTTTTCCAAGTTTAAGTTCTAGCTCATATTTTTCTTTTAAAGCATTATAATAAGTTGCATGAGCTAAGACTTCAAGAACCTGTTTTTCTTGATGGAGTTCCATGTACTCCTCCTCTAGATTAGGTTTGGGTTCTTAGTTGACGCGTTACTCAAGAGTAGGATTTACCAATGGTGCGGGGCCTTGGTACCTCATTTGGTATCGCTTGGAACCCTTGTTGATAACATTTACCGAGTGGATCGTTGGGTGTGAGGGGCATGGATGCGCATTCTCCCATGGTGAACAAGAACATGAAGTCGATGAAATCGAACTCACTTTCGGGTTCTTTATATTGTCACTTGGGAGTGCTCCAACTTCCCGGTCGTTGAAGGCTTTTAAGAGGGCGTCAAGCTTGTTTGTCATCCTGTCTTGTCTTCGCTTGAAATTGGCTTCAAGCTTAGTCAATCGAGTATCTTGAAATGACATGAATCTAGACGCAATTGCCTCAAAACTAGTGGGGTTCCTAGTGTTTGGAGGGTTGAACCTATTAGGTGGACTAGATGAGCTTTGGGGTGGGTTTGAATTTTGGTTCCACTTAAGGTTAGGGTGATTCCTCCATGAGGGGTTATAGGAATTTCCTAAGTTGTTTTGTTCGGGCTTGAAAGTGTACCACTTCTCTCCCGCTCCGTCGGTACACTTTGAGGCATAGTCCGCAAAAGCTTGTTTGGGGATTCTCGTGCAATCTCGAGTGTCGTGGGAACCACTACACAATTCACAAGGTAGAGTGATTTTGTTCACTTGTTTTGAAGACTTAGGATTTTTGTAGGAGCTCATTAAGAATTTAACTTGATCTTCAAGCTCGAGCATCCTACGGTCAAAAGATTGTGAGTCAATGGGAGGCAAGGAGATTGCCTTTACGGTTTTGGGCAACTCACAGTGGTCATTCCAACTTTCGTTGTCATAGAGAGCAAGGTCCTCTATAATACCCCATGATTCTTCCGCGGTGAGATCACTAAGTTTTCCACCGGCCGCTTGGTCAATGGATCGCTTAGTGGGGAAGTTGACATGATCATAGAAGAGTTGGACTTGAAGCCAAAGATCAATGCCGCGATGAGCGACTCTATGGAGTAAGTCCTTGAATCGAGTCCATGCTTCGTAGAGTGATTCACCTTGACGTTGTTGGAACATCAAGATTTCATTCCTAAGCTTAGTAGTTTTCCCCGGTGGGAAAAATTGAGCAAGGAAACGAGAGGTGAGATCATCCCAACATGAGATGGAGCCGGCGGGAAGTCGCCCAAGCCAATTACTAGCTTGGTCCCGTAGAGAGAATTGGAAGAGATGCAGACGCGTGGTCTCCCGAGTAGTAGCATCGAGGTCGACGGAATCGACAATTTTAAGGAAATCCTTAAGATGCTGATTAGGATCTTCGAAACGAAGTCCATGGAATGCACATCCGTTTTGCACCAACCGTATGGTGTCGGATCGCAAGGCCGTAGTTTGGGCTTGGTCGGGAAGCTCAATGGTGTTCATATAGCCTAGGTGGCTTGGTCTTGAGTATTCACCAAGAGTACGGCCTCTTGGCGGGTCATTTGGTGGTGGGTTGATGAGTGGTGGTTGATTATCACCTTCCATGATGAAAAGTTATAGGATTACGAACAAAGGTCATGAAGAAGGGGATAGACTAAGAGGAAGATAAAAATGGGAAAAAAGCTTACTTGATAGGAATCAAGCAAGGAAACCTAAACAAGGTGAAAATCTAACTAGCTATTCTATTCCCCGGCAGTGGCGCCAAAAACTTGATACGCGTCAACGCGCGTTCGTGGTCAAAGGAACCTCCTTTTCGCCGAGCAAGTTTTTCAACACCCTAGGCAGTGAACCTAATCGTTGTAGTGTAGTATTAGGGTAAGCCTCGGGAATTGATATCATTCTCTAGGGGAATAGGAATGCTAGTGAGAAATTACTACGCTAAGGTTGGGGTTGAGGAAGATTATTTTGTATCATTTTTATGTTTTTTGGGGAAATTGAAAGGTACGAATCTCGGGGTTTGGATTTGGGGGTTGGTATTTCTACAGATTACTCTACTATTATCTATTATAATTAACTAAGCTAAGGGGTAGTCTATATCTATTGTTGTGTGCTCTTATGATGATTAAAAATGTGTTTACTTAGATGTTATTACTCCCTAGTTATCTCCTATAAATGGTTGAATTGTCACGTCCTTATTCTTAACGCGTTGTGTTTCTAAGGTTGTAGGGTATGCGTTTATCCCTAACTCTTTGAAGCTACCTAAGGTTAATGACTACGAAATCTCTAGGATTCATAAACTTAACACTAAGGTTATCTTTGGATAATTAGCCTACAATTCCACTAGTAACTATAAGCTAAAGTTCAACAAAGTCTAATCAAGCATTAATAACACAACGAATTACCTATCGCAATACTAGGTCAATCACAATTAAGATAAGAAACAACCAATCAATATTCAATAACTAAGTTTCATATATCTAACCGAACACACAAGTAAATTAACCAGACATGGAGAACATGCAAGCATACACACAAACAATTGAAGACATAATTGAATTAATGTAGTAAAACACTTATCTTGCTATAAAATAGGGTATAGAACCCTAAGATACTGTACAAGACAGCCTTGGTTCGGTTTAGGCTCTAAAAACTGAAAAATTCAGATTCTATATATAGTGTTACAAATTACGACGGCTTCACTCTTTAATTGTGACGTTGTCGGGTTGCCGCCATTAGGGGTTTGTCTTGGCCACGTCAACTCTTTGACGGTGTCACATTATGCTCGTGACGCAGTCGGCTTCAATCTCTGACGCCGTCTGGATCCAAATCTAGGCCGTCTGAGTTGCGACGCCCTACTCTTTTAAACCTGATGCCGTCACTTGTAAATTAGCAATTTGCTCTCTGAGTCGTCTCAAGATTTCTCGCAACGGCATCGCATTTAAGCAGTGACGCCGTCCCCTTTTTTTCAGCAGCTTGAATGTCTCGATTCTTGACTTTGGCTATTTTCTTTGTATATTCGCGCCTTTTCATCCGAATAAGTGTTATTCCAGCAATTTGCCTTCAAGAGACCTAAAAAGTGAAAAGGAATGAAATTAAGTAGTAATGGATACAAAAGTGATCAATTAAGGGCTTAAATGACCCCTCAAAAGTGTACCTTTTAAATCCTTATCAGTGGTCCCCACGACACTCGAGATTGCACAAGACTCCCCGAACAAGCTTTTGCGGACTACGTCTCCACGCGTACCGACGGAGAGGGAGAGAAAAGGTACACTTTCAAGCCCGAACAAAACAACTTAGGAAATTCCTATAACCCCTCATGGAGGAATCACCCTAACCTCAAGTGGAACCAAAATCCAAACCCACCCCAAAGCTCATCTAGTCCACCTAATAGGTTCAACCCTCCAAACACCGGGAACCCCACTAGTCTTGAGGCAATTGCGTCTAGATTCATGTCATTTCAAGATACTCGATTGACTAAGCTTGAAGCCGATTTCAAGTGACGACAAGACGAGATGACTAACAAGCTCGACGCCCTCTTAAAAGCCTTCAACGACCGGGAAGTTAGAGCACTCCCAAGTGACATTATAAAGAACCCAAAAGTGAGTTCGATTTCATCGACTTCATGTTCTTGTTCACCATGGGAGAATGCGCATCCATGCCCCTTACACCCAACGGTCCATTCGGTAAACGATATCAACAAGGGTTCCAAGCAATCCAAAATGAGGTACCAAGGCCCCGCACCATTGGTAAAACCTACTCTTGAGAAACCCGTCAACCAAGAACCCAAACCTAATCTAGAGGAGGAGTACAAGGAACTCCATCAAGAAAAACTGGTTCTTGAAGTCTTAGCTCATGCACCTTATTATAATGCTTTAAAAGAAAAATATAAGCTAGAACTTAAACCTGGAAAACATGGGTCCGCTTTTGTGCAAAATAATTTACCTAAGAAGTTAGACGATCCTGGGATATTCACTCTTCTATGTAGGCTTGGAACTTCCAAACCTCTCGATGCTCTAGCCGACTTAGGATCATGCATCAATCTTGTCCCGTTTTCCCTCCATATAAGCCTTAACTTAGGTAAGATAGAACCAACGGAAACCATCTTAGGTCTAGCACACGGTAGTATTGCATATCCGGTAGGGATAATAAAAGACATGGTAGTACATGTAGGAGAATTGACTCTTTTGGTGGATTTATGTGTGCTAGACATGAATAAGGACCCGACATGCCCATTGCTTGTAGAAAGGGGATTCTTAGCTACCGCTAGTGCCATCATTGATTGTAAGATGTCCAAAATAGTGGTAGGAGAAGGGAGTGCTAGGTCAATTTACGATGTCAAAAAGCATACTTACTACAAAGAAGAGGAAATCCCACACGAGATTAGGTTGGATAGAACACAATCTAGATATGGACCTTGGATTAATAAAGACTTCATAGGTCCCCAACGACCTTTCTATCTAGATGAAGCCTTTGCTAGTCAAGCGACTTTCCATGAAAAAGAAATGGCTAGGGACATGGAAGGTAACCCGTTCGAGGACGCCTTAGTATTTAGGAAGATGACCGAGTTCCTAGGAAGCTTGCATGTCAACCTTGTCATGATTAAGTGGAAATTTGAGAGCGATAAGCCTAAGCATAAATGGAATTGGGATAGACCGCCTAGTGATGGTAATGGAGAGTGGCATATTAGGATAATGATCTATGACCCCGATGGAGAGAAGTTTGAAAAGGCATACCGAACCAAACGTACTACTAGGAACTTAAATGATAAGTTTGTTCCTTATGACATTCTAGAGGATAGGCTTACTTATATCGGTACGTAGGGGCACGACTTCGAGTCTAGATACAAGACTCATAAATAAAGAAAAGCGCTTCGTGGGAGGCAACCCATGCTTAATTGTTTGCTTATTTGTGTGTCGTATATCTTTTATTGATTGTTTATTCTCATGTTTAAATTTGTAAAAATGCTTTATTTTTTCTTTAACCTCGTCTTAATTACATATAAAGGTATTTTACATAAGGGGTAAGTGTAGGGAGGATTACACACGTTTTCAAAAAGAACGTGAACATGAGAATTACAATTATTTAAAAGATATACATGTGTGTTTGTTCGAGTCAAATGCTTGTATCGAGTCATAATGGATGTTTTGCAGGAAATTTTTCCGGATTCTAAAGATAAAAAATTTTCCTGAATTTTTTCCAGAAAATCGCAGACCAGTTTCTGTCAGGATAACCTGACGGCGTCAGGAGAAGTAGAAACTAATTACTACTTTTTCTCGTTTTCTGAGCTACTTATAAACATCTATTCCACAAGCATTATATCCTAGTTTAGTAGAGTCATATATATATTGTTACCGCCGATTTTACGCGAAGGTTTCGTTTGTTTTCTTCAAGTATGCAGGTTTAATTTATCAAGAAGAAGATATATAAGATTGGAAGGAGCTTTTAATGTAAACACTCTTCTTGAAGAAAGATTTAACCACTACTTCACACGGATCCTACCAAGATAATCAGGGGAGTACTAGTTTCTTTCGCTTTTAATTACCTTCCATTATCATAACGTTGATACTTTCAGGGAACATTGGGGACAATGTTCAGTTTTAGTGTAGGGAGGGAAAATAAAATAGGAACTTTGAAACTATGCTTATCCTTGACTATTTGCCTTGTCCAATTTCATTTGAGTAATAAACCATGACAAATATCGGTTAGGGTAATTTTGGAACCAAATTTAAAATTTTTCATGACATATAGGAGTGGGCCATTAGTCTTAATAAAGCGTCTCATGGATAGGAAGTTATATGACTAGCACAAAAAACCTTTACCACTTAAATTCCACCCAAAATATGAGGATCGCCCTTAGATTTGTAGGAATTAAAGCATTCCACTTTAATGCTTCGAGTGTGAACCGGTAGTATAATAGATTCTAGAACTTGTTTTGTGATGCATTCCGAGATCGCTAGTAAGACTACACTTGTGTAGTTAGGAATAACTAAATGATAAGAGGCATTAGGATAACCCTTGTTTGATACCCGTAATATAATTACCTCTTTCACATCGGTTGAGTAATTCCCTCACACCCTTGCGTTGTACTCATCTTTAGTACACGATACCCCTAGTTAACCCCTCAGAGCCTATCCTTTTCGCGGTTCTCGTGATGTTTCGGTCTTCCGAAATATCAATGAAGAGCATTGTTTACAATCCACCCCCAAATGTACACCCAAATCGCCTTAGCCTACCTTGTATGCACTCGCTTTTAGTGCATTATTGTTATCATACTAAACGCTTAGTTCAATTATCTAGTTGCTTGCATAAGTTGCTAAGTCGAGTCATATCCTTTGTACACAGTTTTGATTTTATCGTAGAGGATGGTAGAGTAAAAGTGTATGAAAAAAAATGATGAAAAAAAACATACGGGCTACCATTCTACATCTATCTTTAAATTTATGTTTGTTTGTTTCAATTTATCTTGAGTTTAGAGTGTCGAGTCTTGGCTTAGCAATGCCATTCTTCGCATGCTTGTAACATAAAGATTTTTGACTTGCCACCACTAAATCGCCTATCCCACCAAACCCTTTGTTTCCCTACCGTAAGCCTAACATTACAACCCTTTAAAAGACCTCTTGGATAGTTTTTCCTAGGTGCTTACGCCAAAGCGATGGAGGTTTGATCTAGTCTCAAGCCTATAGTAATCTATGTACTAGGACCGGTTAATGAGTGTTTATCTTCCATTTCCAACTTGATATATTTCATATACACCCGAGAGATGAGAGTATCCAAACACCACTTGTGAAGTGCTAGTATGTAATTTCCGTGCTTGTTATGACTTTTGCGGGGCTTATATGTGTTGTGAATTGTTCTAAACTAATGTTTCATGACCCCTACCATATAAATTAATTGGCTAAAAGCACATTTGCTTGAGGACAAGCAAATACCAAGTGTAGGGATATTTGATAAGGATTTAAAAGGTACAATTTTGAGGGGTTATTTAAGCCCTTAATTGATCACTTTTGTATCCGTTACTACTTAATTTCGTTCCTTTTCACTTTTTAGGTCTCTTGAAGGCAAATTACTGGAATGACACTTATTCGGACGAAAAGGCGTGAATATACGAAGAAAATGGCCAAAGTCAAGAATCGAGACACTCAAGCTGCTGAAATTGATGGGGTCAGCGTCACTGCTTAACTGCGACACCGTCGCGAGACATCTTGAGACGACTCAGAGAGCAAATTGCTAATTTACAAGTGACGGCATCAGGTTTAAAAGAGTAGGGCGTCGCAACTCAGATGGCCTAGATTTGGATCCAGACGGCGTCAGAGATTGAAGCCGACGGCGTCACGAGCATAAGGTGACGCCGTCACAAAGTTGACATGGCCAAGACGAAACCCTAATGGCGGCGACCCGACGGCGTCACAGTTAAAGAGTGACGCCGACGCATTTTGTAACACTATATATTGAATCCGAATTTTTCAGTTTTGAGAGAGGTAGTTTTGTGGAGTAAAAACCTAAACCGAACCAAGGCTGGCTTGTACAGTATCTTAGGGTTCCATACCCTATTTTACAACAAGATAAGTGTTTTACTTCATTAATTCAATTATGTCTTCAATTGTTTGTGTGTATGCTTGCATGTTCTCCATGTCCGACTAATTTAATTATGTGTTTGCTTAGATATATGAAACCTAGTTATTGAATATTGATTGGTTGTCTCTTATCTTGATTGTGATTGACCTAGTATTGCGATAGGTCATCCGTTGTGTTATTAATGCTTGATTAGTCTTTGTTGAACCTTAGCTTATAGTTACTAGTGGAATTGTAGGCTAAATATCCAAAGATAACCTTAGTTTTAAGTTTATGAATCCTATAGATTTCATAGTCATTAAACTTAGGTAGCTTCAAAGAGTTAGGGATAAACGCATACCCTACGACCTTAGAAACACAACGTGTTAAGAATAAGGACGTGACAATTCAACCATCAATAGGAGATAACTAGGGAGTAATAACATCTAAGTAAACACATTTTTAATAATCATAAGAGCACACAACAATAGACATAGACTACACTCACCTTAGTTTAAATAATTACATAAGTAGAGTAATCGGTAGAAATACCAACCCCCCAAATCCAAACCCCGAGATTCGTACCTTTCCATTTTCTAAAAAAAACATAAAAAAGATAAAAAAATAATCTTCCTCAACCCCAACCTTAGCGTAGTAATTTATCACTAGAATTCCTATTCCCCTAGAGAACGATATCAATTCCCAAGGCTTACCCTAATACTACACTACAACGATTAGGTTCACTGCCTAGGGTGTTGAAAAACTTGCTCGACGAAAAGGAAATTCCTTTAACCCCGAACGCGCTTTGTACGCGTATCAATCAGTCATACCAAAAGCCTTTGTGATCCACATAACCAGCTGTCTTTCAGTCATTGGAAGAATGTTGTCATATTCTTTGAATTCCTTAGGACAGGATGAAGAAGAGGAGTCAGAGTTATTTTCATCAGGCTGAGCAGGTGACTCTTCAGTCTCTTGTGGATCAGGCTGATGCTCTTGTTCTTGTGTTTGAACATCAGCATCTATTTCTTCTCCTGCTGAAAGTATTGCTTCTTCACTGTCAGCAAGCTCCTCATCAGAGAACAAAATATCAGTAACCTCAGCAACAGTTAACAAACACTAGAACAAAAAGTGGATTTGGCTACACCAAATATGTGTGACGATATACATATAGTCACACATGATTTTTCGACCGTGTGTGACTAAAGGTCGCGCGACCATAGGTGCCCTATGGTCACGTGTTTGACTTTTTTTTAGTCTCTTTTGCAAAAGAGTAACCAAAACCTTAACATGTGTGACTAATTAGGTAAAAAATTTGTTGGATTAATCCGTATTAGTGACCATAAACACTGTATAGTCACACAAAGCATGTTTCTTTTGGGTATTTAGTCACATACAATTAAGCATAAAGTGGCCAAAAGTGTTAATAAGTGTGACCATATGGTGTTTAAGGTGAAGAAATATGTGTTTTGTGTGACTATTGATCATCCAATGGCCACTTGAATTTATATTTGTGTGGCCTTTTGTAACATTTAGTCACACAAAGCATGTTTGTTTTGTGTATTTAGTCACATACAATTAATCATAAAGTGGCCAAAAGTGTTAATAAGTGTGACCATATGCTGTTAAAGTGAAGAAATGTGTGTTTTGTGTGACTATTGATCATCCAATGGCCACATGAATTTTATGTTTGTGTGACCTTTTGTAACATTTAGTCACACAAAGCATGTTTCTTTTGGGTATTTAGTCACATACAATTAATCATAAAGTGGCTAAAAATGTTAATAAGTGTGACCATATGGTGTTTAAAGTGAAGAAATGTGTGTTTTGTGTGACTATTGATCATCCAATGGCCACTCGAATTTTATGTTTGTGTGGCCTTTTATAACATTTAGTCACACAAAGCATGTTTCTTTTGGGTATTTAGTCACATACAATTAATCATAAAGTGACCAAAAGTGTTAATAAGTGTGACCATATGATGTTTAAGGTGAAGAAATGTGTCTTTTGTGTGACTATTGATCATCCAATGGCCACTTGAATTTTATGTTTGTGTGGCCTTTTGTAACATTTAGTCACACAAAGAAGCGTAAAGTGGCCAAAAGTGTTCATAAGTGTGACCATATGTTGTTTTAAGTAAAGAAATGTGTATTTTGTGTGACTACTGATCATCCAATGGCCACATGAATTTTATGTTTGTGTGGCCTTATATAATATTTAGTCACACAAAGCATGTTTGTTTTGAGTATTTAGTCACATACAATTAAGCATAAAGTGGCCAAAAGTGTTAATAAGTGTGACCATATGGTGTTTAAGGTGAAGAAATGTGTCTTTTGTGTGACTATTGATCATCCAATGGCCACATGAATTTTATGTTTGTGTGGCCTTTTGTAACATTTAGTCACACATCGAATTAAACAAAGAGTGACCAATAATGTTGATCAGTGTGACCATATAATGTGGGTGCATCTTTTAGTCACATGGTTGCTACTACTAATACTGAGTTAGTACTGGTGGAGCAGAGTTAATACTGCCAATACTAAGTGTGTACTGCTAGAGCAACTTAATATTGCTAGTACTATGTTAGTGCTGCTGGAATGGGTATACATACAAATACAGAATTAAAAACAAAAATCAATTTCAAATTGAATAAAACTTGAATGTATATAACTGAATCAAATATAGAATTGTAATGTTGTACATAATCAAATTCTCAACTACCATAATTTAAAGATTTTTGACTATTCGTTGTCCTAGCTTGCCTTTGCAAGGTTTCAAAAGCACATACAAGAGTGCCACCGTGAAGGTCGATTGAAGCAGAGTAAAGAGGGTACAATTAGTAATCAAGATGGAGTAACAACCAATAAAAGCACCGAAAAGAAATCATTATACCGCTGAACTTGCACCATCTGTCAAGAAAATATCATCTGGATTAGCAGGAAAGCCATCATGAGCTTCAATACTAGCAGCAATGGTATCAAGCAATCCCTTAACAACCTGATGACAATTACAAAACACGTCATTAGCCTTGAATAATAGTGTACAATGTGCTTAGACTTTTTGTAAGCAAAAACCAACATTTAACATGTTAAAAGTTGCAAGTAGACAGCAGATTTACCTGACTGTGACTGTAAGCACCAGTTGCTCTTCCAGGAATGTTAGGAATTGGAAATTCCATGATAAAGTGTCGGTCACCCCAATTAAGGTCTAGCATATGTTAGCTCGTAGACGTGTCGGTATTTACGTTATTTATCAGTTTATTAGTTAGTTATTAGTTTAGTTTAGCGTAGTGTATCACCGTGGAGGAAGGATGGGTCTTTACCCACTGTATACCTGATCCACAGGCCGATAGGAGGTCGTTGTGTCTGTTAGTATTAAATACCCCTTCCATCCATGGAAGGGGGTGGTGCTTCTCATAATCTAACCTTCCATTATTTGTGAACCAACTCTCTAGCAATAACACCCTCTCTATCTTTCTCTCTCTAAATATGGCAAACATGTATTTTGATCATCCAAGACCACCCGAATCATCAACACAATACTATATCGATCCTACAAATGGTACCAGAGCCAAGGTTGTTATGTTTTGATGATTTAATTTGGCTCGAATACTTGTTTTTAACTGATTTCGTACCATTTTTTTGTGTCGGAAAAATATTTTTTTCCTAATTCTTTGTGATATCAGTTTTTAACTTGTTTTGTGTATCCTTTTTGGTTAAACAAATTTGTCAAAGTGGTCTAATATATGGTTTATGTTTTTTTGTCCAAACTGTCCTTTTTGAGACTAGTCTTTTTTGTACCAAGTTATATCTGTTATTCATTCGTGGGTCATCTGGTCACAGTTTTAACAGTCAAACTTTGTCAATAATGGGTCAAAAACTGATGCAGTTAAATGCTTTTTCTGGGTTTATTATGAAGTTGGTCGGAAATCTTGGTAGCGACTTGTGGTCACTCTTCATAGCGACTTGTAAAAGATGTCCAGATACATTGTTTTCAAAGCATGTTGACTATTTAGTCAACTGCTGCTAGCGACTTGTCTAAGACTAGCGATTTGTACATGCTAGCGACTTGTTATGCTAGCGATTTGTCGTTGACCTAGCGACTTGACAGATAATATGTGATGAAAAAGAAAGTCAGCTAGCGACTTGACACTATACCTTGGCTAGCGACTTGTGACAGAAAGGATGAATAAGATATTGACCGTTGACCACAACCACTAGACCAACATCAAATACCAAACAACAAAACAACAGGACTCAACCACAATACAATACCATTCAACAAATACCATAACCAAGACCTCAGTTTCATTCGAACATCATTGGCCCATGTGAACTGAATCCGAAAAACAGAAATGATGGAGTATCAACATATCCGAAACTAAAAAAAAACTTCAAACCTCTTGAACTAACCTAGACTCACCAATGGACCAACACTCATTCATACAACAAACAAAAAATCAAAACAAAAGGATCTCAGAATGTTTTTGTGACTTATCAATTGAAACAAATCCAACCTCGAAGGTTATTATCACGAAAACATCAAATCTTCACTGATCCAGTTTACTATTTTTTTGGTTGAAGCGTTTACTTCACGTAATTATACGAGATATGAAACATTTTTAACAACTTTGTTAACACGTTTTTCACTTGCTCGTTGTATTACTCTTTACCAAATCATATGAGTCGAATTAATTACCTACCTGGAAAAAATCTTGTTACCATGGCTAGCACCCTCTATGTCCTTCAATGTATTATTCGATTCAATCCATCTCTGTGGCTTAATCGAAACATGTTTCTCTCGCCATCCCTGTGGCATACTCGGAATCTTCATGATTCGTGCAAGAAAGTACAAGAGGATATAGGTCATGTCATTATTATTAAGGACTAAGGAGATTGTGGTTTTCGTATTCATGTTGTGTTTGATATGAAAAAGGAGTTGGGATTTGATTAATCTGATGAATTGAGATTTTGTTTTAGAAGATGGCTTTTGTTAGATCTGAGATGGGAGAGTACTCAAAGGGTGGGTGGCTTTATGTTTATGCCTTAGGGTTAGGGTAATGTAGTGTTTAGGTGTAATAATATAGTGCAACGTTTTTATAACTTGGACACTACATGGCCTTGGATCTGGTTTTGAGATTTTGGATTGGGGCCTCATGGTTTTTAATAATTAAATGGGTTGTGATTATTCTATAGGCCGTATCCGATTGTTAGTTGTTTACAACAATTATCCTCAAAACTTATAACGAAATTTTGTATTTCAAATGTTTGTGTTGATAAAAATTTTCTTATATACAAATTTTATATTTGTCGGTCAATGTGCGGTTTTTTTTGGGCATCAAACTTTGCGAAAGATACATAATTTTGACTAGAAATGCATTGTCGCTCAAATTGACTACGGAGTTCTTGACGGGTATTATTGAGTTGGTTTTGAAGTGTCGGTTCAAACGCTTTTAATTGAACTTGGACTCATGCTCTGTTATGGGTTTATGGACTGTATGATATGGGCTGTGAGGTGTTGATGCGGTTTAACAATGAGTCTTGAGATTTGGTGAGGATGCATTTTATTGATGAGATTTGTCTTATTATGCAATTTGATGATGAGATCTGAGGTGTTATGCGGTTTGACACTTTGGTCTATACATTTTCACGGAAGATATTATGTCACTGCTTGAATTGATGATAGAACTAAGTTGACTTCGGGGTTGTTATACGGTATTTCTCATTTGGATTTGAAGTGAGGTTTTTCGGGCATGTTTACTGATGAGTGTGTAAATACTCATCATTTTTGGTCAAATCTGAACTGCAAAACATTTAAAAACGCTCAGAAATGCATCAAAATACTGAAAATATCTAAAAATTGCATTTTATATGTTTCAGATGCAAAATGTTTAAAATCAGATGAAAAATGAGCTAAGTTTGAATAATTGGCAGTTTCAGTCCCCCAACTTTCAAATCTTGTCAAAAATAGTCCATGAGCACTTATTTTAAAAGAAAAGTCACCAAAGGTCCTTTTGAATTCATAACTTGTCATAATTAGTCCTTTGGTGAAAAATTTCAAAAGTTTTGAGAAATTACAAGTTTGATCCTTCAAGTTTCAAAATTGGCAAAAATAGTCCTTGGAAGTTTGAAAATGTCTTTTATGGTCCTTGTACTATTGAAACTTGTCATAATTGGTCCCTTGGCATAACTTTGCAAATTGGCAGATTTGGCCCTTTGTTTTTGAGGAATTACAAAAATGGTCCTTGTTTATTTAATATCAAACCCTTTGTATCCTTGAACCCTTCCAATAAGCCTTGACCCCTGCCAGTATAACCATTGAACCCCCTTTTGAACCCCTGCCTTAATAATTCCCCCAAGTCAAACCCCCAGTCAACCCACCCCTTCCCTCCATTTTCTTTCTTCCTCACCCACCTCCTCAGCAACACTCAACCCACCTCTCCTCCAGCTATCCTTCACCTTTCCATGTCCCCTCCACCTCCACCAAACAACAAAATCATTTAATGCTTCTCCTTCCATTCACTCAACCCCCCTCAACTGTTAAAACCACTTTCCCGCCAAAAATTCATCAAACGGCCATTATCTTCCCAACTCATCCAATGGCTCAAAATGCAAGTGGGATTTGCTCAGAGGTCAAGTGGGAGGACTTTCGCATATAAATAGAGGAAAGAGAAGCAAGAGAAAAGAGTAGTTTTTGGTTTTAGTTTACTTGTATGTCGTTTTTCATTTTATTATCTTAATTAGTTTTCTCAATTGTAATACCAAGCTTTTCTGTATTGAACTAAGTTATTAAGTCTATTGTAACTCATTTTCAGTATCAATTCAAAGTTTATCCAAGTTTCTTATTTTTAAGTTTTCTTTTACTTATGCAGTTTTAAAAATGATCTCATACTCAAGCTCCACGTAGCTTATTCTTAACTCAAATAAGCTCACTTAAGTTGTCCATAGCTTTGAGTAAGCTTATAATTCATTTTTAAGCATAATTGCATTTGGTCAACGAAAGTCAACATGTGAGGAAATCTTGGTTAAGCAAATATGAGAATGGAAATTGGGTGATGCAGAGTTGATTTGGGTTGGAATTGGCTTAGAATAGTGGTATCTGGTTCTAGACAAGCTGGATATAAGCTGAGGCAACAGTGAGTTTATATTTCTAATTTTAGCTTAATTTTGAAGTTTATTGATTCATTAGTGTAGAACTATTTCATTTGGCTTCTTTGATGTTGGTTAGCTTAGTTTCATCAGTGTTTAGCTTATTTAAATAGAATAGATCATAGTTAGCTTGTTTCTAATTATTGCATATTAATCTGCTTAAATCTGTGTAGAGTTAGTACTTGTGGAATTTGTGTCCTCTTGCTGTTAAAATAGCTTCAAATCAATCTAAAATGAATGTTAGAATCTGAGAATGATGATGTTTAAGGTTGTATAAGTGACTGGGAGAATTAAATTTCATATCAGTCTTGGAAAGGGTGTTTGGATCTGTTAGTAAATCTAGGATAGAAGGTTAGTTATTGGTTGAAAACTGTTACATTAGTCTAAACTAGGTTAAATACAACCAACTTAGTCATTACTTGTCACCAAAACTCACTCAAAGTCAAAATCCTTCTAAACCTGTCCTAAGTTCATATCTGTTAGAAATTTGTAAAATCAAAAGCTTGCATTGTGTTCATAATTCATAGGAGCAGCTTAATCAAGCTTTATAATAGCTCATTTCATCATTTTCAGTTGGTAAATTGAAATCAAAACTCACAAAAGTCAACTTTCCAATTCTGCTTATAAAGTCAAAAGTGCAAAACTCAGTTTTCACCAAACTGGATAGATTTATCATAGCTTCATTTCTGGTTCAAAACCATTGAAATTGTGGGTTTTTCTAGTTCAGTTGGTCAAGTTTCTTAATCTGATTTTTGTTGAATTTTTGTAATTTTTTACAAGCTTCAAATTAGCTTATCAATTGGGTCAAAAGTGCCCTGTGCACACACTCAGCATACACTGAGTGTGAGACAGGCACCTTGCAGACCTTGCATAGGTTTGGTTTTAGATCCTTAGGGTTTGAAACTCAGTTTAGAGATAGTTAAGCTGGTGGTCTTGAGGTCTCCAGTTCTGTTTTTCACATAAGCTTTTTCAATAAGCTTGTGCTTAAGCTTCAAAGTAGACAGAAAACTGGTTTAGCACTTGAGTTTTTAAATCATCAAATCTGTTTAGCTTGCACTCTGCACTCTAGAGGTTTAGATTAGTTGATATAGGTTGTTGTTAAGTATTTTTAGCATATTATAGCTTCTGTGATCATTTGGTTCTCTGTGGTAGTCTTTAGCTTATTTTGAGTGCTTATTTATAAGCACTTTTCACTGCAGCTCCCATATATTGCACACTAGCATAGGTTTTTATGTTTTTCTTAGAATTAGAATATTAATTTAGACTTTTCCTGAATTTTTCATATTTTTCCAGCACTGTTTGATATTTTTCCTCATTTAAATCAGTTTTTAGGACTTTTAAATTAGCTTTTATTGCAATTAATTCAGAAAAACTTCAAAAAAATAAGTTTTCAATTTTCATAGATTAAGATAAATATAAAAAGTCAAAAAAATATTTTTCCAGATTTTTCTTAGATAAATTTGTAATTTTTAGCCATTTAATTAGTTTTAAATAGTTTTTAATTCATAGAAAATAGAAAAATAATCAGAAAAATACAAAATTAGTTTTGAAAATTCTCTTTAGTTATTTTAGATTTTTCTAAGTCATAATTTCACTTTTCTAGCTTTATTTCATATTTTCTTATATTTTAGGGTATTATTAAATAGGTAAAAATAGTTTTTAATTAATAATAATTAAATAAATAGTCATAAAAATAATTTTCTTTCTCTAAAAATTTTCTCTTATCATTAGGTTTGTAAAAATTTCATTTTTATATTTTTAGGATTAATTCTGTTTCAGTTTCACATTTTCTTTTGTATGTTACGTAGTTTTTAATTTAAATTTATAAAAGAAAAATCAAGAAAACATCATTTAAAAAAATAGTGATAGCGTTTATTTAATATGATTTAGTTTTTTAATTTTCTTTCATTTTTCCTTTGTCATCTAGTATCAATCATAACCCTTTTCCCGTTCAAATTCACCCGATCACTATACGTTTGGTGATTCAGTCGCACAGCTCGTTGGGACTTAACAACCTGGGGAAACACTAAACTCCTCTTGATCTTCATTGCATTGTTTCTAAGCTGTTTGAAGTTTATTACTGTTGACCATTCACAAGTGGTTAGCTTGTGTGATAAACTTGACGGTTTGGAACCAATCAAATTTTGGCGCCGCTGCCGGGGAGCTGTGCTAATTATCTTACGCTTAGCAGATTAGTGATTTGAATATTCACTCCTTGTTCATACCATCTATATCTATATATATTTTCTTATAAAAAATCCAAAAACCCAAAAACATCTTAAAACGTATAAAACACAAAAATATTTTTCTTTTGTTTCTATATATATAAAAGATAAAATTACAAAAAGATTTGTCGTTTTCTTTGTTTAAATAATAACAACATAAAAAATTACCACCGCAAACCAAGGCAGTGTACTACCTAACTGGGGGTACGACCATAATAAGTTCCCGAACCAAAGATTAAAACTTGCCTTTGTGTCCTTGTGAGTGGTGTACCTTTTTCAAAGAAGCCATTCATCTTGTGATTATTGGTTTAAGTTCACTGTCGTTTTGCCTCGATATTGTTTTAATTGGATTTGTTGTTATATCTACTTTTCAAAACCATAAAACTCAAAAAGATTCTTCTTACCCCATTTTCATAATTCCTTTCATAATTCGCTTCCTTAACTCTGAGGTCTCTTAGAGTTAACTCTAGTGTATGCGCACTCGCTCTTCTAGGTCTGTGAGCCCATTTCGTGAGCTTGTCAGGATTCCAAGAAGGCGTGTCCGTAGACGTTCTGCCCCATCAGTCGGATCTGATATCCGAACTGCTCACACTACTTCCGTTATCATGGCGGAAGAACGTCCTATGTGTGAGCTTCTCCAGGCACCCATCGACGGGTATGGAGATGCTATTGTTATCCCAGCCATTGTGGCTGAAAATTTTGAACTCAAAACCGGGTTACTGAATCTTGTAACCTCAAGTCAATTCTATGGTTTTGAGAGGGATGATCCTCATGCTCATATTCGATGGTTTAACAAGATTGCATCTACCATCAAATACAAGAATGTCCCTACAGATGCTGTCAAGCTTCTTCTGTTCCCATTTTCCCTTGAGGGACAAGCCCGGATTTGGCTTGAAAAAAAACCCCCTCAATCAATCGAAACATGGGAAGACCTGGTAAAGAAATTTGTGAACGAGGTTTATCCACCTTCCAAAACTACGAGTCTTAAAAATGAAATCATCAAGTTCACACAAAATTTTGATGAATCCTTCAGTGAATCGTGGGATCGTTTTAAGGAGTTGCTCCGCAAATGTCCTCACCACGGTTTCTCCGAGTTGATGCAACTCGATACTTTCTATAATGGAGTGAGTCAATCTGATCAAGATTCTCTCAATTCCTCCGCTGGAGGAAATTTCTTAAGCAAAACTGTAAAAGAAGCTTTAGCGATCATTGAAAACAAGTCTAAAGTCCGCACTGCACGAAGCAAACCGGTTGTTTCCCAAGTCAGTGTTGGTCCTTCTACTTCATCGCCCGTGAGTCAATCTAGCACCGATGCTAAGATTGACAAACTCACGGAAGCAATTCAAGCTTTGGTTCTCTCCAACCAAAAGAAAGTTTCTTTTCCACAAACTTCACCTCCTGCTGAAGTTAAGAAAGTGGAAGTATGTGTTACTTGCAGTGGCCCCCATGCCTATTACAACTGTATGGCCACAGATGGTAACCCTTTTGAAGCAAACGTTGTGGGCGGGATTTCTAATCCAGGAGGCAACCAATACCGTGCTCCTATAGACCCGAACCACCGTCCTAACCACTACCCTGGACCACCCGGTTTCAACCAAAACCAAAACCGTAATCAAAATCAGAATAGAACGAACCAAGGTTTTCAAAACCAAGGTAATTTTAGTCAAAATAACGGTTTTCAAAATCAAAGTCAAAACTTCCAACACCAAGGAAATTTTAATAGAAACCAAGGTCAGGGAAATTTCAACCCAGGGTATTTTCATGGCAATAATCAAGGAAATTTCCAAAATCAAGGCCCTAATCCAAACAATAGAGGCCAGAATTTTCCTACACAAAATCAAGCCATTGTTCCAACTGGACCATCATCTGATGAGTTGTTGAAGCAATTCATGAAATCCCAAGAGGAAATGAACAGGTTGTTGGTTAGCCAGATTTCTGACATTAAGAAGTCTTTAAATGATCGACCCTCGGGCTCAGGTACTTTACCTAGCAACACGATCGCTAATCCGAGGGGCGATGCAAAGGCGATCACAACCAGAAGTGGTGCTTCATATGATGGACCCGCTATTCCTACTACCTCTTCTTCTTCTCTCCCGAAGGTAGTGGAAAGTGAACCTGAGGCGACAAAGGACCAAGTGCAACCTACTAGCTCACAAAGTACAGCACATGTCCATCCTCAAGTTGTCCCGAAACCCAAAACCAAACCTGGAGTTGTTTTTGAACCTCCAGTTGACAACCCCAAATCCAAAACTTCTATTCCTTACCCATCACGTTTAAATGAGCAAAAGCTCTGCGAAAAAGCCAGTCATCAAATGGAAAAAAATTTTCAAATTTTCCAAGAACTACATTTTGACATAAGCTTTGCGGATGCCATCATGCTGATGCCCAAGTTTGCATCAACTCTCAAACACATGTTAAGCAACAAGGACAAACTGTTTGAAATGGCTAAAACTCCTTTGAACGAGAACTGCTCAGCAGTTCTGTTAAAGAAGCTTCCCGAGAAGCTTGGAGATCCTGGAAAATTTCTTCTTCCTTGTGTTTTTCCAGGGATGATTGAATGCTTTGCCCTTGCCGATCTTGGTGCAAGCATCAATCTGATGCCTTATTCAGTATGGAAGAAACTTTCTCTTCCAGAACTTATTCCTACCTGCATGACTCTTGAGCTTGCAGATCGTTCTATATCGCGTCCTCTTGGCATCGCCGAGGATGTATTCGTGAAAGTAGGAAAGTTCCATTTTCCAGCTGACTTTGTGGTTGTTGATTTCGATGCCGATCATCGGGTTCCCCTCATTGTTGGACGAGGATTCCTGAGAACAGGCCGTGCTCTCATTGATGTATTTGAGCAAGAAATCACGTTACGTGTGGGTAATGAAGCTGTCACCTTTAACCTTGATCAAACTTCGAGGTACTCCTCAAATTATGATGCTGAATCAGTTAATCTAGTCGATGTAATTGATATGGCTTCAGAGGAGTACTCTCAAGAGTTTCTTGGTTATTTTCATAATTCTGTGAGTGGGGATTCCACCACATCTTCTCAACCAATCATCACCGACTCTTCCCCCTCTCTTACTCCGTTTGAGGGAGGTGACTTCTTTCTGGAAGAGATCGATGAGTTTCTTGCTAATGATGAATCAATTCCGCCGGGAATTGATGGTGTTTATGATTCGGAGGGGGATATCCTTTATCTTGAGCAATTGTTAAATGAAGATCCATTACCGTCACTCCCCCCGAAAGAGATCACGATTGAGGAAATCAAATCAGTAAAAACATCTACTGAAGAATTTCCCGAGGTTGAACTTAAGGACCTACCTCCTCATCTCGAGTATGCATTCTTGGAGGGTGATGATAAATTACCCGTCATAATTGCTAAAGACTTAACTGAGGAGGAGAAGACTGCTCTCATAAAGGTCTTGAAGTCACACAAACAAGCAATTGCTTGGAAACTCTCTGACATTAAGGGTATCAACCCTGAGTTTTGTACTCACAAAATATTGATGGAGGATGACTTCAAACCAGCTGTCCAACATCAGAGAAGGGTGAATCCTAAGATTCATGAGGTTATCAAACAAGAGGTTCTCAAACTTCTTGATGCCGGTTTAATTTACCCGATCTCTGATAGTCCTTGGGTCAGTCCCATCCACTGTGTTCCGAAAAAGGGTGGCATACCTGTTGTCACAAATGAGGAAAATGAGTTAATTCCAACTCGATTGGTTACGGGATGGCGTGTGTGTATTGACTATCGCAAGTTAAACGAAGCCACCCGTAAAGACCATTTTCCTCTACCCTTCTTGGACCAAATGCTTGAGAGATTAGCAGGGAACGAGTACTATTGTTTCCTTGATGGTTTCTCGGGTTATTTTCAGATCCCCATTGATCCGCAGGATCAAGAAAAGACCACATTCACCTGCCCATACGGAACTTTTGCCTACAGACGTATGCCTTTTGGCCTATGTAACGCTCCTGGCACGTTCCAACGATGTATGATGGCAATTTTCCACCACATGATCGGGGAAACAATGGAGGTGTTTATGGATGACTTCTCGGTCATTGGGGACTCATTTCAAACATGTCTCTCCCATTTAGAAAAAATGCTAAAACGGTGTGAAGTGTTAGGAATTAGAAATTCCAGGTATTAAAGAGTCGGTCACCTCAAGTATATGTAATCGTTAGAAAGCTCGTAGTCGTAGTTATTTTAAGTTAAGTAGTATTTAGTTAAGTAACACCGTGGAGGACGGACGGGTCTTTACCCACTGTATGCCTGATCCACAGCCCGATGTGTGGCGATTTATGTAAGACTATAAATACTCTCTACCTTCCAAGGTAGAGAGTTGGAGCTCATAATAAGAATTTTCTTTCTCTCACTAAAGTTCCCTAAACCTCTAACTTTCTCTCTCTAGAATTCCACTTATTCGCCACCTTGTTGTTATGGTTTGATGTGTATGTGAAAACTAATATCTAACAATTGGTATCAGAGCCATGGTTAGATCATATCTTGCACATCTTTGGATTTCTAGTGGTTTTTAGGTGGTTTTTGAGTTTGAAAAAGTTTAGTGGTTTGTGCATCATTTGGTTGATTTCTTGTGTTAAAGCTTGGTTTTTGTTTGTACTTTTATGTTTAGAATCATCATAAGTGTTTAGGTTTTCATTTAGTAAGCTTGAATCATCTTGGTTGGGTTGTTTTTGGATTGAAAAGTGATGTTTATGTTGTTTTTCTTGCTAGCAACTTGACATACGGATTTGTTTCTTCGTAGCGACTTGCTTTACAATTCTGTAGCGAGTTGTAGTTTTTGGAGCTAGCGACTTAGTCTTAGCGACTTACAGTACAAGTAGTGGATTCTCCACTACGGGTAGCGACTTGGTGTTAGCGACCTGGTGAGTAGCGAGTTGCTATTTAGCGACTTGAATCTTAGCGAATTGCTGCCAAAATTTTGCTAGCGACTTGAGGCTTAGCGAGTTACTACTTAGCGATTTGCCTTTGTTTAGCGACTTGGGACTTTAGCGACTTGGTGGTATAGCGAATTAGGTGTTAGGGACTTGGTACTTAGCGACTTGGTTCAAGGGTTATAGCGACTTGGTTGATTTTTACGAAGAAGAGGTTTGACCAAAGTTGACTTTTTACGTCAAAACTTCAAACGGCCATAACTTTTGATCCGTAACTCCGTTTTCAGCGAAATACCTGTCAAAACGACCGGAACAGCCTGAATATTGTGAGGTTTCACCACGTTGTCGTGAAACGAATTTTTCGAGGCCCAAATCCTCTCTGAAAGGAAGTTATTGAGCTTTTAAGTTTTTAGACCTAAATTTCTCCATAAAATCGTGCTACAACCAACCCAAATCACAACCAAACAACATCTCTGCTTATCCCACAAACAATCATAAGACCTAACACACAATTGTCTATCATTGTGTCGATCCATCAGTCGTCTTAACACATTCCATTGGTCATTGCTTAACGGTTTGGTCTTGATTTTAGTAAAATCCCGCGAAAGATTCTATTTCTCGGTTTAAATCATAGACTTGTAAAATCCCGTGCATTCTACCACATCATGTCTTACTCTACTGACCCAGTGATTTCAGAAGTGCTTAAATTGTATGATGCTGTGGATAATAATGATAATGGATGCTACACTGAACGATTAAAGATGTTTGAATTAAACAACGAGGATGTGAGATCTTCATGTTCTGAGTACAATGAGAATGAATTGCACCTGCTACAGAATGCCATGCAAATGGAATGCAGCATTGAGCCCTATCAACTACTTCATCTGCACCTCATACAGTTGTTATCCATAGCTGGGGATCGAACATGCAGTGCTCTTTTCCGCCAGGACTTACCTACATTGACAAGAAGCTTGTTGTTGAACTTAGAGCATTTAAAGCTGCAACTTACCAATGAAGAAGTTCAAAAGGATGGTTCCAGTGCAGCTCTTCAAGTAATCGACAAACAATTTCAGCCATTCATCAGTGGGGAATATTCAGCAGATTACGATCAACACTTGACTGGAATTTCCTTCAAAAAACATACTGGAATGGAAATTCAGGAATTCATTGAGACATTTATCCAACCCATGGATAATGTGAAAAAGTACATTGAGGAAACTGCACAAAAGGATGAAAAAGTGAATGAGTGTCAAGTGCAGTTGAGAGATTGTTGTGATAAGTTGGGTAATGTATCTGTGGAAGAATCGGGTGTTGCTGAATGCAGAATGTTACAGAAAACTAATAATGATGAGTCGGACAATGCTAAAATAGAATCTTCATGCTCAAGTTCACAAGAGAGAGAGGTGCACCAGTCACAACCCGTGCAAGCTAATGCAAAGGAACGCTCCATGGAAGCTTCGGATGTACCCAAGATAGAGATGCATCGGCCACAACCTGTGCACGTTAATGCAGAGGAAAGTTGCATGAAAGTTTCTGCAGTACCTAGGTATGCATCTTCTTCTCAAAATGATGATTATGAATTGCATGAGTACACTGCATTTGTGCCAGATGATTCCTTGACCACTGAACTCAATACCTATAAGGATCAAGTTGCCATATACGAACAGCGTGCTAAGTTTGAACTTACCACTCGTGAGCAGGAGATGGATATCCAAATGCGTACAATTATTAGAAAAAGTAATTTTAGAGAAGAAGTATTAAAACAAGAGTTAAACTCCTTACAAGAAAAGCTTTCCAAAACTGCTAAGCAAAAATACGAACTTCAAGAAAATGTTAAAATGCTTAAGCAAGAATTCAAGGCTAAGGAATCAAAACTTTTGAATGATTTTTCCAATCTAAAATCTTTGAAAAACAAGCTTGAAAATAAGTTGTACGTACAAGGGAATACCATTCAAACTGCTCACATGATCACTAAGCATCGAGTCTTAAGCGATAAGCATAGCATTCCCCTTGTTGAGGAACCAAATGCAGAGGTAATTAAAAAGGCTAGAAATGCTCATAAGGTGCTTTATGATGGTAATGAAATCCTTAAGCCTAGGCAGAAACCTAGTTGCGTTGAGTGCACTGAGGAAGATAAGAAATCTGATGAAGTCACTAGGGAGAAAATGAATAAGAAGTTAGAAGATCCTGAGTGTAAAAAGAATAACATAACGATCAAACCCCATAATTACACTAAAGGAATTTGGATCTCCTTGAACAAGTTTAAGCCTCAGACTCTATTAACCCCTGAACAAGTGTTCTGGAAAAAGGATTTAGATAAGCAAAAAGCAGAGAATCTTGTTGTAACGAACCCTCCTCTTAGGAAAATGCCTAGACCGACTGTGTATCCTCCGAATACACCAATGCATCTTGTTCCTAGAACAATTGCCACTAAAAGCAAGACCTTAATTAGTCAATATGTTATCTTTCAACTATTTGTTGATTTTGAGAAAACTTGCAAGAAAAGGATCACACCCACTGGTATTACTGAAGGAGAAAGGGGTTTTGAGCAAACTAAAGAATGTTATTTAACTGAAGTCATGCCTTTCTTTAAACAACTAAAAGATCATTTTGAGAGTCTTAAAAAAGGAATGAATTCAGATATTAAAGAAATGAAAAAGGAATTTGATGCAATGATTGTTGAGGTTAGTGATTATGAGAGAGAATTAAAATATAATGAGATTGAGAGGAAGAACTTGCATACACTGAATGAGAATCTGATTTCTGAATGTATTGCTCAA
This sequence comes from Chrysanthemum seticuspe, assembly GCA_019973895.1. Classification (NCBI taxonomy): domain Eukaryota; kingdom Viridiplantae; phylum Streptophyta; class Magnoliopsida; order Asterales; family Asteraceae; genus Chrysanthemum; species Chrysanthemum seticuspe. Next base: position 116,951,553 of record BPTQ01000004.1, on the reverse strand, counting down.
GATGTGTTTTTCACTACTACAAATTGTTCCATTAATGCTTCTCAATTTCATGAATTATCTGTTGCTCTGAAAGTCTCCCATGATCGTGTCATTGAGCTTGAAACAACAAATTCAAAATTGCATGAGAAAATAGAACAGGATGATCATGATAACTTGGTCAAACATTATTCTAAATTAGAAGTTGAACATCTTGCTTTGCAATTAAAACATCAACATCTCAAAGAAAATGTTAAAACCTCAAATATCAAGACATCCTCTGATGCTCCTGAGTTTGATGCAGTTTTTGAAATTAGCAAACGTGATGAACAAATTCGAGCTCATTATAACACGATCAAAAGATTGAAAGCCCAAATTTCACAACTGAAAGGTGAAAAGAAGGATGTGACTGGTTCCCATATGCCTCCTCCTTTAGATTCTCAGAATTTCCAACTTCAAAACATAATTGATAACTTGCAAAAGGAAAATGATTGTTTTAAAGCTGAAATTTCAAAGGTTAATGATCAAAACAAAGAGTTATGTGATTCATTTAAAGTTAATCATGATAAACAAATTGAAAAGATAACTTCTTTACTTAACGATATTGAGAATCTGAAGCGTGAGGTGAAAGGAAAGTTGCCAATCCCAAATTGCAAATACTCTGTTCCTAAGGTTTCTGCTTGTGATAAATATGCTATCGATATGTTATATATTCCCCCGCCCATTAGGAATAATGAACTTGCACATAAAGCATATCTCTCATACCTTAAGGACAGTTTGAAGGGTCTCCGTGAGATTTTTGAAGATGAAAGATTAGAAAAACCATTTGATAGTACTATAGCCTATGCCTGCATGGATGCCAAACGATCTCAAGAACTCTTAGAGTATGTAATTGTCACAAGTCCGAAATCTAGCAATAGGCGAGATAGAATAGTTGTGCCTTTTTCTATGCCTAAAGCCAAGCATGTGACCCTTGATATGCCTTGTTCCATGTCAAAATTCAAGCAAGCAACCTTTGATGTGCCTCCTAGAATTTCAGATCCCAGCACTTCTAGACCAGAAATGCAGAAAGTAGTGAAGCCATGTAACGTTCCCATCGTTACTTCTACAGATGTTAAGATTGACACTAAAGTTAGCGGGTCAAAACCTAGAAGCAATGCAAAGAAGGATAGGATTACGCAAACTAAAAGTGTTAATGATAAGGAAGTGAAAGAACACCATAGGGACAAGAAGTTTGATTTGAACAAAAAGAATCATGTTAGTTCTAGTATTAGCTCTAAGCTTACTGAAATTAATTCGAGGCCTCATGCTGTCTGCAAAACATGTAAAAAATGTTTATTTTCTGGTAATCATGATAAATGTGATGTGTTATTTCTGAGGTCTAAGATTCATAACCCAGTTAAGAAAGTTTGGAGAGCAAAACAGATTAAGCAATCCTGGAAACCTACAGGGAATGTGTTTACAAATGTAGGATTTCAGTGGAAGCCCACAGGTCGAATATTTACAAATGGCAAACCTTACCCCTCAGCTAGATCCACTATGCCTAGAATAGTGCCTGTTAAGGTTTGGAAGCCAACTGGTAGAATAATCCCATTAAGCACAAAATGTCATTTGACTAAGTCCGATGCTTCTACTAGTTCAGCTCCTAGGAATAATGTCATTGCATCTAGGGTTTCTGCTGATTCAAAGATTGTTTGTGCTAACCAAAAGGAACCCATCAGCACGTGGGGATCCAATGTTTCCAATTCTCTGTCTTCGTCTGTTGTCCAAAGCAGGTCGTACAAATCATCCCTTGGTATTTGGATTCGGGCGGCTCTAAACATATGACTGGGCTCTTAACAATGACGTCTGTTCACATCAGTTCAGGCCTCGTTCGTCAACACAATGGTGTCTGCAGATAACACTTCAGGCCCCGTTCTTGAAAGAAAAGAAAAGTGTACGCTCTTCTGTGCGCTTTATCTTCAGCTACATAAAAATTCTCTCATGAATGGCCATACTCATCTACATTCTTCATCAACAACCTTCATGTTTTTCCATGCTCATTCAATCATCAAGTGGATCTATGTTCATTGGTGTATACTCTTATTCACTTGTTAAATCAAAAAATGGCAACTTCGGATGCAATTTTTGAGGGGGAGAAGAGTGAATATACTACATGATGATGGATGTTTGAATAATGGTTATACGACTTAATTTTTGATGATGATGAGTGTATATTCTTTTTGATGAAGAAGTGAATATATTAAGGATAACTGGGATTCATTGTTTTGATTTTTGATGACTCTCTTCCAACGCCTAATGCTTCACTTACTAAGGATAATTGGGAATCAATGTTTGGGATTCATTGTTTTTCAAAGATATGTTTGATGAGTACATTCAACCTTCGACGAATGTTGATCATCCAGCTTCTGAAGCTCATGCTCCGGTTTCTATTGATTCAACTGGTTCACCATCTAAGAAGTACTTCTTGGAATTCTCAAGAAACCTTATCTCCAGTTATTTCACAAGGCGTTTATAATGACTATCATGATATTGTAAGTTGCACTATTGAATAATGATCCGCTCTTTGGTATTCCTTTGCCAAATCTTTATGGATTATTGTTCCTCTCATTGTGCACGCTATAAATCAACCACATGAACATTAAGGAAAATGACTACCTCATTCGCTCGAAGACATTTGTGGTGAATCTTCCAGATCAGTCTCTACATGTATACCTTTAGGAAGAATGCATTAATGTCGAGAAATCATTTGTTCCGGTTCATTCAGTGGATCGACGTACATCCGGTTGTACGTTTATTCACGTGTTGGGCATTTGACACAAGCTGATTACTTCAGAGTTAATCAATTATCACTTATTTGAGATTGAAGTTAAAATTCACAAATGCGAGCTTAAGATGCAAATGCATGGAATTCTTCTTCAGTTTCAAGTTTGGTATATCAGGTTTTCTTTATCAGTGGTCACTTCAAATTGTCTACATATGGGTTGATAAAGATAGTCAGAGAGAGTTTCTATCGCAGTGGTCCTATGGCTCCTGGACACTCCAGTTCAGGACCCGCACTTCAAGACAGTCCCATTGGTTCATCCCTTGTTCCAAACTCTTCTCAAGAAACTCCATATGTACCTCCATCTGAAGATGATTTAAAGAAATTGTTTGATCCTATGTTTGATGAACTTTATGATCCAAGTACTAATGAGGTGTCGATCCCTACAACAGAGGCTGCTCATATTCCTGTGAATGAAGTCAATCCCTCAGTCTCAATATCTTTAAGTCAAGAAGCGCCTACTGATGATCCTTCAGTCTCATCAACAAATCATCATTCTTCAAATGTACATCATGGTTCTGGCATCAATAATGAAGTTAATCCCTTTGCTACTCCTGAAGATGCTCCATTTGAAAATGTATTTGCTCATGAATCTTCATCAGAACCATCTTCTTCAGGAGACTTCGACTCTGCTACTTCAGTCCCTCAACCACTGCCACATGAACACCTCAGAAAATGGACTCACGATCATCCATTGGACAACATCATTGGAAATCCCTCTCGTCCTGTATCCACACGTAAACAACTTGCAACCGATGCCATGTGGTGTTTCTTCAACTCCGTACTCTCTAAGATCGAACCAAAGGATGTTAAAACCGCCATGAATGAAGACAGCTGGTTCAAATACCATGCAAGAAGAAATTCATGTGTTTGATCAACTTGATGTATGGGAGTTAGTACCTGCTCCAGATTGTGCAATGATTATTGCTCTAAAATGGATTTTCAAAGTGAAACTTGATGAGCATGGTGATGTGTTAAAGAACAAGGCTCGATTAGTTGCTAAAGGATACCGTCAAGAGGAGGGTATAGACTTTGATGAATCTTTTGCTCCTGTTGCTCGAATCGAGGCAATCAGAATCTTTTTGGCTAATGCTGCTAGTAAGAACATGGTAGTCTATCAGATGGACGTGAAGACGGCATTCCTGAACGGAGATCTTAAAGAAGTCGTCTATGTCAGCCAACCTGAAGGCTTTGTAAATCCAGAGCATCCTACCCACGTTTATCGTCTGAAGAAGGCTCTGTACGGTTTAAAGCAAGCTCCAAGGGCATGGTATGATATGCTATCAAAGTTTCTTCTATCTACCGGATTCAGCAAAGGAGCAGTTGATCCAACATTGTTCACAAGGAAGTCAGGCAAACATTTAATCCATGCTCAAATTTATGTTGATGATATCATCTTTGCTTCGACTGACCCCAATGAGTGTGACCGTTTTTTTTCAAATGAAATGAGTTCAAAATTTCAAATGTCAATGATGAGTGTGTAAATACTCATCATTTTTATACAAAATAAACTGCAAAATCATCTGAAAATACTCAGAAACACATCTAAATGATCAAAATATCACAAATCAGTGTTTTATGTGTTTTAAATTCAAAAATATCAAAATCAGATGAAAAACATATCAATTTTGCAAAAATTGCAGTTTCAGTCCCCCAAGTTTCAAGAATTGTCAAAAATAGTCCCTGAGCCCGAATTTCAAAAGAAAAGTCACCAAAGGTCCTTTTTAAATCAAAAGTTGTCAAATTTAGTCCTTTGGTGGAAAATATCAAAAAGTTTGAGAAATTACAAGTTTAGTCCTTCAAGTTTGAATTTTGGCAAAAATGGCCCCTGGAAAATGGCAATTTGGCAAATTTGGTCCTTGTACTTTTTGAAAGTGTCATTTTCAGTCCTTGGAATAACTTTTCTGATTTGGCAGCATTGGTCCTTTGAATTTCAGCAATTACATGAAAGGTCCCTTGGTTATTAAAACCTTTAAACCCATTTTGGACCCTTTCAAACCCTTTGGACCCCTGTCATAATACAAATTGAACCCCCTTTTAATATTAACCCCACTGGTCAAAAGACCAGTCAAACAAGTCAAACCAGTCACCCCCTTTCCCCCGTTTTTCTCTACCATGTCTGCCCAGCATCCCAGCCACCAACTCAACCACTTAGCTCACCCAAACCACTCCATGTCCCCCCCCCCACCTCACCAAACTCCAAAGGCATTAAATGCCTCTTCCCCATTTCACTCTATCTCTCCCATTTGGCAGTTTAGAGTTTTGGCGCCAAAAACATGTTTGAACGGTTGAGATTGTTTTAAGCCATCCAACGGCTAGAAATTGATGGGAAAGAATCAGAGATGAAAGAGAAAGTCCATGGATTATAAAAAGAAGCATTTGGAAGCAAGAGGCATAGTCTACTAGTATTTTATTTTTGTACTTATGTCGTTTTTATGTAAAACCTTTCAATTCAGTGTAAAACTTGTACCCTTGTGTTAAATTGTGTTAACTTAAGGTTTTTAAGTGTATTGAAAATCAATTCAAGTATCAAATTTCAGTTTGTTGTTACATTTCTCATTTATGTCTACTGTTGAAATTTTATAAGTACAAATCTTGTTTACAAGCTTCAAACATCTCAATTCTCAGCTCTAAATAGCTTATACAAGTTTATAAAAGCTTTTTATAAGCTTAAACTCCAGTTTTAAGCACATTTGGAAACTGGTCAAAGAAAGTCAAACAGGGTCAAAAATGGCAAAGGAAATGGAAATGGGTGAAGCAGCTATGGATGTGGGTTGATATTGAGTTAGGTTAGGGGTTTGGATAGGTTAGAATTTCACTGGTTGTTTATTGCTAACCATTGTGGTTTGGACCATTTGTAAGTGAAATTTTTAAGTTTCTTTGCATTGTTTAATTTTGTGGTTAAAACTGTTTCAAATCTGTCTTTTCAGTAGTGTTTAGGTTAAGTTAACTTAGATTGATCACAATAACAGGTTGGTTAAGAGTTTGGGTCTGTTTGTACTCAAAACAGTAAGTTAATAGGGTGTTTGGATTTGTAGTTTAAAAGGTGTTAAAAGTGTATTCAGTGTATAACTTTTGTGTGTTCAAGTTTGTTTAGTCATATTAGACTAATATCTGTCTTGCTTGTTTGCCTAAAATCCATAAAAGTCAAAAATCTTCTGAATCTGTTTCAACAGATCACTGTTGTGATTTTCATAAGTGCAGACCATTGTTTTGAGTGTAGAATCATTAAACATTGATTGTATTAGGTTTATAACATCATTTAACTTCATAATCAATCATTAAATTGGGTCTAAACCTCACCAAAGTCAAACTTTCAATCTGTTCTAAAAGTCAAAAGGTGTCAAAAAAGTGATTTTGTGCAGATATTGCAGGTTGTGCACAGGTTTCATTAGAGGTCTTTAGGTCCTGATTGTTGGTTTACAAGTAGTTCACTAGGTGGTTTACAAGTCCTAATATCTGTTTTTACCTCAAGCTTTTTGGATAAGCTTGAGCTTAAGCCCAAAGTAGGCCTCAGTTGCCCTGCACCACTCAGTATACACTGAGTGGTTTTTCAGTTTTTGTGCAGCTTGCACAGGATTCATTTTGGCTTGTTAGAAGCTGGTATTTTGGTTACAAGTAGTCACCCAGGTCTAGTTGAGATTTCAATAATTGGTTTTTAGTTTAGAGCTTATTTGTGTGCTTATTTCTGGTCTGCAAGTGGACACCTAAAACTGTTTTTAGTTCTTTAATCAAAATCATCAAATCTTGGTAACTTGTATATCAGTGATTGTAACTTGTTGATTTTAGTTGGATTTTGGTTAATATAGCTTATTAGAACTTCTGTTAACAGTTGGTTGCCTGTTTAGATCATTTGGCTTATTTAGTGCTTATTTCAATAAGCAATCTCACATCAGCTCCATAATCTTGTACACAAGCACCTGTTTTTCTAATTTTCATAGCTTCTTAATATTATTTTAGAGTTTCCCTAAAATTTTCATATTTTTATAAGCTGTTTTGCTATTTTTCCTATTTTTAATTAGTTTTTAATACTTTTTAAATAGCATTTAATACAAAAAATTAGAAAAAGGTTCAAAAAAATAAGTTTTCATTTTTCTTAGGCTTAGATAAATATAAAAAGTAAAAAAAGTAATTTTCTAGATTTTTCATAGCTTATTTGGTAATTTTTAGTAATTTAATTAGTTTTTAATAGTTCAAAATCCATAGAAAATAGAAAAATAGTCACAAAAATACAAAAATAGTTTTGAAAAGTCGATTTTGATATTTTAGATTTTTCCAAGTCTTAATCTTATTTTTCTAGCTCATTTTCCTATTTTCTTGTAATTTAGGTAATTAATTATTAGTTAAAAATAGTTTTTAATTAGATAATTAGTTTTAAAAATAATTTTCTTTTTCTAAATATTTTCTTATATCATTAGGTTTGTAAAAACATCATTTTCATATTTTTAGGGTTAATATTGAATTAGTTTCACTTTTTATTTTGTACGTCGCGTAGATTTTAATTAAAACGTACGTTTTAGGTTTTAAACGTTCATCACTTTAAATATAGTGATAGCGTTTATTTAATAGGTTTTATCTTTTTAATCTTCTTTAATTTGCATTTAAGGCATTTTTAATTTGTTGGATTTTCCTTAGTTATAATAATCACAGTATCCTTTTTCATTCAAATTTCTCGATCACTAGACGTTGATTGATCCATTGCATAGCTCGCTGGGACATAACGACCCGGGGAGACTCTATACTCCTCTGATCTTAATTGCATTAGTGTTTGAGCAGGTTTTAGTCTTTTAGACTTGACTGTTTAGCACCGATCAAATTTTGGCGCCGCTGCCGGGGAGCTGTGCTGATTTATCTCCCGTTTTAGCAGATTAGTTGTTTGAATCCTCACTCATTGTTTATATCATCATTCTGTATATATATATATCCATATTTTCCTCTAAAAAATCCAAAAACCCAAAAACAGCCAAAAACGTATAAAACACAAAAATATTTTCTCTTTTGTTTCTATATATGTATCAAAAATAAAAATACAAAAAGAATCGTCGTTTTCTCTAATAATTAACAACTTAAAAGATTACCACCGAAAACCAAGGCAGTGCACTACCTAACTGGGGGTGCGACCATAATAAGTTCCCGAACTAAAGATATAAAACTTGCCTTTGTGTCCATTGTGATTGGTGTACCTTTTTCAAAGAAGCCATTCATCTTGGATTATTGGTTAAGTTCACTGTTGTTTTGCCTCGATTTTGTGTTAATTGATTTTGTTGTGATATCGACGTTTCAGAACCAGAAAACCCAAAAGATTCTTCTCACCACCATTTTTACAAAACGTCTTCATAATTCTCATTCTCATGTGAAAGATTTCATAATTCCATTTCTCTCCTTAACTCTGAGTTTCCTTAGAGTTAACTCTTGTGTATGCGCACTCGCTCTTCTAGATCTGTGAGCCCATTTCGTGAGCTTGTCAAGATTCCAAGAAGGCGTGTTCGCAGACGTTCTGCTCCATCAGTCGGATCTGAGATCCGGACTGTTCACACCACTTCCGCTATCATGGCGGATGAAATTCCTATGTGTGAGCTTCTCCAGGCACCCATCGACGGGTATGGAGATGCTATTGTTGTACCAGCCATCGTGGCTGAAAATTTTGAACTCAAGACCGGGTTACTGAACCTTGTAACTTCAAATCAGTTCTACGGTTTTGAGCGGGATGATCCTCATGCTCATATAAGATGGTTTAACAAGATTGCATCTACCATCAAGTATAAGAATGTCCCTTCTGATGCTGTTAAGCTTCTTCTGTTCCCGTTTTCTCTTGAGGGGCAAGCCCGGATTTGGCTTGAAAAACAACCCCCTCAATCTATAGAGACATGGGAAGATCTGGTGAAGAAATTTGTGAATGAATTCTATCCACCTTCCAAGACCACGAGTCTTAAAAATGAAATCATCAAGTTCACTCAGAAGTTTGATGAATCCTTCAGTGAATCGTGGGATCGTTTCAAGGAATTGCTTCGCAAATGTCCTCACCACGGTTTCTCCGAGTTGATGCAACTCGATACTTTCTACAATGGAGTGAGTCAATCTGATCAAGATTCTCTCAATTCCTCCGCGGGAGGAAATTTCCTAAGCAAAACTGTCAAAGAAGCTTTAGCGATCATCGAAAACAAGTCTAAAGTCCGCATTGCACGAAGCAAGCCGGTTGTTTCCCAAGTCAGTGTTGGACCTTCTTCTTCTTCATCGCCCGTGAGTCAGTCTAGCACCGATGCTAAGATTGATAAACTCACGGAAGCTATTCAGGCTTTGGTTCTTTCCAACCAGAAGAAAGTCTCTTTTCCACAAACTTCACCTCCTGCTGAAGTTAAGAAAGTGGAAGTCTGTGTTACCTGTGGTGGCCCCCATGCTTATTATAACTGTATGGCCACTGATGGTAACCCCTTTGAAGCTAATGCTGTGGGCGGGATGTCTAATCAAGGAGGAAATCAATATCGTGCTCCTGTAGACCCGAACCACCGTCCTAACCACTACTCTGGACCTCCCGGTTTCAATCAAAACCAAAACCGTAATCAGAATCAGAATAGACCAAACCAAGGTTTTCAAAACCAAGGTCATTTCAATCAAAACAACGGTTTTCAAAATCAGAATCAAAATTTCCAACATCAAGGAAATTACAATAGGAACCCAGGTCAGGGAAATTTCAACCCAGGGTATTTTCATGCAAACAATCAAGGGAATTTTCAAAATCAAGGCCCTAATCCTAACAATAGAGGCCAGAATTTCCCTGTGCAAACTCAAGCTATTGTTCCAACTGGACCATCATCTGATGAGCTGTTGAAACAATTCATGAAATCCCAAGAGGAAATGAATCGGTTGTTGGTCAGCCAAATTTCTGACATCAAGAAGTCTTTAAATGATCGACCCTCGGGCTCAGGTACTTTACCTAGCAACACGATCGCTAATCCGAGGGGCGATGCAAAGGCGATCACAACCCGAAGTGGTGCTTCATATGCTGGACCTGCTGTTCCTACTACCTCTTCTTCTTCTTCTATCCCGAAGGTAGTGGAAAGCGAGCCTCCAAAACACAATGGACCTACGACTCCAATGCCCCCTCCTCCTGTGGCATTTAGTCAAGTTACCAAGGAAACAACGGACAAGGTGCATTATTCAAGTCCACGAAGTACCGCACACGTCCAACCTTCGGTAGTCCAACTTCAAGAGGTCCAGCAACCCAAGTCAAATCAAGGAGTTGTTTTTGAACCTCCTGTAGCTCCTGTTGAGAATCAGAAATCCAAAACTTCTATTCCTTATCCCTCGCGGTTACATGAGCAGAAGCTCCGCGAGAAAGCTAGTCATCAGATGGAAAAATTCTTTCAGATTTTCCAAGAACTTCACTTTGACATAAGCTTCGCGGATGCCATCATGTTAATGCCAAAGTTTGCATCTACTCTGAAACATATGCTGAGCAACAAAGAAAAGCTGTTTGAAATGGCTAAAACTCCTTTGAATGAGAATTGCTCAGCAGTTTTGTTGAAAAAGCTTCCCGAGAAGCTTGGAGATCCCGGAAAATTTCTTCTACCTTGTGTTTTTCCCGGGATGATTGAGTGCTTTGCTCTTGCCGATCTTGGTGCAAGCATCAATCTGATGCCGTATTCAGTATGGAAACAACTGTCTCTTCCGGAACTTATTCCTACTTGCATGACTCTCGAGCTTGCAGATCGTTCTATCTCACGTCCTCTCGGCATTGCCGAGGATGTATTCGTGAAAGTAGGAAAATTTCATTTCCCAGCTGACTTTGTGGTCGTTGATTTCGATGCTGATCCTCGAGTTCCCCTCATTGTTGGGCGGGGATTTCTGAGGACGGGCCGTGCTCTTATCGATGTATTTGAGCAAGAGATCACTCTACGTGTGGGTAATGAAGCTGTTACCTTTAACCTCGATCAGACTTCGAGGTACTCCTCAAATTATGACACTGAATCAGTTATTCGAGTCGATTTAATTGACATTGCTTCAGAGGAGTACTCTCAAGAGTTTCTTGGTTATCTTCATAATTCTGTGGGTGGGAATTCCAATCCCACCACATCTTCTCAACCTATCATTGCCGACTCTTCCCCCTCTCTCACTCCGTTTGAGGGAGGTGACTTCCTTCTGGAAGAGATCGATGAATTTCTGGCTACTGATGAATCAATTCCGCCTGGAATTGATGGTGTGTATGATTCGGAGGGGGATATTCTTTATCTTGAGCAATTGCTTAATGAAGATCCATTACCTTCACTCCCTCCGAAAGAAATCACGACTGAGGAAATCAAATCAGTGCAATCATCCACTGAAGAATTTCCCGAGGTTGAACTTAAGGACCTTCCTCCTCATCTCGAGTATGCATTCTTGGAGGGTGATGATAAATTACCCGTCATAATTGCTAAAGACTTGACTGAGGAGGAGAAAACTGCTCTCATAAAGGTCTTGAAGTCACACAAGCAAGCAATTGCTTGGAAACTCTTCGATATTAAGGGTATCAACCCTGAATTTTGTACTCACAAAATCCTAATGGAGGATGACTTCAAACCAGCAGTCCAAAGTCAGAGAAGGGTGAATCCTAAGATTCATGAGGTTATCAAACAAGAGGTTCTCAAACTTCTTGATGCCGGTCTGATTTACCCGATCTCTGATAGTCCTTGGGTTAGCCCAATTCATTGCGTTCCAAAAAAGGGTGGCATTACTGTTGTCACGAATGAAGAAAACGAGTTGATTCCAACTCGATTGGTTACGGGTTGGCGTGTGTGTATTGACTATCGAAAGTTAAATGATGCCACCCGTAAAGACCATTTTCCTCTACCCTTCATGGACCAGATGCTTGAGAGATTAGCAGGGAACGAGTACTATTGTTTCCTTGATGGTTTCTCGGGTTACTTTCAGATCCCCATTGATCCGCTGGATCAAGAGAAAACTACATTCACCTGCCCATACGGGACGTTTGCCTACAGACGTATGCCTTTTGGCTTATGTAATGCTCCTGGCACGTTCCAACGTTGTATGATGGCCATTTTCCACGACATGATCGGGGAAACTATGGAGGTGTTTATGGATGACTTCTCGGTCATTGGGGACTCATTTCAGACTTGTCTCTCCCACTTAGACAAAATGCTTAAAAGGTGTTAAGACACCAATCTATGTCTAAACTGGGAGAAGAGCCACTTTATGGTCAAAGAGGGCATTGTCCTCGGCCATAAGATTTCTAAGAATGGGATTGAGGTAGATAGAGCAAAAGTTGATGTTATTGCTAAATTACCTCATCCTACCACTGTCAAAGGTGTTAGGAGTTTTCTAGGTCATGCCGGGTTTTATCGTAGATTTATTCAAGATTTCTCTAAAATCGCCCGGCCTATGACCCATCTTCTCGAAAAAGATGCTCCTTTCATCTTCTCTCCTGAGTGCATCGAAGCTTTTGAAACACTTAAGAAAAAGCTTACGGAAGCACCCATTCTAGTTGCCCCCGACTGGGATTTACCTTTCGAACTCATGTGCGATGCAAGTGACTTTGCAATCGGTGCAGTCTTGGGGCAACGCAAAACCAAACATTTCCAGCCGATCCACTACGCGAGCAAAACTATGACTGAAGCTCAGACTCATTACACCACCACGGAAAAAGAATTATTAGCTGTGGTGTATGCGTTTGAGAAGTTTCGGCCATACCTTATCTTGACCAAATGCGTGGTGTATACGGATCACTCGGCACTCAAATATCTCTTTGCAAAACAAGATGCAAAGCCGAGATTGCTCCGTTGGGTTCTCCTCCTACAAGAATTTGATATCATCATTCGTGATAAAAAAAGGAGCTGAGAACCTGGCTGCTGATCATCTCTCCCGATTAGAGAACCCTCACCAAAATGTGTTTGAGAAAAAGGAAATCAATGAAACTTTTCCTCTCGAAACACTCAATGTGGTTTCTTTTCGTGGAGATTCTTCTACCCCATGGTTTGCCGACTTTGCAAATTACCATGCGGGTAACTTTGTGGTGAAAGGGATGTCGTCCCAACAGAAAAATAAATTCTTCAAAGATGTGAAACATTATTTCTGGGACGACCCCTACTTGTTTAAAATCTGTGCGGATCAAGTCATCCGGCGATGTGTGTATGGTCAGGAAGCCGTTGACATTCTCAAGGCTTGCCATTCTGGACCTACTGGGGGACATCATAGCCCCAACTACACCGCCAAGAAGGTGTTTGATTCGGGATTCTATTGGCCCACGATCTATAAGGATGCCCATGAATTCGTCAAAACTTGTGACGCTTGTCAACGTCACGGGAATATCTCACAAAGGAATGAAATGCCGCAAAACGCCATTCAAGTGTGTGAGATTTTTGACATATGGGGCATTGACTTTATGGGGCCATTTCCTTCTTCTCACGGAAATAAGTACATACTCGTGGCCGTTGACTACTTGTCAAAATGGGTTGAAGCTAAAGCTTTACCCACCAACGATGCCCGAGTTGTTGTGAAATTCTTGAAATCTCTATTTGCTAGGTTTGGAACTCCACAAGCCATAATCAGTGATCGTGGTACGCATTTCTGCAATGACCAATTTGCAAGAGTCATGCAAAAGTATGGTGTAACTCACCGTACCTCTACTGCGTACCACCCACAAACAAGTGGGCAAGTGGAAGTTTCTAACCGGGGGATTAAAAGAATCTTGGAGAGGACGGTTGGTGAAAACCGTGCCTCTTGGTCGGATAAGTTAGATGACGCACTCTGGGCCTTCCGTACAACCTACAAAACACCCATCGGGTGCACTCCATACAAGCTGGTGTACGGGAAGGCATGTCATCTTCCAGTTGAGCTCGAGCACAAGGCATACTGGGCCTTGAAGCATGCTAACTTCGATATACAGACAGCGGGTGATCATCGGAAAGTTCAAATGAATGAATTAAATGAACTCCGTGATCAAGCTTACGAGAACTCTTTGATCTATAAACAAAAGACAAAGAAGATTCATGACTCAAAAATCAAGAACCGCGTTTTCAACGTTGGTGATAGAGTCCTTCTTTTCAACTCAAGATTGAAGATTTTCTCGGGAAAGCTCAAGTCCCGTTGGTCTGGTCCATTTACTATCGCTAAGGTTTATCCTTATGGTACCATTGAGTTATCTCAACCCGATGGTCCTAATTTCAAAGTGAATGGTCATCGAGTGAAGCATTATTTTGGAGAGGACATTCCATCCATGGTTGTCCCGGACTTACAAACTTTCCCCATGAACCAATGAATGCGGGGATCGAGTCAAGCTAGCGACTCGGTAATCAAAAACAGTAGCATGCCATATTGGTTTTCACCCATATTTCTGTTTTCTCACCTCTTTCTACCACCCTAGTGTGGGGGGGATGCCCACATGTTTCAAAAAAAAAAAAAAAAAAAAAAAAAAAAAAAAAAAAAAAAAAAATCTTCTTTCTAAATAATGGCCGTAGTATTTCCCTTTTACGTTCTTTGTTTCGGCATAACCGCCGGTACTTAGAATATTGAGGGCAATATTCATCTCTAGTGTGGGGGGGGGATTCTCACGAATTTTATCACGTAAATATACCGCCTAATCCCCCCGTTTTTGGCCAAAAATTTTTTTTTTGGAGTAAGTGTTCTACACTTTCTCATCAAGTTATCAGTCCGCCTTGTCTGTAAGACAAAAGGATTGGCTAATCCAGGAGCAAACGGCTCTTGGTAAAGATTTCTCAAATCCGTTTATATGGCTTGCAATTTGCCCAAAATTGTATGGTTCCTCAGCTCCCCATCATCCTCAAAAGATAATGAGTTGGCTAGCCCGCAAGATTATGGCTTGTGGTAAAGGCAGTGGAAAAACCATAATTGGTATTCAGCTCACCAAAGATAATATTGATAATTTATCTAAGAGTTGGCTAGTCCAGAAGGGTACGGCTTCTGGTAAAGACAAAATCAAATCCGTTGAAAGCTGGTGGTTTGCTCAAAATCACATGGTTATCAGTGTACCATGGTTCTTACTTGAACTGAAACATTTGGCTACTCCAGAAGTAATGGCTTTTGGTAAAGAGTTTAAAATCCATTATGTTTTCTCAAATCATTGCTAGGGACTAGCAATATCTCAGTGTGGGGGATTGATGAGTGTGTAAATACTCATCATTTTTATACAAAATAAACTGCAAAATCATCTGAAAATACTCAGAAACACATCTAAATGATCAAAATATCACAAATCAGTGTTTTATGTGTTTTAAATTCAAAAATATCAAAATCAGATGAAAAACATATCAATTTTGCAAAAATTGCAGTTTCAGTCCCCCAAGTTTCAAGAATTGTCAAAAATAGTCCCTGAGCCCGAATTTCAAAAGAAAAGTCACCAAAGGTCCTTTTTAAATCAAAAGTTGTCAAATTTAGTCCTTTGGTGGAAAATATCAAAAAGTTTGAGAAATTACAAGTTTAGTCCTTCAAGTTTGAATTTTGGCAAAAATGGCCCCTGGAAAATGGCAATTTGGCAAATTTGGTCCTTGTACTTTTTGAAAGTGTCATTTTCAGTCCTTGGAATAACTTTTCTGATTTGGCAGCATTGGTCCTTTGAATTTCAGCAATTACATGAAAGGTCCCTTGGTTATTAAAACCTTTAAACCCATTTTGGACCCTTTCAAACCCTTTGGACCCCTGTCATAATACAAATTGAACCCCCTTTTAATATTAACCCCACTGGTCAAAAGACCAGTCAAACAAGTCAAACCAGTCACCCCCTTTCCCCCGTTTTTCTCTACCATGTCTGCCCACCATCCCAGCCACCATCTCAACCACTTAGCTCACCCAAACCACTCCATGTCCCCCCCCCCCCACCTCACCAAACTCCAAAGGCATTAAATGCCTCTTCCCCATTTCACTCTATCTCTCCCATTTGGCAGTTTAGAGTTTTGGCGCCAAAAACATGTTTGAACGGTTGAGATTGTTTTAAGCCATCCAACGGCTAGAAATTGATGGGAAAGAATCAGAGATGAAAGAGAAAGTCCATGGATTATAAAAAGAAGCATTTGGAAGCAAGAGGCATAGTCTACTAGTATTTTATTTTTGTACTTATGTCGTTTTTATGTAAAACCTTTCAATTCAGTGTAAAACTTGTACCCTTGTGTTAAATTGTGTTAACTTAAGGTTTTTAAGTGTATTGAAAATCAATTCAAGTATCAAATTTCAGTTTGTTGTTACATTTCTCATTTATGTCCACTGTTGAAATTTTATAAGTACAAATCTTGTTTACAAGCTTCAAACATCTCAATTCTCAGCTCTAAATAGCTTATACAAGTTTATAAAAGCTTTTTATAAGCTTAAACTCCAGTTTTAAGCACATTTGGAAACTGGTCAAAGAAAGTCAAACAGGGTCAAAAATGGCAAAGGAAATGGAAATGGGTGAAGCAGCTATGGATGTGGGTTGATATTGAGTTAGGTTAGGGGTTTGGATAGGTTAGAATTTCACTGGTTGTTTATTGCTAACCATTGTGGTTTGGACCATTTGTAAGTGAAATTTTTAAGTTTCTTTGCATTGTTTAATTTTGTGGTTAAAACTGTTTCAAATCTGTCTTTTCAGTAGTGTTTAGGTTAAGTTAACTTAGATTGATCACAATAACAGGTTGGTTAAGAGTTTGGGTCTGTTTGTACTCAAAACAGTAAGTTAATAGGGTGTTTGGATTTGTAGTTTAAAAGGTGTTAAAAGTGTATTCAGTGTATAACTTTTGTGTGTTCAAGTTTGTTTAGTCATATTAGACTAATATCTGTCTTGCTTGTTTGCCTAAAATCCATAAAAGTCAAAAATCTTCTGAATCTGTTTCAACAGATCACTGTTGTGATTTTCATAAGTGCAGACCATTGTTTTGAGTGTAGAATCATTAAACATTGATTGTATTAGGTTTATAACATCATTTAACTTCATAATCAATCATTAAATTGGGTCTAAACCTCACCAAAGTCAAACTTTCAATCTGTTCTAAAAGTCAAAAGGTGTCAAAAAAGTGATTTTGTGCAGATATTGCAGGTTGTGCACAGGTTTCATTAGAGGTCTTTAGGTCCTGATTGTTGGTTTACAAGTAGTTCACTAGGTGGTTTACAAGTCCTAATATCTGTTTTTACCTCAAGCTTTTTGGATAAGCTTGAGCTTAAGCCCAAAGTAGGCCTCAGTTGCCCTGCACCACTCAGTATACACTGAGTGGTTTTTCAGTTTTTGTGCAGCTTGCACAGGATTCATTTTGGCTTGTTAGAAGCTGGTATTTTGGTTACAAGTAGTCACCCAGGTCTAGTTGAGATTTCAATAATTGGTTTTTAGTTTAGAGCTTATTTGTGTGCTTATTTCTGGTCTGCAAGTGGACACCTAAAACTGTTTTTAGTTCTTTAATCAAAATCATCAAATCTTGGTAACTTGTATATCAGTGATTGTAACTTGTTGATTTTAGTTGGATTTTGGTTAATATAGCTTATTAGAACTTCTGTTAACAGTTGGTTGCCTGTTTAGATCATTTGGCTTATTTAGTGCTTATTTCAATAAGCAATCTCACATCAGCTCCATAATCTTGTACACAAGCACCTGTTTTTCTAATTTTCATAGCTTCTTAATATTATTTTAGAGTTTCCCTGAAATTTTCATATTTTTATAAGCTGTTTTGCTATTTTTCCTATTTTTAATTAGTTTTTAATACTTTTTAAATAGCATTTAATACAAAAAATTAGAAAAAGGTTCAAAAAAATAAGTTTTCATTTTTCTTAGGCTTAGATAAATATAAAAAGTAAAAAAAGTAATTTTCTAGATTTTTCATAGCTTATTTGGTAATTTTTAGTAATTTAATTAGTTTTTAATAGTTCAAAATCCATAGAAAATAGAAAAATAGTCACAAAAATACAAAAATAGTTTTGAAAAGTCTATTTTGATATTTTAGATTTTTCCAAGTCTTAATCTTATTTTTCTAGCTCATTTTCCTATTTTCTTGTAATTTAGGTAATTAATTATTAGTTAAAAATAGTTTTTAATTAGATAATTAGTTTTAAAAATAATTTTCTTTTTCTAAATATTTTCTTATATCATTAGGTTTGTAAAAACATCATTTTCATATTTTTAGGGTTAATATTGAATTAGTTTCACTTTTTATTTTGTACGTCGCGTAGATTTTAATTAAAACGTACGTTTTAGGTTTTAAACGTTCATCACTTTAAATATAGTGATAGCGTTTATTTAATAGGTTTTATCTTTTTAATCTTCTTTAATTTGCATTTAAGGCATTTTTAATTTGTTGGATTTTCCTTAGTTATAATAATCACAGTATCCTTTTTCATTCAAATTTCTCGATCACTAGACGTTGATTGATCCATTGCATAGCTCGCTGGGACATAACGACCCGGGGAGACTCTATACTCCTCTGATCTTAATTGCATTAGTGTTTGAGCAGTTTTTAGTCTTTTAGACTTGACTGTTTAGCACCGATCAGTCAATGATGGGACAAATGTCATTTTTCTTGGGATTACAAATTTCACAAAGTCCCGGAGGCATTTTCATAAATCAATCTAAATATGCAACAGAGATTTTAAAGAAATTTGGATTTGATTCAAGTGACCCTGTTGACACCCCCATGATTGACTGAACCAAACTAGATGAGGACCACTCAGGGATCATGATTGACCAAACGAAATATCGTAGTATGATTGGATCCCTGATGCACCTCACTGCTAGTAGACCAGACATCTTGTTCGCTGTTTGCATGTGTGCTAGATACCAGGCTAAGCCTACCAAAAAGCACCTTGAAGCAGTTAAACGGGTCTTTCGGTATCTCCAAGGAACCATCAATATGGGTCTTTGGTACCCGAAGGACACCGGTATGTCACTAACGGCCTATGCAGATGCTGATCATGCAGGTTGTCAAGATACACGTCGAAGTACGTCTGGAGGTGCTCAGTTTTTGGGTGATAAGCTTGTGAGCTGGTCTTCAAAGAAGCAAATGAGCACCTCTATTTCCTCAACAGAAGCTGAATACATAGCCATGTCATCCTGTTGTGCTCAAATCTTATGGATGAGATCTCAATTATCTGACTATGGCTTTGTATTCAACAAAATCCCTCTGTACTGTGATAATAAAAGTGCTATTGCTCTCTCATGCAACAATGTTCAACACTCAAGAGCAAAGCATATCGACATTCGACATCATTTCATCAGGGAACAAGTAGAAAAAGGTGTGGTGGAACTCTATTTTGTGAGGTCTGAATACCAGTTAGCTGACATCTTCACCAATGCTCTTCCAAGAGAACGTTTTGAGTTTTTTTCTTCCACGTCTTGGCTTGAAAAGCCTTCAACCAGAAACACTCAAACGTCTTCAGGAGGAAGACGAAGAGTAAAGGTCTATCTTCATCTTTCTCTTGTATATATCTATTCGAAAAATCAAAATACAAAATTATAAAACCCTCAAAAATCAAATAGAAAAATATAAAACTTTCAAAATCCATAAAAATTTGAAAAAATTCGAAAAATCTTCAAAAAATATTGTCATTTTGTCATGCTTCTCTCGATTCGATAATATCTACGGTCTTGATGCTGTCATTCAAAGAATGACACGGGACTTTAGATGTTGTTCGAATTTTTATATTAAAAAAAAAAAAAAAAAAAAAAAAAAAAAAAAAAAAAAAAAAAAAAATTGGGAGAAAGAGAAACAATGGTTTATTGTCATTTCAGGCAGTAACCCATTTTTCAAAGAAAGAAAAGAGCCATGCTTTACCATATTTTAATTCCATGCTCTGATTCTATAAACATTTATCTACTGAAAACTAACTGCTTTGAAAAATAACTCGGTCTCTATTTTTGATAATCATCAGGACTTATTTGTTAAAATCTCTATCTCTCAATCAACAACCTATGTCATTGATTGAGGGGGAGAATGATTTCAATTAAATTAAAAAGTTATTTGGCATTAAAATGTTTTCAAAAGATAATCATGCATGTTTTATCAATGGAGTTTAAAGTCTTAAAATCCGATCCTTATCAGTAAAGACGCTTTCATAATCAAGTCACAATTCTCTTTAAAAGCTTTCAAAATCAATTTAAATCTATAAGAGATCACAAATCTCAAATGATTTGATAATTTTGATCGGGGGAGAATGTGTGATTTAAATTGGATTTAAACTGATTATTCGGTAAATGGTTTTATAAGGATGTACATGCTGTCCTTCCCACATGTGACAAACGATTTCAAATTTTCAATGCACATGTTGAGGGGGAGCATCTATCTTAAACCTATGATTTGAAACATGATCATTTATCTCAATGTGCAGGTTCCCTCTAGTATGTGCAAAACTCTTTTCAAACCTCGAGGCACATATTGAGGGGGAGCAATTTTATGGAAACCTCATCCTTCCTGGAAATGCTTTATCTACTTGATTTGATCAAGGAAGTGATGGTGATATTTTTTAGAAAATGGTAATCAAAGAAGTAATTTCTTCCTCTTGCCTCCGTGTGCAAAACGATTTCAAACATTTGATGCACATGTTGAGGGGGAGCACTTATTCTAAAATTATCAAAAACAATGTCAGGTACAAAATGCTTTGATAATATATCATAAGTATCTGAATTGATTTTCAAATGGTTTTCAATTGGTTCCAACGGCAGATGAACAATACCAAATAGACCGACCAACTTTACTTTATGTACAGTGATATAAGGATGATAAGGTTAGGTTTTTGTTCCCATGATCCGCCAGAACCGGAGGGATCTACCCAGGGACTATCCACTAGTTAGTGTAGAGTTATTAGGTATGATGATAAAAGGAGAAAAATGAGGAATGGGAAGAGTGCAGACTGAGACTGAGCTAGTACTGGAATAAACCCAACAAGGTTCTAGTTATGAAGTCTCGGTAAGCACTGAAGGGGTTGAAGAATTAAAAAGAATTGAATGAGAAAAGGGTGAAAACAAATAGCCCTCCATTTATTCAACCTTAGGGCAGAAACCGGGTTCAATTCATATGCTACTGATGGTAACATCGGTATTGAAGACAAGACGTCATGGACCCAGTGACGCTCTGCACTTCAACTTTCCAAACCACTCAAGTTCCTCTTAAAAGGACTTGTTTCATTCTCACGGGGAACCGACATTATCTATCGACTTTCTCTTAGAGATTGTTGATATTGAAGAAGGAGACCCTCTCCCTAGTCTCCGGCACAGGATCTAAATATGCACAAATTGAGTCTAGAGCCATGAGATCATCAATAAATCTCATTAGGACACTTTCAATGAAGACTCTCTGTTTCACACAATGTGGAAAGAGAGATTATATCTTGAGTCCTACGCATTATCCTTGTGGTATTTCCAGAACATCTGAGTGATGTGTTATCATATTCACAATGAAGATGGAAAGCCTTCTGGAGCCATCATCAAACAAGCTCCTGGTAGGTGGCATGTGAGATCTATTATATAGATCAACCATATGACAACTGAACAGAAACAATGGGGCGATTCAATCTCTTGAATCAATCCTGGTTCAGGATATGGATTGACGGATACCTTGAAAAACCGGTCTTTGTGCTTAACAACTCTTTTCTTTAGCACATCGACCGTGTACTCATTTTTCAAACCAAAAGGTGTTTTTATGATTGATAATTGATTTTCAATAAAACCTTCGTTGTATTGCAAAAACAATTTCTATTGAGCAATACACGATTGTTTTTCAAATCTCTTTTCATCAATCAGTGGACTTAAAATTCGCTGGTTCACTCACTCCGTGTTGTCTTCTTTGAGACGTTCCGGTTTGAGAACAGCTAGAGCAGCTGCGAAACCCTGTCAAGGAAATTCTTCGGAATTATACCTGATCACAGGCAGTACATGTACTGATCAACGGGGAAACGTGGGCCGTGTACCTCAATTCAACGAAAGTGATCAAAGACACTTTCGTGCGATTTATTGCTAACTGTTGTATGCAGGTACGCCCGACGTTTGCAGCTGATCAGAATAAAGCGGTCAATCCATAGCCGCATGCTCACTTAACACATTCATTTATAAAGAAATCATGATTAGTGCATCAATGACTCTGATATTTTCACTCCATGCTTCTGCTACGCTGCTGCCAATATCATGAATCAACTAAAGCTTCCGCAACTCTGATGAGAAGATATCATGATCCAGAATGTGAGCATGTCGGTCCTAAAGTCACAACACCACAATGGATGTCTCAGAGATTTTTGTTAGCTGATGATCTCAAGAGCTGACTCATAACTTACTATCACGTGGATCAGTGAAAGACCTCCACTTGAAGTAACCAAACATGCAATGTGAAGAATCAATGACTACGAGATTAGGAACAAAGGACTACATCAAGAATGCAAGAACAATTTTTTAATGTAATATCTATTTGTATTCAATGTAATTTTGGTACATGATTGAGGTGACCTCCTTTAGGGGGAGATTGTTAGGAATTAGAAATTCCAGGTATTAAAGAGTCGGTCACCTCAAGTATATGTAATCGTTAGAAAGCTCGTAGTCGTAGTTATTTTAAGTTAAGTAGTATTTAGTTAAGTAACACCGTGGAGGACGGACGGGTCTTTACCCACTGTATGCCTGATCCACAGCCCGATGTGTGGCGATTTATGTAAGACTATAAATACTCTCTACCTTCCAAGGTAGAGAGTTGGAGCTCATAATAAGAATTTTCTTTCTCTCACTAAAGTTCCCTAAACCTCTAACTTTCTCTCTCTAGAATTCCACTTATTCGCCACCTTGTTGTTATGGTTTGATGTGTATGTGAAAACTAATATCTAACATGAAGACACCAATCTTTGTCTAAATTGGGAGAAGAGCCACTTTATGGTCAAAGAAGGCATAGTCCTTGGCCATAAGATTTCCAAAGATGGGATTGAGGTTGATAGAGCAAAAGTTGATGTTATTGCCAAATTGCCTCACCCTACTACCGTCAAAGGTATTAGGAGTTTTCTAGGTCATGCCGGGTTTTATCGCAGATTCATACAAGATTTTTCTAAAATCGCTCGGCCTATGACCCATCTTCTTGAAAAAGATGCTCCTTTTATCTTCTCACCTGAGTGCATCGAAGCTTTTGAAACATTAAAGAAAAAGCTTACTGAAGCACCCATTCTAGTTGCCCCCGACTGGGATTTACCCTTTGAACTCATGTGCGATGCAAGTGATTTTGCTATCGGTGCAGTCCTGGGGCAACGAAAAACCAAGCATTTTCAGCCTATCCACTACGCGAGTAAGACTATGAATGAAGCTCAAACCCATTACACCACTACAGAAAAAGAATTATTAGCTGTGGTGTATGCGTTTGAGAAGTTTCGGCCATACCTTATCTTGACCAAATGCGTGGTGTATACGGATCACTCGGCTCTCAAATATCTCTTTGCAAAACAAGATGAAAAGCCGAGATTGCCCCGTTGGGTTCTCCTCCTACAAGAATTTGATATCATTATACGTGATAAAAAAGGAGTTGAGAACCTGGCTGCTGATCATCTGTCCCGTCTAGAAAACCCTCACCAGAATGTGTTCGAGAAAAAGGAAATAAACGAAACATTTCCTCTCGAAACACTCAATGTGGTTTCTTTTCGTGGAGACTCTTCTACCCCATGGTTTGCTGACTTTGCAAATTACCATGCGGGTAACTTTGTGGTGAAAGGGATGTCGTCCCAACAGAAAAACAAATTCTTTAAAGATGTAAAACATTACTTCTGGGACGACCCCTACTTATTCAAAATTTGCGCGGATCAAGTCATCAGGCGATGTGTGTATGGTCAGGAAGCCATTGACATTCTCAAGGCTTGCCATTCTGGACCTACAGGGGGACATCATAGCCCCAACTACACTGCCAAGAAGGTGTTTGATTCCGGATTTTATTGGCCCACGATTTACAAGGATGCCCACGAATTTGTAAAAACCTCTGACGCTTGTCAACGTCACGGGAATATCTCACAAAGAAATGAAATGCCGCAAAACGCCATTCAAGTGTGTGAGATTTTTGACATTTGGGGCATTGACTTTATGGGGCCATTTCCTTCGTCTCGCGGTAATAAATACATACTCGTGGCCGTTGACTATTTGTCAAAATGGGTTGAAGCGAAAGCTTTACCTACCAACGATGCCCGAGTTGTTGTGAAATTCTTAAAATCTCTTTTTGCTAGGTTTGGAACTCCACGAGCTATAATCAGTGATCGTGGTACGCATTTCTGCAATGACCAGTTTGATAGAGTCATGCAAAAGTATGGTGTAACTCACCGTCTCTCTACTGCGTACCACCCCCAAACAAATGGGCAAGTGGAAGTTTCCAACCGAGGGATTAAAAGAATTCTGGAGAGGACAGTAGGCGAAAACCGTGCCTCTTGGTCGGATAAGCTAGATGACGCACTCTGGGCCTTCCGTACAGCTTATAAAACACCCATCGGGTGTACTCCATACAAGCTAGTGTACGGGAAGGCATGTCATCTGCCGATTGAGCTTGAGCACAAGGCATACTGGGCCTTGAAGCATGCCAACTTCGATATTCAGGCAGCTGGTGATCACCGGAAAGTTCAAATGAATGAATTAAATGAACTCCGTGATCAAGCATACGAGAACTCTTTGATCTACAAAGAAAAGACAAAGAAGATTCATGACTCAAAAATCAAAAACCGCGTTTTCAACGTCGGTGATCGAGTCCTTCTTTTCAACTCAAGATTGAAGATTTTATCGGGAAAACTAAAATCCCGCTGGTCTGGACCATTCACCATCACTAAAGTATTTCCATATGGAACCATTGAGTTATCTCAACCCGATGGTCCAAATTTTAAAGTGAATGGTCATCGGTTGAGGCACTATTTTGGAGAGGACATTCCTCCTGTGGTTGTCCCGGATCTACAAACTTTCCCCATGAACCAATGAATGAGGGGATCGAGTCAAGCTAGCGACTCGGGAATCAAAAACAGTAGCATGCCATATGGGTTTTCACCAATATTTCTGACTTCTTTCTATTTTCTACCACCCTAGTGTGGGGGAGTTGCCCCCCGCTGTTGTATATAAGTTCCAAAAAAAAAAAAAAAAAAAAAAAAATCTTTCAAAATAATGGCCGTAGTATTTCCCTTTTACGTTCTATGTTTCGGCATAACAGTCGGTACTTTGAATATTGATTGCAATATTCATTTCTAGTGTGGGGGGAATTCTCACGAATTTTATCATGTAATTATACCACCCAATTCCCCCATTTTTGGCCAAAATTTTTTTTGGAGTAAATGTTTTGCACTTACTCAACTTATGGTTATCAGTCTGCCATGTCTAATAGACAAAAGGATTGGCTAATCCAGGAGCAAATGGCTCTTGGTAAAGATATCTCAAATCCGTTGACGGCTTGCAATTTGCCCAAAATTGTATGGTGTTCAACTCACCATATCTTTAATTAGTGAAGAGTTGGCTAGCCCGCAAGTTTATGGCTTGTGGTAAAGGCAGTGGAAAACCATAATTGGTAATCGACTCACCAAAGATATTTTATCTAAGAGTTGGCTAGTCCAGAAGCAAACGGCTTCTGGTAAAGACAAATTCAAATCCGTTGGAAGCTGGTGATTTGCTCAAAATCATTTGGTTATCAGTGTACCAAGGTTCTTACTTGAACTGAAACATTTGGCTACTCCAGAAGTAATGGCTTTTGGTAAAGAGATTCAAATCCATTAAGTTTTCTCAAAAGATTGCTAGGGACTAGCAATAGTTTAGTGTGGGGGATTGATGAGTGTGTAAATACTCATCATTTTTGGTCAAATCTGAACTGCAAAACATTTAAAAATGCTCAGAAATGCATCAAAATACTGAAAATATCTCAAAATTGCATTTTATATGTTTCAGATGCAAAATGTTTAAAATCAGATGAAAAATGAGCTAAGTTTGCATAATTGGCAGTTTCAGTCCCCCGACTTTCAAATCTTGTCAAAAATAGTCCCTGAGCACTTATTTTAAAAGAAAAGTCACCAAAGGTCCTTTTGAAATCATAACTTGTCATAATTAGTCCTTTGGTGAAAAATTTCAAAAGTTTTGAGAAATTACAAGTTTGGTCCTTCAAGTTTCAAAATTGGCAAAAATAGTCCTTGGAAGTTTGAAAATGTCTTTTATCGTCCTTGTACTATTGAAACTTGTCATAATTGGTCCCTTGGCATAACTTTGCAAATTGGCAGATTTGGTCCTTTGTTTTTTAGGAATTACAAAAATGGTCCTTGTTTATTTAATATCAAACCCTTTGTATCCTTGAACCCTTCCAATAAGCCTTGACCCCTGCCAATATAACCATTGAACCCCCTTTTGAACCCCTGCCTTAATAATTCCCCCAAGTCAAACCCCCAGTCAACCCACCCCTTCCCTCCATTTTCTTTCTTCCTCACCCACCTCCTCTGCAACACTCAACCCACCTCTCCTCCAGCTATCCTTCACCTTTCCATGTCCCCTCCACCTCCACCAAACAACAAAATCATTTAATGCTTCTCCTTCCATTCACTCAACCCCCCTCAACTGTTAAAACCACTTTCCCGCCAAAAATTCATCAAACGGCCATTATCTTCCCAACTCATCCAATGGCTCAAAATGCAAGTGGGATTTGCTCAGAGGTCAAGTGGGAGGACTTTCGCATATAAATAGAGGAAAGAGAAGCAAGAGAAAAGAGTAGTTTTTGGTTTTAGTTTACTTGTATGTCGTTTTTCATTTTATTGTCTTAATTAGTTTTCTCAATTGTAATACTAAGCTTTTCTGTATTGAACTAAGTTATTAAGTCTATTGTAACTCATTTTCAGTATCAATTCAAAGTTCATCCAAGTTTCTTATTTTTAAGTTTTCTTTTACTTATGCAGTTTTAAAAATGATCTCATACTCAAGCTCCAAGTAGCTTATTCTTAACTCAAATAAGCTCACTTAAGCTGTCCATAGCTTTGAGTAAGCTTATAATTCATTTTTAAGCATAATTTCATTTGGTCAACGAAAGTCAACCTATGAGGAAATCTTGGTTAAGCAAATATGAGAATGGAAATTGGGTGATGCAGAGTTGATTTGGGTTGGAATTGGCTTAGAATAGTGGTATCTGGTTCTAGACAAGCTGGATATAAGTTGAGGCAACAGTGAGTTTATATTTCTAATTTTAGCTTAATTTTGAAGTTTATTGATTCATTAGTGTAGAACTGTTTCATTTGGCTTCTTTGATGTTGGTTAGCTTAGTTTCATCAGTGTTTAGCTTATTTAAATAGAATAGATCATAGTTAGCTTGTTTCTAATTATTGCATATTAATCTGATTAAATCTGTGTAGAGTTAGTACTTGTGGAATTTGTGTCCTCTTGCTGTTAAAATAGCTTCAAATCAATCTAAAATGAATGTTGGAATCTGAGAATGATGATGTTTAAGGTTGTATAAGTCACTGGGAGAATTAAATTTCATATCAGTCTTGGAAAGGGTGTTTGGATCTGTTAGTAAATCTAGGATAGAAGGTTAGTTATTGGTTGAAAACTGTTACATTAGTCTAAACTAGGTTAAATACAACCAACTTAGTCATTACTTGTCACCAAAACTCACTCAAAGTCAAAATCCTTCTAAACCTGTCCTAAGTTCATATCTGTTAGAAATTTGTAAAATCAAAAGCTTGCATTGTGTTCATAATTCATAGGAGCAGCTTAATCAAGCTTTATAATAGCTCATTTCATCATTTTCAGTTGGTAAATTGAAATCAAAACTCACAAAAGTCAACTTTCCAATTCTGCTTATAAAGTCAAAAGTGCAAAACTCAGTTTTCACCAAACTGGATAGATTTATCATAGCTTCATTTCTGGTTCAAAACCATTGAAATTGTGGGTTTTTCTAGTTCAGTTGGTCAAGTTTCTTAATCTGATTTTTGTTTAATTTTTGTAATTTTTTACAAGCTTCAAATTAGCTTATCAATTGGGTCAAAAGTGCCCTGTGCACACACTCAGCATACACTGAGTGTGAGACAGGCACCTTGCAGACCTTGCATAGGTTTGGTTTTAGATCCTTAGGGTTTGAAACTCAGTTTAGAGATAGTTAAACTGGTGGTCTTGAGGTCTCCAGTTCTGTTTTTCACATAAGCTTTTTCAATAAGCTTGTGCTTAAGCTTCAAAGTAGACAGAAAACTGGTTTAGCACTTGAGTTTTTAAATCATCAAATCTGTTTAGCTTGCACTCTAGAGGTTTAGATTAGTTTATATAGGTTGTTGTTAAGTAGTTTTAGCATATTATAGCTTCTGTGATCATTTGGTTCTCTGTGGTAGTCTTTAGCTTATTTTGAGTGCTTATTTATAAGCACTTTTCACTGCAGCTCCCATATATTGCACACTAGCATAGGTTTTTATATTTTTCTTAGAATTAGAATATTAATTTAGACTTTTCCTGAATTTTCATATTTTTCCAGCACTGTTTGATATTTTTCCTCATTTAAATCAGTTTTTAGGACTTTTAAATTAGCTTTTATTGCAATTAATTCAGAAAAACTTCAAAAAAATAAGTTTTCAATTTTCATAGATTAAGATAAATATAAAAAGTCAAAAAAATATTTTTCCAGATTTTTCTTAGTTAAATTTGTAATTTTTAGCCATTTAATTAGTTTTAAATAGTTTTTAATTCATAGAAAATAGAAAAATAATCAGAAAAATACAAAATTAGTTTTGAAAATTCTCTTTAGTTATTTTAGATTTTTCTAAGTCATAATTTCACTTTTCTAGCTTTATTTCATATTTTCTTATATTTTAGGGTATTATTAAATAGGTAAAAATAGTTTTTAATTAATAATAATTAAATAAATAGTCATAAAAATAATTTTCTTTCTCTAAAAATTTTCTCTTATCATTAGGTTTGTAAAAATTTCATTTTTATATTTTTAGGATTAATTCTGTTTTAGTTTCACATTTTCTTTTGTACGTTACGTAGTTTTTAATTTAAATTTATAAAAGAAAAATCAAGAAAACATCATTTAAAAAAATAGTGATAGCGTTTATTTAATATAATTTAGTTTTTTAATTTTCTTTCATTTTTCCTTTGTCATCTAGTATCAATCATAACCCTTTTCCCGTTCAAATTCACCCGATCACTATACGTTTGGTGATTCAGTCGCACAGCTCGTTGGGACTTAACGACCTGGGGAAACACTAAACTCCTCTTGATCTTCATTGCATTGTTTTTGAGCTGTTTGAAGTTTATTACTGTTGACCATTCACAAGTGGTTAGCTTGTGTGATAAACTTGACGGTTTGGAACCAATCATTTACTTATTTCGTCTTCTTTCTTTCTACCATTCCGCGAAGATGACTTGTTTGGGCATTTATAGAATGTGATAAAGACTTGGCTATTTAGTTACTTTTGTGATTCTTTCTCGCTTAACCCACAATGTAACTATCACTTCGGTGTCTCACGCAGTTGAGAATACGTCAAAAGGTTTTGTACATTGGGTACACCGTTTCTTTTTCATGAGGATAAGTACAAGCTTAATAACAAATCTGGAGAATTCTACTTCATGGTCAAGTTTGGTATATCGGGTTTACTTCACCAAGTGGTCACAACAATAGCCGTCAGAATATGTGGAAGATGTGTTTTCCAATGTGTTGATGTTGGATAATGAATCGTTGATGAACCGCTGCATGTTCCCCTAAAACAGATATTCACCGAAACCAAAGCTGTTATAACTCATTCAAGCTGACATTGTGTACGGTTTTGTCTTGATTTTGTAAAATCTCGCGAAAGAATCTATTTCTCGGTTTAAATCATAGACTTGTAAAATCCCGTGACAATGGAAACATCCTGGTAATAGTAAAGTGCATTTCCGGATCTATCTTATGGTTTTTTCTTGGTTTTGTAAAATCCCACGAAATAAACTATTTCTCGGTTTAAACCATAGAATTGTAAAATCCCGTAATGATGGAGCCATCCTGGAGAAAGGGAAAGTGTAATTCTGAATCTTATCTGATGCTGGTGCTACGGTTTCTACCTCGAAGAAGGGATAAAAGGGTGTACTTCATGAATTGGATGTGTGTTTGGGTATTTGTCATGGCAGTTTGGTTACTACATGAATATACGCGGTTACGTGCTTTTAACCATGGTCAGGATGAAACCATAATCAGAGTTCACTTAAAACGTCAAAGGAGGCTAGATTTGAGTTTTTAACCAGAAGATGTGACAACGGGGTGAATTCACTATTATTTATTTGAGGTTGAAGTGAAATATCACGGGCGAGTGTACTTAGTATCTGAAGGTATCGGGGATGGATGGATGAAGATTCTTCAAGATCCTTGTTCGAGCTTATTATCAAAAACGAAGACTTGGAAATCTAGTTATTTTAGGGAGTTTTTTTTTTCTTTTACCACGAGGGGAAATTGGGCTCTTTTTGCCACAAAAATAACTATCACTTTAAGGAGTTACGTTGTAGTGCTCAGTGTCACATTTAATTGTGGATTTTCAAGAGGTGATGTACGTCTTAAACTTGATGGTTGGTTGGTTGAAGAGTATAGAGTACATAGAGAGTACTTAGAGATGCTAATGGAAATCGGCACCGCTCTTTGTTACATATGTGAAAGTTTAAGTCACGAGTTCGGGGTAGTTTACTTCACGGTCAAGTTCATCATGTTGGGTTTTCTCCATCAGCTGTCACGACAAAGAGCCTACAGAATGATAATGGGGATGATTACATGTTTTGCCAAGAGAGCTGAATAGAGAGAGATTATGACGTATGAACATAACAGTTCATGACTCGTACTCTAAAGAAAAGAAATGTGTACGTTTCAGTGCGCATTATCTTCGAAAGAAGAGAAATCTTCTTATGACGTATGAACACAACAGTTCATGCCTCGTTCGCTAAAGAAAAGAAAAGTGTACGCGTTAGTGCGCTTTATCTTCTGAAGAAGAGAAATCTTCTCAATTATGACCATTCTCATCAACATGCTTCATACTTTTTCCACGCGCTTTCATTTATCAAGTGAACCGGACTACCATTGATTTTTTTCTTATTCCACTTGCTCAACTATAATGACGATGGCGACAGCATGTGCTAATTTTGCGAGGGAGAAGTGTGAATAGAATACTTTTGGATGATTTCACTTATTTAGTCAAGAATGGCATCTCCGTATGCAATTCTTGAGGGGGAGAAGAAGTGTGAATTTTTTGCATTATTGATTGATATTTGAGAATATAAATGGTCATACGGCTCTAAACTCATGTAAGAACCGAGCTTCTTCTTATCGGGTCATCTTCACATGGAGTTTTTCTCTTCTAAGAGCCGTTGGTTGACATCTTCACTCGGATTGATGAGTTTATCGACAAAGTGCTTCCGGTTAATGCTTCACGTATACATCAACATGATGATTCCGAACAATCTCTCTGTTCTTGTTTGATGTGATTGGTAGTTTGGTGTTACCATCTTGTGTGTTCGTTGCGGCCTGATTGCTGATTTCCTTGATGAACATCTTTCTGTTCTTGTTTGATTGGGAGGGATTTTAGTTAAGGGGATTTGCAAGATGTAAGTTAATTGGGATGCTTTTTGGTGGGATGCTTTTTGGTGTGAGTTGAAGATGTTAACTATGTATTCCCTAACTGGACAATCTAGAAGAAGGTCGAGTCTACAGTCGGTTCTACATTTTCTGTTGTATGATTAGAAGACTAAAAGACGAGTTGCATTTGATTATCAAAAGACTTCTTCTTATTCTGGGCATTTATTAAAAGATTGTCGGTTTAGGGGAGAGCACTAATTGGGGGAGAGTGAAATGCCATATTTAGTCCCCAATTAGACTTGCTCATTTTATTCTTCAGCAAGTTGATTCTCACAAAGACTTCAAGCGATCTTCTCAACAGATTTCAAGTATTTGGGCTGATAATATGTTGCTGATTCTGAAGTGTCAAAACCAGCAAGCGGGAAGGAGACACGTATCTAAACGCGAGTAAAACTTGATGAACTTAATACTTCTAAGTAAATGAAGATATCCCGGGAAGACAAATGTTATTACCGCAGAGAAACTCAATGTTTGACTCATGGCGAGTAAACTTGATGAACTTAATACTTCTAAGTGATTGAAGATATCCCGGGAAAAAAAATGTCATGACCGCAGAGAAACTCAAGGTTTTACTCATCAATGCGTTTAGTGTTATTATTCCAACTATGTGGGGGAAGTGATGTTAGAGAAAGTTTCTGAAGATATAAGAGGTACACAAGTATGACATATTCAGGTGAGATAAATGTATAACATGAGGGAGGTGTTATCAGTTATTCTTTCGGTGGGAATGTGTGTACTTCGGGTTCTTGAGCTTCATACACATTCATCAGGGACGAAAGATGTGAACATTGGGGAGGTGTTCTTCATTACCCTCATGATGTGTATTTGGGAGAGTTCTTGGATATTGGTGTACTTCGGGTTCTTGAGCTTCATACACAATCATCTGGGAAGAAAAATGTGAACATGGGAAGGTGTTCTTCATTCCCCTCATGAAGTGTATTCGGGAGAGTTCTTGAGCATTATGCTAAGATACGGACTGCATCAATTCAACTACTCGGGGGAAGTGGTCTCTTGACACCTTTTGGAATGGATTGCGTCAGACTTCAGTGGTTATGAAATTTGAGAAGAATTTTAAAGAGTGGGATGATACGTTGCTGTTCTTGTTGATGATATAACCCCGAACGGAGACTTACAATGATCCTTCTTATATGGAGCAGCAAGAACGATGATATGGTGTGCGTTCTTGTGCATCTGGCTAAGGCAAGCTTGAAAGAAAGCTTAGAATCTGCTCAATAAGAAGATTTACGGTTTGGGGGGAAGCTACCAAAGTCTCACTTTCAAGTGGCTCAATTTCTCTCTTCGATTCAAGAGTCTTGGAAGCTTTGGTGGTGAATGTTTAAGAGATGATGACTTCTTTCTTCTACGACGTGCTGCTCGATATCCTTATCTCGGTACTCGTATCATCATCTTCTTAAATTATATCATCTATTCTATCTTTGTATATATTTATTAAAAACAAAATACAAAATTAGAAAACATCAAAAAGAAAATACAAAAATAGAAAACCAGCAAAAAAAGAAAATAGAAAAATGTAAAACCAACAAAAACCCATAAAAAATCAGAAAATTTGAAAAAGACCAAAAATATGTTTTCACAAGACATGTCTTCTGGTATCGATAACATCCGCGGTCTTAGAAATGTCATTCAATAATGGCACAGGACCATAGATGAAGTTCGAGCAGAATGTGTAAATATTCTTTTTCCAAACATGTCACAAATCATATGGCTTGCAGTTACTTCAGACTGCAACCCGTGCTTAAAACTATGGCTTGTTATTATTTCAGATAGCAACCCGCTCTTCAAGAAAGGAAAGTGCTTCACTTAAACCAATTTTTAAATATTTCGTGCACTTATCCTAAAACAAAATGAGGAAAGTATGTTGAAGGACTGCTGTTCCCACACAAATGTTTTTCCGTCTAAAAAATTCTTCAGAAAAATATTTGTTGTATCATCTAACGAGATTATCTTAATCATCCTACGTGCTTATCTGTAAAATACAATTCCCTATGTTGAAGGACTAGGTTTCTAGGATGTGATTGTTAGGATTAGATGATTAGAGTTTGATGAATACATTATTCCCATACATTTATATGATCTGTTTGATTTGTTGAATTGACTTGAATTAGTCGATTGTTGTTTGGATGATGTCGACCACCATATATCTGTATGTGTGTTCACTAACGTATGCAGATATCATGGATATAAGAATGTTCCCGATCCGGATCCCACTAATGAAGATGATTGGATGCCGAAAGGAAAGGGTAACTATTTCTTGGGTTGACAAATGAAGAAACAGAGCTTAATTGGACTTCAATGGAGAGTTGGCATAAATGTAACGTAAGAGGTCTCACTGCATCAGCAGATGGTTTTCTTCTCAGTGATTGAAGAAACGGAGCTTAATTTGACCTAAGTTGGCATTCAAAATGCAACGTAAGAAGAAGTCTCACTGCATCAGCAGACGGTTTTCTTCCAAGCCCTACAGCAACAACAGAAGCTTCTCAACCACCTAACGTATCTTTGTGCAGGATACCATTTTTAAACAATTTTGAAATAATCTGATTAAATTGTTTTGAAAATGGAAAATATTGTTTTGAAAATTAATTGGACTAAATTTGGAAATCACCGGACTTTATTTTATCAAAACTTAAGTCACTCAATCAACGACTTCGGTCATCGATTGAGGGGGAGAGTGATTTAAATTAAGATATTTTCAAACGATATTTCTTCTTAAAAGGTCCGTCTGTACAACAATAAGTGGTGATCTAAAGATTTAATGTTATGTCATGGTATGATTTTCTTTAAAACTCAAAGATCTTACAAAATGAAATTTTTTCTGTTCTTGTTTGATTGTGAAATTGTTTTATTTTACTTAAAGGTCTCTTAAAACAATCATACATGACACTAACAATCTTTAATGTCTAAATCTGTTCCTATCTGTCATCTTTCAAAATTAAATCTTGCCACGTCTTTCCCCTAAAATTTTCTAAGTGATTTAAATCTATTGGGATCACAAATCTCAAAAGGTTTGAAATTTTTTGATCGGGGGAGAGATCGTGATTTAAATCTCAAATCTGTTTTCATGGAATCGGTTTTAGTCCTTTATGGGCACTCCTGCCTCCATGTGCCAAACGACTTCAAATACACAATGCACATGTTGAGGAGGAGGATGTATCTAAAAACCAGATGAGTATTTAAACCAGGCACATATTCTCCCATGTTTTCTAAACCTAATTAAATCACTTGAGATCCAAAATCTCAAAGGGTTTGATATTTTTGATCGGGGGAGAATTTGTGATTTAATAATGAAATTTGATAAAAGGTGATCGTTTTGATTCAATTGTGCAGGCTGCTCTCTCATATGTGCTAAACGCTTTCGAATATCGAAGCACATATTGAGGGGGAACATTTCAAATGATAATAAACTATCAAGGTGCAAATGCTTTTATGTTTTAATATAAAGTACCTTGATTGAGTTTTAAATGGTTTCTAAATGGCAGTGTGATCGTGAAAGTACTTCAAAGAACTCTTGCCTCTATGTGATAAAATGATTTCAAATATCTTACGCACATATTGAGGGGGAGAATTTTACCAAGAAAATCAAATGGCTTTTTCGTATGAAAATTGTGATCAAAGAAAATATTTCAAAGTCCTCTTGCCTCCTTGTGCTAAACAATTTCTAAATCATATGCACATGTTGAGGGGGAGGTTTCTATATGATCAAAACTATTAAGGTACAAAATGCTTTGATCTCGTATCACAAGTACCTTGATTGTTTTTCCAAATGATTTTTCAATTGGTTTCTAGAAGGAATGAACAATACCAAAAGACTGACCAATTTACTTTATGTATGGAGTTATAAGGATGGTTAGGTTAGGTATTTGTTCCCACGATTCGCCAGAACTGGAGGGATCTACCCAGGGACAATCCACTAGATAGTGTAGAGCCCTTAGGTATGATGAAAAAAAAGGAGAAAAATGAGAAATAGGAAGAGTGCGGACTGAGACTGAGCTAATACTGGAATAAACCCAACAAGGTTCTAGTAATGAAGTCTCGGTAAGCACTGAAGGGGTTGAAGAATGAAAAAGAATTGAATATAAAAAGGGTGAAAAGAAATAGCCCTCCAACAATTCAACCTTAGGGCAGAAACCGAGTTCAATTCATATGCTACTGGTGGTAACCAAGGTAACATCGGTATTGAAGACAAGACGTCATGGACCCAGTGACGCACTGCACTACAACTTCCCAAACCACTCAAGTTCCTCTTAAAAGGACTTGTTTCATTCTCACGGGGAACCGACATAATCTATCGACTTTCTCTTAGAGATTGTTGATATTGAAGAAGGAGACCCTCTCCCTAGTCTCTGGCATAGGAACCAAATATGCACAATTGAGTCTAGAGCCAAGAGATCATCCACAATATCTCATTAGGACACAAAATTAATGAAGACTTACTGTTTCACACAATGTGGAAAGTAAGTATATATTGAGAGTCCTACGCATTATCCTTGTGGTATTGCCAGAACATCCGAGTGATATGAAAATATTGATAATGAAGATGGAAATCCTTCTAGAGCTAACATCAAACAAGCTCTTGGTGGGTGACATGTGAGATCTTCTCGTAAGATCAAACTTGTGACAACTGGATAGAAACGATGGGGAGATTCAAACTTGAATCAACCTTGGTCCAGGAATGGAATTGACGAATACTTTTGGAAAAACCGTTCAATGTGTAAATCTTCTTTTCTCTAGCACATTGAATGTGTATTCATGTTTTCAAACACAAAAAGTATCTCTGATTGAAAAAAATACTTTTGGAAAAACCGTTCGATGTGCGAATCTCTTCTTTTATCTAGCACATCGAATGTGTACTCTTTTCAAATACAAAAGGTATTTTTAATTGAAAATTGATCTTTCTTAAAAAACCTTCGTCGTATTGCAAAACTCTTTCTTCTAAGCAATACGCGATTGTTTTTCAAATCATTTTTCATCAATCAGTGAATCTCAATTCGCTGGTTTACTCACTCCGTGTTGTCTTCTTTGAGACGTTCCGGTTTGAGAACAGCTACAACAGCTGCGAAACCCTGTCAAGGAGATTCTTAGGAATCCTACCTGATCACAGGCAGTACTTGTACTGATCAACGGGGAACCGTGGGCCGTGTACCTCAATTCAACGAAAGTGATTAAAGACACTTTCGTGTGTTTTATTGCTAACTGTTGTTTGCAGATACATTTGGACGGTTGCAGCTGATCAGAATTGAGACGTCAATCCAAAGCCGCATGCTCACAGCATCCACACTTAATTGAAGAAATCATGACTGGTGCATATCTACATAACCTGGTTCTGATATTTTTATACTATGCTTCTGCTACGCTGCTGCAAATATCATGAACCAGTAAAGCTTTCGCTACTCTGATGGAAAGATATCATGATTCAAAAGTGTGAGCATGTCGGTCCAAAAGTCACAATATCACATGAAGGCAACACAACTATGGATGATCCAGAGAGATTTGCTGTGGCTGATGATCTCAAAGAAAGCTCGAAGATCATCAAAGATGTGGATCAGTTAAAGACCTCCACTGAAAGTACAAAACTATGCGGACTTTGAAGATTCGCTACAAAGGCACAAGATTGCGGATTTGAAGAATTGAAGTCTACGAGCTCAAGAATGAAGTCAAGAATAGAATGCTAGGATTGAAAATGTAAATCATGGGGTGACCTCCCTTAGGGGGAGATTGTTAGGAATTGGAAATTCCATGATAAAGTGTCGGTCACCCCAATTAAGGTCTAGCATATGTTAGCTCATAGACGTGTCGGTATTTATGTTATTTATCACTTTATTAGTTAGTTATTAGTTTAGTTTAGCGTAGTGTATCACCGTGGAGGAAGGACGGGTCTTTACCCACTGTATACCTGATACACAGGCCGATAGGAGGTCGTTGTGTCTGTTAGTATAAATACCCCTTCCATCCATGGAAGGGGTGGTGCTTCTCATAATCTAACCTTCCATTATTTGTGAACCAACTCTCTAGCAAGAACACCCTCTCTATCTTTCTCTCTCTAAATATGGCAAACATGTATTTTGATCATCCAAGACCACCCGAATCATCAACAAAATATTATATCGATCCTAAAAGGAATCTGATCAAGGATCTCCCATGCTCGATTAATGGAGTCCACGCTGTCAGAATTCACAACAGAAGTCACAGTAAGATAAGAAGTGAGCCTTTTAACCCAAATAGAGAATTTCCTCTATTGACCTGTAACACAACCCATTTGACCCACCAATTTTGCCGCCTTTATTCATCCCAGAGTATCATTGCTTGAGTACAACAAGAAATTATAATGTACCTCATGACAGAAACGGAAAAAGTTTGTCCACTGATCCATGTTTATCACCTTATACTCTTTCTGAATCTGGCACATACATACACCTCCAAAGTGATTAATAACATAACCATTTTTCCATTTAACAGAATTTACAAAAAATTAGCCACAAACCT
Organism: Chrysanthemum seticuspe; assembly: GCA_019973895.1. Classification (NCBI taxonomy): domain Eukaryota; kingdom Viridiplantae; phylum Streptophyta; class Magnoliopsida; order Asterales; family Asteraceae; genus Chrysanthemum; species Chrysanthemum seticuspe. The sequence goes on along the minus strand of BPTQ01000004.1, from coordinate 116,913,756 downwards.
TAAAGTACTCCGAGAAGGAATCAACTTGCTGATGAAATTTAGGCCCTAGAACACGATCGAGCAACAAGCAAACACTCTCAAGATCTAAGGTCTTCTGCTTATCTTCTGAAATACATAAAAAGTACATATACATCGTAAGGACCTTGGGAGTTTTTAAAGGTATGTAAATTTTCATGAAAGAAAATCATCTTCTAATATAGGAAACATGAGTCTTACCATTCAAGCAGTAATTAAACGCAAAGCAATAGAAATCCAACAAATTTTCTTGCTTAGACACCTGCTCAAGGACACAGGCAACAATTTTTTAGTTACTAATGAAATTGAACTATTTCTGCATGCAATTACAATGGCGAACATGAGAGAGAAATACCTCTTTATGCAACTCTACGAGTTTACTTTTAAGTTTTCTAACAGTGTCAGCATGCAGTGCTTTTATGCCTGTTCGCCGCTCATCCTGATATGACAAGGATCAACGATCGAGGTGTGTATAATTGGTGATATACGATGACTACTTTATTTACTATACACTTATACCAGATCAATTAAGGTGTGACAAATTAATGAGTGTAAAGAGCAAAAAACTCTTTAGGTCACATAATCTTACATCGACGGTTAAAAGCTTAAAATCGACTTTAATAAGTGTAACCTAACAAAATCTTAGTTAAGAAAACACATCAAGTTGTCAATGAAGACTTCCATGGACTAACATTGGGTCATTAGTTTAATAGTGATAAGTTTCTGATCATATATATAACTAGTTAAAGAGCTTCAAATAATGAACAAAAACTAAGTGTAGGCGGATCCACCCAACCTGATATGTACTCATTGCCTCATCCATGTAATATGCTAAGCAAAATTTAATACTAAACCACGATAGAAATATATAACAGGACAAGTTGACACAAATGGTAATAATATAATTAATGCAATTACCATAGTACAACAAGAACAATTAGAATGATGATACAATGACCAATATCGGTGACAACCTTTTATAAAACACAAGATTAATAAGCCATAACAGAAGCACACAACCCTAAAATAAAAGTTGAATATGATACAATGACCAGGTAAAGGTTCATACCTCAACGGAGACCTTCTGATTTTTCTTCTTCTTATTTTCCTCCTTCTGTTCCTTCGGCTGTTCCTTCTCTGCTGTGACAACAACGTCGGTAATCTCACTGAGGGCCTTCTTAGGAATGATGCAAATTGGAGTTCCAAGCTGCACCGGACACAAATCTATCAATTTATTAATGTGTTTATACTTCTAAAAAAAGTCAATGAAGATTCTAATATTATAAAGACATGCTTAAAAATGCACAACCATGACAAGAACTGCGTAGGCAATTCATGTCATGGTTGTGCATTCTTAAGAAAGATAAAGTTTTACTTTTTATATAGCAAAAACATCTCTTACATGATAATTACCGCAAAATAGTTAAAAGTATTAAAAAGAAATTGACCTGTGAATTCATTGTCCATTGGGCAAAAAAAACCATAATCATAAGGATAGTAATAGAAAAAAAAATAATTATAAAATTTACCTTAACAGTGCCTTGAAGAACATCCACACCAAAATGATAGGCTTCTTAGTAGCGAAAATATCGTTTGGCTGAAGAAGGCATGGAAACACAACATAAACCCAGGTTCAAACCGTGACCAAAACAATAACAATAACATCAATAACAAATAATGATTTGATACGAGTTTGACCCATGGTCAAACGGGTTTGACCCGACTTGAACTATAATCTACACAGAACACACACCCTTTTAATCCATTTATACCCACGAAAGTGAATCAAAAACATGTATTAAATCAGGTTTATTATCCACGAAAATCAAAAGAATAATAAATTAAGGGAACACCTTAATTTGGTTTCTAAATTGAATATATAACATGTTATAGTACCTGGTTTCTAGATTAATAACTTTGAAATCGGAGCAACAATTGTTGTATGGTGAAGATGATAAACTACAGGATGAAATGGTTTGTAGTTGGTGATGAACTAATGGATATGATTTGATTTTGGGGGAGAAGGATAAGGGTGAGTGTGTGGCTGAATAAGCAAGGTTTGAGGGTATAGAAAAATTGAGGGACCTGAGAATGTAATTTTGATTTTCGGGGAAAATGTAGGCGGGATATGATGAAAAATTTGAGAGGGAGACTAAATTTTGGGGAAAAATTTATATTACGGAGTAGTAATAATAAAAACGTATATAAATATTTAACAACAAATGAATTCAATAAACTAATTTAGTGTGACCATATATGTATATAACATTTGGTGATATTGTTCAAGTGTGTGACATATATTTGTCACTTTTAAATGCATATCGTGTGGCATAAACGAGCCGATCTCGAGCCAACTAAAGTTCGTATGAGCTGATTCTCATCGAGCTTTGAGCTCAAGCTCAAGCCTATCAAATGAACTCGAAATGTTTAATGAGTTGAGCTCAACCTTATATAAATTCGACTCAAGTTATAGTTGAGTTTTCGAACTTGTAAGTGATATAGAAGGTTGCAAAAATCGTAAATCGGTAGTTGGGCGGTCGACCACCTTGTAGCTTGTAATCGGTCTAGGCGGGATTACTCGGTGATTAATCGGCCGAATTGGCATTTTTGGAAAATTTTAGGTATTTGCGCCAAGTTTTGTGTACTTCTGGCAAGATTTGTGGGTTTTGACCGCCGTTGATGGCCGTTGACCACGGTTGACCTATCTGTTTGACACAGTTACATAAATCGGCAAGGTTGGAGGCCCTATAGTGCCTAGGCGGCGATTAATCGGCCTTGTAGACTTTTTTTGCAACACCATATAGCATATGTTTTATATATATTTTGTATGTAAGTGTACTAAGTGTAAATACTTATTTATGAATGTTTCGAGCTTTTCGAGCTGAAGTCGAACCGAATTCGATTCTTAGGTTATATTTCAATTTTAATTTGTGTAAGAAAGCACATATTTACAAATAAATTGAGCTTTTTGAGTCAAGCTCAAGCCGAGCTCAAAATTTCTCGATCCCGGATAACATTATCGGGAGGTCCCTGGATACTTGCTTCTGAATGTCTCAAACGGTATACACCTACCAAGCGGGTGCAACCCATGCATGATCGCCTTTAAAAACTTCAAATACAATTCATATAACCTTCACACCATAACTATGCACCTACTAAGTCGGTGCAACCCATGCATGACCGGTGATAATGGCTAATTCACATGGGTCATGTGCATTATGTTATCACTGGTCACATTCATTAATGGATATTTAACATCATATGGGTCATATGCATTGGGTTATAGTTGCTTAGAGTGTTATGTTATATCACATCCATGACTGTTGACAATTGGTAATGGGTCATGTGCATTGGGTTGTAGTGGCTTATAGTGTCATGTTATCGTCCAATACATGATTGGTGATCGATGGGTAATTAACATGGGTCATGGGTCATGTGCATTGGGTTTTGTAAACTAAGCCAGATACTATACAACATTTTTATACGTTTTCATTCGTTTGTAACGTTTTTCGTCCCTTTTGACCGTTTTCAATCGATTTTGACCGATTTCGCTGGTTTTCGACCGATTTTGACAATTTTAGGTGGACTTAGACCGTTTTAGACCGATTGCGACCGTGTTTGACCGATTTCGACTTTTCGACTGATTTTCATCCATTTTTGAACGTTTTCGGCTATTTTCGCTCGTTTTCATATGTTTTTAAGCTTTTTTGAACTTTTTCCTCCGTATTAAAACGTTAAAGAAGACCGGTCTCCCTATAACGTAACAACGACACATATGTTTAGCTAAGCTTGTATGATGGCTTATAAGATTATTAGTTTATATGATTCAACTAAGCTCAAACCAAGTGTTCAGCTAAACTTATATGAGTAAGTTATAAGCTTATATAAAAGGGTTAGGCTTATATAACATGATCAATTATAAATATCATTATACCCTCAATTATACTTAGTTTAAGATTCATAAATAGGTGTCTCTTTTTATCACTTACTAACATAATCTAAACCACATACTTGAGATTATTAGCTTATTAAACATAAGTAAATCCAAACACTAGTCATAAATTTATAATTTTATGATATATAAAATCCATAAGGTGCTTCTATAACATTAACATAAACGAATTCATACCCTTTTCCAAGCATCCTTAGGTATGGTTTCAAAAATTGCGACCCATATCTAGGGTCGAGCAAAATCAACTGAAAACCGAACTGAACCGACAACGAGCCGAATTGAACCGGACCGAACCAAATTGATCCGACCTTATTTGTTTTGGTTTTCGGTTTCATATAGTTATGGTTTTCAATTTCGGTTTTACTCGGTTCGGTTTGGGTAAAAAAAAATACACCTAAACTATTTAAGTCGGTCTCGCTAGGTTAAATTCGGTTTGATTCTCGGTTCACGTTTTACTCAAAATCGGTTTTTGTTCGGGTCGTGTTTGATCGGTTTGGGTCGGGTTTGACCCGTTGCTCGGCTTAATGGACAAACACGGAATTAAACCTCTCCCACCATTTTCCCCTTTATTTTCGTTTACTCCTCTACTTACCTCCGCCATCTTGTATCTCAAACTTCCCCCAAACCCAGAGTATCGAACCCTTTATTAATGGTGTAATATATTAATCATCCATCTACCACCATCTTCTTTTTCCATTAACTGAATACCAAATCACCAGACCTCTGTCACCGGGACGAAGACTCATTCATCTTAACTGAGTTTGAGCCCAATAAGTGGTATATATGTTTTCTTAATTTATCGTTTATATGCAATTGTTATTTTTACTTTAGCTTATTTATGTTCAAGACGTGTATTTAAGTTGGATTAGGGTTCTATTTAGGTTTAATTTATCATTTCTTATGGTGTAAATAGTGTTGAAAACACTCAGACCTTGACAGATCTTTAGCACTCGTGGATCGTTAGTGTTGCCTATGTAATCATAAGCAAACTAATAGACAGTCTCTAACACTTGTATTCTATAGCGGAAAGTAAACACAAGATGTTATAACTAAGAACACTTTGATCCTCTATGGATCTTTTTATTCACTGAAACTCTATGTTTCAGATGAGTTCATTTATTACAAACTATTTGGTTCCTTTTATAAACAAGGAACCCTAATCTCTTACTACTCAATCGACTAAACATGTTTGCATGCATTTAATGACTAAAACATTAAACAAATATAGAGTAGTCTAGTAATACTGCCCATGCAACCTTGGGCCGTTCAAAGATAATAATGAGTGAGCATTTAATTCATAGGCGCATGCTGATCCTAGTCAGCTTTCACCCTTCAGTAGTAACACGGCAATGCTTGTACTCTTCAGTAGAATTACATCTTCAGCAGATTCTGCTTCTCCTTCGGCAGAAACCTTCGGCAGTAATGTCGGCAGAAATTCTACTTCACATAATTCCCAACAATCCTCCCCTAAACTAGAATTTGACTTGGTTAAGTTCCAGTTTCCGGACCTTGAAAGATCTTTTGAGACTTCAGTACTAGAGGATTGTTTTCTCAGATCATTAGCAAAGAACCAATAATAATTTCATCTCTATGATGATCAAACTTTGAAACGCAAGGTCTTTGCAGCAACAAATGACATAATGTACATCAATACTTATCAGTTGCATACTATTCTCATCACTTCCAGGTGTGTGAACTCCTGTGAGAGGTGAATCATTGAAACTAATGGATTTGATGTCTCTTTACCAATAGCCATCTCTACTGGAGTAGCCAAATGTTTAAGTTCGAAAACTGTGGTACACTGATAACCATCTGATTTATAGGCAAACAAGAAACCATATAAACGGATTTGATGTGTCTTTACCTGTAGCCGATTGCTCAGGACTAGTCAATTCTTAGAATTGGTGAATTGATAACCAAATATGGAGATAGTTGCCTTTACCACAATCCATATACTTGTGGGCTTGCCAATTCTTGGATTCCAACAAGGAATAGACCATGGTGAATTGATGACCATACAACACTCAGCAATTAAGCATGGGTGGTTGCAGACCCTATGATTTTGAGCAAATCATTACAGCTATCAACAGATTTGACATGTCTTTACCAAAGCTGTACCCTTTGGACTAGCTAACTCTTTGATACACACAAGGTATATCTGGTGAGTTAAAAACCATCAAAAATACAACAAACCTGCAAAAGAAAGTTAGTTTTTTTTTTATAACTAAGAATCTAACAAACAAACAAACAAATCATCCCCTGAGGCATATGCCTCCCCTGAGGCCTATGCCTCCCCTTAAACTTTGCAGTTAAGGGTTGAGCATTCCAATATTGACCACTAGGTGTTGAAACCTTGGTCCATCAAAATCTTTAGTTAAAAGATCAGCCACATTATCATCTGTATGAATTTTAGCCACATTTATCAAGTGTTTTTCATATGCATCTCTTATAAAGTGGTGTCTGATTTCAATATGTTTGGTTCTACTGTGAAAAACTGGATTTTTGACAATGCATATGGTACTCTGATTATCAATAAAAAGAGTTGTGTTCATGAAGTTATACCCATAGTCCAGCAATTGGTTTTGAATCCAAAGCACCTGTCCACAGCAGTTTGCAGCAGCAACATACTCTGCTTCAGTAGTTGAGGTAGCCACAATTGTTTGTTTCTTGCACTGCCAAGAAATTAATCTTTTTACAAGGAATTGACAGCCTCCAGTTGTGGATCTTCTATCCAGATTTGCACCAGCATAATCACTGTCACTATATGCTTCCAACTTAAAAGGAGACTCTTTTGGGTACCAAAGGCCTAATTGAGGTTGGCCTTTTAGGTACTTAAAGATCTTCTTGACTGCATTGAGATGGGAAGTAAGTGGAGTGACTTGATGTCGAGAGCACACACTTACAGCAAAGGTAATATCGGGCCTTGAAGCTGTTAGATACATTAATGAACCAATCATTGACCTGTATAAATGAACATTCACAGGTAGATCTGGATCATTGTTGGCTTTTGTTTTTGGAGCTTCATAAGGTGTTGTGGCAGTCCTGACACCTTCCATGCCAAATTTCTTCAACATGTCCCTCACATATTTATCCTGACTGATAAATATCCCATTCTGTTTCTGCTGAACTTGGAGACCCAAGAAGAAAGTAAGCTCTCCCATGGAGCTCATCTGAAATTCTCCCTTCATCAGATCCTCGAATTCCCTACACCACGCTTCTTTAGTGGATCCGAAAATGATATCATCCACATACACTTACACAAGTATGATGTCTGTCGAGTTCTTTTTCAGAAAAAGAGTCTTATCAATGGCACCTCTTCTGTAGCCATGCTTCAGCAGAAATGATGAAAGCCTAGCATACCAGGCCCTTGGTGCCTGATGAAGTCCATAGAGAGCTTTAACGACTCTGTAAACATGATTAGGATGATCTGGGTCTTCAAATCCTTTTGGTTGTGTGACATAAACTTCCTCTTCAATCTCACCATACAGAAAAGCACCTTTAACATCCATCTGATACAGCATGAATCCCATGTAGGATGCGTAGGCCAAGAAAATTCGAATGGCCTCTACTCTAGCAACAGGTGCAAACACTTCATCATAGTCAATTCCTTCCTCTTGCCTGTAACCTTGTGCTACTAATCTTGCCTTGTTCTTAATCACCACACCCCGTGCATCTCTTTTGTTCTTCAGAATCCATTTAGTTCCAATATCATATTTCCCATCTGGTAAAGGCACTAATATCCAAACTTGTTGGTTTTGGAACTGTTGCATTTCATCTTGCATTGCTTTAATCCAACTTGAGTCTTCAAGAGCTTGAGAGACACTGGTTGGTTCTACTTGTGAAAGAAAACACGCAAACAGACAATGCTTGAAGTCTGTGTGATTGTCTCTTTGCTGATTGGAGACATAAGAGAGAAAAGCAACCTGTCCAAATTTAGGACTAGAGATAGCCCTTCGAGTTCTAACAGGAGCTAGAATGTCACCAATGATATTGGATTGAGGGTGAGTTATGTTGATTCTTTTAGTAGCAGTGGGGTTGACATCAATGGTAGGTTCAAGATTAGACACAGTTGGTACAAAAGTTGTGTCATAGGAAGGTGAGGTGAAAATGCCAGATTTGGGTTGATGATTTCCGAGATCTGAAGGACTTGGAAAGCGAGTATACGGGTCACCAAAGTCTGTGGACACCCTAGTAGGAATAGGAGTCGAGACAGACGAGCTTTCAGCAGATTGGTTGACAATGGGAGAAACTGCATCAGTGTCAGCAGAAACATGGTTTCCACTGACAGCCTCTTTTGCAAGTTCCCCATCCACCCTCTCAGCTTCAAGTTTAGCTGCAAACTCTTGGGTCTGAAGTCTAGCAAGGTCCTCAGCATAGTGTGATTCATCTTCACTCTCAGTTGGGGTATCTCTTGAAGAGTTACCTGCAACATTGTTTGGGGAGAAAGAAGGCACAAGAATGGGTTGTTCATCATCTTCAAATTCACTTCCAGAGTCAGCATCCAAGGTACCTGCATTGTTAGTGGGAGTTTCTTGAGAGCCTGCACTTTGGTTAGCCATATGTCTAGTATAACCCAGATAGTCAGTTAGGTAGTCAAGATCAAAAGACCACACATGACCCTGTCCTTGAACATTGGGTTTGTCTTCTAAGTATCTGAGGTTCAAGGTCTCCTCTATCTTCTTGGCAGATAAGCTGTACACTCTGTAAGCCTTGCTATTAGCCGAATAACCCACAATATAACCATCATCAGCCTTTTCATCAAATTTCCCCAAAGGATCACTGGTGTTCAGAATGGTCACTTGACAACCAAAAGGTTTGAGGTAGTGAATGACTGGAACCTTCCCAAAGAGAAGTTCATATGGTGTTTTGAGGTGAGGTCTAGTAATGGAGACTCTGTTAAGCACATAGCAAGATGTGCCAACAGCTTCAGTCCAGAACATAGTGGGCAATTTAGAGTCTGCAAGCATAGATCTCGCAGCCTCTATCAAGGTCCTATTCTTTCTTTCAGCTACCCCATTTTGTTGCGGGGTTCTTGGATTGCTATAGTCCCTCTTAATCCCTTTAGACCTACAGAGTTCTATAATTATGGCATTCTTGAACTCTGTTCCATTATTACACCGAATTCCCTTAACCTTCTTGTTCAACTGATTTTCAACAAGGGTGATGAAGTCTTTCAGCACTGGAGTTGTTTCATCTTTAGTCCTTAGAAAGAACACCCAGCAAAATCTGCTATATCCATCAGTGATAACCAAACAATAGTACTTGTGATCGATGCTTCTTACTTGAGTTGGACCAAATAGATCCATATGTAACAGCTGAAGAGGCTCAGAGATGATGCTCACTGCAGTGACAGCTTTGTAGGATGCTCTGTGTTGCTTCCCTTTGTTGCATGCAACACAATTATGATCATTGGAGAACACTTTGGTGGGAAGACCTTCGACAAGTCCCCTTTTGGAGAGAGTGTTTATTGTTTTGAAATTCACATGAGCCATTCTCCTATGCCATTTGTTAGACTCATCCAATGATGCTTTAGCCAGCAAACAAGTGAGGTCACCTTCAGGGTGAACTTCATTGAGGTTGAATGTGTATAGATTGTGAGTTCGAGGGACTCTCAGCAGAATTGAAGTGTCTTCTGGAAGCTTGAACTCTTTAGACAGCACAAGACATTCATTTTCAGATAAGAGTACCTTGTTCTTGGTTTCACAAATTTGTGAGACTGAGAACAAGTTAAAGTTCTGAAGCTCCCTAACATAGTACACATTCTCAAAGTTCAGTAGAGGTGTCTTGATGGTGCCTTTCCCAGTAATTCTACCATCACTACCACCAAAGGTCACATTCCCTCCTTCTTCAATAGGAACAAAATTGTGCATCATATCTCTATTTCCAAACATACTTCTTGAACAGCCACTATCAACAATACCAATATCTTTATGCTTAAGGGGATGATCCTACAGAAACAAACATATATACAAAAGAATGTTAGTATATCGAGGAGGCTCAAGTCATTGCTGACTTGAACCTGCCTTGTGGATCATTAGATTTAGGTTTAGCAAAAGAGTAAGATCCACCATTGTTCTTGGGTTTCCATTGATATTTAGGTCACTTATTATTCCAAGAGCAACCTGCTGAGGACTTGATAGCAGTGCCCCAACATCCTTTCCCATTTCTCATAGAGTCAACATATGAAGGCCAGTAACCATGTTTAAAGTATGGGCTAGTGGGTTGCACATAAGATCTATCAGTTGATCTCCTCCAAGGAGAATCAGTTCTAGCGTGTGGGACATAAGGTGGAATATTTTTAACATTGGTCCACACTGGTCTTTGTTTCTGCTGATTAGCACAAACACCAAATCTTTGCTCATAAAAATCACAATCCTTAATAAGATGAATTTTACTTCCACACACAAAACATGTCTTCCTTTTGGAAGATGTATTCAACAAAGAAGATGTTCGATTACATGTAGAAGTACTTAAACAAGAAACATTAAAGGAATTGTTTTTAACAGATAAATGATTCAAAGATTCAAAAGACAATGCTTCAGGGAAAACAGGCTTGGAAGTAGTTTCCTCAGCAGCTATCCTAGAAGGCTTGTAGATAGTCTTGGGTGCAGGCTTGGGAGTAGGCTCAGGTGAGGGCTTGGGAGGGTCTGACTTCTTATTTGAATCACAGCTAGCAGAAGACCCTTGATCCGATGAATTGCCACTGTCAGAGAAAGAGACAAAGTCATAAGATGAAGCATCTGAGTCTGGTAAGTCATTTGACTTTCTGCCATACAAATGGTGTGATCCATCAAAGTCAACAGTGATAGATAAGTCAGTGGGCATGAATTCACCTCTAATAGGTCCAGGGACAGCATGTAGATCACCTTCCTTTCTATAGTGTTCTAAGCCTGCAGGTGTAGATTTACGCCCATCGTACCTAGCTTCCAATCCTACATACTTCTGAAAACCTAAGCCTATTCCTGAGTTCACAGATTGACTATTATAGAGTTCTCTAGCTAGATTGTCACCAGATATCAACCATTGTTTATTTCTAGCTATTTCCTCTGCAATTTTCTCTTTAAGCTCAAGATTCTCAGTGATAGTATCAGCTTTTTCTTTTTCAGTTCGTTTAAGGTTAATATTAGCAATATCTAGATCAAATTGAAGCACCTTAATCTTTTCTTCATAAGCTATCTGATTCTTCTGAAACCAAACCTTTTGTCTTTCTAATGTTTTTAACGAGAGTTTATAAGCTTCATTATCAACATAGCATGCATTGTACTTAGGTTTCATAGTATCATAAGCTTCTTTCAGTTCATTGTATCTTTCACTACAACCAAATATACAGTTGTGTACCTGAGAAAGTCCCATGAAGGCAAACTGATCATGCCTATCTTCTGAAGTGCATCTGGCCAGCAATCCAAGCTTCTCTGAATCAGCAGCTTCCTCAGTCACAGGTTCATGAGCAGCCCAGTTGACCTGTTCATCCATAGTGACTAGAGCTGCTGAAGAGCTAGCACCTCTCTGATTCTGCTGATAGGAAGTGTAGTGATGAGTGTGTAAATACTCATCATTTTTAGTCAAATCAGAACTGCAAAACGGTTAAAAATGCTCAGAAATGCATCAAAATACTGAAAATATCACAAAAATGCATTTTATATGTTTCAGATGCAAAATGTTCAAAATCAGATGAAAAACGAGCAAAGTTTGCATAATTGGCAGTTTCAGTCCCCCGACTTTCAGAAAATGGCAAAATCAAGCCCTAGGCATTTATTTTAAAAGAAAAGTCACCAAAGGTCCTTTTGGAAACATAAATTATCATATTTAGTCCTTTGGTGAAAAATCTAAAAGTTTTGAGAAATTACAGTTTGGTCCCTGGATTTTAGAAATGGTCAAAATTAGTCCTTGGAAATTTCAAAAGTGTCAAAAATTAACCCTTGGATTATTAAAGTTTGGCAAGACCAACCCTTGACTACATCTTCATAATTTACATGTTTGGTCCCTTGAATTTCAAATATTACACAAGTGATCCTTGTGTTATTATTTCTATAAACCAAACCGGACCCTAGTTATTTAAACCCAAGCCCAATCACTAAACACCCTGGCCCAAATCTTTTACCCGGTCCAAACACCAACCCGACAACCCAAACCCAATATTTAAATAAACAAACCCGCCCCCCTATATCCTGTCTTCCCCGACAGGATTGTCTGCAACCTCCCCCCTCCTCAAACCTCTCCAGCCACCCCTACTACACCCTTTGTCTCCCCCCACCTCACCTAACATCCCACCACATTAAATGCACCTTCTTTCCCTGTCCAAGATATCGAAACCTTTTTTGGCGCCAAAACCAAATTAATGGCTAAGATGAGCTCAAAGCAATCAATGGCTCAGATTAATGCTGGGATCCACTCAGAAAGGTGAGAGAAGGACTTTGGAGCATAAAAAGAGACAAGAGGATGCAAGAAGGAGTAGTTAGTTTTTATTTTGTTAAAATGTATGTCGTTTCTTAAATTATTAGGTCTTAATTAGTTTTCAATTGTGTTTTCTAGTTGATTTGTATCAAACAAAGTTATTAAAGTGTATTGCAACTCAATTTAAATTTCAATTCCAGTTTATGGTTATATTTCAAAGTTCATGTTAACTGTTGAGTCTTTCAATTCTAAATTCTGAATCCCAAGCTTCAATGAGCTTATTTATAAGTTAAAACAAGTGTAAATTAGCTTATAATAGCTTTTTATAAGCTTGTGTTTAAGTTGAAACAATATCGGACATTGGTCAATGAAAGTCAAAGCAAGGAGCAAAACTGATGCAGGGATGATATGGGTTGATTCAGACAGGAATATGGGTTGATTTAGATTCATTGGGTTGGAATTGATAGGTTAGAATTCTGGTTTCACTATGGCAAGCCATAGTGGCTAAGGAGTATTGTAAGTCTCATTTCTGTTTTGATTATTAGATCTGTTATTAAATCTGCTATTTAGTGATAATTGGTACTGTTTGATTTGTGGTTGATGTTTGTTTAGTATAATCTTATCTAGATCTGCTATTTAAGTTCTATGATCAGTAGTTAAACTAGTGTTTGGAATAGCTTAAATAACTATGATAGAGGTTAGCTAAACAGATAGGAGTAGTTGTTTCATGCTTATATAAGATATTGACATTCATTTGAGGTCTTTGTCATTGCAGTTTAAATCATTTAGTCAAAATCAATTTGGTACTGATCTAGTGGTTGCTTCTGTTAGAATCAGTAGGTTATAGTTTGCAAATTAGCTTAAAACAACTAGATCTAGCTTTTGGTAATCATAATTAGTCTTAATTCATCATAATCAGTTCATTATAGTGGATCAAAACTGAGTTTAGTCAATGTTTCATAACTGATTTTCAAAAGTCAAAATCTGTCAAAACCTTTCAAAACAGTTTTGCACCAAACTTTGTGCATCAATCACTGCTTCATCTTTGAGTTTAAGTGTTTCAAATTTTGGGAATTACAAGTTCAACTGGTCTTAATCTGATAACTGCTTTTTGACAAAACTGGTTCAGTCATTTTGAGCATCAAATAAGCTAATCATTCAGCTACTTTCTCCCCTGTTCACACTCAAGTGTGAAACAGGTATTTTGCATCTGTTGAATTGGTTTCATTTCTAGGAGTTAGGATCTGTTATTTGGCTTAATTGTAGTTTGCCAGGTAAACTTTAGGACTGCACTATCAGATTTTGGTTTGGCTTATTGGTTAAGCTTGTGCATAAGCTCCAACAGTAGGCCTGAATCAACTGTTTGGCTATATAAGCAGTTTACTTAGATCATGGTTCTGAGTTTGTAGCTTGTTAGGAGTAGGTTTAGTTAGCTGCTACTAGCTTATTTTAGTAGATTATAGCTTCTGTCACTGTTTGGTTGGTTAATTAGCTTATTTGCTTATTTTAGTAGCTTATTTCATAAGCAGTTGCACTACATCTTTTAATTTTCACACATAAGCTACTAGTTTCTTATTTTTTATAGATTCATATTATCATTTTAGAATTTTCCTGAGAATTTCATAATTTTTGGTCAACTTTTGCTATTTTTCTCAATTTAAATTAGTTTTTAATCACTTTTTAATAGGTTTTATTGCAAATTATTAAGAAAAGGTTCAAAAAAAATAATTTTTCATTTTTCTTAGGTTAAGATAAATATAAAAAGACAAAAAAATATTTTTCTAGATTTTTCTTAGTTAAATTTGTATTTTTAAGACATTTAAATAGTTTTTAATAGTTTAAAATTCCTAGAAAATAGAAAAATAATCAGAAAAATACAAAAATAGTTTTGAAAATTCTATTTTGATATTTTAGATTTTTCTAAGTCTTAATTTTATTTTTCTAGCTCTATTTCCTATTTTCTTGCCTTTTAGGTTATTATTTAATAGTTAAAATAGTTTTTAATTAATAATAATTAGATAAATAGTTATAAAAATAAATTTCTTTTTCTATAAATTTTCTTTTATCATTAGGTTTGTAAAAATATCATTTTCATATTTTTAGGATTTATATTGTATAAGTTTCACTTTTTATTTTGTACGTTTACGTTATTTTTATTTAAACGTAAGTTTTAAGTTTTAAGTTTTAAACGTTCATCAATTTTAAATATAGTGATAGCGTTTATTTAATAGATTTTATCTTTTTAATTTCCTCTAATTTTCATTTAAGCCATTGTAATTTGTTGGCTTCTCCTGTAGTTATAATAATCCAAATCTCCTTTTCCGTTCAAATTTCTCGATCACTTTACGTTTGATAATCCATTGCATAGCTCGCTGGGACATAACGACCCGGGGAAACACTATACTCCTCAGATCCTCATTGCATTCGTTCCTGAGCCGTTTTAAGCTTCTTACAGTTGGCCATTCACAAGTGGTCAGCTTGCGTGAGAAAGCTTGACTGTTCTGGAGCGCATCATGTAGCTAGTACTCTCTTCACTCTTCCTGTCTTTGCACTCCCTAGAGAAATGACCCATCTGGTGACAAGAGAAACACTTGACCTTTCTCTTGTCAAAACGAGCTGGATCCTTTCCCTTAAACCCAAACTTCCTTCCTGCCTTCTCCTCAAACCTCTTGATATCTACTGAAAGCATGGCCACCTGCCATTTCAGCTTCATCTCCTCCATCTCAAGAGGGTCCACCTGGTCAAAATCTTCATAAACCAGATGCTGCTGAGTATCATAATCTGCAACAAATGAATGAAGAACATCCTCCAATATACTGCCAGCTCTGGCTTGAGGATGTGAGGGAGTGGGACGATAAGATGATGATGGTAAGTAAGATGGACTTGAAGTATGCATCATCATATTCGAGTTGGATGTCCCAACAAAGGCTGAATGACTAGAAGATGGTGCACGGTAGGGAGATCTGACATCAGGTTCAAGAGATCTGAGTTTGTTGTATAGCTCATCAAAAGTGAGCATGTCCAACCCACCTTTAGCCTTAAGAGCTATACTGACATGTAACCATGATGGAGGCAAGGATCTCAGGAACTTAGAGTTGCAATCATCATTGTCAGGCTTTGCTTTCAGCTGATTCAGCTGACTCAGAATCTTGTGAAACCTGTCGTATCCCTTGTGGATACCCTCTTCTTCAGAGATATTAAACTCTTGGAAGTGTTGTCTCAGCATAGACTTCCTCATCTTCCTGGATTCTTCATTCCCACCAAACCTTGCTTTCAAAGCCATCCAGATGTCCTTTGCATCAACCATGTGGTGAAAATCACCTAAGTGATCTTCAGGAATGGATTGAAGAAGGATGGTTCTTACTTTTTGTTCCCTCTGTACTGCAAGAATCTCTTCAGCAGTTTTAGGAGGAGCAATGGTAAACTTACCATCAAGATCTGGGATGGTCTTCTTCAGACTGTTACCATTCTTCACAATCTCCCATACATTCCAATCAATATTGGAGATCCAGTTCTGCATCTTCATGGTCCACAGATCATACTCTTCTTTCTTTAGGTAAGGAAACTTACCATTACTGTTGGAGAGACTCAGTTGCTGCATAGAGGTGGTGTTGTGTTTGATGTTGTTGGTGGTGACTTCTGATTCATCATCAGTTCCAGGCATTGTAAATATATTTTTGGTTGTATGAGGGTGAGGTAAATAAGGTTCTTAGTATCGTAGAGACTCTCCCGAGGCTCTGATACCACTTGTTGAAAACACTCAGACCTTGACAGATCTTTAGCACTCGTGGATCATTAGTGTTGCCTATGTAATCATAAGCAAACTAATATACATTCTCTAACACTTGTATTCTATAGCGGAAAGTAAACACAAGATGTTATAACTAAGAACACTTTGATCCTCTATGGATCTTTTTATTCACTGAAACTCCATGTTTCAGATGAGTTCATTTATTACAAACTATTTGGTTCCTTTTATAAACAAGGAACCCTAATCTCTTACTACTCAATCGACTAAACATGTTTGCATGCATTTAATGACTAAAACATTAAACAAATATAGAGTAGTCTAGTAATACTGCCCATGCAACCTTGGGTCGTTCAAAGATAATAATGAGTGAGCATTTAATTCATAGGCGCATGCTGATCCTAGTCAGCTTTCACCCTTCAGTAGTAACACGGCAATGCTTGTACTCTTCAGTAGAATTACATCTTCAGCAGATTCTGCTTCTCCTTCGGCAGAAACCTTCGGCAGTAATGTCGGCAGAAATTCTACTTCACATAATTCCCAACAAATAGAATTCCGATTGTCAAATCAGGTTATGCATAAACTGTCATGTGTGTGCCTATGTTTGATATGGGATGTCAATGTCATTGTTGAATAAACATTAGGTGTGTATGGGATATATGGGAATTTTGTGAGCTAGCGATGTACTGATATAGTTGGGGTTCAATATAGACTAATTACTATAAAAATAATTGACCTTATAATTGTTTGATTTATTTATTTAGTTTTTTTAACATCGTTATATGCTATTTGTAATTATTTGACCCTTAAGTAACAGTTTCATTATACGAAATAATATTCAATCTCCTCAAACTGCAATTAAATCGTCATTGACGTTCTGATCTTGTTTCTTTTACAGCAATCATGAGGAATGAAGTTGGATTGTTCGACGAGGAGGAACATAACTCAAGTCTAGTAGCAGCGCGGCTAGCCACAGACGCTGCAGACGTAAAGTCTGCCATAGCCGAGAGGATATCAGTTATACTACAAAACATGACATCTCTACTCACTTCATTTGTAGTAGCATTCATAGTTGAATGGAGGGTCTCACTTCTCATTCTCGGAACCTTCCCTCTTCTTGTCCTAGCACATTTTGCGCAGGTACTTATTACACGCTACTAACTAAAGTTAATTATAAACTAAATATTTACATAAAAAGAATAATTTCAGGTTATCTAAGCTTGTTTTTTAACTAATGGAATCTTAATTCCCGTGCGTGCTAGTATTCTAACACAAATTATAAACATTAAAATTCTTTACCAACATTAACTATAGTAAGTTATGGCAATCCCCCTTGAATATATGTGCTAAAAAAACTACTATTCCATATAATAAAACAGTAGCACATTTTTAGATGAGAATTAGCAGATATTTTTACAAAGGCCCGTGATTCTTGTTTCATTTTCACACACTGTAAATGTTAATAGTAGGTAGTAAATGACAGAAAATAATAGCATATGGCACATTCATTCACCATACATAAAATCATCAACCAACCATTCATTATTCCTGTGTCATTTTCGACTGCATTTACAGTCTCACCAAAGGCTCTTGTCTATTTATATTTATCACAACCTGATTGTAGGGTGGATATCGCACTTAATAATTTGTCGAGAAAATCCTTGGTAATGGCTGCAGTCCCATCAGCTTATTGGGTTTATAATAGATTGTGGCATTTTATTATTATTTGTGTCAGCTTATTGGGTTTATAATAGATTGTGGCATTTTATTATTATTTGTAGGAGGAAGGCAGGGTATCTTGCAGTCCTATCAGTATCCATTTGTTCTTGACCAGCGGTATTCTTGATGACACGGGTCACAAATCCTGAATACGTAGTTACAGCGGATGATGTTGATAAACTTATTGCTGTTGAGTGCATACCAATAGATGATAAAGGTCGTCAAGGGGAAATACTTTAACTTTTCGCCAATGAACCGAACAAGATAACGTATGGTAAGATTAGTCAGCTAACAATTTTAAATTCAGAAGTTAGTATAAGTACTGAACCAGTTATCTTACCTTCTGCACCAAGCCAAGCTGTCAAGCAACGGCTTCTGAATTTTGTTCGTTCATTGTCTACGAGTTTAGGCATTTGCATATTGATTATCAAGGTAATAATCTATCTTGTGTTACATCTTACGTGTTATAGCTTAAGCAATTGGCGCCTAGTGGTATACTGTATACTACTTAAAACCCACCACCACGGTGCCTAGTGGTCAGGCGCCCTCACAAGAGTCTCATGTTTAGACGTCACTAGGTAAATATCTTGGGGTGGCTAGGGAAAGGGTTTGGAAACGATCACGGGGATACCCAACAATAGGCCGCACACATTTAAGTCAAAGACTCGCCCTCCCGGGTAGCATGAACACGAAAATCCTCATCCGTCTAGTGTATAGTGTATACTTACTAAAAATGATTCAGTTTTGATTGCTAACTTATTGGTAGCGCGCTTTGACATTTCTCTGATTTATGCTAAACATATATCCGAAACTTTCGTGTTGTTTGATGACTTATTTTCTATTGCAGGATCCAAGTCTATATCACAACCTGATTCTTGGGTGGATATCGCACTTAATAATTTGTCAAAAAAATCCTCGGTAATGGCTGCAACTGGTGCTTTGCTATTTTCTTGGGAACTGGGGATCAGTAGAAGTTCTGTATATATCAGCCAACCTAAGGTACTCATTTTTATCTATAGGTCTTTGCTTACCTTTCCCTCATACATGATTAACTAATGACCAATGACTCAAGACAAACTTGATAACTTTGTAGATAGAGTTCATCTAATTCATCATTCATTAGCTCATTAATTTGTTTCTTATTCTTACACGTATATGGCCTCTATATTCTTCTTTTGCAACTTCAGTGGTTGCAACAACAACTTCAGTTGGTTTGTCAAAATCCTCCACAGATTCTTCAAGTTCCACAACTGCCTCGATAGTCACGGGAGTCTTTTGTTCAACTGGAGTTTCTTCATGAGCTTGTTTAACTTCCATTACTTCTTCTGGAGTTGCCTCTGCCTTTGGTTCTTCGATCTCACTTTTCGGCTCCTCCACCACTTTAGTTTTGGTTTCAACTAGGATTACGGTGGTTGGTGGCTCTTCCTCTGATGTAGGATCATCTACAACAGGTTCTTTTGTTGTCTCCTCCACCACTTGCTCTGGAGCAGGTGATAGTTTTAATATTTAGACTATTACTGAAATAATAATTTACACTAATCTTGTATGAAACTTAACCCTTTTGTGTCTTTCATGTAGCTCGTTCATTATCAAAAAAGAAGAAACATACGTGGAAACTTAAGGAAAGAAATTATGGAGGTCCACCGTGGAAGCATAAGAGGTAATTGTTATGCATAATAAACTTCAAATGAATTGTTTTTGTGGCGACTACTTATAAGGATTATAACTAAAAGTCGTAAGCGGTGTTTAGCTATAGTCTATAATTTGATATAGTTGTTTGATTTAACCGGATTAAAAGAGACAACTTAAAGCTGTAACTATTTTTTAAGGATTGTAGCCTAAGTTGTAGCAAAACTGATTTTTACCACTAAGTTATGTTAGCTCCTATTGTGACTTTGCACTTTAATAAAATTGTAGATATTTGAATTTATGCAATGACCAGTACTGTCAGTACGCCCAAAATTACTACCTAGTTAAAAGTTTTGATTGAAAAGTTTGTGTTTCATGTATCTTTATCAACGTAGACTAAAATGTTACTAGATGTGACGAATGAGATTCCGACCTGTCGACAATAGGTCAAGTTTTTATTTTCTATTATTATGTTTGCAACCTTCTAATCTATCCTTAATTATGGAACACAGATGAGGACAATAAGTAGCAAGATGGAGATACTGGGTAGCAAGATGGAGATAAAATGCAATGTCTAAAGAATGCTGCAGTTTTCATTGAATTGATTTGTTCGTGACATTCTTCCCAAATTAATTGTATGCTTAGTTGTTGTGTAAGGCTCTATCTTAGGAATTTGAGGTTTGGTTTGAGTTTGACATGTTTACTTACTAATCATATTTTTGGTTTGGGTACATGTAAATATTACTCGGAATACGTAATTCATAAAGATTCATTATGGCATTAATTGTTTGTATAGGTTGTTTGGGATTTTTTTTTATTAAAGTAACTACTTATATGGAGTGTCTAGATTGTATTGAAGCTTCTTATCTTGATAAGCAATTCCAAACAATCCCTAGCAGAAAACCAGTATCGATGCGTCTGATAGAGACCGGTTGCAAAACCGGTTTATTTGAGTTTGGGTCATAAACATACCCCTCACAGAGAGTGGTTCCAAAACTTGATATGGGACTTGTCCATATCAGTGTGTGTTGCTTATTTCATTGTACAAAGTTTCCTTAATTAATAAAAGTTCACCATTGCACAAAAAAAAATATTTTTTTTGTGTTGTGGTCTGCTTATAAGCAGAAAAGTTTAGTGGTTAAAGCTGCTAGTACAAAGTTAAGTCTGGTAGGTTAGTTTTAGTAGTTAAGGCTGCCAGTACAAAGTTAAGTCTGGTAGGTTAGTTTTAGTGGTTAAGGTTGCCAGTACAAAGTTAAGTCTGGAAGACCTAAGTTAAGTCTGTTTAGTATTCGTAGTTAGTTCTGTTTATGAAAAACATAATAGTTTTTTGTGTGACAATTGATTATCCAATGGCTACATCAAATTTATGTTTGTGTGACCTTTTCTAACATTTAGTCACACAAAGAATGTTTGTTTTGGTTATTTAGTCGCATACAATTAATCATAAAGTGGCTAAAAGTGTTAATAAGTGTGACCATATGGTGTTTAAAGTGAAGAAATGTGTATTTTGTGTGACTATTGATCATCCAATAGCCACATGAATTTTATGTTTTAGTGGCCTTTTTCTAACATTTAGTCACACAAAGCATGTTTGTTTTGGGTATTTAATCTCATACAATTAATCATAAAGTGGCTAAAAGTGTTAATAAGTGTGACCATATGGTGTTTAAAGTGAAGAAATGTGTATTTTGTGTGACTATTGATCATCCAATGGCCACATTAAATTTATGTTTGTGTGGCCTTTTCTAACATTTAGTCACATAAAGCATGTTTGTTTTGGGTATTTAGTCACATACAATTAATCATAAAGTGGCTAAAAGTGTTAATAAGTGTGACCATATGGTGTTTAAAGTGAAGAAATATGTATTTTGTGTGACTATTGATCATCCAATAGCCACATGAATTTTATGTTTTTGTGGCCTTTTTCTAACATTTAGTCACAGAAAGCACGTTTGTTTTGGGTATTTAGTCACATACAATTAGCCATAAAGTCGCTAAAAGTGTTAATAAGTGTGACCATATGGTGTTTAAAGTGAAGAAACGTGTATTTTGTGTGTCTATTGATCATTCAATGGCCACATATTAAGTTACCTGACCATATGTACTGGATTTTGGCTACACTTAAATAATATGTGTGACAAAACATTTAGTGTGACCATATATGGCATTTGGTCACAGTGTTAGTAGTAAATGTGACTATATAGATTAGCTTTTGGCAAGCTAACACAAACTAAACTTTAAACACACATATTAACTTACGTGAACATATGTACTGGATTTTGGCTACACTTAACGAATGTGTGACAAAAAATTTAGTGTGACCATATATGGCATTTGGTCACAGTGTTCAAGTATGTGGCATATATTTTTCATTGTTTATATGTATATCGTGACTAATACTTCAACCTTACTTTTCATTTGTCACTCGTTCCATTTTCAGATGTAGCTAAAGAGTTGGCAAAACATATCAGTCACCCTTAAATAATGTGTGACAAAACTTGACTCTATGATTTAGACACACAAAAAATTACTTCATGTGACTAACGCATCAAGGTTACTTGTATTTGTCACACGTTCTAAATTCATATGTGGCTAAATTATCTGAAACAAAATCACCAGATACCTTTAGCCACACAATGTTCAATTGTGTGGCAATACAGTTCTAATGGTCACACAATCAAAATTTTCATGTGTGACTAATTAGTAAATGTTGTCAATTTTCGTACCTTCAGCCACACAAATATGCGAATATGTGGCCGTTCCATTTCGACCATGTGTGACCAAATCCCATTTTTGTACTAGTGAAACCGGTGGTGGTGATGGGTTCCATATCAGCGGGTGGTATTTGTCCCTCTGAGTCTTTGTCCCCTGTGCTTCTTCAAGCACTGGTGGGTGATTCCCAATGCTATCCTTAGAAGTGGTGGCAGTGAGATCCCTATCAGTGGGTTGTTCGTTTCCCCTTGAGTCTTTGGGATCATTCGTTTTGCCCTCAGACAAAAGTTGTGATTGGCGAATGTCCTCTTTGGGCTGTGTGGAAGGCGCTCCCCTACCAGCGGGTTGTTTGTTTCCCTCTGGATCTTGGGGAGTAGAGTTGGGACCAAGGGCACTGACTGTGATGTATCAGTGTTCTTCGTTGTCACCGGGGTGGATGTTGCTTGGTCTCCTTTGGGTGGCAGATCAGTCCTGGGCTTTTTTTGCCTTTTAGACTGTGTTCCTGAAGCCTCAGGGCCTTGAGACTTGGGTTTGGTTTTAGTCCCAGTCTGAGACTTCCCCTTTCTCTTTTTGGGAGCAGGGTAAGCACAATATTTGTATTCCTGAGGATAATTGCAACCGAGTAACACTTGTAAAGCGCATGAGACAAACCTAGGGTACGAAATGTATTTCGTCCTAGTTTTGCTCAGTAGCTTGGTTACGAGATCACTGTAAATTATCTCCCCTATGTCGACATCAGTCCCTGTCATCAAGCAATATGCCATCATCAACTGAATAGAGTTAACTTGTTCAGTGGATGAGTGGTTCCCGCCGAGAACCTGGATAACAAATGTGAACATGATCTTCCAAGCCACAGGAAAAGAGTTCTTGGTGACAGGGGTTCTGTCCAAAAACTTTGGATCTAAAACAATTTGTTTTAACTCATCCTTAACTGTGGAAGGGTCAGGATGAGCAACATAGTTACCAGGATTATAGTCAAGCCCTGTTGATGTACAAAACGTTTTATAGTCCAGGGTGACTGATTTTTCCCCGTTAAAAAGTGTGAACTTGATGAGATACTCCCTGAGTGATCTAAGGTCTGTCTCATCAGTTGAGGGTGTCGGGTCATAGGCCACAGCTGTTGCCCAAAACTCTTTGAGGAGGTTTTGGTATAGTATAGAAGGGGACTGAGTAAAGGCCTGTTTTAGTGGGAAGTTGAGCAAAAATTTCATGATTCCCTTATAGGCTGGGACATTATGTGGGTATTCAAAATTGCCTATAACATTATTAGATTTGAATTCAACATTTTCAAGACCGCCCACCCACTGAGGTGCAAAATGTAGGCTTTGTGTTCTTGCCATTTCCATTGAAAGATTTTAGGGTTTTTTTTTGAAAATATTTGACAAGAACAATCAAAAAGTTGAAAAACTTTTGGGTTTGGTGAAGAAAAATCTTTTGTAAATGGTTTACAAAGAAGATTTTGTTAAAAACTGGTTGAGGATTTAAAGAATCACACAAAGATTTTTGGGTTTGAGAATTGATTTTGACAGAGTTTTGATGCAGAAATAATTTGTGTGTGTTTTAATGTTTTGAGAGGGGTATTTATAGAGTGGTGAGAGGGGTAGATTTTGCACTAATGAGGATTTTTAAAGTTGGTTTTTCAAAAACGTTTTATTTACCTCAATAAATGCCACCACTCCACTACCCGCAGTAATTACCCGGTTTTCAAGGGAACAGTTGTAGTGCACAGTAAAAGTGCATTTTGCAGGATTAAAATATCCTTAGGACATTAGTTGTGAGAGGGGGCATTTAATGCCAAGTGGGATGAGGTCAGGTTTGAGGGACCCTTGACTTGAGTGACAGAAGGACATAGAGACATATATTCCTATATTAAATTGGTATGTTTACCAACCTAGGACATTTAAGTAACTGAAATACTTGGTGCATTTAGTTACTCATTCAATGCTCAATATCAATTGTCAGGGTCCCTGAATGAGTCTTACTCATTCAGTGAGAAGGTTGTTTTGGGGTTTTGTTCAGGGAGCATGGACCATTTCAGAGAGAACTTACTGAGATTGGGATTGATTTTCAGGTTGCTGACTTTCAATGTCAAGCATTCCCAATTCAGCTTTCAGTCTCCTGAAGGTAGGTTCATCTAAGGGTTTGGTGAAGATATCAGCAAGTTGATATTCAGTAGGGATGAAATGGAGTTCTATGTCTCCTTTCATGATGTGGTCCTTGATGAAATGATATCTGATATCGATATGTTTGGTTCTTTAGTGAAGGACAGGGTTGTTGGAGATTGTAATTGCACTGGTATTGTCACAGAAGATGGGTACTGTTTTGTAATGGATGTCATAGTCATTGAGTTGACTTTTCATCCATAAAATATTGGCACAACATCCTGTAGCAGCCACATACTCAGCTTCAGCTAAAGACATAGCCACTGATTGTTGCTTTTTAGCACTCCAACAAACCAGCTTTCCTCCAAGAAATAGACAGGACCCTGAGGTACTTTTTATGTCCTTGTTGCAGCCTGCATAGTCAGATTCATAATACCCTTTGAGGTCAAACCCTGAGCACTTTAGAAAGTAAAGTCCAAGGCTTAGAGTTCCCTTTAGGTATCTAAGTATTCTTTTGGCTGTAGTGAGATGGGATTCTTTGGGATTTTACTGATATCTTGCTATTAGACAGACTGAGAATTGTATGTCTGGTCTAGAAGCAGTTAGATACATCAGTGAACCTACAATCACCCTGAAATGAGTTTGATGAACTGATTTGCCAGTGAGATCAGGTCCAAGATTATTTGGAGGAACCATTGGAGTCTTCACTAAGGAACAATCAGATATCTCATATTTCTTCAAGAGATTTCTGGTGTATTTCTCTTGACTGATGGTGATTCCTTTATCAGTTTGCCTGATCTGTAGTCCAAGGAAGTATGTGAGTTCACCCATCATGCTCATTTCAAACTTCTTTGTCATCATTTTTTCAAACTGTTTGCAAAGAGTGTAATTTGTTGAGCCAAAGATGATGTCATGAGCATATACTTGGACCAGTATCACATCTTGTTTTGTCCTGTAGATAAACAGTGTGTTGTCTATCTTTCCTTTGACAAACTTGTTTTGAATCAGGAAGGCTGAGAGAGTTTCATACCATGCTCTGGGAGCTTGTTTAAGTCCATATGGGGCTTTGTCAAGCTTGCAGACATAGTCCGGGAATTCACTACTTTCAAAGCCAGAAGGTTGCTGAACATACACATCTTCCTTGAGTTCACCATTCAGGAATGCACTTTTTACATCCATTTGGTAAACTTTGAAGTTCATGTAGGTTGCGAATGCAAGGAAGATCCTGATGGCTTCCATTCTTGCAACAGGACCAAATGTCTCATCATATTCAATGCCTTCTTGTTGACTGTAACCTTTGGCTACAAGTCTGGCTTTGTTTTTAATGACAGTGCCGTTTTCATCAGTTTTGTTTCTGAAAACCCACTTCATTCCTATGATAATGACATCCTGAGGACATTTGATCAAGGTCATGACCTTGTTTTTATCACACTGTTGAAGTTCTTCTTAAATGGCTTGAACCCAGCTTGGGTGTTTTAGAGCTTCAGTGACACTTTTGGGTTCTATTTCTGATAGAAAATCAGCATATAGACATTCATTGGCTGAAGCTACTGTTAACTTAGCAGCCATGCTTCTAGTGAGCATGCCTTCAGTGGGTTCACCAATGATATTTACAAGCTCAATGTCCTGAGATCTTGTCCACTTACTTTATTGTCTAAGATATGAGCTTGATGAGGTCACTAAAAACTCAGGAGTGAGTTCAGGTGTGATAACACTCAGATTGTGCATGTTTTTAGTAGCATTGTGTGTACTTTTATATCTGTTATTTGGTTATATTTGTGTGATTTTAGTACTTAATTGTATCTAGAGATGTTTGTCTAGTATTTATAACCAAGTGCAGGGAAATGGAGGAAAATGTGGAAATATGCAGTTAATCGAAGATTCCCGTCTCAGTAAGCTAAATCCCAAGTACCTTTGAAGACCTTAGTGATTGAAGAACCAAGTTCTACAAGTCAGAGTGAAGAGAGAAAGATCAAGTTTCATATCTCAGAAGATCCAACCGGATCCGGTTACACCTTCAGCCGGATCGGTTGGCATTTGGTCGAAATTAATGTTGTTGCCATAACCGACCGATCGGTCGCAACCCGCAACCGGATCGGTCGGTGTGTTATTATTGAAGACCAACCAGATCGGTTGGTCGTATGACCGATCCGGTTGGAGAAGCTGCAGTTGTCAAATCTTCATCACTAAGCTTCCCCTTTGCATCCAAACGATTCTAGGTCCTTCTCTTGGTGTATTCTAGTCCCTTCCTTACTCCTTGGAGGCCAAGTCAAGCATTTAACACCCTAGGCCTTGGAATTAGTATAAATAGAGGCTAATTGTGAGCATATTAGACACACTTCAATTACAAAGCTCTCTACTCATCAAACCAAGCCTTAACCTCCTGAAATTCGTCCTTAGAAATCCAGAGAAGTTTGGAGTTCCAGAAGTTCCACCTTTGGAAGCCAAAACACTAAGAAGTCCACCACGATCCTTTGGGAATCATTACTTCATCATTTGTAATCTTATTCCAAGCATTGTAAGACTTTTAATCATGTTTTCTAATGATCAAAGTTATGAGTTTATGTTCATGTTTGCTATGAGTTGCTAGTTTCTTTATACACTTGCTTAAATGATGTTGAGTATTATATGATTAGTTAGTGATTGTGTTAACATGTTTTAATTCAATTTCAAGTTGATTCTAAGATCCAATTGTGCTAAAGTTTCATAGTGACATTTGTTAATCAAGTTTGGCTAATTGGTAATTATCGTTGGGGTCGAAAGAACTTCGTATTATTCAACTAGTCATAATCATTTTGTCTATGTATGATTGTTTTTACCCATTATTCTTGATTATACAAAGGAACTAAGGTGTGGTTGTAATAGAAACGCTTTTTGATTATCAAATTGGATTGGTTGGAAACATCTAAATGGTCGTAAGATTAGTTATTGAAAAGCAATTGGAGCCTTTTGTCTATGATCGGGTACCTTTTGTATTGACCATTTCTTAAGCAATTTGATGAACAAGTGGATGTTTTTGTGTTTAAGTTTATGTATGTAGACTTATGAAACTTGAATTGATCTTGAATTGATTGGTTAAACTTAAAGCTTGTTTTTATGAACTAAAATCTTGACGAAGGTTTAACTTGTAAGAACAATAGATTAGTTTTCAACTAATTATCACAACCAACATGTTAAGTAGTTAATACAATCACATTAATCTATGATATGATACTAGTTTAAGCAAGTGTAGTTTTTAATCATCTGAATTTCATTATATCTATTTGCTTTGTTATATGTTTTTGATAGACTCCGTTAATTCAAACTTGTGCTTAGATTCACTCAAATCCCTGCGAACGATCCCGACTTACCTTCATAATCTTGCTATAACGGACGAGTATACTTGCTCGTATGTGTTATTGGTAATATTGGTAATTCACCTTTTATAAATTTAAAACTTGCACCTACCGGGCACATCAAGTTTTTGGCGCCGCTGCCGGGGATTTGATTGTGTTTCAACAAGTTCTTGAATTTCCCTCAGCCGATTTTTTTTAAAAAAAAAATTCACAGAAACCTTAACCGGATCCGGTTGCCCCTCAACCGAATCGGTTACGAGTTTACCCATCATTCAACAGGTCTAACCGATCGGTCGCATCCCGCAACCGATCCGGTTACCTTCCTCTGTTCCATATAAACTGTTTTCGTTGTTTGTCCGTGTGTTTAGATATTGCCTGGATTCTCTAGGACATTGTATGAACACTCGAGCAGCGGGAATAGAACCAATTACACCTCTTACCAACCCCGAACGTTTGATTCGAAGAAGAAGGAGAACACGTTTCATACCCTTGGAAAATCGTGTACCAAGAGTACCAAACCCACCATTTGATAACCTCATTGAAGCCAAAGTTGTTTACAACCCTTTCACCAATTTACCTTTTCCCATGGCGGACGATCAACCCATGTGGGGAACAAACCGAACCGTAGCACCAACACCCGAAAGTGCTATTGTTGCTATTAACCTTGGTGACAACTTCACCGTGAAGGGACATCACCTTTCTATGATCAAAGACCGACAATTCGATGGTCGTGCGCGGGCCGATCCGCATAAGCACATTGCCGAATTCATCGAAATTTGCGGAATGTTTCGTTATGGTGACACCGATGTCAATGCCATCAAACTCAAACTTTTTCCATCATCACTCGCCGGAGATGCTAAAGTATGGTACAATGAATTAACCCCAGGAATCATCAATACTTGGGAGGAGATGAGGCAAGCTTTTGTGAGCCGATTCTTTCCACCTGCCATGTTTGACCGATTAATGGGAGAAATTCGTGCTTTCAACCAAAACCCAAACGAATCACTTGTCGAAGCTTGGCTTCGAATGAAAGATTTGCTTCGTAGTTGTCATGGACATGGATTATCAAAAGGAACCATTATCCAAATCTTTTACCATGGACTGGATGAAATCTCTCAAGGCATCCTTGATGCTGGAGGAATTTTTCTCTATAAAACTCCCAACGATGCACATCAATTGCTCGAAGATCGAGTACTTCTCAAACTTGATTGGTCCAAAGATTCCAAAACCAAACCTCTCCGAAAAACCGTTGCTTTTGTCGAAAACACCGATACCTCAAAACTCATGGAGAAGATGGAAGCGTTAACATCACAAATCAACTCGCAATACAAGGATATCAAAGATGAAATGAAAGAAATGCGAGATGGATGCAACAATTTTGGAGGAAATCACCCATCGTCCGAGTGCGACGATAAACCTATGGGTGGACCAAAAGAAGGAGAAGCAAATTACGTTCAAGGAGGATACCGTGGAGGAGGATATCGTAGTAACTATTACGGTCGAAATTCTGGAAATTGGCAAGATCGCCGACCAAGGGATGACAACCGTGATTCTCAACCACGAACTAACGATCCACCACACCAAACTTCCGACAAAAAGACAGAAGAAACCGAATTCGAAAAAACCATGAGAGAATTCGTGGCTGGTCAAAAATCCGCAAATGATTTTTTCAAAAATCAATTTTTCAATCTTAAAGCCAAAGTTGAGCAAGGACAGAAAAATCATTAAGCATCTATCCAAGATCTTGAAAACAAGCTTGGCAGACTTTCTGACCAACATTCCTCTAGACCATCTGGTTCATTTCCAAGTAACACTCAATCCAATCCAAAACCATCAAATGATAAGACGTACCGTCCACCTCAAACAAGAAATGAACACATCAATGCTGTTTTCACAAGAAGTGGTCTCTCGTACGATCCACCACCTAATCCTAATACTTCTATCACCGTTGATAGTGAGGATGAAAACGAAGAACCAAACACAACTCAAACCACCAAAAAGAAAGACATTCCACCCGTCAAGGCGTATACACCGAAAATTCCTTATCCTCAACGCCTAAAGAAAGAGAAGATGGAAGAGCGTTATAAGAAGTTTATCGAAATAATCAAAGAGGTTAGACTCAATGTTCCTCTCGTTGATGTTATAGCCGGAATGCCCAATTACGGGAAATTTTTGAAAGAACTTCTTAATAACAAAAGCAAGCTTGAGCAAATATCAGCAACTTTTCTTAACGAAGAATGCTCAGCCATAGTTCAAAACAAAATTCCACCAAAACTCGGAGATCCTGGGAGCTTTCTTATTCCATGTACTTTCGGGAATAACGTTAAATGTGATGCTTTAGCCGATCTTGGCGCAAGTATCAATTTGATGCCTTATTCACTCTATTCCAAGTTGTGCAACAACAGCCTGAAACCAACAAAAATGAGCATTCGATTGGCAAATCATTCCTATCAATATCCTGTGGGAATTGCTGAGAATATGCTTGTTCAAGTCGGTAAATTCATATTTCCCGTGGACTTTGTAATTTTGGAAATGGAAGAAGATAGTAAAGTCCCACTCATTTTAGGAAGACCTTTCCTAAACACCGCCGACGCAATCATCAAAGTTAAAGGAAAAGAACTCAACCTTGGAGTTGGGGAAGATCGAATCACTTTTCTTATCGATAAAGCAATGCGCTACCCACATTCTAGTGATGACACTTGTTTTAACGTCGATGTTATTGATGAAGTCACTGATGAGGAATTAGATGCATTACTGAACGAATCCGATCCATTCATGACTACTTCTGAAAAAATCAATGAAACAGATTTTGACAAAGAATTTGATGATTTCATGAAAGTAGAATTTGAAGAAGATAACTCAGAAGAAGAAGAAATAGAGGAAGAGGAAGAAAATTTTGAGGAAATCACTTTCAATGAAAAAATGCGAATAAAATCCTCTATCGAAGAACCACCCACGGATCTCGAACTCAAACCTCTCCCAAATCATCTTGAATATGCTTACCTGGAGGAGAACTCACTTCTTCCAGTAGTCATATCTTCATTGCTCGAGGATGATGAGAAAGAAAGTTTAGTTTCCGTACTCAAAAATCACAAACAAGCTTTTGCTTGGAAAACATCTGATATCCCAGGAATTAGTCCTAATTTTTGCAAACACAAAATCAATTTTGAAGAAGGGATTAAACCTGTGGTAGAACGTCAACGTAGACTCAATCCCAACATGAAAGAAGTTGTTAAAAAGGAAATCATTAAACTTCTTGATGCTGGAATCATTTACCCAATTGAGGATAGTCCTTGGGTAAGCCCTGTTCACTGTGTTCCAAAGAAAGGAGGAATGACGGTTGTAACTAATGAGCGAAATGAGCTAGTTCCAACTAGAACTGTCACCGGTTGGCGTGTTTGTATTGACTATCGTAAGTTAAACAAAGCCACCAGAAAGGATCATTTTTCACTCCCATTCATGGATCAAATGCTTGAAAGACTAGCGGGAAATAAATTCTTTTGTTTCCTCGACGGATTTTCAGGGTATTTCCAAATTCCCATCGATCCTAACGATCAAGAAAAGACCACCTTTACTTGTCCTTTTGGAACCTACGCATATCGGCGTATGCCTTTTGGTCTTTGTAATGCACCCGCAACTTTTCAGAGGTGTATGATCGCCATCTTCCAAGACATGCTTGAAACCTCCATGGAAGTTTTCATGGATGATTTTTCAGTCTTTGGAGAGTCATTCGAAGCTTGCCTTTCTAATCTCGATAAAATGCTCGGAAGATGCGAAGCTGCACATCTTGTTCTCAACTGGGAGAAATGCCACTTTATGGTAACCGAAGGAATTGTGCTTGGCCACAAAATCTCTAGTGCCGGAATGGAAGTCGACAAAGCAAAGGTCGATGTCATCTCAAAACTTCCACCACCAACCAACGTCAAAGCCGTTAGAAGTTTTTTAGGACATGCTGGTTTTTACCGCCGATTCATCAAAGATTTTTCCAAAATATCTCGTCCAATGACA
Organism: Chrysanthemum seticuspe; assembly: GCA_019973895.1. NCBI lineage: Eukaryota > Viridiplantae > Streptophyta > Magnoliopsida > Asterales > Asteraceae > Chrysanthemum > Chrysanthemum seticuspe. The sequence continues at coordinate 116,882,142 of BPTQ01000004.1, read as the reverse complement.
AAACTTCTTGAGAAAGAATCTATCTTTGACTTCGATGCTGATTGCATAAAAGCTTTCGAATCACTGAAATCTCAACTTACTAGTGCTCCGATCATGGTTTCACCTAATTGGTCACTACCTTTCGAACTTATGTGCGACGCAAGCGATTTTGCTGTTGGAGCTGTCTTAGGACAACGCGAAGGGAAACACTTTCGGCCTATATATTTTGCCAGCAAGACACTGAATAGTGCCCAGCAAAATTATACCGTCACCGAAAAGGAATTACTAGCTGTCATTTTTGCCTTTGACAAATTCCGATCATATCTCGTGCTCTCAAAAACAGTCGTTTTTACCGATCATTCAGCACTCAAATATCTATTCACCAAGCAAGACGCTAAACCACGCCTTATTCGATGGATTTTGTTACTCCAAGAATTTGACATCGAAATCAAAGACAAGAAAGGAGCAGAGAATCTTGCTGCTGATCACTTATCTCGTCTCGAAAATCCTAATCTTGAGGAGTTGAAAGAAGAAGAAATCGATGATTATTTTCCCGATGAAACTCTCATGACCATCGACGGAAATGACGATCCTTGGTTTGCTGACTTTGCGAACTACCTCGCCGGAGGAATTCTCAGAAAAGGACTAACTCATGCTCAAAGAAGCAAATTCTTTTCAGAACTTAAATACTATTTTTGGGAAGAGCCATATCTTTTCAAAATGTGTCCCGATGGGATGATCCGAAGATGTATTTTTGGTTCCGAAACTCGTAAGATTCTTGACGAATGTCACCATGGCCCAACTGGGGGACATTATGGTCCTTCCACTACAGCTAAGAAAGTTTTTGATGCTGGATTCCATTGGCCAACAATATTCAAAGAAGCACATACACTTGTTCAAAACTGTGATGCTTGTCAAAGAACCACCAATCTCTCTCGAAGGGATGAAATGCCATTAACAAGCATTCAAGTGTGTGAAATATTCGATATTTGGGGAATAGATTTCATGGGACCTTTCCCTAAATCCCACAAATTCGAATACATTCTCGTTGCTATAGATTACGTGTCCAAATGGATAGAAGCTGAAGCTTTACCGACAAACGATGCTCGTGTCGTCGTTAATTTTCTCAAAAAGCTTTTCGCTCATTATGGAATTCCCAAAGCACTAATAAGCGATCGTGGAACTCATTTCTGCAATCAACAAATGGAAAAAACCATGAAAAGATATGGAGTTCATCATCGATTTGCGACTGCTTATCATCCACAAACTAGTGGTCAAGTCGAAAATACCAACAGAGCTCTCAAAAGAATACTGGAAAAAACCGTAAAAGACAATCCGTCTTTATGGGCAAGGAAACTTGATGATGCTCTGTGGGCATTTCGTACGGCTTATAAAACACCAATTGGTACAACTCCCTACAGACTCCTGTATGGGAAGACTTGTCATTTGCCGTTCGAAGTTGAACATCGTGCTTATTGGGCGCTCAGACAATGTAACACCGATCTCAAAATAGCTGGAGAGAAAAGATTTCTGCAATTGCACGAACTCGATGAATTAAGACTCCAAGCTTATGAAAACTCCAAACTGTATAAAGCCAGAACAAAAGCTTATCATGATAAAAAGCTACGAATTCGAAAAGAATTCAAAGCCGGAGATAAAGTTCTGCTTTTTAACATGAAATTCAAATTCAAAGCTCCTAAGTTACAACCAAAATGGTTTGGACCATATGTCGTTAAACATGGATATCCATCTGGGTATGTCGAACTCTATGACAAACAAGGTGGAAGTTTCATTGTTAATGGACACCGAATCAAGTTATACTACGATAAGGAGCAAACGAATGAAGTTTCCGTTGCGGCAGTGTCCTGGAGACACCATGAGAATGAATTCGAAACTATCACCTTTGTAGCACCATTTCCTGGAAGAATTCCACAAACTGTTCCATGGAAACCTACTGCTGAATTCGTCTGGGACGATATTGAAGATACTGGTGAAGAATTCATGTACATCCCCGAACTCTATAAAATGTTCAAAGCTGCCCTTGCAGCTGAATAAATTCGGGAAGAATCGAGTCAGGCTGATGACTCGGTAATAAAACAAGCGCTTCTCGGGAGGCAACCCGTGTGTTTCAGATTTGATTTTCTGTGGTCACTCCCCAAAGTCTTAACCTTTGGTTGAACTTAAGTGTGGGGGGGTGCCACCTTTTAATAAAACCTTTTGTTTGTTTATAAGATTGTGTGCAAGTGATGATTTCTCTAGTGGACGCCAGGAATGAAGAAAGAATTTTTAAGCTGATAAACTCGTTGACATATCAGGTTTCATCTCTATTTTCCCTATTTCTATACTTTGAAGTTCGTTTTTCATTGAGGACAATGTCTAACTTAAGTTTGGGGGGGTGAATAGGAAAAATTAGAGTTTTCATGCTTAAATTTAAAATTTTGTTTGCCCTTGTGATCTAGTTGTTTTCACACTTTTAGGATTATCTATTAGAATAACTGGATCATTCCACTGGTAAAATTTGGTAATATTTGAAACTTCGAGATGTGTTCCGATTACTATTGCAATCCATTCTGGGATCGATAAACATTTGCTAGCACATATTATACCCTTTCCACTAAAATGTGAGGATTTGAGCCTATTTCTTATTAGCATACATCTTTTATGCTTGGATCGTTTGCTATGAGTGTGCCGGTGATTTTATTTATTCTAGAACTTGTGCTTATAAATCATTACCAGACCGCAGTGAGATTGCATTCGTGCGATATAAGTGAATTCGTGTGATAAAGAGGCACCTTAGGATTTAACCCAAATGGCCTTCCATTTTACATCTAATGATATATTAGCTAGCCTCATTGGTTAGTTAATCACCCACATGGACCCATTTGTAGTGCTCATTTTTAGCACTAGATACCCCTAGTTACACCTTCTGAGCCATCCCTTTCATTTTTGCTTCACCCAGAAAATACAAAAAAAATTTTACACTTTAAACCTTAGCCTACCCCTTATCAATGTCTAACGGTTGGTTGCTAGTTTCATGGAAAGTGAAGATTGTTCAAATGATTATGAGTACCACCTCTTTTGTGATTGATTGAGCCATGCGTTATGTTATGTTATGTTTAAAAAAAAAAAAAAAAAAAAAATTGTTGAAAGTATGGAAATAATAGTCAATGTGCTATGATCGTAGAACAATTGTCATGGCAAAGCAAAAAGCTGTGGAAAGTGAAAAAGAAGAAAGCAAAGCTATAATCATTTATCTGGTTCGTGGAATGTTTGGTAGCTAGCAACATGGGTATTAGACTTGATTTCATTTTTATTTTAACACCAATTTCATAACATTCCCATGCCTTATCCATACCCTTCACCCGAAGCCTATCATTATAACCCGAATAAAAGCCCTCTTTAGATGTTTTTACTTGGTGCTCACGCCACGACGGTGGAGTTTTGTTTCTTGTACAAGCTTATGGTAATAATCTAATCATGACTGAGCAATGAGTGTGATTTATCTTGTTACTCCACTAAAATGAGTGATTGAGTGAATTATATTCCATTATTTTTCGTGAGGTGTTTTGAAATGTTTATCATGCAAGAAAATCGTTGGATATTGTCAAACATCTTGATGTTTCACCTTTTAAAGCATAATTGATGAATCTTCTCTCGTATTTATACTTGGTTGATTTGCATCACATTTTTCATAATCACGATCTTGTCCCAGTGGATGTTTTTCCTAGATTTGCTTGAGGGCAAGCAAAGTTTAAGTGTGGGGGAATTTGATAACACTCAGATTGTGCATGTTTTTAGTAGCATTGTGTGTACTTTTATATCTGTTATTTGGTTATATTTGTGTGATTTTAGTACTTAATTGTATCTAGAGATGTTTGTCTAGTATTTATAACCAAGTGCAGGGAAATGGAGGAAAATGTGGAAATATGCAGTTAATCGAAGATTCCCGTCTCAGTAAGCTAAATCCCAAGTACCTTTGAAGACCTTAGTGATTGAAGAACCAAGTTCTACAAGTCAGAGTGAAGAGAGAAAGATCAAGTTTCATATCTCAGAAGATCCAACCGGATCCGGTTACACCTTCAGCCGGATCGGTTGGCATTTGGTCAGAATTAATGTTGTTGCCATAACCGACCGATCGGTCGCAACCCGCAACCGGATCGGTCGGTGTGTTATTATTGAAGACCAACCGGATCGGTTGGTCGTATGACCGATCCGGTTGGAGAAGCTGCAGTTGTCAAATCTTCATCACTAAGCTTCCCCTTTGCATCCAAACGATTCTAGGTCCTTCTCTTGGTGTATTCTAGTCCCTTCCTTACTCCTTGGAGGCCAAGTCAAGCATTTAACACCCTAGGCCTTGGAATTAGTATAAATAGAGGCTAATTGTGAGCATATTAGACACACTTCAATTACAAAGCTCTCTACTCATCAAACCAAGCCTTAACCTCCTGAAATTCGTCCTTAGAAATCCAGAGAAGTTTGGAGTTCCAGAAGTTCCACCTTTGGAAGCCAAAACACTAAGAAGTCCACCACGATCCTTTGGGAATCATTACTTCATCATTTGTAATCTTATTCCAAGCATTGTAAGACTTTTAATCATGTTTTCTAATGATCAAAGTTATGAGTTTATGTTCATGTTTGCTATGAGTTGCTAGTTTCTTTATACACTTGCTTAAATGATGTTGAGTATTATATGATTAGTTAGTGATTGTGTTAACATGTTTTAATTCAATTTCAAGTTGATTCTAAGATCCAATTGTGCTAAAGTTTCATAGTGACATTTGTTAATCAAGTTTGGCTAATTGGTAATTATCGTTGGGGTCGAAAGAACTTCGTATTATTCAACTAGTCATAATCATTTTGTCTATGGATGATTGTTTTTACCCATTATTCTTGATTATACAAAGGAACTAAGGTGTGGTTGTAATAGAAACGCTTTTTGATTATCAAATTGGATTGGTTGGAAACATCTAAATGGTCGTAAGATTAGTTGTTGAAAAGCAATTGTAGCCTTTTGTCTATGATCGGGTACCTTTTGTATTGACCATTTCTTAAGCAATTTGATGAACAAGTGGATGTTTTTGTGTTTAAGTTTATGTATGTAGACTTATGAAACTTGAATTGATCTTGAATTGATTGGTTAAACTTAAAGCTTGTTTTTATGAACTAAAATCTTGACGAAGGTTTAACTTGTAAGAACAATAGATTAGTTTTCAACTAATTATCACAACCAACATGTTAAGTAGTTAATACAATCACATTAATCTATGATATGATACTAGTTTAAGCAAGTGTAGTTTTTAATCATCTGAATTTCATTATATCTATTTGCTTTGTTATATGTTTTTGATAGACTCCGTTAATTCAAACTTGTGCTTAGATTCACTCAAATCCCTGCGAACGATCCCGACTTACCTTCATAATCTTGCTATAACGGACGAGTATACTTGCTCGTATGTGTTATTGGTAATATTGGTAATTCACCTTTTATAAATTTAAAACTTGCACCTACCGGGCACATCAAGGTGCAGGAGCCACAGAATCATTTAGATCATCAGTTGAGATGCTTTGTTCAGGTTGGGGTTCTTAAATCACAGGTTCCTGAACATTTGGTTCAATATTACCTATCCCAGTAGGACTGATTGATTATCAATGACTTCACTGATAGTTGGTTGAGGAAGGTTGTGGGATAAGACATAGTATGAGATGTCAGCATCAGCTTGATATGAGGAATTGATTTCAGTGTTAAACTCATCAGGAGGATATCTTGATGAGTCATCAATTCCTATTTCCTCCACTGAGGTATTGGTGAATCTGATGCTTTTTGAACTTTCATCAAAGGTGGCATGAAAGGTTTCCTCAACTTGTTTTCTTCTGGTGTTGAACACCCTGAAGGCTTTAGAGATCAGTGAGTAACCTAGGAAATACCCATCATCAGCTTTTGCATCAAATTTTCCTAAGTGATCCTTGTGATTGTGAATGAACACATGACACCCAAACACATGAAAGTAGCTGATATCAGGAAGTTTTTCTTTGAAGATCTCATATGGGGTTTTGTTATGTATTTTGACAATTATTGACCTGTTTTGAGTGTAACAGGCTGTTTTAACTACTTCAGTCTAGAAGTGCTTTGAGAGTGCTGAGCCATTTAACATAGTTCTGGCAGCCTCAATGAGAGTTCTGTTTTTCCTTTCAGCTACCCCATTTTGTTCAGGGGTGTAAGGAGATGAAAATTTTGGGAAATTCCCTTTTCATCACAGAAATTCTCAAGCTCTTGATTTCTGAACTCAGTACCATTGTCAATTCTGATTTGTTTAACAGTAATGTTATTCTGGTTTTCAATTTTCCTAATGAATGACATTATTGTATCAGGTGCCTGACTCTTCTTGGAAAGAAAGTATACCTAAGTGTATCTTGAGAACTCATCAACAATGAGAAGTGTATACTTCTCATGCTGGATGGATCTTGGACTGACAGGTCCAAACAGATCCATGTGCAGGAGGTGAAGGCAACTTTTGATGGAGAAATTTTGTTTTGTTTTGAATGATGCTCTGTGATGTTTGCCTTTTTCACAGCCTGAGCATGGTTTGTCTTTTGCAAAAACCAGTGATGGTAAGCAAAGGACTTTATTTTGTTTTGCCAAGTTGTTGATGTTTTTGAAATTTAAGTGAGAGGGTCTCTTATGCCACAGCCAGTTGACAGTTTCAGTGGCTTTGGCAAAGAGACAAGTTCCATCTTGAGAGAGTGTTGACATGTCTAACACATAAACATCATCTCTCCTAGGAGCTATCAAAACAACTTCTTTGTTGGCATTGAAAATTGTGCCTTGTTTGTCATTGAATTGCACAATGTACTTAGCATCACATAATTGACTGACACTAATGAGATTGTATTTTAGACCATTGACATAAGCTATTCTAGAGAAAACTATTCCATTGCAGTATACTGAACCATAACCTTCAGTGGGACATGATGAGTTATCACCAAATACTACCTTGGGTCCTGGTTCCTTTACATACTTGTGCAGATACTCCTTAACGCTAGTAATGCTTCTTGAGCATCCACTATCTAGATGTCAAATAGGCTCCCTGACGTGTCTCTGAACAAATAGTAAACTGAATTAGTTTCTCTTGCTAACCCACATGCTAGTGGGCTTGGGTCTAAAGGTCTGCTTGAATTTGGCAATAGACTCATGGTCAGTGGTTGAGTGCATTGTGCTACCACAGGTTTTGCATTTGCTGACTGAGGATGACTTAGTGATGCGGGGTTGTTTTGAACTTCTCCTTGCTTGGATGACACTGTCATGCTGGGATGTCTCATGAGCTGGATTTTCGCAAATATCACAGCAGGTGTTCATGAGACAATCGTTAGGATGATGATCATTGAAGCCACAGTGTGGACAAGGAGGAAAGGGTTTTGCTCTATGCCTGTGAGTTTGTTTGGAGGTTGAAGCATGTTGATGACCAACATTGGTATGTCTTGCTTCACTGAATGAACTTACATACTGTAAGTGATCAGAAGTTCTGTGATCATCCCTTTTGCATATCATACAAAAAAGGATTTTGTAGCAATTATCAGTGGTATGACTGGTATAATGGCACATATCACACTTCTGCCTGGGTTTGGTGTTGGATTTTGACCTTGATGAACTAGAGGAGGCTGACTTAGTTTCCTTGATTAAATCAGGAGCTTTTTCGATGGATTCCATATTGTCAGTAAACTTCCTCACAAGTTCAGTCAGTTGCTGGATTTGGTCTACTTCAGTAGGAACTGAAGATGTGGAGGTCCCAGTGGGAATAGAGTCATCTTGGGTTGGTTTTGTTGGTCTTTTCAGGATGGTTCTGCCAAGTCCAGATCTTTCTTTTGGTGAGTGAGGGTTGAATTGCAAAGGAGTAAGCTCAGAGCTAGGTGCAGCACCCTGAAGAGGTTTCAGGGGTGGAAGCGGTGTTAGAGATTCGGCTTCAGACTCAGAGATGTGTTCAGTACTACTGGGCACATCAGGGAGTCCAAGCATGCTCTTTAGAGCTTGGCTTTCAGGCTCTAGTATTCTTCCAGAATCAAAATTTGGAAGCTTACTCTCAGGGTTAACCCGTTCAACCCAATCACTGGACTTGGGCAATGAAAATATATTGGTGATCATTCCACCAGACACAAATGGTTTAGGACCTTGGTCTTTATTGTGAGAATCAGGGAGATGATTTTCACCAATAATTCTCTTTTTGCTACTGGGGGCTCCCACAACATCAAAGACCCTAGGATTCTTAGCAGTCCAACTTTCAATGATATCTTTTCCCTTTTTAAGTTCTTCCTGAAGAGCTTGATTTCTTTTAACTAGTTCAATGTTTTGAATTTGCAGTGTGACAGCCTCAAGCTTAGCTTGTTTAAAACAAGCAGTTCATCCCTACACTTGTTTAATTCAAAACTTAACTTGTTGTATTTTGAAAAAAGATTTAATCGTTGCTCTTCTACAAACTTAAGGTCAACATTGATATAGTTCATAAAAGACTGTCAATCAGATTCAATCCATAGAAAGTAAAATATTTACCTTCTTCATTGTGATGTTAACCCATTCTCTATTCTTGGCATGATTCTTTCCAACAGCTAGCTTGTCCTCTTCTGAGAGAGCCATCAGTGCACTGACTTGCACCATTTCATCGTCTGAGGAGACTGGCTCTTTATCCTAGTCGAAGACTTCAGCAACTAGGCACTTGTTTTTACCCTGCACAGATTTAACATTGTTTGTTTTTTCTGAGGGACTGGCCTCAAGCAGTGCAAGCTTAGCTTTGGCTTTCATGTACTTAGCTTCAAAATCAACAGTTTTATTTTGATCAGATTTGTTTTGAAAATTTTGATGAGACTAATAGATTTTTGGTTGAAATTTGCTAAAGCCTGAGGACTGATTTTACCTTGATGGTTTGTAAGAGGGTTCAGAAATTGTTTTTGAAAAACGGTCTTTGGCAAAATGACCTCTTTTGTGACACTTAAAACACTCAGTGTCCTCATTAGCTTTAGCATTAGAAAAACCTTTGTTTCTTTTTATAAACCTTCTAGAGTTAGCAAGGAGTGCCCTTTCCTGAAATTCGATGTTCAGGTCATTTAGGTACTCCTCGTTTGATCTCTCATCACGCTCATCATCTGAATTTTCCTGAAATTCCTGAACCACACTATTAGAATAAAAAGCAGTAGAAATTGGTGTTGAGGTGGTGGTCAGGGACTTCTTGACTTCATGAGACTTCTTCAAGTCAGGGTATCGTATGTTGATGAGGTTTTCCTCGTAGATAAATTTCCCATATATTTCAGAAAGTTCAAGATTCTGGATATGATTAGCATTCCTAAGTCCCTGAGAGAAATTCAACCACTTCTCAGGGAGACTATTGACAAAACCAACATTGATTTCATGTTTGGACAACTTAACACCATCATTTGACAGTTCAATTAACAGAGTTTTGTACCGGGTGTAAGTTTGAGACAGAGTTTCTGAGTCCTTAGCCCTGAAGGTGTTATACTCAAGTTTCAGGTCCATAATCCTGTTCTCCTTGGTATCTGAGGGACCTTCATGATTGTGGACCAGGTCATCCCAGGTTTGTTTAGTTGTACTACAGCCTATAACAGACTCAATAACATCATCAGGGAGACAAGATATGATGATGCTTTTGAGCCTTTGGTCCTGGTTGACCACTCTCCTCTCGTCCTGAGTCCACTGAGCTTCATGTTTAGGCAAACCTTCAGCAGTCTTTGGGATAAATGGACCTTCATTAATATACTTAAAGTAGTAAGGTTCCATCCCAGTCAAATAGCAAAGCATTCGCTTTTTCCATTTGTTAAATTTACCAACTTCGAGTCGAGGGGCAACAGCTGAATAAGCTCCACCCTTTTAGTCGACAAGTTGGGGCACATCAATTTCAGCCATTAGGATCCCTATTTAAAAACGTTTTTGAGCGGCTTAAAAAGGGTTTTATAATCAGCCTGCTCTGATACCACTTGTTGTTCCCGTTTCACAAACGTATAAAAACCATTAAAGTAATAAACTAATTGATTGTGCACAATGACTGAAATAATGTAAGTAAAAGCACACTGAATAATTTTCAACTTATATATTCTTTATTAGAAACAAATCAAAAAGAATACATTACCCAAGTACTTGCGAAATAGTACTTGGGGTTGAAATGACAAAGTATGGTATCTCCTCACTAAGCTCAAGCTAAGTCTAAGCACAACTACAAAGGAACCACTGAGCTATCTCAGGGACAGAGTTGTATTTGGAGGAGTGAAAGATGGCTTGTGTGTGTTTTACAATTAATCCTCAAGCTTAAAATTCTTCCACTCCATCTCTTATGCTATTTATACAAGTGTGGTTTTGACTCTATCCTAGAGGACAAACTGACAGGTTACAGAAGACAAAATACTGATGTATTTTGTCTCTGTTTACATTGGCTATATTGGGTAAGTGACAAGGCTGCTTTCTTCTTGTCAGTGATGAAACTGAGCTTGATAGTTAACGATTCAGGGAAAGTTTGACTTTGGTTGATAAGGACTTCGTCTTATCTGTTCAAACTTATCCCGCCTTTCTCCCGCTCATTCTTCAGTCTTCATAGCCTTCAGTCTTCAACCTTTAGTTTATCTTCAGTGTTAGTAGCTGGTGAGGAGTTTCGGGATTCAATGAGCTATTGTCATCACTCACTGAATCCACCATCTTCTTCTTGACTCAGTCTTCACCCCTTAAGTTCCGCCTTACTGATTGGAGAGACTTCTTCATTGTCTCTTACTAAGTATCCTGAAGACAGCTCACTGAGAGACTATGCGCTCAGTGACTTGTTAATGTTTAAGGGATTAAACACTTAGGGTATTTTCTATTCAAATCGTAGACTTAAGGGGTTTGGGTATTCACTGAACCCAACACTTGCAAAGGATATGTTAGTTATCATGTTTTTAGATGTTATTGAGATAGATCATGAAGTGTTAAGTGGCTAAGGTATGTGTTAATGTTAAAGGCCTATTGTTGTAATTAAGTAATTGGTTGATGTGTAATGTGTGAATGATTTATGATATTTATTATAAGCGTTCTACTTACTAAGCAAAAGCTTACTGGTTAATGTTACAATATTTATTATAACCGTTCTACTTACTAAGTGTAATTATACCCACTTTGGGTTGCAAACATGTCAAATGGTTATGGAAATGGTTTATTATGTTATATCAATGGTTTTGGGTAAGTTTGATGTGATATTGAAGTGGTAATGGTGGTATGTGGTGAAAATGGGTCAAAATGGGTATTTTGGCACAATACCCGTTACTTTGTAAAATACGTTTTATATTGTGGTAAAGGTTTTATGTGTTTTATATTGTGTTAAAATTTTCTGGAAGTTTTAGTGTCATTTCAAATTTTGTAAGTCGGTTTTCCGAAAAAAGTGTATAATAATGCTTTAGTAATGTTTCTGCAGTACCCATACGGCCATATGAGATATTTCATATGGTTGTATGCTTCAATAAGTAAGTTGGAAACTTTCTGAGGTGACCATACGGTTATATGAGATATCTCATATGGTTGTATGCTCGAGTCAATGGTTTATATGTTTCTGAGATAACTATACGGCCATATGAGAATATTTCATACAGCCGTATGGTCGGTTTTTCAGATTTCGTCGATTTTTGTAATTTCATATCTTTTAGACCGTAAGTCGTCATGGGTCATGCCACCCGTCATTTCGAAAATAACTGAGTCTAGTTTAATTTAAAAATACTTTCTAGGGTTTAATGGTAATGGAATTTTGTCAGTTGTTAAAAGAGTAACGGACGATACGTTAAAGTTGGGTTGTTTATGTGTAATAGTCAAAATTTTAAGTCAAGTCGTTCACAGGGTGTAACATGAATAGTCATTCAGTGAGTTTCCTTCAAGTTTTTCTATCTGAGTCTGAAAGAAAGACTCACCATTCAATGGGGCAGTACTAAGTGAATGAAATCCTTGAACCAAAGAAGAATGTGATGAGTTCAGTGAGTGATGACAATAAGCTCATTGAACCCCTTTCAAACTCTTAAACAAAAGAAGACCTGAAGACTTAGACAAATGTTTGAGTAACTGAGGCAGGATATGTTTTGAAATGAAAAGTTTAAGTCTTTATCAACCAAAGATAAACATATCCAAGTATGTGTAAATGCTAGAACGATTGTCGACACTTTTATTTCTAAAGCATGTTTGTCCATTATTTAAAATAAAATATTGTAATAAGGACAAAGTACAAATGTACTTTGTCCATTCACTTTGTAACAAGCATCTTTTACCAAAGGCCATTACCCATTCCTTAGCTTATATAAGAATGTTGAAACAAGAGTGAAAGTAATATAAGTTTGTGCATTATATGTTGTAGCATTCACAAATACTTTTACTCTTCAAAATACAACTAAATCTCTGAGTTAGAATTTAGTTGGTTAAGCATAGTTGTTACTCAAAATATAACACAAGTTTTACGTTGAGTTCAATGAGGAGATCATATTATACTTGTTATTTAATTTCAATTGTTGTTCCGCAAATAGTTGCGTATAAATATTTGATTTACTTCTGATAAAAATTTAAATGTTATAAACTTTGTGTCTTTACTTTAAGCTTTATATCTTATTACAAGTTTTTAATACATTAATTTAAGTATAAAATTTGATTAGATAACTTTATAGTTAAGCTAACCTTGTAAAAAAGAGCAACAGAAACTTGTGTAATTTACTTTAACATTTACGTAGTGTTTGGTATGTCGTAATCAAAGCAGTAATGGAAAAGATTGTTACAATGTAATGAAAAAATGTTATTTGTTTATATTTATAGAATGTAATGATCCATTACAAGTAATGACCCATTACACCAAAATCATTCCTTAGGGGTTCCCTATCTTTTTTTCATTACATCTTGTAATGGAATCAAAATTACATAAAACTCAATCATTAATTAACCACATTAATAAACTTTCTATCATTAATGGGTATTTTAGTCTTTCTATTATCGATTCCATTATATCTTATTATACAAACCAAACATGATTAATAACTATAATGAATCATTACATTACACTCTTTATTTCATTACATTATTTATTCTATTCAATTGACATTTTATTTCATCCTACCAAACAACCCCAAGCTTATGTTGTGTTTCTCTTGTAAATGTCTTGTACTCAACAACTAAATTTTTTTCCTTTTATATCTCTTTCTATTTTGGACTTCATTCTAGTTTGTCCTTAGACCACTGATTTATTTTATATGTTCATTTCTAATTACTCAAACTGCACAGGCAATAATTATTACTCCAAAGCCTTCATACACAAAGCTCAATTGTTTTAAGACAAACATATTACGCAAAAGATGGTCACTTTTTTCAAAATGAACGGATTCATACTTGTAACGGACTCCATATTATATTTCATTTATTATTTATTATTCTTGTGGCGAGGGCATTTAAAATTTCCTTTATTAATGTTTTGCAAGATATGTATATACATTAAGGTATCTCTATATACTACTTATAATGGAGGGATGACCCTCTCTCCTAAATTTTTTTAAGATGTCATTAATGTATTTTTTAAGCATTACAAATTTTAATAAATAGTTTTTACTAATTTATCTTCCACAACATTTTAATGCTTCATTTATTATTTCTTTTTTAATTAGTTTAGTTTTAATGCAAAAATGCACATATAAATGAATATGATTTTAAAATGCATGCAAAACTACAAAGTTCCAAAACTATTATTATATCATAAGAGTGTTTCGAGAACCAATCTAAATAAAATTTGAATTATTTTAAATAAAATTAATCACAAAAGTAAAAAACGGTTTTTTGTAAAAGTCGAGAATTTTTTTTAAGACAAATGATGTAAATGTGCAAAGTGCTAAGTGCTAATTCAATGATTAATATATTAGTATATTAATTATTATACTTTTCATTGATAACTCTGAATGATTGCTTGAACATGTAAGTTTTCTTTACATTATAAGCATTCTTTTACTTATATCTTCTATATATGTGGGACAAGTGTTATAAACAATATTAATGATTCAAACATTTTTTCATAAATATATACTTTACAAGATGTATACATTATAAGTACTCTTTTATTTATATCTTTTATTTATATTGGACAAATGTAATAAATAATATTAATGAACCAAACATGTTCAAAAATATATATATATTTCATAAAAAAAATGTTTCTACTTACTTGTGACTACGGACCACTATCAACTAATTTGACCATAACCTCATAACATTATTGACTACCGCAACGCAAAATCACGCCACTTTCAATTGTTTTTATATGAATTAGTTTGATATTATCCATCACTTTTTTTAAAGTTACTCAAACTCATTATGTTTTCGCTATTGGTAAAGTTATTGTAAGAGAAAACATAAAATTGAAAACATTTTTTGCCGAAAATTTTATTACTTGATACCCGCCATCGCAACGCGCGGGTACCCTACTATAATATTCTAAAGAGTTGAAATATGCGACATGAAACTTTTGGTATCCGCAAATTTATCGTCATATAAAACGTTTTAGATTATAAAGTATGGTTTATTGAATTTTTTTATTTCAGGGTATCCGCCGCCGCATCGCGCGGGTACCCTGCTAGTTGTTTAGAATGCATGAATCAAAATTGAGATGGAATAAATCATTACGATTTAATAAAAAAATGTTTTTTTGTTGAGTTTTGTAATAGAATATGTGGAAACGTAGAGGGGGGTGAATACGTTACCGTTTAAAAACTTTAGATCTTTAGTATCAAATCGCTTATGAAGCTTGTTATAATATGAAAGTACCAATTATTGTTTGTGACTAACATAGAACATAGTAAACTAAGTTGTCACACAATCATGAACACCAAACCACATCACAAACAATAGTATAGTGCAAGTATAAATGCAAAGAGATAAAGAAAGGAAAGTGCAAACCGAACACGAGGATTTATAGTGGTTCGGTCACGGATCTCCTTTCCGCCCTACTCCACTCCCCGAGTACCCAACTCGAGAGTTACTTCACTAAATCAACAAGCTCCCTTCTCGGCGGAGAAAACCTTACAATCTTCGCTTACACTTTTTCCGGTACAAAGCTAAATACCGGGTTCTAGTTCGAGGTAGAACCAACCTAACGTCGCCTATACAATATTTCCGACACTAAGCTAGATGTCGAGTTCTTTTACAAGGGTACAACCACTCCCAATATGTTTTATGGCTCAACATAACAAACCTTGTGTTTTATGGCACAAACACATAAACTCTCTAATCTAATTTGGTAAAAGTGTTGTTATGATGCAATGATGTTTACACTAATGATCCATGACACAAATGTCTAATGGATATGAATAACTACTTCTAAATGAACTTCCATTGATAGGAAGCCTTCATGATGAAGATCACAAGTTCCCTAAACTTGTTGTGATAGATCTTCAACTTGTGGTGAGTGGGGATGGCTAGATCTCCACGCTTTCCTTGGTTGATCAAAGAGTATGCTTACAACAAAGATGAATGTTAGAAGCATTATGATCATGATCATTAGGGTGTTTAATGTGTGTTACTACATTGTTAATGATTGATCTAAATGTATGCAAGAAGGTGGAGAAGATGTGCTTTGAAGTGGTAAAGAAATGAGAAAACAATGGGCTTCTATTTATAGCCAAAAGTGGACAGGAGCGTCCACGGACCAAGGAGCCCTTTAAAGGGTTCCGCCCTTTATAAAAAAGGGTTCCGTGGGTGCCTGACAGAAAAGCTAAAAAATCTTTCTTCAAATCTTTCCAAGATATTACCAAATCTTACTAAGATCACATTTGATATATTGTGTGTCAATCTAACCAAAATATTCAAGTGATCTTCCAAGCATTTCAAAGATGATGCATGACATGATGTAACATGTATTTCCATTTTTAGATTAAAAAGTTTATCAAGGTAAACTTGTAAAATGTATTATGTAACTAGTTAATAAAATGTCTAGTTACCTTTTGTAAAAGAGTGCTTGTCAAAATAAAATATATTTTGTCAAGTGTAAGTAAACTTTAGTATTTGTATGAAATACTTGTGAATGCAAAATGTAAAATGAGGTTTGAAATAGAATGGTTAACCTATTAAAATACTTAGTGACTCTAAACGTATTTTAAACATTCTAAATGATTTATTAATGGGTTTGATCATAATGCCACATAACAAACATGTACGAACCTGTGTTGTAACATACGAGAACTTGAGACATCGAGAGGTGTTGAATGTATGTTGAGACAACGTGTGATTACAAGTAACTTGTACATTTTACGTTATGTATTACAAGTTACATGTTTGTCATCAATCAAAACAAACGAGACTGTATAGATTAAATATCGTAATATTTGCACTAACAATCTCCCCCTTTTTGATGATGACAAATATATGTAAACGTAATAGAAAGTAAAATGTAAAAAGTTACTTGTATCCTTACTACCTTTACATTACCTTCTCCGTTTACACTCTTCTCCCCCTTTTGTCGAAACAAAAAGGGCGTGTCCTTAGAGTTTAACTTAATTTCTCCCCAAAAAGGCGAGCTTGCATCATCCCTAGTGAAGTTAAATCGTCCACTACAATCTGTCCCTTGTTTGGTAGCGGATCCATGGATCAAATAAAGAGGCTTAACCTACATCAAGTTTAGTTTTATGCAACAAAAATTATGAGAAATATATGAAAAAGAAAAATGCATAGCAATGTTAGCCTATTTTCTCCACTTTTTATCGAAGCACAAATGCGTGTTGAAAAGTGAGAATGATGCTAAATGCGTGCATGCTCCCCCTTGACGGTTGCTCCCCCTTGTTTGAGGCGTCAGGGTATAATTAAAAACCTACAAAACAAATATTAGTGCAAAACAATATTCGTCATTAGACGAGTAAGTGATATACAACAAAGTGTATATAAGATGCATTTAGTAAATTCTTGACGGAAGCTCCCCTTGCTCTAGGGCGTCAAGATGAACCTTCAAAATAAATATTAGTATAATAGAAGCTTTGTCTTTAGACAAATATGTCATATACAACCAAGTGTATAGACGATGCAATATGAGTGCTTAAAGGAAATTCCTCCTTGTTCTAAGGTGTCAAGAAGCACCTAAAATAAGAAAAATAATTGATGCAAACTTCATCCTTAGATGAGTAAATTATATACAATCGAGTGTATATGATGATGAACCTACAATGAAAAACATTAGTGCAATATATTTCATCTTTCTCACAAAGAAAAATAAGATGTATATATGTGATAAATGATATAATCAAAGATCTCATGAGGTGTAGTCTCCTAATTACAATCATAAGAAAAGTGAGAATATAATATGATAAAAACCTAAAAAATAATTCCTAGAAAGAAGATATGAAGTCTGCCACCGGGTGTGCCACTAGTGGTGCTAGTGTTGGTGTCGATTTACTAGTAGGATTCATGTGGTGATGGTAGATGACTTGACATTTACAAAAGTAAGTTTTCGCTAATCCATGGTGGTGATGATTAGTGAAAGTGGTGATGGAAGGTGGTGGTGATTAGGTAGGAAGCTATTAAGGAGTTAGAAACTCGTATGTATAGCAAATATAAAAATATGGACTCATGCAATCCTTTCGTCATGTCAAGTGACCAAAGCTAAGAGGAAAAAAATGTGAATGGACATTGCATTTCAATGATGCATAAGGGTTATGATTTGAATGATTTATTGATGCTAACAATCTATTGTTTTGAGCAAGTTCTCATATGCTTCAACCCAAGAGTAATCAATAATGTGTTCTATCTAAGAAAATTATAATGAAGATACCAAAAGATATAAAAGTGATGAAGATAAATTCGTTCATTGATTGACACGAATTATAAAAATGACCTATTCTAGGTGACAATGGGAAAGGTAGTATTAGCATGGTTTTAACCGACATGTATGATTATTTCTTTGAAAAGAAGTGAAGACAATATGGAAAATACTAATAATGAGTACCTATATGAGGATGAGAATGACATCATATGAGTGAGAGTTGGATGGACCAACGTGTTGGAGATGGCTGTTTTGATTAATATATCGTTTGCACTGACAAGGACATGCATGATAAGCGAGAAAATGATAAGATCCTATGATGGTGTTCTAGATAGTGAAGTTGTAAGGTGCTAGTTTAAGGAAAATCCTATACGTGGAGATGAAGACGTTTTGTAAAAACACATGATGCGTTTTTCACTTGATGAGGTATTGGTGCGAAAAAGGTTGAACTAGTTGTGGTTTCATGAACCGGTTTTAGCTAAGTGGTGTTTACCTATGTGTTGGTATTGTAGAGTCTAAGAGACATAAATTTTGACAAAAGACAATTATGTGAATGAATTTCTCTCCCCCTTAATTGGTGGACATCCAACATAATGTGTAATGTATCAAATAAGGAATGACAACAAAGTGTTTAGGAGGTTATTCGGGTTTACGAAAGAGATGAGCTTAGTGATGTTTTTCTGGATGATGGTTAGCATACAATGAACTTCATCCTTAAAGTCACGTACCTCTTCTCGATTAATACGAGATGATCGTATGATGAGGCATGTGGTTTCCTAATAGGAAGTGAAGAGGATTAGAGTATTGTAATAACTAAATAATGATGGAGGTTATTTTTGGAAAGCGGAAGCAAAAATGAAATTTGGAAAGAGGTCGGTTGAAAGACAAAAATGCAAAGCCAACCCTCTAGAACTTAATTTTATATGCTTTTAAACTATATGCAAGTGTAGGGGTCCCATAAAGCATAGTACTAATCTACATAGCAATAAAGGGGATTATGCAAAAATGAGCATATAAAAGTTAGAACCAAGTGAGATAACAAATAATTTGTTATCAACCTACAAAACAAATTTGTTAGTGACAAAAGATGTTAACATGATATAAATCAAATGATAACATATTATATAAGCAAAAACACATTGCACTTTAGTAGACAAGAAATCACCATACAAGATAGCATCAAGACAATCATATTATGCAAGAATACAACTTTATTCAAGACATTTCATTTTGAGATTGTTTTGTCGTTAGACTTAGACGCTTAAGCATACTTGGCTTGTAAATTAACACAACAATCTATGTGATTAATTTGTAAGATAAAAAGGCTTCTAAAAGTTTGTCATACCAAAAGTATTTTGACATATTATATGTGCATATGTAGCAAACAAATAGTGTGACAAGAAGCAAAAGAAACAAGATGAAAGATTCATGCAAGCCATGTTTAAGACATAACAATTTGGAGCATGTATCATTTGGATCGTACTACACATAGATATAATGAATGCCAACTAATAGCTTTCAAACACAAACTTATCATATCAGAATTATCACGTATCAAAATGACATATTATGATTTCATAAGTAACATGTTAATCATGCTAAAATTAATTCAAAAGTAAGTATCATGCAAATAAAGTTTTAGGTTTAAACGTTTAGTAGCATGAAACAAGAATACAAGCATTATAAAGATAAAACCGTACTAAGGTTTACACATTCGACTAGTTATCAAACACTAAGATAATGTCAAATCAACTTATTGTATTAAACAAGAACATGTAATCAACACATGTAAGTGCAATGCAAGTGGTTTTACTAAGGTTTACACATTTGACTAGTTATCAAACACTAAGATAATGTCAAATCAACTTATCGTATCAAACAAGAACATGTAATCAACACATGTAAGTGCAATGCAAGTGGTTTAAAAAGAAAAGTCATATATACTACTTGTTTGATTAGTATTCCTAAGGCGAGGCAAACTATCAATGTTTTAACACTTACTTTAGGCAAGTATAGGAAAACAGATTTTTCAAGTTGGAGAATGAATATGAGACTATTACTAGCGGTGCTCAATTAAGGCTAAACACGACCATTTTTACGGGTGATTCCACAAACCCAACTTCTCTCCAGGAAGCAATTCAACCGTTAGGTCAAATTGAGTTTCTAGTGCAATAGATTCTCCAGTAATCATTCTCATGTTAGAAAGATGGGAACTCCTACTTTTGCCTATTAAAGTGTATAAAAGATGATAGTTTACCAATACTTGGCTTAATGTGACACAACTAATATGCAATATAACTAAGGAGATGAAGATGTCATGTTATACACATGAATTTTAACAATGGTGTGTTTGATAAACAATGTGTTTTAATCTTGTGTTTAGAATTGAAAGTTGTTCAAATTACACAGCTAATTGTATGATCTAATGGATGACATCTTGTACTTTAAATGTGAATTGATCATCTAAGACTATATAATAGAATATGTTAAACTAAGAACGTTATGAAAGCTCTTTGGAACATTATTTAACAAGAATCTAAGTGAGGTTACCAACTTCAATAGATCTTGTGTATGCTCTAAAATTGTGTAGTTTTAACCTTGGATGTGCACTCGGTTTGAGCAAGGTTAGGTTATGATGTACGCTTGAAAGGAAATAGATACAAATAGTATCTTTCAACAAATGAGATTATCCCATGGGATAAAGTTATCATGCTTATGAAAACAAGTATGACAAGATGAATTGGATATGCTAGTTCACAGAACTTGTAGATGTTTGTTTCAAGATCATTTAGCCAATGAGGTGTAATGAAATCTCTTGTAACACAACTATTTATGTCGCAAGAGTGATGCATAGGATATACAATATCCTTTTAACAAAATGAAATCTTAACGCATGAATCTTAGTCATAATGTTCTTCAAAACATCATGTTTTCCTAAATGAAGATATGAAGTCAAAGTGTTTGAATCGGATAGTCCCATCTAAATAAACTTGGTCTCAAGATTACATTCACTAGATGATGACAAGAGGAATTCACTCGAGTTTCTTATGTATACTCCTCAAGAGTCATTGTTGCTTGGGGTGTATGATGTTGGCTTTGAGATTGCATTTTAACATATGTTGTTAAAATGTTGATTTGAAGTTTAACGAAATTTATGCAGAAGTTTAACGACAAAGTATTACTAATACTTTGATTATTTGTGAAGGTAGTACTACTTATACCTAGTGGAAATTGACAACAATTACCAAGAGCACCATGCTTATTTGATAGTTGAGGTTCTAGCCATAATGAATTATCTAAGTCCTTATATGTGGGAAAGGATGGTTGAGTTTGTTCAAACGTGCATTTGATTCAGTACAAGTGTTGGACACAAGGGCTTTTTGAGCAATACACTCAACGAATTCAAATGATGGCAAGGATGGTGGATTGGTTGATCTAGGTGGTAGGTCTTCTAGTGTGTCTAAATAAGGATGTGGTGATGTAGGGGTTTGTTGTGCTATGGGAGTACTTAGGTTGATTATTTGTCCACAGATGTTGAACACAAAAAGTACGAATACTAATTCTTATGGTTCATTGGTTACTGCAACTAGCGGGTGAAGTGCTTGAAGTTTTGGTTATGTCTATGAAGCTTAGGGGCTGAGGTATAGGTTCACCTTGAAAGGGCACGTTTGATTTAAAGGATGCTCTTGGAAGTTCATGAGCAATACGCTTAATGGTGCCAAAAGATGGAAGAGGGATAGTAGGTGTCTAAGAGGGATAAGTGGCACAGTGGGTTGTTTGTTTTGGATAAGTGTTTCAACATGTGTTGTTAAAATACTTGGGTGTTTATTTTTCGGATATGACTTTTAATGACTTACAATCGTAAGTCGCATATACTTGAATATTTCGGATGAACTACTTAAGTTGTCAATCCTAATTTGTTGAGCTTAGATTGAACTCAAGGATAACAAGACTTGATAATATGTATTTAACATATGTGTGAGTTATGACTCGATGTAAATACTTATCGTCTTGAAGGATGACACATTATTTTCATGTTAACCAGGTGAGGCAATACATGTAGATACAAAACAATATCTATAGGCATATGTTAGACTTGTGTATGATATCTTTGCAAATAATGAGTCCAGGTTTATTAGTCTCGGTAAGTCATCTAAGTCATCCACAAACGGGTGAGGAGATGTTGGTGGTGTTGCACAAAGTTTGATAGGTACAAGCTTTGGAGACTTTGGTAGTGAAGTTGTTTTGGATGATGGTGGGTGATTTTGATGGTGGAGTTGGAGTACTCAAGTTTAGAAAGTTCACATCTTGAATGGGTGATGAGATGTTGAGAGGTAATGAGTCTGAGGATGAAGAGCTCAAGTTAATGAAGCAACAAGATCGAATGCTAATCCTAGTGGTTTTCTTAAGTGGCTTATTTGAGGTTAAGGATTTAGTCATTTTGACTTTGCTTTAAGAAATGCTAAGCTTGAGGAAAAGTAACAATGAAGGTGTGAAAATGATCATCTTGAATGTGTCGATTTATGGAACTAAGGATTCATGGATTTGATGTTAATCCATACAAAGATGGTAGTTTCTAATGAGATGGAAGTGTCTAAAATCATGTCAAACATCCTAAGTTAATCCATTGAGGATGTGTTGAGTGAGGTATGAAAGATATGCATTAACAACTATCCTAGAAACGAAGTTTGGTAAATTAGATTGCGGGATTTAGTAAAATTCAATAACTTACCTGTAGGATTCACGGCACCATTTCTTTACACAGCCGGAACCCTTAAATTGGTGCCGCCTGGTCCGCCTGTACAGGTATGGCGGTACCAAAATACATAACAGACGGTACCAACATTTTGGTGCCGTCTGATCCGTGGACACCAGAAAAGTTCACAGACCCATTTTTTAGGTGTCGGGGAGTTTTCCGAAACCTGAAATTTTGCTTAAAACATGTGACATTAATTACTTCTAGTTAGGAAAAGTCGATAACACATATACAAATATAGTGGAGCATAGACTTTGACCAAGGGCTAACGATTTTCACATAAAAGTGAAAATGGGTAAAATTTGATAACACACTTGTGCTATCCACCTGCATAAACCGGTTAGCATACAACATTGTTTTAAGTCATATTATCATCCTACAAAGTAAAAACAAATAAATTACATCATACAACATTGTTTTTGTCCTTGTACCAAACACTCTCTTAACACCTTCATTTTTCAAAGTACTTGACTAATTTACTTAGTACTCATTGCTAAGTGAGTTATGACATTTCATAAGTTATGCGAGATGTTAGTAACCTATGCAAACGAAGTGATCTAATTCTACAAGCGATGGTACAATAATTTTCCAACTTAGTGCACAAAATCTAGCAAATAACCTATTGTGCATAAACAAGAAATCGTCAAACAAGCGAATAAATAACATGGCAAGATTGACACTTATATTATGCAAACAAACAAGTGTAAACAACAATTTGAAAAATAAGCAAGCAACATATATGCAAACAACATAAACAAGTGGTCATTTAGCATAGCATAACAAGAAAGACACTTTTCGTCATTTTGCGTTTAAATATGACGATGCATACCAAGCTTGATTAGTTTCCTTTAAACATATTACCAAATTATTTAGTTTCAAATGAAGTTGTATCAAAGTTCTAAGAATACCAACTTAAATTGCTTGATTCAAAATTTTGAGTTTTTATGTTAAAGCGAAACTCAATATTTTAGACATACTGTAGTATTTTTTCTATTTCACTTATTTAAAATTAGACTCAGGCCATGAGAGTATTTTTAAATGAAAGTAGACTCAATTCCTTTTAAAATGATAGGTGGTTCGACTCGTACGGACTTACGGTTAATTAGTTATGATTTTTTGAAGTTGCCAAAAAAACTGCATACTGTACAGACGGATTCCACGGAACCAAATAAAGGGATCCGCCCTTTATAAGATTTGGTGTCGTGGTCCTCTGAGACAGATTCACCAAAACTAGTATTTGACATAGAGAAGACGTGTGCGACTTACTAGATTTCATAGTAAACATATAATACACATATTTAACAACATATCTACTTATGTAACTTATCTTAAACATTTACGGAGGTGATTTTTCAACTAGATTTATAGTTATCCCAAACACTCCTTTAAAATCATATTTCTTCGTAAATTTTCTATGAGCACACAATACAATACTTACTAGTTCTTTCAACAAACTTTTTTTATTTTACTTTTCAAGAAAACCTTCAAGCTTGTATACAAAGTTACGTTTAACAACAAAATTTTTAAGTATAACAAGCAAAGCATATTTCATATTATTTTTCGCTTCAATGGTAATTTGATACATGGATCGTACTCTATTTTTAAAAACCATTTGTTTAGAAAATAAGAGCTACGTGGCTCTGGTACCAATTGTGGAAACGTAGAGGGGGGTGAATACGTTACCGTTTAAAAACTTTAGATCTTTAGTATCAAATCGCTTATGAAGCTTGTTATAATATGAAAGTACCAATTATTGTTTGTGACTAATATAGAACATAGTAAACTAAGTTGTCACACAATCATGAACACCAAACCACATCACAAACAATAGTATAGTGCAAGTATAAATGTAAAGAGATAAAGAAAGGAAAGTGCAAACCGAACACGAGGATTTAAAGTGGTTCGGTCACGGATCTCCTTTCCGCCCTACTCCACTCCCCGAGTACCCAACTCGAGAGTTACTTCACTAAATCAACAAGCTCCCTTCTCGGCGGAGAAAACCTTACAATCTTCGCTTACACTTTTTCCGGTACAAAGCTAAATACCGGGTTCTAGTTCGAGGTAGAACCAACCTAACGTCGCCTATACAATATTTCCGACACTAAGCTAGATGTCGAATTCTTTTACAAGGGTACAACCACTCCCAATATGTTTTATGGCTCAACATAACAAACCTTGTGTTTTATGGCACAAACACATAAACCCTCTAATCTAATTTGGTAAAAGTGTTGTTATGATGCAATGATGTTTACACTAATGATCCATGACACAAATGTCTAATGGATATGAATAACTACTTCTAAATGAACTTCCATTGATAGGAAGCCTTCATGATGAAGATCACAAGTTCCCTAAACTTGTTGTGATAGATCTTCAACTTGTGGTGAGTGGGGATGGCTAGATCTCCACGCTTTCCTTGGTTGATCAAAGAGTATGCTTACAACAAAGATGAATGTTAGAAGCATTATGATCATGATCATTAGGGTGTTTAATGTGTGTTACAACATTGTTAATGATTGATCTAAATGTATGCAAGAAGGTGGAGAAGATGTGCTTTGAAGTGGTAAAGAAATGGGAAAACAATGGGCTTCTATTTATAGCCAAAAGTGGACAGGAGCGTCCACGGACCAAGGAGCCCTTTAAAGGGTTCCGCCCTTTATAGAAAAGGGTTCCGTGGGTGCCTGACAGAAAAGCTAAAAAATCTTTCTTCAAATCTTTCCAAGATATTACCAAATCTTACTAAGATCACATTTGATATATTGTGTGTCAATCTAACCAAAATGTTCAAGTGATCTTCCAAGTATTTCAAAGATGATGCATGACATGATGTAACATGTATTTCCATTTTTAGATTAAAAAGTTTATCAAGGTAAACTTGTAAAATGTATTATGTAACTAGTTAATAAAATGTCTAGTTACCTTTTGTAAAAGAGTGCTTGTCAAAATAAAATATATTTTGTCAAGTGTAAGTAAACTTTAGTATTTGTATGAAATACTTGTGAATGCAAAATGTAAAATGAGGTTTGAAATAGAATGGTTAACCTATTAAAATACTTAGTGACTCTAAGCGTATTTTAAACATTCTAAATGATTTGTTAATGGGTTTGATCATAATGCCACATAACAAACATGTACGAACCTGTGTTGTAACATACGAGGACTTGAGACATCGAGAGGTGTTGAATGTATGTTGAGACAACGTGTGATTACAAGTAACTTGTACATTTTACGTTATGTATTACAAGTTACATGTTTGTCATCAATCAAAACAAACGAGACTGTATAGATTAAATATCGTAATATTTGCACTAACAGAATAGTTTGTTCATTTGTTTGGTATGCATGAATCAAAATTAAGATGGAATAAATCATTACGATTTAATAAAAAAAATGCTTTTTTGTTGAGTTTTGTAATGGTATAGTTTATTCATTTGTTCATTCTATTATGTCTTTAAATACCAATTTATTACATAACCCCTTTTAGTTTTTCTTCATTACAACACGACATTGAATCACATTTTGCCATATTTCATATTTCATTCATTTTCAACATTCATTGCATTGTACAAAAAATTTGTAAATATTTTATTCAAATCAAACATAACAACCAAATAAGTCAATTTCACAGTAATAACTTATTCAGGGTGCGTTTGGTATGATACCATGAATCACAATCGGTATCGATTTCGGTATAAGATGGGTCCCTCACCTATGATAGATTCATTCCTCTCTTTTTGGACTCCTATAGAGTATGGACAATATCTATATTTCATTCTTATATAATGTGGGCCCCTCTTCTTAACCAAACACTTAGGGCATGCTTGGTAGGGGGTTATAAAGGATAAGAAATGGGAAAGATAATGTAAACATGTGCTTGGTAGAGTATAATGCAATTGCTCATTACCCAATAGTGGGTAATGAGTCTTTACCCAACAAATTAAAGGGAATGTTTTTCTTTCTCTTTCCCCACCATTATCATTGTCTTTCCTTTTCCATTTTCTTAGTTTGAACCAAGCACACCATTAGAATTATTACTACTATCATTCTCTCATTCCCATAGAGAGATACTAAACGGACCCTCAATTATTAAGGGCCTGCTTGGTTTGCAGATGGGTTTGGAATTAGGATTAAGATTATGATTTGAATTTAATATAGTCTTAAATCAAATGAGGAGAGAGAAAAGTTTTAAAAAGATATATTTATATAATAAGAAAAAAAATTAAAGAGAGATAAAGAGAGAAGAGTATAAGATGAAAAAAAAATTGTAGAAAAGTAGGGTAATAACGTTACTTTTGTGAATGATAGTGTTGAAGGGTTTGAACCATAAATTTAAACCCACAATTAATATCAAATAAAGGATTTGAGCTACCTTTAAGTCCAATCTTTAAAAAAACTCATACCAAACAGGCCCTACGTTTGGTGCATTACATCGTTAATTATATTATTTTATTAATTCATTACGTTTAACCTAACACACCTTTAGGAAGGTGGCAATGGACACGGTTTGGGCTCATACTGAGCGGCAACACCGTTGCCTCTTGTGCGGTATGGTGCAGTATGGTTGATGCACTGCAAAGATTGCCGATTCGGTATGAAGTGGAGCGTGTATATCATTGTTCAAATATTCGACCGGTGCACACTAAAAAAAAAAAAAAAAAAAAAAAAAAAAAAAAAAAAAAATCCCCTTTATAAATATCAATTCATCCTCCTCACATTTTATTCCAAATCTCATTCTTTTTACACAAACAAATCAACTACAACACTAAAAAAAATGTCTCCATCCTCCTCTTCTTCATCCGATGACGAGTTAGTTTTTCCCGACGAGTCTTCCGAACTATTGCTATCCACAGGTAGTAACCTATCAACCTTTTTAGCCGTGCGCGATTCTATTGAAGACGCGACAAGCTCAAGCACTACCGAAACCCGGCAGTCTCTCACCCGCTTTCGTGAAGAAGCATTACAAACTCTAATGAATGACTATTTTGTCGAACGACCAAAGTTTCCCGACCATGTTTTTCGTGATAGATTTCGAATGAATAAAAACTTGTTTTTAAGAATTGTTGGTGATGTTGAAGCGAGATTTGAATGGTTTCAAGTGGCCAAAGATGCAAGGGGAAAAAAAGTTTCACGGCGTTACAAAAATGCACATCAGCCATTCGGCAACTCGCAACGGGTGAACCTCCGGATAGATTTGATGACTATTTAAGCATGGCACGAAGAACGTCAGGTTAATCTTTTTTAAATTCGGTTTTTTTATAAAGTTATAGTTTTTTTTTTTAATATTAAATATTTTGTAGGAGAATGCCTTGATAATTTTTGCCATGCGATAATTGAATTATATGGTCGAGAGTTCTTACGTAGGCCGACAGCCCATGACGTTGCACGGTTATTCGACTCCTCGTTTATACGTGTATTATATTTAATAATATGATTTTAAAAGACGACGGGATGGCAATATCACCGGTTCATATAATGGATCAGCCGGTCGCGCCAGTTTATGACGACAGTGTACTACAAGAGTTACTCGACGAAGATATCCATAACCGTGTCCGATATGATCTTACGGAGCATGTAGCGCCTCAAGACTTACTATACCTCGATGACTAGTGTAATTTTCTTTTTATTTCACCGGTGATGTAATTTTCTTTATTTTTTTAAGTTTTATGTAATTTTCTTTTAATTATTAATGAAATATTATGTTTTTATTAAATTGTTTAATATAATTATGAATATAAAAAAAATATAAATTAGTTGAGTTATGAAATCATAGTTGCCACTAGAAAAATACGATGAGGTATAGGTGAGGTATGAGATGAGGGGTATGTTTGGCAAAACTAGCTGTAAGCTGTATGCTGTAAGCTGTAAACTGTAAGTTGTAAGCTGTTAACTGCAAAACTGTTAACATGAGCTACAAGCTGTATCTTTTATTCAATAAAAGTGTTTCGTAAGTTAGCTGTTAAATGTAATTATAAGATGTAAAATGACGTAAAAGGACATATACATAATTATAAACAAATGTTTAGAGGGTATATCAGTAATTTAAAGTTTTAACAGCTCCAAAATGTTTAAAAAGCTTCATGAATCAGCTTTTCATTTAGGAGCTATTTGTTTGAAATAAAAGCTTGAAGTTAATGCATCCAAACGTATCCAAACGGAGCTATTTATTTTAGAAGAGATTATTTTATAACAAAAAGCTAACAGCTCCCGAATAAAGCTCTTGCCAAACAGGCCCGAGATGGAATGATATTATTAATGGGTGGTAAGGTATAATTAAAGTATGGGATCATGGTTGCTATTACCCACAAGTGAAATTTTTTTAGATGAAAACTACACTAATCTATGATGTGACTTAGATTCTTTTAAATTTCTTTTGGTCCCCCATTGTTGCTATGACATCGATTGAAAACCCCTTCTTTTTTGGAGAGGTTCACAAAAGTCAGTGTGACAGTGTGGGTCCCACATCCTTACTACACTTCTGTCTATTTCCCACTGAAATTCACAAAGTCGTGACTCAACCAAACTAAATTCTACTTTTACACTTTACATCCCTTCATTTGCATTTAAATCAACACATGTTCCCATCTAATTAAATTATGGCACTTCTTATACCGTTATAAAAAAACAAAAACAAAACCAAAGCAAAAAAACGAAATTAAACCTTTAAGAACTTTTATTATGCTTATTATGTGTTCGTCATTGAGGATTTTAGTTTCACGAAAATTGATTATACTGTCTTATGATATCTAAAATGGTTGTTTCAAACTTTATCAAAAAAATTTAAAATTAGATACAACCGTATATGTTACCTATTTGATGTAATGATACTGATAGATATAATATAGTAGAATAAGTCGTCACATTGATGCCAAGTTAACTGAACAATTTTTTAACTTATCAAATTGAATACTGTGTCATATAAGGATTCCGATTATGATTTTAAAATCTTACGATTTTATAATACTACAAAGCAAAAATGATATGTATTTTATGTAGGATCTTAGCACACTTAAAATGTTAAAATATCCCGATCTTGATCATAAGATCTTAAGATCTAATCCTATTCGATTTTACTTTTCTCGAATCGCAAACTAAAAAACTATAGATCATGTTTTATAGAATTTAAAAAGCAACATGTTAATCTTTTTAAACATTTCATATTCATAATTTAAAACAATATTTTCATGAAACATTTATATAATTTTGTGTTAATGATATATAATATTTGTAGATTTGAATAATATTACAAAAACTATTAAGAAAATAATATTATAGTAGGATTTTATGATTTCGATTCGATCTTACGATTTCAATTCGATCTTACGATTTCAATCTTATAAAAACAAAAACGATCACGGGTAGAATTCCGATCTTTAAAACCTTGCTTTGACATGTCAAACTGAATATATATAGGTTCTACCATTATGCATTTCCTTTACTTCGTGGGTTACTCGCAATGTCCTTCCAAAAAAGAACGGCCGATCATATAGTAATTACACTTTGATTGGCATTCTTAATTCATGTCTAATTTTGTATATAGCGATATATCAAAAGTAATTACAGAGAGTGATACAAAGCAATCAATATGTTAGACGTTAAATGGATTTGCTAGACATATAATTGGGCATGTCATCATTTTTTTTTCTCTTTAAGAACGGCGTCATCATTTCTGTTTAATTTGTACGAGTAGTTTATAAACCTAGGGTTCGTTTGGTTTGTGAGATTAACTTGGGTTTATGATAGAATAGTGGACTCCATCTCATTTTTAACCGTTTGGTATGATTCGGGTTTGGACTTAGTCCTAAATATTAAAGAGTGTCATAAAGTACGGTGGAGTGGTAAGTTTTATGCAACAAATGGGACCCACCTCATTTTTTTTCTATCTCTCTCATTTTTTTTATATAAATAATTTATAAATTAAATTTTAAAATATAAAATAATTTTAAATATTTTTTTCTCTCTTACATTAAATCCAAATCCAAATTATAATCCTAATCTAAATCAAAATCCAAATTATAATCCTAAACCCACCTACAAACCAAATGGACCCTTAGTTATCCGGAGGTTTAATATCGTTCTAGATTAAAATAAAATATGGTACGTATCTTTCATATGTAAAGAGAGAAAGGTAAGTCCAACATTATATATACATTACAAAAGGTCAAAAGGCGTGGTTTTTATTGCCAAAATTTGTGGTCCGGTTTGCATTTGCTAGACCCATACCCGGAAAACTTATTTTGGTACCTGTCCGGCTCCAAAACGATGTCTCTCACATTCCTCTCTCATTACTTCCTCGCTTCGATTGTAATCCGACCACCCAAATGATCTGGCCATCTGACTTTTACTTGATCCGACTCCGATTGATATATAGTGATTTTATGAGAGGATCTACAGGAACTGATTATTTTAATGCGATTTGTGGTTGTTTGATTGCCATTTGTGACCGGCTACAGAAACTGGGTTTGTTACAGCCACACATACCCGGTTATACACACTTTTGTACCTAACATATTATTGAAGGTTCTTCCCATAAATCATCTGATTCGTCTGAGGTTCATGCCATATGTTGAAAATTGGTTTGGAATCCAAAAGATACTCATTGGGTTATGGTGGTGAACGAGTTTCTCTAATCAACAAAAGTGTAAGTTCTCAATTTAAAAAAAAAAAAAAATTGGTTAGGTGTAGTCTAGATTATAGGAGGTTTTGGTTGTTTTTTTGTTAATTAATCTTTGGGTTAACTTTAGGTTTTGATTATGGGAAAAAAATCCAAATTTTAGAAGTTTAATTTATTTGGAGGTAAGAATAATTTATATAAGGCTACATGTTTTTTGTTGGCTTTGTAATTGCTTTTTTTGGTAACCGTGATTTTGGACCTTTTGGCCGACTAATCCACGGGGTTTAAACCTACCGACACATACACTCAAACCAGGTAAAGCCCTCCCTTTTCAGGAGGTTGGCGTGGCCACTTAAAGTTGTTTGTACCTAGTGGGAATTGAACTTGAGACCTCACACATTTTAGAGTGATAGTCACAAACCCGTTTACCACTAGGCCACCCTTAAGTGGTTTTGTTGGCTTTGTAATTGTGTTTAGGATGTATGTGAAGAGAATGAGATTGGGGTTTAGGTTTTAGGATGATTTGTGGGGGATTTGGATTTTGGATGGTGCTGATTTCCAGGGACTAATACTAAATCATCAAAACCAAAAACTTTATAGTGCAACAAACTTATGTTTTATTTTTTCCAAGCAAGCGAACGACATATGCTTTTGCACTATTTATCGATGTATTAGTTGCAATATTGCTCTTTCAATGTGATGCTATGTTGATGTCTGCTTAGATATGCTTTCGAACAAAGTGTCGTTGCAGCCACATGTGTCTTATAGTGTTTTTTGTTATTGACATATTGACGTTCCCGCGTGTATCTTTCATAACATAATTGAAAAAAGGCTGAATTTGAAAGATGGGTTTTTTGGCATGTGCTCGGGTGCATCTGAGCAAGGGTGAAATCATTTGTATCAACCATGTTTGCCCAGTTACACAGTTGGACTGAGTTGCAGCCATGGCGGGCCAAAGTATTAGATTTGCAGCCATGGTGACATGAAAATGATGGTAATGTTGATTGCATGGGGTTGTGATGAATATTACCAAGATCGATTAAAGCTGTGATCGTTCGTGTTTTGGCGGGTCAAATTATTAGATTGACAGCCATGGCGGATGTATCCGCTTTCTTCAATTGTCAACATGTCTGAGCCTCATAGACGCATTTATTTATGGCGGGGCAAGGTTGCTACGCTTACAGCCATTGGCGGGTATTGATATGCTTACACAGCGCGTTCGGGGTCAAAGGAACTTCCTTTTCGTCGAGCAAGTTTTTCAACACCCTAGGCAGTGAACCTAATCGTTGTAGTGTAGTATTAGGGTAAGCCACGGGTATTGATATCGTTCTCTAGAGGAATAGGAATGCTAGCGACAAGTTACTACGCTAAGGTTGGGGTTGAGGAAGATTATTTTTTATCCTTTTTATATTTTTTTAGGAAATGGAAAGGTACGAATCTCGGGGTTTGGATTTGGGGGTTGGTATTTCTACCGATTACTCTACTTATCTAATTAACTAAGCTAGGGGTAGTCTATGTCTATTGTTGTGTGCTCGTATGATTATTAAAAATGTATTTACTTAGGTTTTATTACTCCCTAGTTATCTCCTATTGATGGTTGAATTGTCACGTCCTTATTCTTAACGCGTTGTGTCTCTAAGGTCGTAGAGTATGCGTTTATCCCTAACTCTTTGAAGCTACCAAAGGTTAATAACTACAAAATCTCTAGGATTCATAAACTTAACACTAAGGTATTCTTTGGATGTTTAGCTTACAATAACTCTAGGTGATTATAAACTAAGGTTCAACAAACATTAATCAAGCATTAATAACACAACGAATGACCTATCACAATACTAGGTCAATCACAATTAAGATAAGAGACAACCAATCAATATTCAATAACTATGTTTCATATTACCTAAGCAAACACACAAGTAAATTAGCCGGACATGGAGAACATGCAAGCATACACACAATCAATTGAAGACATAATTAAATTAATGAAGTAAAACACTTATCTTGATGTAAGATAGGGTATGAAACCTTAAAATACTGTACAAGACAGCCTTGGTTCGGTTTAGGTTTTTACTCCACAAAACTACCTCTCTAAAACTGAAAAATTCGGATTCTATATATAGTGTTACAAACTGCGACGGTGTCACTCTTTAATTGTGACGCCGTCGGGTCGCCGTCATTAAGTTTTCGTCTTGGCCACGTTATCATTGTGACGGCGTCACCATATGCCCGTGACGCCGTCACCATCAGTCTCTGACGCCGTCTGGATCAAATCTAGGCCGTCTGAGCTGCGATGCCCTACTCTTTTAAAACCTGAGGCCGTCACTTGTAAATAAGCAAATAGGCTACTGAGTCGTCACAAAACTTGTTCCGACGGCGTGACAATAGAACCTGACGCCGTCCCCTTCAGTTCCAGCAGCCTGAGTGTTTCGATTCTTGACTTAGGCATTTTCTTCGTATATTCGCGCCTTTTCGTCCGAATAAGTGTCATTCCAGCAATTTGCCTTCAAGAGACCTAAAAAGTGAAAAGGAACGAAATTAATTAGTAAGGGATACAAAAGTGATCAATTAAGGGCTTAAATGATCCCTAAAAAACGTACCTTTTAAATCCTCATCAAATATCCCTACACTTGGTATTTGCTTGTCCTCAAGCAAATGTGCTTTTAGCCAATTAATTTATAAGTTAGGGGTCATGAAGCATTAGTTTAGAACAATCCACAACACATATAAGCCCCGCAAAAGTCATAACAAGCATGGAAATTACATACTAGCACTTCACATGGGGTGTTTGGATACTCACATCTCTCGGGTGTATATGAAATATGGAAATGGAAGATAGACACTCATTAACCGGTCCTAATACATAGATTACCATAGGCTTGAGACTAGATCAAACCTCCATCTCTTTGGCGTAAGCACCTAGGAAAGAGTATCCAAGAGGTCTTTTAAAGGGTTGTAACGTTAGGCTTACGGTAGGGAAACAAAAGGGTTTAGTGGGATAGGCGATTTAGTGGTGGCAAGTCAAAAATCTTTATGTTACAAGCATGCGAAGAATGGCGTTGCTAAGCCAAGACTCGACACTCTAAACTCTAGATAACTGAAATAAACAAACATAAATTTAAAGATAAATGTAGGATGGTAGCCCGTATTTTTTTTTCACACTCTATTTTTTCTTTTTCTCTTTTTTATATTTTTTTTCCGATTTTTTTTTCATACACTTTTACTGTACCATCCTCTACGATAACATCAAAATAATAGGGATTTATAGGCACATCCCTACACTTGAGTTTTTATTACTCTAACACTAATTTGACCCGAATTGAAAAGATCAAAACACTTGGAGTACATTATTACGCAAATAAAGGGAATTTGAATTTAACGTTCCCTTCCCGTCATTTCATAAAATTTAACTTTTCCCATGAGTCCCAATCGTCCCAAAACTGTGTACAAAGGATATGACTCGACTTAGCAACTTATGCAAGCAACTAGATAATTGAACTAAAGGTTTAGTGTGATAACAATAATGCACTAAAAGTGAGTGCATACAAGGTAGGCTAAGGCGATTTGGGTGTACATTTGGGGGTGGATTGTAAACAATGCTCTTCATTGATATTCAGGAAAACCGAAACATCACGAGAACCGCGAAAAGGATAGGCTCTGAGGGGTTAACTAGGGGTATCGTGTACTAAAGATGAGTACAACGCAAGGGTGTGGGGGAATTACTCAACCGATGTGGAAGAAGTAATTATACTACATGTATCAAACAAATGTTATCCTAATGCCTCTTATCATTTAGTTATTCCTAACTACACAAGTGTAGTCATACTAGCGATCTCGGAATGCATCACAAAATAAGTTCTAGAATCTATTATACTACCGGTTCACACTCTAAGCATTAAAGATGAATGTTTTAATTCCTACAAATCTAAGGGCGATCCTCACATTTTGGGTGAAATTTAAGTGGTAAAGGGTTTTTTTGCTAGTCATATAACTTCTTATCCATGAGACGCTTTATTAAGACTAATGGCCCACTCCTATATGTCATGAAAATTTTTAAATTTGGTGCCAAAATTACCCTAACCGATATTTCTCATGGTTTATTACACAAATGAAATTGGACAAAGCAAATAGACAAGGATAAACATAGTTTCAAAGTTCCCGTTTTATTTTCCCTTCCTACACTTAAACTGAACATTGTCCCCAATGTTCCCCGAAAGTATCAAAGTTATGATAATGGAAGGTAATTAAAAACGAAAGAAACTAGTACTCCCCTGATTAGCTCGGTAGGATCCGTGTGAAGTGGTGGTTATATCTTTCTTCAAGAAGAATGTTTGCGTGAAAAGCTCCTTCTCATCTTATGTATCTTCTTCTTGATAAATTAAACCTGCACACTTGAAGAAAACAAACGAAACCTTTGCGTAAAATTGGCGGTAACAATATATATATATGACTCTACTAAACTAGGATATAATGCTTGTGGAATGGATGTTTACAGATTTTCTGGAAAGTTAAGACCTGGAAATTTCCAAAAATTTATAAGTAGCTTTAAAAACGAGAAAAAGTAATAAGCTGTTTCTGCTCCTCCTGACGCCGTCAGGTTGCGATCCTGACAGAAACTAGTTTGCGATTTTTTGGAAAAAATTCTGGAAAATTTTTTATCTTTAAAATCTGGAAAAATTTCCTGCAAAACATCCATTATGACTCGATACAAGCATTTGACTCGAACAAACACACATGTATATCTTTTAAATAATTGTAATTCTCATGTTTACGTTTCTTTTGAAAACATGTGTAATCCTCCCTACACTTATCCCTTATGTAAAATACCTTTATATGTAATTAAGACGAGGTTAAAGACAAAATAAAGCATTTTTACAAATTTAAACATGAGAATAAACAATCAATAAAAGATATACGACACAAACAAGCAAACAATTAAGCATGGGTTGCCTCCCACGAAGCGCTTTTCTTTATTTATGAGTCTTGTAGCTAGACTCGAAGTCGTGCCCCTACGTTGTCTCGTGCACGTTTACGTGCCCATACCTAAGTCATTCCAATGTTCTCTTACTTTCTTGTAATCATCTCCTAACTCTAGGCATTTTTTATAGTACCGCTCATTTTTTCATAAGTATGCCTAAGTCCACGTTGTTTATCTCTCTCACTAAGTATTGGAATGGGAGCCATCCGATTGCATGCCTCTATATCTTTGTGCTTAAACCTAGGGTGTGTACGGGGCATTTGATAGACAAAATGTTCAACTCCATCGGAGAATGTGGTTAGACCATCAATCATCCGTTCATTCAACCTAGTCATTCTCTTAAAGTTTGTTCCAAATATAACTTGAGTGAGGCTTCCATCAATGAATTCTCCTAAATCCTCAAAGACCATGAATTCAACCACATAGGCAAAACTTCCAACAAACACATCCAAGTAAGTGACCGCGTCAACAACATTATCCCCTTTATAGGCTAATTCATCTACCTTTATTTTGTTATATAGGTTTCTTGAAATTAAGTTTAAAGGTAAAAATGAGTGCAAGTTAGCATCAAAACTTTCAAATCCTATCTTACAAGGGAATTGCATGTTAAAGGGGCCATTAGCCTCAATTCTACACCTAGGGTCAAAACATTGGGAGAAGTCTTCTTCTATTTCAAGACTAACTTCATCAATGACCTCCCCATTGTCAAGTGCTTCACCATAATCAAACTCCTCATCAGAATCTGAGTCATAGAAAGGACTTTGTTGTTGCCAATTTATTTCATTATACCCTAGGTGATTTCCAAAGTGGTGAACGGGTGAAGGGTTTTGTGGGATTGCGTTCTCAATTTCGGGATTAGGAGGAGGATTGGGGGCGGGTAGTGTGAAGAATCTTCGGCGAAAGACACGAATCATGGTGAGTGATGGGTTGTACAAACAAAGTCACGAAGAAGGGGGATAGACTACGAGGAAGCTAAAAATGAGAAAAAATCTTACTTGATAGGAATCAAGCAAGGAAACCTAAACAAGGTGGACTCCTAACTAGCTATTATATTCTCCAGCAGTGGCGCCAAAAACTTGATACGCTTACACAGCGCGTTCGGGGTCAAAGGAACTTCCTTTTCGTCGAGCAACTTTTTCAACACCCTAGGCAGTGAACCTAATCGTTGTAGTGTAGTATTAGGGTAAGCCACGGGTATTGATATCGTTCTCTAGGGGAATAGAAATGCTAGCGAGAAGTTACTACGCTAAGGTTGGGGTTGAGGAAGATTATTTTTTATCTTTTTTATATTGGATTTGGGGGTTGCTATTTCTACCGATTACTCTACTTATCTAATTATCTAATTAACTATGCTAGGGGTAGTCTATGTCTATTTTTGTGTGCTCGTATGATGACTAAAAATGTATTTACTTAGGTTTTATTACTCCCTATTTATCTCCTATTGATGGTTGAATTGTCACGTCCTTATTCTTAACGCGTTGTGTCTCTAAGGTCGTAGGGTACGCGTTTATCCCTAACTCTTTGAAGCTACCAAAGGTTAATGACTACAAAATCTCTAGGATTCATAAACTTAACACTAAGGTATTCTTTGGATGTTTAGCCTACAATAACTCTAGGTGATTATAAACTAAGGTTCAACAAAGATTAATCAAGCATTAATAACACAACGAATGACCTATCACAATACTAGGTCAATCACAAGTAAAATAAGAGACAACCAATCAATATTCAATAACTAGGTTTCATATTACCTAAGCAAACACACAAGTAAATTAGCCGGACATAGAGAACATGCAAGCATATACACAATCAATTGAAGACATAATTAAATTAATGAAGTAAAACACTTATCTTGATGTAAGATAGGGTATGGAACCCTAAAATACTGTACAAGACAGCCTTGGTTCGGTTTAGGTTTTTACTCCACAAAACTACCTCTCTAAAACTAAAAAATTCGGATTCTATATATAGTGTTACAAACTGCGACGGCGTCACTCTTTAATTGTGACGCCGTCGGGTCGCCGTCATTAAGTTTTCGTCTTAGCCACGTTATCATTGTGACGGCGTCACCTTATGCCCGTGACGCCGTCGCCTTCAGTCTCTGATGCCGTCTCGATCAAATCTAGGCCGTCTGAGCTGCGACGCCCTACTCTTTTAAAACCTGATGCCGTTACTTGTAAATAAGCAATTTGGCTACTGAGTCGTCACAAAACTTGTTCCGACGGCGTCACAAATAGAACTTGATGCCGTCCCCTTCAGTTCTAGCAGCCTGAGTGTCTCGATTCTAGACTTTGGCCATTTTCTTCGTATATTCGCGCCTTTTCGTCCGAATAAGTGTCATTCAAGCAATTTGCCTTCAAGAGACCTAAAAAGTGAAAAGGAACGAAATTAAGTAGTAACGGATACAAAAGTGATCAATTAAGGGCTTAAATGACCTCTCAAAAAGGTGCCTTTTAAATCCTTATCAGGTATAACCTCTAAATATACTCTATTTGAAAATTAAAGTTGCTTATGTTTATTGGTAGACAAAACTGTTGGAGATAATGGTTATAAGAGGCAATGATGAATTTGAACGGGTTTGATTAAAGCCGTGAATCTCCATGTCTTGGTGGGGCAAACTATCAGGTTTGCAACCATGACAGATGTATCCGCTTTTTGAGATTACTAATCAATCTGAGCCTCATATTATGAATTGAAATGAATGACAAGTTTTCAGTTATATGGGCGTTCTACAACATACTATGGTTTCATCGTGTCTATTTTAGTGTGTGTGTTCAGGGTGTTTGATCAGCGGATGTGGGGTGTGATGTGATCTGGGAGTGAGTTCGTTTAATGTACTAATGGTGAGCATTATTTTTACTCTTTGTGCTTTCA
This sequence comes from Chrysanthemum seticuspe, assembly GCA_019973895.1. Classification (NCBI taxonomy): domain Eukaryota; kingdom Viridiplantae; phylum Streptophyta; class Magnoliopsida; order Asterales; family Asteraceae; genus Chrysanthemum; species Chrysanthemum seticuspe. The sequence continues at coordinate 116,843,164 of BPTQ01000004.1, read as the reverse complement.
CTTGATATATGTGGTTCTGATCGTACATACATTGATTTGATTTGCGATTTTCCATATTTCATGTTTGGAAGTTTATTATTACTTTTACTGATGTTCCTGGAGTTTGGCCTTTTACTCTCGACAAGTTTGTTCAAGCTACCGTGATCATGTAAGTTCATCTATAACAATTCTTGGGAAATTATTTGCTTAAATTTTGTGTAATGTAGGGATCATATAAGGGGTGTTTGGGATTGCTCATTTTAGCTCTTATAAGGGGTTTGATTTTGCATGTGTGAGGTTTTGATTAACACCGTTTCAAGATTTTATAGAAAAGATTGAAATTTTTTGATTTGTGGGGTTTTGATTTTACATGTGTCAATTTTTGATGAGAATTCCTACAAGATTTGTCTCTTCAGTTTTAGGATGTTGTTGGAGGCTAGCAGTTTGAAAATAAGCTTGGTGGGTGTTTTTTTGTTGTTGAATTTGATGATGCTTTGTGAGTTTTGCAGGGCCAATTGACAAAATGGGAGTTGAGAGGACGCACTGATGTTGTTACGCTTGATCAGGTTAATGGTTTTTTATTTTTTTAAAGTTGGTGTTCAAGTTAGTTATTTGTTCAACACCTACTTATAAATAAGTACCTGAATTAAGCTACTTGATTAGATTTGCAGCCATGGCGGGACAAATTATTTGATTTGCAGCCATGGCGGGGCAAAGAATTAAGTTATTGTAGTAAAATGATGATTTGACTAAAAAACGGTGGTATGTTTGGATGTAGTTTTTGGAATTAGCTGAAACAGCCATTGGTGAATGGGGCGAAGCCACGTGGTGCGAAAAGGCATGAAGTGAAGAAAGGGGAATCTGGTTCGGGTTCGGATGATTTACAGTGCTAAAAGTTCTTCAAGTAATGCGTGTGTAGTAATTTCTTCTGTTTATTATTTCAGTTGTTTATTAAGACAATGATTTTAAGTGGATTATACATGATTGCAGGTGTGGTCAGTGATTTCGTTATACGTGTGGAGAGAACGATATAGAAATTTATGCAGGTATATGTCTTAAAAATTTATTTCAGGATTTTTTTTTTGATAGAATATTTCAGAATGTTTAAAGTTTATGAAAAGGTTCTTTTCATCGTTGTCTCTATCCTGATATATTTTGAATATATGGAGTCTGATATGTGCGAGACATACATAAGCCTTGCGGCACGACGCAATTGACCCAAAGACAACTACAAACAATCTGAGACCCCTTAAAACTGCATTTTTTCAGCAGGCCCAAAAGCCACTTAAAACGATGTGAACAACCTTTTTTTTTATTATATCGTGTGTTCTTCTGATGCTTTTGCATGGGATTGATTTAGGTTTAGGGTAATGAGATTGTAAGGTTTTGTATTTAAGGGTGATTGGGATTGCCTATGAAAACTGAATTAGAATAAACCCGAGTAAGGAAGCTTAACTTTAATTGCTGTTACGTCTCTAAAAATGTGGTCAATGTTTGTATTAGCTTATTATTGTAGCCGCTTTGGATAGGATTATAGGAAATAATGTTCTTGAAACTTAGGTTTTTTTGTCGCTAACTTTTAAATTGGTTGTTTTAATTGAGCTTTGCAATAAACAGTGACTTATACTCATGTTATGTTGCAGATATCATATTTGAGAGGAAGCAAATGCTAATGAAGATCATGCAAATCAACTACAACAAAAGAAGGAACACAATAATTGTAAAATGTTCCCCCTTGGATTAAGCAATAGCCAACCAACTAATACTTTTAAGGTATTAATCCGGTACTATGTAATCTTCAGTTTATATCATTATAGTGAGCAACAATTTCAGTAGAATATTAGATTTATACAAATTAGTTGCACAAAAGAATTTGATTTTTTTTTAAAACATCAAATACATTTTGGGATGGCACAGTAAGCCACATAGATAATACATGTTCTTGCAACTAATCTGAAGCTCATTAAATTAAACTAAATAATTATGAGGCCTGTTCCTTCGAGCCAAAAAACTACACGTAATCAGACCTATGCCAGAAATTCGAACGCACCCTGTAAAAGGCTACGTTTATCCGAACCTAACAATTAAAACCACACATCCAAAAGGTTGTTTGTCTAGGATTTTAGTACATTCATATTGTCTTTCAATCTTTCGTCAAGGTGTTGTGATTAACAAGAAGCGCTTCTTCAACCTTCGTCTAGCGAACAAAGGGATATATCCAGTTGAGTATAATCCAGGTCAGTCAAATTTACAAGCATTCTCGATCTGCATATCAGTTCTGGAATGCATAAAATCTTCACGGTACGCGCACTCCAAAACATGTTATCTTCCTTTAGCAACACGGTGCTTATAATGTATTAAACGGTAGATGTGTTTTATTTATGAGCTACTTATCTAAGATAATCCGTTCCGGATATCTTTAAATCAAGGGTCGTTGTAAAACTTGGTAACTATTTATCCCCTTTCCGTTTATTATTAAAATGTGCTTTGGTGGTTACAGGGTGTTTGGATTAACTTATGCTTTGGGTTTTTCAAGTTATTTTCAGTTTTACCACCGCCTAAAAAATGTACTTATGTATCATCTTACGGCTTTATTTGGTGGTTAAAGGGTGTTTGGATTAACTTATGCTTTGGGTTTTTCAAGTTAAATCTGCATAGGCTCTTGAGCACAAGGTCATTCAAACAGCCCAAAAATAAAACTACATAATGCGTTACATATGTAAATCGATGTTATCAAGAGCATGATGCGTTATCTATGTTTCAGGGTTTTGAATCAAATGGTGCATTTATATATACGATACGTGTATTTAAAACCTTTATATATTCTTACATCTTTATATATACGATACTTAAATGTTTCAGGAATACTATGCCCAGTTAGGAACACTATCGCGTATTTGTTTTTTTTTCCTACAAATGAAAATGGAGATGATGACGCTGTTGAGTTTCATTGTGTGCATGCTATCAATAAAAGGAAGAAGATAAATCATCTAAAACGGACGCACGCCTGCCTTCTGCACTTGGTAAGTTATGACTAAATGAGATTACGAATTGATGAGAAGCGTTAACTGTGTACATGAAATGTATAATAGAGAAGATTCATAATGTAATTATGAAGGGAAAAAAAGTGTTAGTGGTTTAGGAATGAGTGAACCACTGTCAGCTCAGGTTACTATTTGTATTGTTTCAACACACTCGCATACTAATAATTGCATCTAATTAAACATGACCACAGCGTCCCGTAGCAACGCGCGGGTTAACCCACTCGTTTGTCACGTGGAATGTCTCTAAATACAAGTATAATTTGTTTCTAACATGCAAGGTTTGTATACATCAATCACAAATAAAAACATCTCTCGTACTAGAAATGAAAAGAACCATGATAGTTACTTATACCATCTTAGATGTGGCACAAAGCCATTGTACTTCCCTAGCTACAGAGACAGATGTGGGGGGGGGGGGGGGGCTGGACGGTGCTTGGCCTCCCCCAACAACCCCGCATCTATATACAAACAAAGGACTAAAGTCAAGAATATATATTTGGTTTTAACGTTCTGGCCCCCTTTGTGTACAAATTGCTCTTCAATCCTTACTTTTTCCCCCTTCTATTATGTACATAAATATGTTTTTGTCTTACTTTCACCTTTTATTATACGAATCTTTATAGCAGATAGTTTACATAAATGTCTTATGTGTTTCAATGATTCTAAACAGAAAGTTTACACATGCTATACAAAATGCAAGACTTTGTAATTTCATAGCACACTACACATAATAGTATCGTCGTTTTTTTAAAACAAAGTAACAAACCGACCCCCTAATTTCAAATCATGGCTCCGTCCCTGCCTAACTAGTCTCCACGACCCCTATTTGTGCCCCATTTACACACATTTCATGCACCATATGCGCATACGTACATAGATCATGCACTCGTATTCAGAGACAGAGGGAATAGGGGGGCTGGAGGGTGCTTGGCCCCCTCCAAGGTTCCCAATTGCTATGTATTTTTATGATAAAACTTAAGCCCAAAGGCCCATGTATAACTAATTGACCCCCCTATGTTTTAAGCGGCAAGAAGGAAAAAAAAGACCAGACGAGTAGACGACTTTGCTTCCATTTCAACTTGACACATAAGGTTTGCACCTGATCCTTTTTATAATTGATCATATTCTTTTCTTATCATAATTCTAAGTATGTAATCCTTTTCTTTATGTATTTGTTTGTCTTTTGATAATATAATTGCTTGAAATCCCCAATTTTGGTTTTAGAAATTAGGGATTTGTTTCTATGGCAGAAACTTTGATCACTCATTCACTCCTTATTAATGGCTCTTTAAAAAATTAAAAACTTGAATTTAAATATTATAGACCTTAGTCAGTTAGTCATTAAATTCTTAAATTGTAAGTAGTTAAATTTCATTTAGTTTTATACTTGATTATCATTAGTTTTATACTTGCTAAATTGGTGATGTTGTAATGATGTTTCTTTTTATGTGCTTATATTTTGGAAAGTTAACATGTAGGTATGTTTATTAGATCGTGTTTGCTGGAATGTTTTAAAGATTTTGCTAGATGTTGTAGTTTCTTTTGGTCGTGTTTGATGTTGTTAGCTACTGATGTAGAATGGTTTCAGGATTTCACTTGATGATGTAACTACTAATGGTGTACCTACTGATGTTGAATGGTTTCAGGATTTCACTTGATGATGTAACTACTAATGGTGTACAACTCTTTGGTTAGTTTCTTTTGGTAGTTTTTAATGTTGCTAGGCAAAAGTAATTTTGTATTGGTTGCGGCCTTTGTTCTAATCTTTAATGAAGTCATCTTTTTACAAAAGTATGTTTCTAGATAGAATTTTATTTTACTTAGTTTGAAAAAAAAAGTTCGTGTTCGGTTCAGTAAATACCCAAACCCCTTAAGTCTAGGATTTGAATAGAAAATACCCTAAGTGTTTAGACCGTTAAATACTAACAGGTCACTGAGTGCATAGTCTCTCAGTGAGCCATCTTCAGGATACTCAGTAAGAGGCGAAGAAGAAGTCTCTCCACTCAGTAAGGCAGAACTTAAGGGGAGAAGACTGAGTCAAGAAGAAGATGGTGGATTCAGTGAGTGATGACAATAACTCACTGAATCCCTAAACTCCTCACCAACTACTTACACTGAAGACAAATTGAAGTAGAAGACTGAAGAATGAGCGGGACAAGGCGGGATAAGTTTGAATTAGATAAGACGAAGTCCTTATCAACCAACGTCATCTTTCCCTGAATCGCAAATGATCAGGCTCAGTGTCATCACTGACTTATGGAAAGCAGCCTTTTCTCTTACTTAATATAGTCTTTGTAAACAGAGATAAAATATATCAGTATTTTGTCTTCTGTAAAATGTCCGTTTGTCACTTAGGATAAAGTTAATACTCATACTTGTATATATAGCATAAGAGATGGAGTGAAAGATTTAAGCTTGTGAATTGTAAAACACACACACACAAGTCATCTTTCACTCCTCCAAATACAACTCAGTCCCTGAGATAGCTCAGTGGTTCCATAGTAGTTGTGCTCAGACTTATCCTGAGCTTAGTGAGGAGTACCAACCCTTTGTCATTTCAATCCCAAGTACTATTCCGCAAGTACTTGGGTAATGTATTCTTTTTTATTCATTTCTAATAAAGAATATTATGTTGAAAATTTATCAGTGTGTCTTTACTTATGTCATTTCAGTCATTGATTCACTATTAGTTTGATTTTAAATACTTAACTGTTCTTTTATACGATAGTGAATAGGGAACAACAAGTGGTATCAGAGCAGACTGATTATAAAACCCTTTTTCAAGGCTGCTCAAAATTGTTTTTACATCAGGATCCTAATGGCTGAAATTGATGTACCCCAACTAGTCGACAAAAAGGGTGGAGCTTATTCAGCTGTTGCCCCTAGACTTGAAGTTGGTAAATTTAACAAATGGAAAAAGCGTATGCTTTGCTATTTGATTGGGATGAACCTTATTACATCAAGTATATTAGTGAAGGTCTATTTATCCCAAAGACTGCTGAAGGTTTGCCTAAACACTACAAGAATTCAGGCGATTGCCCACGGACCAAATTTGTGGGTAAAAGACCAAAATTCGTGGGTAATTGTCAAATACCCACGGACTACCCACAAATATATAAACATGGGTAAAACCTCCGAGGCTAATTGTTTGCCCACAACATTTTGTGTCCATGGGAATGTTACCCACAACAATTTCGGTGGCGATCGACATATGTTCATGGGTAAAGTTTTCATGGGATTTTATGAATACCACGAAAGCACCCACGAACATGATCGTGAGTAATCAGTGGGAAAAAAATGCACACGGATGTAATCGTGCCTAATTCTAACAGGAATATTACCAATTAACCTGTAATTGTTCATCGGCAAATGATAGTTGAATGAATGAATGTTTACACACTACTATGGATAAATCCTTAATAAGTTACCATTATTGCGAATTTTGTATAATCCATAAAAAGAGATCGGTATACATATCGAATTACAAACTAATGTCAAAATGAAACTGCATTAAATCATTAGATGGATCATATAAAATCTACATAATGGTTCATCCACAATTTATCAATCTACATAATGGTTCATCCACAAATTGTCAGTCAAACATAAAGCATAAAAATTATATATCTATAACACTTGAAATTCTCATACAATCACAACTATCTATTCACGTATATTTTTTTTTTATGTTTTACAAATAAAGGTGGGGACGAGGTAAATCTAAAGCTGTCATTGTGTGGTGCTCAAACATGATGCGTGTCTTCTTTTTGTGTAGTCTTTACATTGAGTCAACAACTGCAAAAAGAATGGATTTGTAGATGACCAGAAAATATGAGAACGGGTATGAATATGCAGAAATTTGAAAGAGATTGCGCTAAGAAATGAATTCATCAAATTAATAATAATACTCATGCTTAAACAAACCTGAAGTTGTCATGTAGCCTGCTCGAACATCCAGACAAAAATGAATCCGATGAGCATATCATTATCGAAATCCATTAAAGATCAAGCAAAGGAGTATCACAAACATTAACCTGCTAAAAGAAACCAACGCAATTATTCATGCCAATATCAATCGAAACAATTGTAAATGTATCAAATTATGCAGTTAATTTAAAAAAAAAACTTTATAATTCATTTATTTGAAAGTTGAAACATCACTCTCCTTGTAATTTTTAAAGCCACTATGAGTGTATATGATATTAGAAAAGCAAAATTAATATCACAATAACAGTTGGATTGGGATGCTTGTGACTAATGTGCCTCAAACTTGTAAAGGCAAACACGTATAATTAAATACTTGAAGTATCAAATGACGATAACAATGACAACTACAAATTTTTGAACAACCTTTTTCATGATGGCAAAGGACGGTTGCAAAAGGTAATAGGAAGGTATGGATGTGTGAAGGTGTTGAGATAAAATTGGGGTCAGTTAAGAGAATATATGAGATAAAAGATTGAAAATCAAAATTTGGAATTTCAAACAAGTGCCAATTCTCGGCGCCATAATTTTTCACTGATTTTTAAATGTATTTTTGACAATAATATTTGACACTAACTATAAAAAAAGACTACGTTGTACATAAATATTAATTAACTATAAATAGCGCGAGACATGGCGTGGCGGCATGACCAAGTCTCATGTTTTAGCGGTCAATGCGAAGCTTTTGCGTTTTTAAAACATGATATAAGTTGACACAAAATATAAAAATATTTATATATTTATATCATATTTAATATATATTCAAAAAGCGTTGTATATAATGAATAAGGTTAAGACACTATGTTTACATTTAACATTCTTCATTAAAAAAAATCAGAGTTGAATAAAAAAAACTCTCCACGCCTCACCCTTTAGCGCGCCTTTTCCCGTTACATCTCACGCCACGCCTAGAGTCAACGTCTTTGTCTATTTTTCTTTTGTCTGTTTTTCCTAACGTGGAGATCACGCCTTAGCGGCGCCTTGACGCACCTTTTGAAACCATGCTATTAATATATATTATTTTGGGTAAATATATGTTCATATAGATACCCAAAAATTACCTATAACAAATTACTCAAAGAATAACGATATCCTTAATTACCCTTAGATTTCCCCATAAAATGACCAAAACAAAACTACCCACATGAACTTGATGTAGGTAAATTTGTGAGAATATATAGTTACCACAAATTACCATTAAAAAGTTATCCATAACGAAACACTCACAAAAAGTGTCATGGATAAAGCGACATGCATATAATTACCCGTTGATTAACCATAAGAAAATACCTACGAACAAATAGAATTGTGTACTCCGTGGGTAACATAAATTTTCCCATGAATTTACCCACATACTTAACCACGATGGCTCGATTCGTGGGTAATTTGCGGGAAATATCTTATCGGCAATATATTACCCACATATTACACATTGAGTCTAACGATGTGGGTAAGTCTGTGGGTCACTTCGTGGGAAATGCATGGGTAACTTTTGCAACAATGTCAACTTCATTTTCATGGGCAATTCAATAGTAATGTGTGGGTAAATACCCATGAATCAATGTATATGGGTAATTTCTGTGGCTAATCAACAGCATTCTTGTAGTGAAGCCTGAAGCTCAGTGGACTCAGGATGAGAGAAGAGTGGTCAACCAGGACCAAGACTCAAAAGTATCATCATATCATGTCTTCCTGATGATATTATGGAGTCAGTTATAAGTTGTAGTACGGCTAAACAAACCTGGGATGACCTGGTCCATAATCATGAAGGCCCATCTGATACCAAGGAAACAGGATAATGGACCTGAAACTTGAGTATAACACCTTCAGGGCTAAGGACTCAGAAACTCTATCTCAAACTTACACCCGGTACAAAACTTTTTTAAATGAATTGTCTAATGATGGTGTAAAGTTGTCCAAACATGAAATCAATGTTGGTTTTGTTAATAGTCTCCCTAAGAAGTGGCTGAATTTCTCTCAGGGACTTAGGAATGCAAATCATATCCAGAATCTTGAACTTCCTAAAATATATGGGAAATTTGTCTATGAGGAAAACCTCATCAACAGACGATACCCTGACTTAAAGAATTCCCAAGCAGTCAAGAAGTCCCTGACCACCACTTCAACATCAATTTCTACTGCTTTTTACTCTAACAGTGTGGTTCAAGATTTTTAAGAAATTCAGATGATGAGCCTGATGAGAGATCAAGTGAGGAGTACCTAAATGACATGAACATTGAACTTCAGGAAAGGGCACTCCTTGCTAACTCTCGGAGGTTTATAAAAACAAACAAAGGTTTTTCCAATGCTAAAGCTAATTAGGACACTGAATGCTTTAAGTGTCACAAAAGAGGTCATTTTGCCAAAGACTGTTTTTCAAAAACAATTTCTGAACCCTCTTACAAACCATCAGGGTCAAATCAGTCCTCATGCTTTAGCAAATTTCAACCAAAAGTCTACCAGTCTCATCAAAATTTTCAAAACAAATCTGATCAAAACAAAATTGTAGATTTTGAAGCTAAGTACAGGAAAGTCAAAGCTAAGCTTGCATTGCTTGAGGCCAGTCCCTCAGAAACAACAAACAATGTTAAATCTGTGCAGGGTAAAAACAAGGGCCTAGTTGCTGAAACCTTCGACTGGGATGAAGAGCCAGTCTCATCTGATGATGAAATGGTGCATGTCAGTGAACTGGTGGCCCTCTCAGAATAGGACAAGCTAGCTGTTAGGAAGAATCATGCCAGGAATGGAGAATGGGTCAACATCACAATGAAGAAGGTAAATATTTTGCTTTCTATGGATGATGACTCTGATTGGCAGTCTTATATGAACTATATCAATGTTGACCTTAAGTTTGTAGAAGAGCAACGATTAAATATTTTTTCAAAATATAACAAGCTAAGTTTTGAACTGAACAAGTGTAGGGATGAACTGCTTCTTTTAAAACAAAATAAGCTTGAGGCTATCACTTTGAAAATTCAAAACACTGAACTAGTTAAAAGGAATCAGGCTCTTCAAGATGAACTTAAAAGGGAAAAGGATATCATTGAAAGTTGGACTGCTAAGAATCCAAGGGTCTTTGATGTTGTGGGTGCCTCCAGTAGCAAAAAGAGAGTCATAGGTGAATACCATCTCCTTTAATCTCACAACAAAGACCAGTCTCCCAAACCATATGTGTCTGGTGGCATGATTACCAATATGTTGACAATTCCCAAGCCCAGTGATTGGATTGAATGGGTAAACCCTAAGAGTAAGCTTCCAAATTTCGATTCTAGAAGAATACTAGAGCCTTGGAGTCAGGCTCTTAAGAGCATGCTTGGACTCCCTGATGTGCCCAATAGTACTAAACACATCTCTGAGTCTGAAGCAGAATCTGATGCACCGTTTCCACCCCTGAAGCCTCTTCATGGTGCTGCTCCTAGCTCTGAGCTTACTCCATTACAATTCACTCCTCACTCACCAAAAGAAAGGCCTGGACTTGGTAGAACCATCCTGAAAAGACCAACAAAACCAATCTAACAAGAGTCCACCCCCGCTGAGACTTCCACATCCTCAGTCCCCACTGAAGCTGACCAAATTCAGCAACTGACTGAACTTGTGAGGAAGCTAACTGATAAGATGGAATCTATCGAAAAAGTTCCTAAATCAATCAAGGAAACAAAGTCAGCCTCCTCTAGTTCCTCAAAGTCAAAATCCACCACCAAACCTAAGCAGAAGTGTGATCTATGCCACTATACCAGTCATACCACTGACAAAGGTTATAGAATCCTTTTTTGTATGATCTGCAAAAAGGATGATCACAGAACTTCTGATCACTTGCAATATGTAAGTTCACTCAGTAAAGCAAACTATACTAAAGTTGGTCATCAGTATGCTTCAACCTCCAAATCTGCTCAAAAGTATAGAGCAAAACCCTTTCCTCCTTGTCCACACTGTAGCTTTAATGATCATCATCCTGATGATTGTCTCATGAACATATGCTGTGATATTTGCGGAAATCCAGCTCATAAGACATCCCAGCATGACAGTGTCATCCAAGCAACCCAGAATTACTGAGTCATCCTTAGTTTCCAAATACAAAACCTGTGGTAGCACAATGCACTCAACCACTGACCATGAGTCAATTGCCAAATTCAAACACACCTTTATACCCAAGCCCACTAGTATGTGGGTCAACAAGAGAAACTAATCCAGTTTACTATTTGTGCAGAGACACGCCAGGGAGCCTATTTGGCATCTAGATAGTGGATGATCAAGAAGCATGACTGGCATTAAGGAGTATGTAAAGGAACCAGGACCCAAGGTAGTATTTGGTGATAACTCATCATGTCCCACTGAAGGTTATGGTTCAGTATACTGAAAATGGAATAGTTTTCTCTAGAATAGCTTATGTCAATGGTCTAAAATACAATCTCATCAGTGTCAGTCAACTATGTGATGCTAAGTACATTGTGCAATTCAATGACAAACAAGGAACCATTTTCAATGCCAACAAAGAAGTTGTTTTGATAGCTCCTAGAAGAGATGATGTTTATGTCTTAGACATGTCAACACTCTCTCAAGATGGAACTCGTCTCTTTGCCAAGGCCACTGAGACTATCAACTGGTTGTGGCACAAGAGACTCTCACACTTTAATTTCAAAAACATCAATAACTTGGCATAACAAAACAAGGTTCTTGGATTACCATCACTGGTGTTTGCAAAAGATAAACCATGCTCAGCCTTTGAAAAAGGCAAACACCAAAGAGCATCTTTCAAAACATAACAAAATTTCTCCATCAGAAGCTGCCTTCACCTCTTGCACATGGATCTATTTGGACTAGTCAGTCCTAGATCAATCCATCATGAGAAGTATACACTTGTCAATGTTGATAATTTCTCATGATACACTTGGGTATACTTTCTTTCCAAAAAGAGTCAGGCAGCTGATGCAATAATGTCATTCATCAGGAACATTGAAAACCAGAATGACATTACTGTTAAAAAAATCAGAACTGACAATGGTACTGAGTTCAGAAATGAAGAGCTTGAGAATTTCTGTGATGAAAAGGGAATCTCCCAAAACTTTTCATCTCCTTACACCGCTGAACAAAATGGGGTAGCTGAAAGGAAAAACATAACTCTCATTGAGGCTGCTAGAACTATGTTAAATGGCTCAGCACTCTCTAAACATTTCTGGACTGAAGCAGTCAAAACAGCCTGCTACACCCAAAACAGGTCAATCATTGTCAAAAGACATAACAAAACCCCATATGAGATATTCAAAGGTAGACTTCCTGATATCAGTTACTTTCATGTGTTTGGATGTCCTGTGTTTATTCATAACCACAAGGATCATCTAGGCAAGTTTGATGCTAAAGCTGATGATGGATACTTTCTAGGTTACTCACTGATCTCCAAAGCCTTCAGGGTATTTAACACAAGGAGACAGCAAGTTGAGGAAACCTTTCATGTCACCTTTGATGAGAGTTCAGAAAGCATCAGGTTCACCAACACCTCAGTGGAGAAAATAGGAATTGATAACTCATCAAGATATCCTCCTGATGAGTATAACATTGAAATCAATTCCTCATACCAAGATGATGCTGACATCTCATATTATGTCTTACCTCACAACCTTCCCCAACCAACCATCAGTGAATTCATTGATAATCAATCAGTCCTGTTAGGTCACTAGTTTTACAACACAAGCTTATATAGAAAGAGATAAGGCGATTGAACAAGTATCAAACACACACACAAACAATATAAGACACGGTTATGCGTAGGTGAGTGAATGAATAGAAAACTTGAACAACCAACCCTCAAATGAGGGTTTACAATAGTTTATATAGGCAAGGAGCTAGGGCAACACTCCCTCTCCTTCCCTATTCCTTATTGGGCTTGGGCCTCAGCTTATGGGCCTTCTACATAAGCTGGACCTTAAACAAACATAAAGGCCAGAATAAAGCTACCTATTACATATGAAATATAAATACTTGAAATACTGTTTAGGAGTGATTCCAACAATCTCCCCCTCAAGTATATATATGAATAACGGTGAAGGCGTTGATGTAATAGTAGCTGTGACGTCTTCTGACATTCTCCTTTCTTGTGAGAAGAATTGCCTTGGTTCGAACAATCTCCCCAGTGTAGAGAGATAGTTATCTTTGTGCAGTTTTGCTTTGACGTCATCATTAACTTTGTTCTTTGATTTATTGTTCTTTGTGGTGAAAGTGATAGTATGTTGTTGTCAGCATCAGTCTGCCTCAGGTCTGCTTCGCTGCTCCAGTGTCTCCACGTCATTCTTCAACATGCTCACACGCTCTTTGACGGTGGAAATCAATACTGATGAAGTTCTGCAAGTCTTTGACTTTGTAGATTCTTTGATTGAAGAAGAATCATTCTGACTGTTGTGTTGCTTTTGAATAGAACTTCCATTAGTAATGAAGTTGGCGTGAGCATGAGAAGAATCAGCACGATCATCCCGCTCCGGAGCTTCCATAAGAAGAAAACATTTCAAACGGTTAGTGATAAACGGTTTCCGGCACTTACAAGTTTGAACTTCGAGGGTGTTAACAGCATAGTGTGAAAACACAACTCTAATTCTTACAAAGGCCGTTCCTGAACTGGAGTCCCACAAGTGAGATAACGCGACGTACCGAAGTACATCTACAGTTCAGATGAGTCGCTGAGGTACACCGAAGCATCACCTCACGACTGTAGACCGTTTGAGACACACTCCGCGTAATCCACGGGGAGTTACCGAAGCGACCTGCTGTCAGGGCTGTTTGATGTTGACCCTGGCAGGAGTTTCCATTCAATCACTGAGGATCACAGATGTGAACCTCTCATAAATGTTCTCGACAGATTGCTAAGATCTGTGAAGGACTCGATATGAACCACTGAATCACTGAAGATCTTATTTGTTGATCAACAAGTGATTAAATGTCAAGTGTTCCTAAGAGATCTTTTGATGAATCTCGTGGCTCTAGACTCAACAGTGCGTTTTGGTTTTCCTGAGCAGAGACTAGGGAGAGGGTCTCCTTCTTCAATACCAGCGATCTCTAAGAGAAAGCCAATAGTTTATGTAGGGTTCCCTGTGAGAATGAAACAAGCTTCTTTGGAGAGAAACTTGAGTGGCTAAGAAGGTTTAGTGCATGCGTCACTGGGTCCATGACGACTTTTAATCTTCAATACCGGTGTCACTGAGTGACAACCAGTAGCATATGAATTGAACCCGGTGTCTGCCCTAAGTTGAATAATCTGGAGGGCTATTTCTTTTCACCCTTTACTTTGCATTTCTTTTTGATTCTTCAACTCCTTCTTTCTCCGATTCTCATTTTTTCCTTTTTACAATCATTCCTAAGGACTTCTAACACTAACTAATGGTAGTGTCCTTGGGTAGATCCCTCCGGCTCTGGCGGATCATAGGACGGTTATTCCTAACCTTAGTCACCTTATAACTCCATGACTAACCTATGTTTGCCATTTAAACCACTGTAAGTAAAAAATATCTCTCAAAGGGTTTGTAGATGAAAAAAAAATGTTTGAACCACAGTGAGAGATAAGTTTTTGCATAAATACTCCCCCTTCACATGTGCTTAATAGTTTTAATGGTTAACTGCACAGTGAGGAAAGAGCGCGCACTTTTTGAATTGATCCACTAACGATAGACAATCTCCCGCGAGACACGGTTACGTTGAATAGTTAAAGAGATACATTGTCAGTTTTTAGGTGACAACTAGCTCTAATAACTACCTTGAAGGTGTAGACAAACCTTGGAAGGTTGCCAAACCCGTCAGAGTTCATGTCTATCAAAAGTTTCTCGAATGGTACTTTCTACTCAGACAAGTCCTTTGCGAGACACGTTTACATCACTAGTGAACTAGCTTGAAATTATTACCCGTCCAGGACAAGTCTTTTCGAGTTGCAGACAGTTAAGGATCGTCAATTCATTGGTTAAGTCTTTGCACACGAGGAAGCCAAGGGGCTTGCACATGTTGCTTTACAAAACATATTTCTTATCACACAATTTTCTCCCCCTCAAAAATGGCATATAAGATGTTATTTTTGAAACATTTTGAGAATAAATATGACCATTTTGAGTGTTGCGGGAAGAGTTACCACTGTGAACAATTTGTGAACAAAGTTTTCATCAAATACTCCCCCTCAACTAGTGATATAAACGGTTGAGGTATTGAAATCATATGGGGAAGTACTTGTCTTTTTGAGCAAAACCTTGAAAAATGAAAGGTTTGATAGGTTTTACTCAAAAATAAGAAGCTTTCGCTCCTTTTCTAAGGATTGTGGCACTGAGGCGTACCACAGGGTCCTTTCTTGACAGATACGGGTTGTACACTGTTATGTGTGCACAAGCCATCAACATATATAATCATACATCCAAAATTATATGAAGGAAACAATTCAAGGGGTACCAGGAAGTGCAGTGATGTTCCCAGGAGTGCGCACAGGGCGTTGAAAGCCGGTGATGTTTATCCTGGGTCTACCACCAACATAGCTCTCCAGGCGTCTGAACTGATCCCTTCTGAACAACCGTTCATCAATCATAGTGATGATACGCCTCACATTCCTCCTGTCCTGAGAGTTCCAGCGCTTAGGATTCCCAACCTTCAGACGTATATCCTTCAATCTGTACGCCAATCCATCCCTAACCATCTTCAAGGTATGATCCCCGAATTTGTGGAGCTCACTACACGCCATTAAGCAGTTTCTGCGAAGTTCACTGCGGTAAACAATGCCGAAAGGTTTGCTGATGAGCGTGAGTTGTGTGAGTTGGTTGATGTCAGGAAGATCTAGCTGTGGTGGAGTGAAGTTTACACGTTTCTGATAAGATTCAACAGCCATTTGGATATCTTCGACACGTTCTTTGATCACAATGCGTCTAATGAAGATGAGAACTGACTTGATAAATTCACGTTGAACTTCAGTCGAGAATTGTCGCATACGACCCTGTACTTTGGCAAGGTACAAGTCTTCGATGTCGTTGAGGGACAAGTTCTCAAAGTCAGCTTCTGAGAATTCATAGTCCTGTTCATCTTGTCGTTTGACTATGATATTCTTCAAGAATGTGTAGTCCCACTTAGACTTGAGATCAATGTGTTTGATGGCCACGATGTCCTTAGAGTTGTACACTGCATGTTGAGACTTCTGAACCAGGCAGCTTCTGTAGTAGATTCGTCGGCGTTCAGGCCAATGATGAATCCCATACAATGCATCTTGGTCGTATGCTTGCACGTTGTCAGAAAACAAGTGAGTTGCACGTTCCTCGATAGCTATGCAGTTTGAGTAACAAGCCGCTGGGAATGGAAGAGTCAAAGATGTAGCGTATTTTCGTGAACCATCGCCACCATGGAGAAGAAAATCCAGGTCTTTGTTGAAGAAATGTCTGAAAGGAATCCTTGGTTCTTCTGGTTGGCCGATTGTTGGTAGAGGTTTGGTCCAGTCAGTGTAGTATGGAGGGTTGTTCCGTTTAGTGAAGTCGATGTTTGCTTCTGGGTTGAGCCAATCCATGTTGTTAGACATGGCTCGAGCAATGTTTTCAAGGTGATATTCAACCTCGATTGCACTTTCCGAGCTATTTTTCAACAGAAGGAATGCTTCATTTTTGATGCGCTTCAACTCGGATTTCGTCATCTTCTTCACACGGAATCGTTCTTGCAAGATTTTTGCATGCTCCAGTGTACTACCGTCTACCAATTCTTGACCTTCTTCAGGGTAGGGAGTGTTGTTAACAAGTGTGGAGAACCATTCAAATTCTGCGGTTGTATCGTCATCAAGCCATGATACGACGTCTGGCTGAGTCGTCTTTTTCTTTTTAGAAGGCTTTGATGATGATTCGGGTATCTTCACTTGTTTGGGAGAGGAGGGTTGTTGTTGGGGCTCAAGGACCTCTTCATCGTCACCACCCGTATACTCAAAGTGATCACCAGTTTTGTGAGTCACGGGTGGTAACTCGGAATCGTCCCGAGGTTTATCAGTTGAAGACCGTGGTGGAGAAGATTTTTGTTGTGCAGAAGTTCGTTGTGGAGGAGGTGGCATAGATTTAGATTGACCAGACTGCTTCTGACGTTTAGGAGCAGAGTCCTTATCCTTATCATCGTCATCTCTTGGTCGTTTGGGTTGATCGGCTGACTCCTTGCATGATGATCTGAGTTGATAGTCAAGTAGAATTTCGAAAAATTTAGCTTCGTCTGAAGTAAACGTTCCTGATCTCTTTGACATTTGCATCACAAGTTTAGCGATTAGCTCAGATTCAGAGAGATCAGCTTCTTTTGCCATTGTATGTTTGACCAATGCAACGATGTTAGGGGTGAGTTGTCTGGAAAATACTTCTTTTGTCACACTGGGGACAGTGTCAAGAAAAAACTTGTGGGTTTGTTCTCTTGCTGACTTTTCCAGTTCCTTTTGGACTTTTGGAACGATATCCTGAAGGTACTTTTGAGTATAACCTTCAATCATTTCATTTAGTTCCCCCTGACGATGACTTCTCATGAATTCCTGAATAGCTTTCCTTTCCTTTTGCATCTTTTCATTCTCGTTATACAGATGCTGTATGTGATCAGCAAAGAAATTCAGCTTCTTGTTGAGCACGTCTTTCTTTCTGACTTGTTTGACAGCTTTGGTAATCCGTTCATGAGCTTGAGAAATCCAAGATTTAGGTGGTTTCTTCACTGATTTGGATGATGATCTGGTTGACTTTGTTGATGGTGGTGGTGATGAATGAGATGAAGAGTCCGATGATGAGGAGACATGAGGAGACTTCATGTCCTTAGGAGTTTCAGAGGTTTTCTCCTTTGAGTGAGTTGGACTGTCCAGAAGAAACTTTGTATAATCATCCTCGTCATCCTTAGACTTTTCTTTCTCAGTTTCCAGTTTCTCAAAATCATACTCAATAGTGTCTTCAACAGGCTTTTGTTGTTGCACAAGAGGGGTGGCACCAGCTCCCTTATCGGGTTGATTAACCGCATCAGGAGATGGTTTAGAGTGGGCAGCACCACTTGAGCCTCCGGGGCCACCCATTTGATCTTTAGCAAATTCAGCGGCCTTTTGAGTGTGTCGGACATTGTGAAACTTTTTCCTGTATGATTTATCCAATTGCTCTTCATCATCTTCAGAGCTTTCATCTTGAGGTACAAGTGCAGTAGTCTTCTCTTTTCCTTTAATAGTTTGAGGACTTGGAGGTTTTGGTACTGAGGGATTTTCATCCTTTGCAGTTTCAGAGTATGAGATCTCTTCGTCTGATTCAGTAGCCTCAGAGTCCTCGTCCCTAAGCTGTCTTTGTGGTTCAAGTGAAAGGATCGGAGTGGCTTCTAGAGAAGGAACTTTCTTCTTAGGAGTGGGTTTCCTCTTTGGAATGGGTTTCTTCTTAGGAACATTCCTTTGACTATCTGTACTTGTGACACTTCCTGTACTTCCTCTTCTGGTTCTCCTGACAGGTGTTCCAGAAGATTTTTCGTCAAGATGACCAACTTTGCCTTGTCTGACTGCTTCCAGATATCTCTTGTACGTTTCGAGCTTTCTGACATCTTCAGTTAGAAGGAAATCTGGGAGCACAGCACCTTGTTTCTTTGTGGACGTTTCCTTGATTCTGACAGAGAGAATAGGTTCAGTCAACATGTCGTGATTGTCGGGGTCATTGAGCCTCTTGGGAATATCAGGATGAAGTCCAAGTGCTCTCTGTATCAACAGTTTAGTGTATCTGATGTAGGGAATCTTTGAGCCAAGTTTGTTGAGAAATGACATCATGTCATCCCAAATCAGAGCTTCAATAGCGATGTGTTTCATGTTGACGAATGCCCAAAATATTTGCAGTTCTATGAGCTTAGGATGCTCATAGCCGCTGTCACGACCAGAAACAGACTTGGTGATGATCATGTAGAGTGTTCTCCATGGTTGAGGAATACTCTTAAGCTCTACGAGAGAGTGCTTGGTGATTACTCCTGTAGCCTCGTCATAACCGATATCGATTAAGAATTGGAGAGTTAGCTCTTCAGCAGGTGTGGCATAAAGTTTGGTTGGATTGACTTCAGGAATAAGGAGAGCAGCCCTTAAGTCTTCAGGTGTAATAGTGACTTGTTTGTGGTTCAGAGTCACTGTTACGGCAGTCCTTCCTTTGACCCTTTCCATAGTGTTCCAGAACTGTTGGATGTAGATCTCAGGAATGGTTGCAGAGTTAGTAAGCATGTTCTGATATGGATGAGTCCTCAGAATATCGATAGCAATAAGACATGAAGATTCAGAGCAAGTGAGGGTGTCAAAGTCAACACGGAGGTTATTCTTTCCAATCTTCATTGGATAGCCATGAGGATAGATATCAGCAATGGAGAGAACTTCAGGTGCATCCACATTCATTTGTTCAGCCATGTCGTGATCTGAAATAACATTAGCCAAAAGAACCAACATATCGAAAGACATAATGTTAGTCAACAGAAGGTCTTATTGTCTAGTTGTTGAATGTATAGTGATAATGATTGTTACGAGTCCTAAGTCACTTGTATGTTCACTCAATGATATCGTGAAATGTTTCGTGAGTTAGTTAACTTCAAGTTTTAAAGTTTATTTTATCACTTTTTGTTCACAACATATCAAACGATTTAAGTTTATTAGTGACAATTTTTGGATTCGTGATGATATGATTAGTTTATTTACAAGTTTGTACAAGTAACAATTCATCATGAAGGTCAATCCAGGGTTAGGCGTAGTTTTGGCAAAGTTATGCGTAGACAGGTATGATATATACTTAGGCGTAGACTTACGCGTAGAATCCTATCTTACGCGTAAGAAATGTTACGCGTAGGAAAAAGAGATCTTATGCGTAGAGCTTATGCGTAGGCATATATTGACCTTACGCGTAAGGCTACTCGTAAGAGTTGACCTTAAGCGTAGGGGTCACTGTTTACGCATATCCTTCACAGGATACGCGTAGTCCATTGTAGAACCTTAAGCGTAGAAGCTACGCGTAAGACAAGTCTTACGCATAACAATCTACGCGTAAGGTGATCCTTATGCGTAGATAATCAAATGACCTTGATTCTGAATTATAAGTGTAGCAATCCTGAAATAAATTATCAAATCATCAAAATTAGCACATACATTCATTTCAATAACAACACATGGCATGAATCATTCATAAATAGTTACGCGTAGAATATCTTACGCGTAGACTAAACCCTAGTTCTACGCGTATCAAATCTAGCCATGGATTATGCACCAAACTTTTTCTGGTAGCTCTAGGATGTTGTATGAGCAAATATACCAAGTTATAACATCTAACTCATGGTGAATCAAAAATACCCAATCTTATGAACCTTAAACCCTAATTTCAAAATCTGAATTAATCAGTGTTTCTGGGTGGTTATAGAGCAAAGATATGATTAATTCAACATTATATGAACATAACCCAGCAATATTTAGACCAAAAACACTTCTCATTTAGAAGAACCCAAATTCACGCATAAACCCTAAGTTTCAAAATCAATCAATTTATGTTTCTGGGTAAGTTTTGAGGATAAAGATATCATCATTGATGCTAAAGGCACGTTTTGAAACAATCTTTTTAACCAAAAACACACACACAATGATTATGTGATCATACGCTTATGCGTAGATCACAAAATCACGCGTAACACACATTTTAGCCGTAGGATTTTCGTGATATTAAAACCCTTAGCTTAAAACAATGTTTGGATCATTAAAACACTTACGATTAGATGATCAGAACAACGGATTTCTTGAATGAATCTTAGGCGTAGATGAGATTAGGTTTAGTAATAAATGTGAGTGAAAGAATTAGGTGGAGAGGTGTTTTATTAAAGTTAACTTTAATCTTTTGGCAGTTTTAGTCCCTCCACCTTTGCCTTTTTCAAACCAAGCCTTTTAACTTCCATTTAGGTTACCAGACAAAGATTTTTGAGAAAGAATCATGACGACACTCCCCCTCGACTTGAGAAAATAGTGAAAGGTTTTTAATTAAAGTCCGAGGAGTGTCTTTGAACCAGAAATTTACCACCATTTGTAAAGAATCAACCGAGATGTGATAACATGCAAGTACACAGATGTTTTGAAACAGTTAATGGATTATTTTCTCCCCCTCAACACTTGATCGGAAAAGTACTGAATTTTGACAGATTAAAGTGTTGACGGAAGAAAAGTACTTGCCATGTTTATAGAAAATAGATGAGGAGAATATTTTTGTTGTTTTATCAGGTTTTATATTTTTGTATTTTGTTTTTGAAAGATTTTATTTATTTACAAGAGATGTTTTGGTGTTTGACATGTTTTTAAGACGGTTTTAAGAGGTCATCCAGTTCCTCTTGAGTCAAACACCTCATACCAATTCGGTGGACCAACTCATTAAACCTAGCGGGAGGCAAGGCTTTTGTGAGAAGATCTGCCAATTGGTATTCAGTACCCACAAAGTATAGTTCAACGGTACCCTGTTCCACATGATCCTTGATGAAATGATAGCGTAGATCGATGTGCTTTGATTTTGAGTGCTGAACTGAGTTGCACGAGATTGCAATGGCACTCCGATTGTCGCAGTACATCGGGATTCTGTCAAATACATAACCATAGTCTTTGAGTTGTGTTCTCATCCAAATGACTTGAGCACAACACGCGGACATGGCTACATATTCTGCTTCAGTTGATGACAGCGATGTACAATCCTGCTTCTTTGATTGCCAAGACACCAGTTTATCACCGAGAAATTGTAGAGCTCCTGAAGTACTTTTCCTTGAGTCTAAGCATCCTGCGTGATCAGCGTCTGAAAAAGCGATTAGTTCAAAACCAGAATCCTTCGGATACCAGATCCCCAAATTAATGGTTCCCTTTATGTATCGGAGGATTCTTTTAGCCTCAGAGAGGTGGGTTTCAGTTGGTCGCGACTGATAACGGGAGCATAGATAAACGGCAAAGACAATATCAGGTCTGCTAGCTGTTAGATACATGAGGGACCCAATAATACTTCGGTATTTGGTGGGGTCAACTAATTTCCCATGTAAATCAGCATCTAGCTTCTTGGTATGAGCCATTGGTGTGGCATAAGTATCACAGGTATTCATTCCAAATTTGTTTAACAGTTCAAGGGCATATTTGGACTGACTCAAGAAAATACCACGGGGTGATTGATGAACTTGCAGTCCTAGAAAGAACGTAAGTTCACCCATCATGGACATTTCAAAATTTTTCTTCATGAGTTTTGCAAAAGCGATTGAAAACTTTTTATGTGTTGACCCAAAAATGATGTCATCCACGTAAATTTGAACAATTAAGATGTGTGCCCCGTGATATTGTATGAAAAGAGTTGGGTCAACCGAGCCTTTGGTGAAATTATTGGCAATGAGGAAAGATGATAGCTTATCGTACCATGCCCGAGGGGCTTGTTTGAGACCATAAAGAGCTTTTTTCAGTTTGTAGACATGGTTCGGGAACTCAGGATCAACGAATCCATCTGGTTGGCTGACATAGACCGTTTCTTTAAGTTGCCCATTGAGAAACGCCGTTTTGACATCCATCTGATAGACCGTCATGTTCATGTGAGCCGCGAATGCAAGAAATATCCGAACAGCCTCAAGACGAGCAACCGGAGCAAAAGATTCTTCAAAGTCTATCCCTTCTTCCTGACGATAACCCTTAGCAACTAGCCGTGACTTGTTTCGGATGACATTCCCTTCAGCATCCAATTTGTTTTTCCAAATCCATTTTAGACCAATGACGTAGACCCCTGTTGGTCTTTCAACCAGTTCCCATACTTCAAGACGTTTGAATTGGTTGAGTTCTTCTTGCATGGATTCAATCCAGTTGTCTTTTGTCATTGCGTCTTTAATGTTTTTAGGTTCTGATTGGCAGACAGTGAGTGCATAAATGCAGTGTTCACCATCTGAGTGAAGACGTTGTCTCGTAACGACTGGTTGATTCGGGTTGCCAATGATGTTAGCCAGAGGATGGTCTTTTGTCCATCTATGTGTAGAGGGTTGATGTTGGTATACATTGTGCAGATTCTGAGGATTCAAATGGTTTGTTGAAGATTCCGCAACATCTGGTGCAGCAGTCTCATTAGCAAACGGGTTGAAGAACGCATTTGGATCAAAATCTGCAGGTGGGGGTACTTCATTCAGAGTATCATCAGCTGGTTCATCATTGTTGGAAGCGGTGTGTTCAACATTTGTGTTGGAGTCAATCGGTGTAGGTGCATCTTCAACAGTAGTTGTTGTAGCAGGTGTATCAGGTATAGGAATATTATCAGGTTGTGCAGCGGAAACAGCGGATACACCAGGAGCACATTCATCAATATCGTCACAGAACAGAGGAGCAAATAACCTTTCCATTTGTTGACGAGTTAGCTGAGGGCTTTCTTCAGCTGATGATGGGGGTTGAGGGAAGTTTAAACGGTTGTGACCGGGTTCTAAGCTGTTATACTCAGAAGCCATATCCGTGAGTTCATCGAAATGAGCATGAATCGTTTCCATAACCTCCTTAGTTCGACGATTCCAGATTCGGAAACCTTTAGAATTGTCACAGTATCCAATAAAGACTCCAATATCAGCTTTGGCTTTTAGCTTTCCAAAATCATCACGATCATTATTTGGATAGCAGAGGGATCCAAATACATGAAAGTGTTTGAGGTTCGGTTTATAGTTGTGGACAAGCTCAAAAGGTGTTTTGTTGTGGCATTTTGTGATCATGGAACGGTTTTGAGTATAGCATGCAGTAGATACAGCTTCCGCCCATAAGTAATCTGGAAGTTTAGCATTGATTAACATTGTTCGTGCAGCTTCCACTAACGTTCGGTTTCGTCTTTCAACAACTCCGTTTTGTTCAGGTGTCCGTGCAATGGATGTTTGATGCTGAATTCCCACTTTCTCATAAAATTCACGAAGGGTTTTGTTAACAAATTCAGTTCCTTTGTCTGTTCTGATGATTCTGACTGTGTTGCGGAGCTGAACCTGTATCTTTGTGAGAAAGGTGATGATCATTTGTGGAGCTTGGTCTTTGCTACGAAGAAAGTAGACCCAAGTCCATCGAGAGTAGTCATCAACGATTACTAAGATGTAACGTTTGCCATTTATCGTTTGCACGCGCATTGGGCCACACAAATCCATGTGAAGAAGATGAAGTACATGCTGAGAGCTGTGTTCCACCTTTGAAGGAAAATGAGCACGAGTGCTTTTCCCTTGTTCACAGGCTGAGCAAAGGTGATCTTTTGAATACCGGAATCGTGGGAGTCCTTCAACTAGTTTGTGTCGAGCAAGGTTGGTGATGGTTTGAAAGTTTAGATGTGAGAGACGACGGTGCCATAGCCAAGATTTTGTTGATGTTGCCTTAGAAAGTAAGCAGATGGGAGATGAAGCAACCATGTCTTGCATAGAGATAGTGTAGAGACTAGAATTACGCGAGCCAGACATAAGGTCGTTTCCTTGTAGGTCACGAATGAAACAAGTTTTCTCCCTGAAAGCGACTTCCAAATCTCCATCACAAAATTGACCTACTGAAAACAGATTGTGACCGAGGCCTTCCACGTAGTAAACCCTGCTGATTTCGATGTTCCCATTAACATAATCTCCGTAGCCCATGATGGCTGCGAAGTGATCGTTCCCGAATCTGACAGTGCCAATGAACTTTGCAATAAAGTTTGATAACAGTTTAAGATTGCCTGTCATGTGTCGGGAACATCCGCTATCAACAATCCAGAGAATGATCTGTATCACCTGCATTACACACAGACGACACAGATGGAATAGAAGTAGATGTGGAACCCAAAATGTTAGAGGGTTCCAAAGCAGGTATATCAGATATACACACATTCATAAGTTTAGGAATCCATTTAAATCCTAGTGTGTTATATATCCATTTTTGCCATCTATAACTACTCTTTGCTTTAGTCTTAGTGAAATCACTAGGTGGTACATCATTCTTAGGAGGTGAAGCGGGAGCTACTGTGATAGCAATGGTTGCCTTAGAATCTAAAGATGGTGGTTTACCAAGCACAGACTTTGAATGATTAGTTGGCCTAGAGGTATTCCGATTCTTAGGATTCCGGAATCTAGAGATTATAGCTTTAGCAACACATTTGTCATGACAATCAGAATTCATACTTTTTTGACAAATATCACAAGGTGCATTAGACTGAATATCAAAGGTACTTAACGGTTTAGCATTCGTTACATCACTATTTCTATTACATTTGCCAGACGCAATATCTATAGTGGAAGTAACATGAGTTTTATTCAGAGTCCTAGGGTGTTCTTCTACTTTAGCATTCCTTATTGATCTTTTCTTAGGTCGCAACTTCCTATTCTTCGTTTGGGTGCTCCTAGGCTGTGAAGTGCGGACGTTTGGAAAAGATGCAACTATTCCTGTTTCAGTAGAGGGAAACACATTAGCAACTTGTGATTTGGCAGTGGGAATTCTAGGTTCACGATTACTAAGTGTGACTGGTGCTAATCTCTTAATCACAGTAGGCGGGAGTAGTTCATACTTTCCTAACATTTCCCGTAACTTAGAGATGGTGTGAATCAGATCTTGATTTTCAGAACGAATATTACCAGCAAAATTCAGGACTTCTCTAGTGTGAGCTAGATAGTGATCAAGTTCATTAGATGCTTCATCTCGAGTCTTTTTGAGTAAATCAAATATGACACCATATTCCTGTTTAACTTTTAAAAGTTCTTGTTCATATTTTGAGATTTGACTTTTCAAAGACACGTTTTGATCATCCAGTTGAACAATTTTAGGATCAGAAGATTTGGCACTCAATTGAGCGATTTTCTTTTGAAAACTAAGTTGATGGTTGTGAATATCTTTTTCACACCATTGAAGACGACGTTTTGCATTGTGAATTTCCGTGTGTAATCGTTTATTTTCTGCTTTTAAAGACTCGATCTGAAGCACATTATCGGTGTTCTCAACAGTTACAACAGTGTCAACAATATCAGCAGAGATATGATCAGATGCATATGGCAACGAATAGAATAGCACAACATTATGGATATCAGCACAGATAACATCTTCCAAGAGTCGATCAACATCTTTTCTCAACAGTTTCTTTTTCCGTTTTGTGTTAGTAATAGATGTTTCTGTTTTCTCGAAAACGTTTTTCATTACCCCAAGTTCCTTATGAAAATCCTTTTCCCAGGCAATTGCACAACTTTTCAAGTTTTTAACATTAGGTAAAAGATTTTTCTGAAAAATGTCTCTTTGTTCTCGCGCCAGAGGCGATTGAAAATGTTCAACTTTTATTTCAGATCGATATTCTATCTCATGTTGTAAAATTTTGAGGTCAGCCATGAAAATGTCAAAATATCGAAGAATTTTTCGATTTTCAGGTTGTGAGTTTACTTCGCTAATGGAAGGTAAAGGACCATAAGTTTGTGCAAAGACTGTTTTGGGATTAACAATAGAAGACTCGGGTGTTTTGATGATAACCCTTGGTGTGTTGGAAGAATCCGTTGGTGTGACGAAAGTGACCGCATTTTTATAATTAAAAGGTTTGTTGTAAACAACATTTTTTAATTTTGATCGACTCTCGTCTTCTGCATCTAATTCCTCTTGACGATGGTATTCAACAACACTCATGACAGTATTATCAATTTTGTATTGTGCACTGGAAACTTCAGGAGTTGGTTTGAATGTTTTTAGTGAAAGCTTTGGTTTGTAATCAGCTAGATTTTTACCATATCCATTTGGATTAGGTTTTAAGGTAAACTTTTCAATAGCTGTTACTGATTCACCATGTTTGTAAACAACAGTTTTAAACTCTTTAAGTTTGTTTTGCAAACCGAGAATTTCTGCAAGAAGGTCATCTACCCGATTCGTTGAATGCTTTTTGTATGCGGAGAACTGTTTTTGACAATTTAACAACTCAGCCTTAGCTTTTTGATTTTCCAAGGTGAGAGCGTTAATTTGTTTTTTATGTTCATGTTTCAGTTGTTCTAATTCGGACAACAAAGCATTCTTCGAGGCGGCTAGATCACGCATCTGTCTCTCTAAATATTTTTCGTTTTGATGAGATTTTGCAAAAGCGGCTTCAAAACCTTTTTCACGGTTTTCTTGAGTTTTGAAAAAGTTGAGTTGCATTTGTAAACATTCAAAATCCTTGGTTAACAGTGCATTTTTACGTTTTAAGGACTGATTTAATGCATAACATTCCTCCATTTTGATTTTATGGTCTTGAATTAACCGAGCAAAATCTGGATGAGGCAACAGATCATCTTGTTCAACGTGAGTCTCAACATGATCATTCTTTAGATCCTCAAGTACGACCACAGAGTCAATTTGATTGTCAAGGGGGACCATAAGGTCATCTTGATCGTCAAATGTAACTACAGGGTTAACTTGAAAATCATCAGAGGAAGATGTAGAAGACTCATTTTGAACAGTCTGATCCGTGCCGGATTCAGATATTGGCGGAGATATTAGTTCAGATATGATGATGGTTTGTTCGGGTACCTGAGACAAGCCATCAGTGTCATACACTGGGCCTGAATCACTCATGTGCAGCTCATGCATATTAGCCATCAACATAACAGCTGCATTAGCCTGCAAGTCCTCCATATCATCATCTGAGTCTGCATCTGCCATAAAGCTCTGTTCTTTGTTTGTAAGAGATCCACCAGCTTCATCCTTAAGAGCCAAAAGTAAGGCCTCTTTGAAATAAGCACTGCCCCTAGTCCTTGGCTTTGGGCATGCATTAGCCAGGTGTCCCTTTTCATTGCAGTTGTAGCATCTAAGACCATTTAACCGATTCTGAGCATTTCCCTGTTCCACCACTTGAGCTCTGTTGTTATTCCTACCCACAGCATTAAACCCTTGACCACCTCCCATCTGACGACCATAATCACGATTCTGAACTTCAACACGTCCATTGTTCACAACAGCTTGAGTCCGTGTGTTAGATGAGGAACGAATACGATTGTTGGATTTGTTGGTGTAACGGCCAAATGCATTAGCAATCATCACAAATCCTTGTTGCAATGCTTCGAATGGATCGATTTCCTCAGTAGCTTCACTGACATATGCTTGAGCATTGTTGCTGTATGGGACCAATTGATTTTGTTGAGGTTGAGGTTGTTGCTGTGAAGGTGTGTTGGAAGCAGGTGGTTGAGTTGCTGGTTGAGAGGGATAAGTCTGTTGAGCATACAAGGCAAGTTGTTGATTGTCCGGTTGTGACTGTTTAGTAATTTGAGCACGGAGAATCCTTTCCCGATCAACTTCCTTTTCATGAGGCTTCAAGTAATCGTACAACAATCCATAAGTAGAATGATGCATGTTCTTCGCTTGACGGAGAAAAATGACATACTTCTCCCATTCTGGACCAAGACTACTCAGGAACTTAGTATTCACTGCAATTCTTGGCATGATGATGTTGTGTTTATCCAAATCATTGATGATGTCTGAAAATCGGTGATGATATGACTCAAGTGTCTCTCCAGGTTCAATCATGAAGTGTTCATAAGCCAAGTAAATTTTGGATTCCAAATCCTCCTGATTGAGTACAGATCCTTCCATAAGTAGACGAATGTGATCCCACATTTTTTGTGCAGTCTTTTGAGCATCAACACTACGAAGAATTGGGTTTGGTAATCCTAAGAGGATGTATTCCATTGCAAGTTCATCAGCTTCATAGTGTAGAAGTTCTGTAGGATTTAAGTCTGCAACAGTAGCAATGTTGGTTTGTTCATCTCTTGGTGGAACAGCAGTTGGATCTCCGGGTATAGTGACAATAGGCATCTCAAATGGACCTTCTAAGATAACCTTCTTTAAGAACTTTCCGTGTGGCTTCTTCAGATCACAAAACCTAAAGAACCTTATCACCCATTGATCGTAGTTTCCTGGAGTGAGCATTGGAGGTCTATCAAGTGATCCAGCTTCATGAATTGATTGTTGGCTGCTTAAAGCTTCACACATCTTAGCAAACCAAGTGGGTTCCTTCATAGTTGTCCGTGATGGATGTTGATTGAAATCAGTTGTGTAGGGTTGAACTTGAATGCTTGGTTGTGGTTGAACCATTTGTGGTTGTGGAATTGCACCAAGTTGTGGAGTATGTTGCTGATTAAATTGTTGTTGATAAATTGCTTGTTGTTGATTCCATTGTTGATGTTGTGGAGTTAATTGTTGTTGTTGTTGATTATAAGTGTGAGGGAAATAGTTAGAGTATGGTGGTTGAGACATGATGATAAACTTGTGAAGTAAGAATGGATCTTTGTAGTCGAATGAATCTTTGTTGATGAAGTATCCTTAGGCGTAGAAATGACAAGAACCAAGTAGCACTTATGCGTAAAAACACCAAAAGTTACGCGTAACAAGAATAGTTACGCGTAGGATTTAGCTTACGCGTAAGCAGGAAAAAAGACTAAAGTTACGCGTAAACAGTAAGTTAGGCGTAGAAAGTTAGGCGTAGGATTACCTTATGCGTAGGACTAAGTCTACGCGTAAGATGAATCTTAAGCGTAAGATTTTCTACGCGTAAGCTTTATGCTTAAGCGTAAGATTAGGGTTTTATCCCAAGTGATCTTTTACACTTCACAGTGCAAGAGATATCCAAAGTCGACGTATTTTCAGACTTATCCAAGTAAGAAAACACGGAATAAACCAGAAAATTGAAGATCAAACCAAGGAAAGTCTTACGCGTAAATTTAGGGTTTTGATACGCGTAAGATTACTCGTAACTTTGATTCTATCCAAATTCGTTTCTAAACCAGTTTTTGTGTGATGAGATAGCTTCAATATCACCAAAATAACACAAAAGTGTGAAACTTGATGATCCAAAGCTTCTAAAACAGTTATGCGTAGGATAACACCCTCGTATAAAAACTAGCTTAAAAACAAGGAAAAACACGTAAAGTTCCAAACTTTTTGCCAAAAACCAATAGTTTAACACCTAATAACGTTGAAAGTACAAGAATCTTGGATTCAAAAATGTAAAAAATTAGTTTTTAAGCGTACCAAAGATTGTGTTATCTTTACGCGTAAGACCCAAAACCAAATACTTCAAAAACAAACGAATACACCCAACTATTTGGCGATTGATACCACTGTTAGGTCACTAGTTTTACAACACAAGCTTATATAGAAAGAGATAAGGCGATTGAACAAGTATCAAACACACACACAAACAATATAAGACACGGTTATGCGTAGGTGAGTGAATGAATAGAAAACTTGAACAACCAACCCTCAAATGAGGGTTTACAATAGTTTATATAGGCAAGGAGCTAGGGCAACACTCCCTCTCCTTCCCTATTCCTTATTGGGCTTGGGCCTCAGCTTATGGGCCTTCTACATAAGCTGGACCTTAAACAAACATAAAGGCCAGAATAAAGCTACCTATTACATATGAAATATAAATACTTGAAATACTGTTTAGGAGTGATTCCAACAAGTCCCTGCTGGGATAGGTAATACTGAACCAAATGTTCAGGAACTTGTTATTCAAGAACCTCAACCTGATCAAGACATCTCAACAGATGATCTAAATGATTATGTGGCTCCTGCACCTGAACTCACTCCTGAGTCTCCAGTGACCTCTTCAAGCTTAGATCATAGACCACAAAGTAAGTGGACAAAATCTCAGGACATTGAGCTTGTAAACATCATTAGTGAACCCACTGAAGGCATGCTCACTAGAAGCATGGCTGCTAAGTTAACTGCAGCTTCAGCCAATGAATGTCTATATGCTGATTACCTATCAGAAATAGAACCCAAAAGTGTCACTGAGGCTCTAAAACACCCAAGCTGGGTTCAGGCCATGCAAGAAGAACTTCAACAGTTTGATAAAAACAAGGTCATGACCTTGATCAAATGTCCTCAGGATGTCGTTGTCATAGGAATGAAGTGGGTTTTCAGAAACAAAACTGATGAAAACGGTACTGTCATTAAAAACAAAGCCAGACTTATAGCCAAAGGTTACAGTCAACAAGAAGGCATTGACTATGATGAGACATTTCCTCCTGTTGCAAGAATGGAAGCCAACAGGATCTTTCTTGCATTTGCTACCTACATGAACTTCAAAGTTTACCAAATGGATGTAAAAAGTGCATTCCTGAATGGTGAACTCAAGGAAGATGTGTATGTTCAGCAACCTCCTGGCTTTAAGAGTAGTGAATTCCCTGACTATGTCTGTAAGCTTGACAAAGCCCTTTATGGACTTAAATAAGCTCCCAGGGCATGGTATGAAACTCTCTCAACTTCCTGATTCAAAACAAGTTTGTCAGAGGAAAGATAGACAACACATTGTTTATCTACAAGACAAAGCAAGATGTGATACTTGTCCAAGTATATGTTGATGACATCATCTTTGGCTCAACAAACTACACTCATTGCAAACAGTTTGAAAAACTGATGACAAAGAAGTTTGAAATGAGCATGATGGGTGAACTCACATACTTCCTTGGACTACAAATCAGGAAAACTGATAAAGGAATATCTATCAGTCAAGAGAAATACACCAGAAATCTCTTGAAAAAATATGAGATATCTGACTGTGCTTCAGTAAAGACACCAATGGTCCCTCTTAACAACCTTGTTCCTGATCTCACTAGCAAATTAGTAAATCAAACCCACTTCAGGGGGATTGTTGCCTCACTGATGTATCTTACGGTTTCCAGACCAGACATACAATTCTCAGTCTGTCTAATAGCAAGATATCAGTCCAATCCCAAAGAATCCCATCTCACTACAGCCAAAAGAATACTTAGATACCTGAAGGGAACTCCAAGCCTTGGACTCTACTATCCAAAGTGCTCAGGGTTTGACCTCAAAGGATATTCTAACTCTGATTATGCTGGCTGTAACATGGCCAGAAAAAGTACCTCAGGGTCATGTCAATTTCTTGGAGGAAAACTGGTTTATTGGAGTGCTAAAAAGCAACAATCAGTGGTTATGTCTTTAGCTGAAGCTGAGTATGTTGCTGCTGCAAGTTGCTGTGCCAATGTCTTATGGATGAAAAGTCAACTCATTAACTATGGCATCCATTACAAAATGGTACCCATCTTCTGTGATAACACCAGTGCTATTGCAATCTCCAACAACCCTGTCCTTCACCAAAGAACCAAACACATTGATATCAGATATCATTTCATCAGGGACCACATAATGAAAGGAGACATAGAGCTTCATTTCATCTCTACTGAATATCAAATTGCTGATATCTTCACCAAACCTTTAGATGAACCTACCTTCATGAGACTGAAAGCTGAACTGGGAATGCTAGACATTGAAAGTCAGCAACCTAAAAACAAATCTCAGTATGTTTTCCCTGAAAAGGTTCATCCTCCCTGAACAAAACCCCAAAACAGCCCTCTCACTGAATGAGTAAGACTCATTCAGGGACCCTGACTTTAGACATTGAGCATTGAATGAGTAACTAAATGCACCAAGTATCAGTTACTTAAATGTCCTAGGTTGGTAAACACACCAATTTAATAAAGGAATATATGTCTCTTTATCTTACTGTCATCCAAGTCAAGGGTTCCTCTAAACTTACCTCATCCCACTTGGCATTAAATGCCTCCTCTCACATGAAATATCTTGTGGATATTTTATTACTGTAGAATGCACTTTTACTGTGCACTGCAACTGTTCCTTTGAAAACCGGGATTTTACTGCGGGTAGTGGAGTGGTGGCATTAAATGAGGAGATTAAAAACGTTATCAAAAAATGACTTTACAAATCCTCATTTATACAAGATTTACCCCTCTCACCACTCTATAAATACCCCTCTTAAAAACACACACAAATATTTTCTGTATCTAAACTCTGTCAAAATCACTTCTCAAAATAAGAAATCTTTGTGTTCTTTAAAACAAGTTTTTCACTAAAATCTTCTCTGTAAACATTTACAAAAGGTTTTTCACTAAAAACTTAAGAGATTCATACTCTTTGATTGTTCTTGTCAAGATATCTTTTTCAAAACCCTAAAACTTTTTTAATGAAAATGGCAAGAACACAATCTCTTCAGTTTGCACCACAGTGGGTAGGGGATCTCAGTAATGTTAAATTTAAAACAAACAACGTTATAGGCAATTTTCAATACCCCCCAAATGTCCCAGCCTATAAAGACATAATGAAATTTTTATTCAATTTCCCACTAAAAAAGGCCTTTACTCAGTCCCCATCAATTCTGTACCAAAACCTCCTCAGGGAGTTTTGGGCTACAGCAATGGCCTATGACCCGACACCCTCAACTGATGAGACTGACCTCAGACCCCTTAGGGAGTACCTCATCAAATTCAGTATGTTTAATGGGGAAAGATCAGTCACCCTGGACTATAAAACTTTTTGTACTTCAACAGGGTTATACTATAATAATGGAGTCTATGTTGCCCATCATGAACCCTCCACAGTTAAGGATGGGTTGAAACAAATTGTTTTGGATCCAAAGCTTTTGGACAGAACCCCAGTCACCAATAACTCATTTCCTGCGGCTTGGAAGATCCTGTTCACATTTGTGATTCAGGTTCTCGGCGGGAACCACTCATCCACCGAACAAGTTAACTCTATTAAGTTGATGGTGGCATACTACTTGATGAATGGGGTCACTTTCGACATTGGGGAGATCATTTACAGTGATCTCGTAACCAAGCTACTGAGCAAATCTAGGGCGAAATACGTTTCATATCCTAGGTTTGTCTAATGTGATTTACAAGTGTTATTGGGTTGTAATTACCCTCAGGAATACAAATACACTGCTTTACCTAGTATCCTAAGTCAATCTAATTTTCAAAAAGACCCATCCCAAGTCACTGAAATAGAATTGACGGCCCATATGGTTACTGTAAACTACCAAAGGGACTCAGTTTCTCCAAACCCTGCTACTAAAAAGAGAAAGGGGAAGTCTCAGACTGGGACTAAGACCAAACCCAAGTCTCAGGGCCCTGAGGCTTCTGGAGCACAGCCTAAACGGCAAAGAAAGCCCCAGACTGATCTGCCACCCACTGGTGACCAAAAAAAATCCACCCCGGTGACAACGAAGGAAACTGATACATCACAGTCAATGCCCATGGTCCCAACTACTACTCCCCAAGATCCAGAGGGAAACATACAACCCGCTGGTAGGGGAGCGCCTTCCATATTGCTCGAGGAGGACATTCGCAAATCACAGTGATACGCTTACAACGCGCGTTCGGGGTCAAAGGAACTTCCTTTTCGTCGAGCAAGTTTTTCAACACCTTAGGCAATGAACCTAATCGTTGTAGTGTAGTATTAGGGTAAGCCTCGGGAATTGATATCGTTCTCTAGGGGAATAGGAATGCTAGTGAGAAATTACTACGCTAAGGTTGGGGTTGAGGAAGATTATTTTTTTATCTTTTTTTATGTTTTTTAGAAAATGGAAAGGTACGAATCTCGGGGTTTGGATTTGGGGGGTTGGTATTTCTACCAATTACTCTACTTATCTAATTATCTAATTAACTAAGCTAAGGTGAGTGTAGTCAATGTCTATTGTTGTGTGCACTTATGATGATTAAAAATGTGTTTACTTAGATGTTATTACTCCCTAGTTATCTCCTATTGATGGTTGAATTGTCACGTCCTTATTCTTAACACGTTATGTTTCTAAGGTAGTAGAGTATGAGTTTATCCCTAACTCTTTGAAGCTACCTAAGGTTAATGACTACGAAGTCTCTAGGATTCATAAACTTAACACTAAGGTTATCTTTGGATATTTAGCCTACAGTTCCACTAGTAACTATAAGCTAAGGTTCAACAAAGACTAATCAAGCATTAATAACACAACGAATAACCTATCGCAATATTAGGTCAATCACAATTAAGATAAGAGACAACCAATCAATATTCAATAACTAGGTTTCATATTATCTAAGCAAACACACAAGTAAATTAGCCGGACATGGAGAACATGCAAGCATACACACAAACAATTGAAGACATGATTGAATCAATGAAGTAAAACACTTATATTGCTGTAAAATAGGGTATGGAACCCTAAGATACTGCCCAAGACAGCCTTGGTTCGGTTTAGGTTTTTACTCCACAAAACTACCTCCCTAAAACTAAAAAATTTGGATTTTATATATAGTGTTACAAAATGCGACGGCGTCACTCTTTAATTGTGACGCCGTCGGGTCGCCGCCATTAGGGTTTTGTCTTGGCCACGTCAACTCTGTGACGGCGTCATCTTTTGCTTGTGACGCCGTCGCCTTCAACCTCTGACGCCGTCTGGATCTAAATCTAGGTCGTCTGAGTTGTGACGCCCTACTCTTTTAAACCTGATGCCGTCACTTGTAAATTAGCAATTTGGCTACTGAGTCGTCTCAAGATGTGTCGCGACGGCATCGCAGTTAAGCAGTGAAGCCATCCCCTTCACTTCCAGCAGCTTGAGTGTCTCGATTCTTGACTTTGGCCATTTTCTTCATATATTCGCGCCTTTTCGTCCGAATAAGTGTCATTCCAACAATTTGCCTTCAAGAGACCTAACAAGTGAAAAGGAACAAAATTAAGTAGTAACGGATACAAAAGTGATCAATTAAGGGCTTAAATGACCCCTCAAAAGTGTACCTTTTAAATCCTTATCAAATATCCCTACACTTGGTATTTGCTTGTCCTCAAGAAAATGTGCTTTTGGCCAATTAATTTATAAGTTAGGGGTTATGAAGCATTAGTTTAGAATAATTTACAACACATATAAGCCCCGCAAAAGTCATAAAAAGCACGGAAATTACATACTAGCACCTCACAAGTGGTGTTTGGATACTCTCATCTCCCGGGTGTATATGAAATATATCAAGTTGGAAATAGAAGATAAACATCCATTAACCGGTCCTAGTACATAGATTACCATAGGCTTGAGACTAGATCAAACCTCCATTGCTTTGGTGTAAGCACCTAGGAAATACTATCCAAGAGGTCTTTTAAAGGGTTGTAATGTTAGGCTTACGGTAGGGAAACAAAGGGTTTGGTGGGATAGGCGATTTAGTGGTGGCAAGTCAAAAATGTTTATGTTACAAGCATGAGAAGAATGGCGTTGCTAAGCCAAGACTCGACACTATAAACTCAAGATAAATTGAAACAAACAAACATAAATTTAAAGATAGATGTAGGATGGTAGCCCGTTTTTTTTTACACTTTTTTTTTTCTTTTTCTCTTTTTTCTATTTATTTCGATTTTTTTTCTTTTTTCTTTCATTCATACACTTTTACTCCACCATCCTCTACGATAACATCAAAATAATAGGGATTTATAGGCACATCCCTACACTTGAGTTTTTATTACTCTAACACTAATTTGACCCGAATTGAAATGATCAAAACACTTGGAGTACATTATTACGCAAATAAAGGGAATTTGAATTTAACGTTCCCTTCCCGTCATTTCATAAAATTTAACTTTTCCCATGAGTCCCAATCGTCCCAAAACTGTGTACAAAGGATATGACTCGACTTAGCAACTTATGCAAGCAACTAGATAATTGAACTAAGGGTTTAGTATGATAACAATAATGCACTAAGAGTGAGTGCATACAAGGTAGGATAAGGCGATTTGGGTGTACATTTGGGGGTGGATTGTAAACAATGCTCTTCATTGATATTTCGGAAAACCGAAACATCACGAGAATCGCGAAAAAGATAGGCTGTGAGGGGTTAACTAGGGGTATCGTGTACTAAAGATGAGTACAACGCAAGGGTGTGGGGGAATTACTCAACCGATGTGGAAGAAGTAATTATATTACGGGTATCAAACAAGGGTTATCCTAATGCCTCTTATCATTTAGTTATTCCTAACTACACAAGTGTAGTCTTACTAGCGATCTCGGAATGCATCACAATTATAGTAGGTGCTAGTCATGATATTTATCGAGGACCTGCGATCAATATAGGCCTTTGCCACGAAAAGGTGTCCTATGCAACATGGTATGTTAAGATTCCAAGGGTTCCCAAACTTGATCCTAGGGCTTCTCCTAACATACATGTGACGGAGGTCTCGTACTAAGTGTGGGTGGCGAGAGAGTTCTTCTTCCGTAGGAAACTTATTGAAATAGTCATTGCCTACCTCATCTATTTCCTCGGTTGTTTCATTCCTAGGAGTTTCACTAACCTCAAGTACCGTCTCATGGTTCGTTTCGTCATTTGTTCTATAAGGTTTCACTAAGGCGATGGTATTGATGAATTAAACGTGCTTAGAACTTACTTGGGTCCTTAATCTCTACACCGAAGGCTTCGGGAGTTGAGATAGCATTAACCTTCATATCACTATTGGTCATGGCTTTCAAGAGGTTATCTATCTTCCTATCCATCTCGGCTTGTTGCTGGTTAAAACGGTCTGAGAGCTTAGCTATTTGAGCTTCTTGGGATGTGACTAGGTGTTGCAACATCCCTTCTATGTTTTGTTGGTTAGGACCGTGAGATGGGGACTATGAGAAATCATTAGATGTGAATTCTTTGGTTTGTCCCCAATAAAAGTCGGGCTTTCCCTTCCATGCTTCTCAGGCGTCATTAAAAGTCCTATGTCCAGGTGTTGTAGGGAATCTTGCTCCCGTTTCATTGGTATACGAGGATGCGTAGTCAACGGAAGCTTGCTCGGGGAGTCTTGTGCAAGTGCGCGTGTTATGAGGACCACTACACGGCTCACACAATGAAGAAACTTTGTTCACTTGGCGTGAAGACTTAGGATTTTCGTAGGAGCTCATTAGGAATTTAACTTGATCTTCAAGCTCGAGAATCCTACGGTCGGAAGATTGTGAGTCAATGGGAGGCAAGGAGATTGCCTTTACGGTTTTGGGCAACTCACGGGGGTCATTCCAACTTTCGTTGTCATAGAGAGCAAGGTCCTATATTATACCCCATGATTCTTCAGCGGTGAGATCACTAATTTTTCCACCTGCCGCTTGGTCAATGTATCGCTTAGTGGGGAAGTTGACATGATCGTAGAAGAGTTGGACTGGAAGCCAAAGATCAATGCCGTGATGAGGGACTCTATGGAGTAAGTCCTTTAATCGAGTCCATGCTTCGTAGAGAGATTCACCTTGACGTTGTTGGAACATCAAGATTTCATTCCTAAGCTTAGTATCCCCGGTGGGAAAAAGTAAGCAAGGAAACGAGAGGTGAGATCATCCCAACTTGAGATGGAGCCGGCGGGAAGTCGCTCAAGCCAATTACTAGCTTGGACCCGTAGAAAAAATTAGAAGAAACGCAGACGCGTGGTCTCCCGAGTAGTAGCATCGAGGTCGATGGAATCGACAATTTTAAGGAAATCCCTAAGATGCTGATTAGGATATTCGGAACGAAGTCCATGGAATGCACATCCGTTTTGCACCAACCGGATGGTGTCGGATCGCAGGGTCATAGTTTGGGCTTGGTCGGGAAGCTCAATGGTGTTCCTATAGCCTAAGTGGCTTGGTCTCGAGTATTCACCAAGAGTA
The DNA here is from genome assembly GCA_019973895.1 of Chrysanthemum seticuspe. Lineage (NCBI taxonomy): Eukaryota > Viridiplantae > Streptophyta > Magnoliopsida > Asterales > Asteraceae > Chrysanthemum > Chrysanthemum seticuspe. The sequence continues at coordinate 116,804,781 of BPTQ01000004.1, read as the reverse complement.
CGACCTCTTGGTGGGTCATTTGGTGGTGGGTTGATGAGTGGTGGTTGATTATCACCTTCCATGATGAAAAGTGATGAGATTACTAACAAAGGTCACGAAGAAGGGGGATAGACTACGAGGAAGCTAAAAATGGGAAAAAATCTTACTTGATAGGAATCAAGCAAGGAAACCTAAACGAGGTGGAAATCTAACTAGCTATTCTATTCCCCGGCATCGGCGCCAAAAGCTTGATACGCGTACAACGTGCGTTCGTGGTCAAAGGAACATCCTTTTCGTCGAGCAAGTTTTTCATCACCCTAGGCAGTGAACCTAATCATTGTAGTTTAGTATTAGGGTAAGCCTCGGGAATTGATATCGTTCTCTAGGGGAATAGGAATGCTAGTGAGAAATTACTACGCTAAGGTTGGGGTTGAGGAAGATTATTTTTTTTATCCTTTTTTTATGTTTTTTAGAAAATGGGAAGGTACGAATCTCGGGGTTTGGATTTGGGGGGTTGTATTTCTACTGATTACTCTACTTATCTAATTATCTAATTAACTAAGCTAAGGTGAGTGTAGTCTATGTCTATTGTTGTGTGCTCTTATGATGATTAAAAATGTGTTTACTTAGATGTTATTACTCCCTAGTTATCTCCTATTGATGGTTGAATTGTCACGTCCTTATTCTTAATGCGTTGTGTTTCTAAGGTCGTAGGGTATGCGTTTATCCCTAACTCTTTGAAGCTACCTAAGGTTAATGACTAGGAAATCTCTATGATTCATAAACTTAACACTAAGGTTATCTTTGGATATTTAGCTTACAATTCCACTAGCAACTATAAGCTAAGGTTCAACAAAGACTAATCAAGCATTAATAACACAACGAATGACCTATCGCAATACTAGGTCAATCACAATTAAGATAAGAGACAACAAATCAATATTCAATAACTAGGTTTCATATTATCTAAGCAAACACACAAGTAAATTAGCCGGACATGGAGAACATGCAAGCATACACACAAACAATTGAATCAATGAAGTAAAACACCTATCTTGTTGTAAATAGGGAATGGAACCCTAAGATACTGCCCGAGACAGCCTTGGTTCGGTTTAGGTTTTTACTCCACAAAACTACCTCCCTAAAACTGAAAAATTCGGATTCTATATATAGTGTTACAAAATGCAACAGCGTCACTCTTTAATTGTGACGCCATCAGGTCGCCGCCATTAGGGTTTCGTCTTGGCCACGTCAACTCTGTGACGGCGTCTCCTTATGCTCGTGACGTCGTCAGCTTCAACCTTTGACGCCGTCTTGATCCAAATCTAGGTCGTCTGAGTTGTGACGCTCTACTCTTTTAAACCTGATGCCATCACTTGTAAATTAGCAATTTGGCTACTGAGTCGTCTCAAGATGTGTCGCGACGGCGTCGCAGTTAAGCAGTGACGTCGTCCCCTTCTCGATTCTTGACTTTGGCCATTTTCTTCATATATTCATGCCTTTTCGTCCGAATAAGTGTCATTCCAGCAATTTGCCTTCAAGATACCTAAAAAGTGAAAAGGAACGAAATTAAGTAGTAACGGATACAAAAGTGATCAATTAAGGGCTTAAATGACCCCTCAAAAGTGCACCTTTTAAATCCTTATCACACAGCTTTTGTTTGAGGGCTAACTGAATGATCCCAAAGACTCAGAAGGAAATGAACAACCCGCTGATAGGGATCTCACTGCCACTGCTTCTAGGGATAGCACTGGGAAACACCCATCAGTGCTTGAAAGAGCAACGGGGGATAAAGACTCAGAGGGATTAATACCACCCGCTGATATGGAACCCATCACCACCACTGGTTTACTGACGGTTGCTGAGGTTAATGATATTTTATTCTCAGATGAAGAACAAGCTGGAAGTGAAGATGAAATTATATCAGCAGGAGAAGAAGTGGACGCTGATGTTCAAACTGAACAAGGGCATCAGCCTGATCCACAAGAGCCTAAAGAGTCACCTTTCCAGCCTGAAGACAATGACTCTGACTCTTCTGCATCTTCCTGTCCTGAAGAATTCAGAAAGTTTGATAATACTCTTCCACTGACAGAGAGGCAACTTGTTATGTGGATCACTAAAGCTTCAAGGAAGCTATACTTTGGGGTTACTGAAACATTATGGGATCAACACACTGAAGCTGCTGCCAGCTATGAAGACCTGAAGGCTGAGGTACATGCTTTTGATGCAAACATTGATGAACACAGGGATCTCATGTACCAACATCTTCACAAACTAGATGATAATCTGGTTAAATTTCTAAAGCACCTTCAGGGTTGTGGGACAAAGATTGATGAAATCAGGGACTCGGTCAAAGAAGACCCAGCACTCAACTCCAAAGTGCTGGAGGCTACTGAGGCTTACTAAAAACATTCCTCCGGCCTCACTGAACTTATCACCATGCTCAAAACTGCCAATGTTTAGGGTCTTCAATCTTCAGTCCAGTCTCTTCAGGCTACACTGGGTTCTTTGGATGCTCAGGTGACTACTTTGGCTAAGGCATCATCTTCAATGGCTTGGAATCTTGGGCCTAGAATGACTGCTTTGGAACTCTCTCAGGCTAATCCGGCAGAAAAAGTCATTGGGCTTTAGAAGGATACAACTGACATTAAGGCCATGGTCACGGAGATCTACCAAACCTTCAAAGGTCAAGCAACAACAACTCCCCCAGTGTCCGAGGCAACTCTTGCTCTCACTGATGTTGCCGCAACATTTGAGGGGGGAGAAGACCACTGAAGAGACTCCCTCTCACACTGAGGGGGAGTCAAATCAACCAGTCTCTGCAACACCAATATCATCAATCCCACCAGTTTTAGCAACACCCTTATCATCAGTCCCACCAACAACAACAATCATGACAACAACACCACCATTGGTAGCATCATCTTCTTCAGGCCAGGACAAAGGAAAGGCAATAATGAAAACACTTGAGCCTGAGAAGATCCCCTATATGATTGGCAACACTGAGTGCCTGCTCACTCCACAACAGCTAAGTACCTATCTTGCTAAGGAAGAAAGAAGGAGGAAACTAGCTGAGGAAGAAAGAAAGAGCAAAGAAGCACTAGTACAAGTTGTTGCTGAGGAAGCTGAGAACATTGGAATTGATCCTAAGAAGCTTCAAGGATGCTCAGGCAGCTCAAATGGCTGAAATGAGAAAGAGGTTAGATGAAAAGAACAAAAGAGTTGCAGCCATCAGGCAAGAAAGAATTGACTAATAGAACTGGTCAATGATAAGCAGAAGGCTGCCTGAGAAAATAACTGATGTCATGATGTCAGAATCATCCCCAAGTCCAAACCACTGGCAATGAATGTCTACAGGGGGGATGATAAAAGACACTTCGAGGTTCATGATCCCTTAAAATTCACTGACTTTGGGATCACTGAACTCGATGAGCTTGGTCCTATCATTGAAAATAAGCAGAATGCGGTGGTTAAGGAGCTGATGAAAATGCTTAGCAAAAGGTATGAAAGACTGAGGGAAGCACCAGCAACACTGGGGATTCAGCCTGCCTTAACTGCACCTCAAGGATCTCAACCTCAATCATCACAAGGCAAACGAAAGAGGGTCGAGTTCGAGCCTAAGATCAAAGTGCCTGGACTGGAATGCAACAGGGAGCTACCTGAAGGTGTGAAGTTTGTAAACTGTCTTGTGATTGAAAAGCCTGAAAGAGGACTATTCTTCATTGATGTCTATGGAAACCCAGCATTCCAAAGGTGGAGTGACATTGATCAGGCAGGTGTAGCTACAATGATGAGCTACATACCTATGGCCTCTCAAATTCAGACTCCTGCAAATGTCAAGTTCTTTGCTGACTTAAACGCCAAGATAAGAGAGCACCCAGACAAAGAAACACTAGTCACAAAGACAGTCAAGCTTGAAGCACTGGGGATCCATCTTGATTGACATCATTATCATTTATCTTTTGTACTAGTAATAGGAACTATGTAATTGATCAATAAACGATGTATGTTTTGTTAAAATATTCAGTGTTCCTTATTATATTCATTAGTACACTCAGTGTAAGAAGAAGCCATTTGCTCACTTACACTGATGAAACACTTAGGCTATTTGTATATCCAAATAGGGGGAGGCTGTTGGGTTCAATAAATACCTAAACCCCTTAAGTCTAGGATTTGAATAGAAAATACCCTAAATGTTTAGACCGTTAAACACTAACAGGTCACTGAGTGCATAGTCTCTCAGTGAGCCATCTTCAGGATACTCAGTAAGAGGCGAAGAAGAAGTCTCTCCACTCAGTAAGGCGGAACTTAAGTGTAAGATATAACTTTTCACATACACATCAAACCATAACACAAGGTGGCGAATAAGATGGAATTCTAGAGAGAGAAAGTTAGAGGTTTAGGGAACTTAGTGAGAGAAAGTGAAAGATATTATTATGAGCTCCAACTCTCTACCTTGGAAGGTAGAGAGTATTTATAGTCTTACAAAAATCGCCACACTTTGGGCTGTGGATCAGGCATACAGTGGGTAAAGACCCGTCCGTCCTCCACGGTGTTACTTAACTAAATACTACTTAACTTAAAATAACTACGACTACGAGCTTTCTAACGATTACATATACTTGAGGTGACCGACTCTTTAATACTGGGAATTTCTAATTCCTAACAATCTCCCCCTAAGGGAGGTCACCTCAATCATGTACCAAAATTACATTGAATACAAATAGATAATACATTAAACATAGTTCTTGCATTCTTGATGTAGTCCTTTGTACTTGAGCTCGTAGTCATTGATTCTTCACAATGCATGTTTGGTTATTCCAAGTGGAGGTCTTTTACTGATCCACGTGATGATAATTTTGAGCCATCATTTGAGATCATCAGCAATCAACAATCTCTGAGACTTCCATTGTGGTGTTGTGACTTTGGGACCGACATGCTCACATTCTGGATCATGATATCTTCTCATCAGAGTAGCGGAAGCATTTGTTGAATCATGATATTGGCAGCAGCGTAGCAGAAGCATGGAGTGAAAATATCAGAGTCATTGATGCACTAATCATGATTTCTTTTGAGATGAATGTGTTAAGTGAGCATGCGGCTATGGATTGACCGCTTCATTCTGATCAGCTGCAAACATCGGGCGTACCTGCATACAACAGTTAGCAACAAATCGCACGAAAGTGTCTTTGATCACTTTCGATGAATTGAGGTACACGGCCCACGGTTCCCCGTTGATCAGTACAAGTACTGCCTGTGATCAGGTAGGATTCCTAAGAATCTCCTTGACAGGGTTTCGCAGCTGTTCTAGCTGTTCTCAAACCGGAACGTCTCAAAGAAGACAACACGGAGTGAGTGAACCAGCGAATTTTAAGTCCACTGATTGATGAAAAGAGATTTGAAAAACAATCGTGTATTGCTCAATAGAAGTTGTTTTTGCAATACAACGAAGGTTTTATTGAAAATCAATTATCAATCATAAAGATACCTTTTGGTTTGAAAAATGAGTACACGGTCGATGTGCAAAAGAAAAGAGTTTATAAGCACAAAGACCGGTTTTTCAAAGGTATCCGTCAATCCCTAACCTGAACCAGGATTGATTCAAGAAATTGAATCGCCCCATTGTTTCTGTTCAGTTGTCACATGGTTGATCTATATGATAGATCTCACATGCCACCTACCAGGAGCTTGTTTGATGTTGGCTCCAGAAGGCTTTCCATCTTCATTGTGAATATTAAACACATCACTCAGATGTTCTGGCAATACCACAAGGATAATGCGTAGGACTCAAGATATAATCTCTCTTTCCACATTGTGTGAAACAGAGAGTCTTCATTGAAAGTGTCCTAAAGAGATTTATTGATGATCTCGTGGCTCTAGACTCAATTTGTGCATATTTGGATCCTATAACGGAGACTAGGGAGAGGGTCTCCTTCTTCAATATCAACCATCTCTAAGAGAAAGTCGATAGATAATGTCGGTTCCCCGTGAGAATGAAACAAGCCCTTTTAAGAGGAACTTGAGTGGTTTGGAAAGTTGAAGTGCAGTGCGTCACTGGGTCCATGACGTCTTGTCTTCAATACCGATGTTACCATCAGTAGCATATGAAGTGAACCCGGTTTCTGCCCTAAGGTTGAATTAATGGAGGGCTATATGTTTTCACCCTATTTTCATTCAATTCTTTTTAATTCTTCAACCCCTTCAGTGCTTACCGAGACTTCATAGCTAGAACCTTGTTGGGTTTATTCCAGTACTAGCTCAGTCATAGTCCGCACTCTTCCCTTATCTCATTTTTCTCCTTTTATCATCATACCTAAGGACTTCTACACTAACTAGTGGATTGTCCCTGGGTAGATCCCTCCGGTTCTGGCGGATCATGGGAACCAATACCTAACCTAATCATCCTTATATCACCGTACATAAAGTAAAGTTGGTCGGTCCATTTGGTATTGTTCATCTGCCATTGGATCCAATTGAAAACCATTTGAAAATCAATTCAGATACTTGTGATATATTATCAAAGCTTTTTGTACCTGAATTGTTTTTGATATTTTTAGAACAAGAACTCCCCCTCAACATGTGCATCAAGTATTTGGAAATGTTTTGCACACGGAGGCAAGAGAAAGAATTAACTTCTTTTGATTACCATTTTCTAAAAGATATCAACATCACTTCCCTCAACAGATCAAGTAGGTATAGCATTTCCGGGAAGGATGAGGTTTCCATGAATTTGCTCCCCCTCAATATGTGCCTCGAGGTTTGAAAAGAGTTTTGCACATACTAGAGGGAACCTGCACATTGGGATAAATGATCACGTTTCAAATCAAAGGTTTAAGATAGATGCTCCCCCTCAACATGTGCATGAAAATTTGAAATCGTTTGTCACATGTGGCCAGGATAGCATGTACATCCGTTTATAACCATTTACCTAATTATCAGTTTAAATCTAATTTAAATCACACATTCTCCCCCGATCACAATTATCAAATCATTTGAGATTTGTGATCTCGTATAGATTTAAATTGATTTTGAAAGCTTTTTAAGGAGAATTGTGACATGATTGTGAAAGCGTTTGAACTGATAAGGATCGGATTTTAAGACTTTAAACTCCATTTATAAAACATGCATGTATATCTTTTGAAAACAATTTAATGCCAAATAACTTTTTAATTTAATTGAAATCATTCTCCCCCTCAATCAATGACGTAGGTTGTTGATTGAGAGATAGAGATTTTGACAAATAAGTCCTGATGATTATCAAAAATAGAGATTGAGTTATTTTTCAAAGCATTTAGTTTTCAGCAGATAGGAGTTTATAGAATCAGAGCATAGGATTTGAAAACATGGTAAAACATGGCTCTGTTCTTTCTTTAAAACCGGGTTATTGCCTGAAGATGACAATAAACCATTTTTTTCTCTTTCTCCCAAAAATATTTTTTGATTTTTTTTTTTTTTTTTTTTTTTCTTTTTTTTTTTTTTTTTTTTTTAAATTCGAACAATATCTAAAGACCCGTGTCATTCTTTGAATGACAGCACAAAGACCGTAGATATTATCGAATCGAGAGAAAAATGACAAAAAGACAATATTTTTGAAGATTTTTCGAATTTTTCAAATTTTTATGGATTTTGAAAGTTTTATATTTTTCTATTTTGTTTTTCAAATATATATGTACAAGGGATAGATGAAGATAGACCTTTACTCCTCGTCTTCCTCCTGAAGACGTTTGAGAGTTTCTGGTTGAAGGCTTTTCAGACCAAGACGTGGAAGAATAAACTCAAAACGTTCTCTTGGAAGAGCTTTGGTGAAGATGTCAGCTAATTGATATTCAGACCTCACAAAATATAGTTCCACCACACCTTTTTCAACTTGTTCCCTGATGAAATGATGTCGAATGTCGATATGCTTTGCTCTTGAGTGTTGAACGTTGTTGCATGAGAGAGCAATAGCACTTTTATTATCACAGTACAGAGGGATTTTGTTGAATTCAAAGCCATAGTCAGATAATTGAGATCTCATCCATAAGATTTGAGCACAACAAGATGACATGGCTATGTATTCAGCCTCTGTAGAGGAAATAGAAGTACTCATTTGCTTCTTTGAAGACCAGCTCACAAGCTTATCACCCAAAAACTGAGCACCTCCTGACGTGCTTCGACGTGTATCTTGACAACCTGCATGATCAGCATCTGCATAGGCCGTTAGTGACATACCGGTGTCCTTCGGGTACCATAGTCCCATATTGATGGTTCCTTGGAGATACCGAAAGACCCGTTTAACTGCTTCAAGGTGCTTTTTAGTAGGCTTAGCCTGGTATCTAGCACACATGCACACAGAGAACAAAATGTCTGGTCTACTAGCAGTGAGATACATCAGGGATCCAATCATACTCCGATATTTCGTTTGGTCAATCATGATCCCTGAGAGGTCCTCATCTAGTTTGGTTCGGTCAATCATGGGGGTGTCAACAGGGTCACATGAATCAAATCCAAATTTCTTTAAAATCTCTGTTGCATATTTAGATTGATTTATGAAGATGCCTCCGGGACTTTGTGAAATTTGTAATCCCAAGAAAAATGACATTTGTCCCATCATTGACATTTGAAACTTTGAACTCATTTCATTAGAAAAACGATCGCATTCCATTGGGTCAGTCGAGGCAAAAATAATATCATCAACATAAATTTGAACATGAGTTAAATGTTTGCCTGACTTCCTGGTGAACAATGTAGGATCAACTGCTCCTTTGCTGAATCCGGTTGATAAAAGAAACTTTGACAGTGTATCATACCATGCCCTTGGAGCTTGCTTTAACCCGTAAAGAGCCTTCTTCAAACGATAAACGTGAGTAGGATGCTCTTGATTCACAAATCCTTCAGGTTGGCTGACGTAGACGACTTCTTTAAGATCTCCGTTCAGAAATGCCGTCTTTACATCCATCTGATATACCACCATGTTCTTACTTGCAGCATTAGCCAAAAAGATTCTGATTGCCTCGATTCGAGCAACTGGAGCAAATGATTCTTCAAAGTCTATACCCTCCTCTTGACGATATCCTTTAGCAACCAATCGAGCCTTGTTTTTCAACACATCACCATGCTCGTCAAGTTTTACTTTGAAGATCCATTTGAGAGCTATAATCATAGCACAGTCTGGAGCAGGTACTAACTCCCATACATCAAGACGATCAAACTCATGAATTTCATCTTGCATAGCATTGAACCAGCTATCTTCATTCATGGCAGTTTTAACGTCTTTTGGTTCGATCTTAGATAGTACGGAGTTGAAGAAGCACCATAAGGCATCGGTTGCAAGTTGCTTCCGGGTTGATACAGGACGAGAGGGATTACCAATGATGTTGTCTAATGGATGATCGTGAGTCCATTTTCTGAGGTGTTCATGTGGCATTTGTTGAGGAACTGAGGTAGCTGAGTCGATGTCTCCTGAAGAAGATGGTTCTGCTGATGATTCAGGAGTAGCAAATATGTTTTCAAATGGAGCATCTTCAGGAGTCGCAAAGGGATTAACTTCATCATTGATGCCAGAAACATTTCCATGATGTACATTTGAAGAATGATGATTTGTTGATGAGACTGAAGGATCAGCAGTAGGTGCTTCTTGACTTACAGATATTGAAACTGATGGATTGACTTCATTCACTGGAATCTGAGCATCCTCTGTTGTAGGGATCAGCACTTCATTAGTAGTGGACTCATACAGTTCATCAAACATTGGATCAAACAATTTCTTTACATCATCTTCAGATGGAGGTACATATGGTGTTTCTTGAGAGGAGTTTGGAACAAGGGATGAACCAATAGGGCTGTTATGAAGTGCGGGTCCTGAGCTGGAGTGTCTAGGAGCCATTTGACCGGTCAGCTCATTAAACGTAACGTGAATTGTTTCCATGATATTTCGGGTTCTTTTGTTGTAGATTCGGTATCCCTTTTTGTTTGGTGCATATCCTACAAATACTCCAATGTCAGCTTTAGCTCTAAGTTTGCCCAAGTCTTGACCCTCATTAGTTGGATAGCACAAGGCACCAAACACACGAAGGAAAGATAGATTGGGTTTCCGGTTGTGGACAAGTTCATATGGAGTTTTTCCATGAATGGTGTGAATCAGGGAACGATTTTGTGTGTAACATGCAGTGGCAATTGCTTCAGCCCAGAGAAACATTGGAACCTTTGAGTAAATCAGCATTGTTCTAGCAGCTTCAACAAGAGTACGATTTCGTCTTTCAACTACACCGTTCTGTTGAGGGGTTCGTGGAACACTTCTTTGATGGCTGATTCCAATGCTTTCATAGAATTCACTAAGTTGTTTGTTGACAAACTCAGTTCCATTGTCTGTTCTGATAATTCTGACAGTCTTGTTTAGTCTAACCTGCAGCTGTTTGATGAGTTTGATGATGATATCAGGAGTTTCATCCTTTGTCCTTAAGAACTTGACCCAGGTGAATCTAGAATAATCATCAACCACAACTAACACATATTTCTTCCCAAAGATATTCTGCACCCTCATTGGTCCACATAAATCCATATGAATCATATGAAGAACTTCTGTGACAGAGTTAGAAGGTTTGGGTTTATGGGCATACTTCTTGCTTTTTCCCAATTGGCAAGCTGAACAAAGATGATCCTTTTCATACTTTAGTCTAGGTAAACCTACAACTAAGTCCTTTCTGGAAAGATCGTTGATGGTGCCGAAGTTCAAGTGATTGAGACGACGATGCCATAACCATGACTTTGTTTTTGAAGCCTTTGATAACAAGCAGATTGGTGATGCTCTCATCATGTCATCGATAGAGATAGTGTAAAGGTTTGAGCCACGAGTTCCTTTCAGCAGTTCCTTTCCATTAAGATCTCTAACAAAGCAGGTATGTTTTCTGAAGGCTACTTCTAGATCAGAATCACAGAATTGACCAACAGAGAACAGATTATGACCTAAACCTTCCACATAATACACTCTGGAGATGACACTATCGCCAACAACATAATCTCCATAACCCATAATAGCACCGAAATGATCATTACCAAATCTAACAGTCCCGATGAATTTGCTCACGAAGTTCATGAGCCGTGACCGGTCTCCAGTCATATGCTTGGAACAGCCTGAGTCCAGGTACCACAGAACGATTTGAACGATCTGCAGTTGAACACAGACAAGAATGGATAACTGGATATTTGGGATCCCCATGTAAGAATGGGTTCCATTTGGTTAGTAGCAACAGTTGGACCACCCACATCAGAAATAGAAGCATTCATGTCAGACAGTGAAGTAGTGGAATCATTGTGAATAGATGCAATACTAGTGTCTGTATTAGCCCTATTTACAGTGTGACCACTTCTTAAGGGAATAGTTCTACCAGTAGGCATCCATTTTCTAGTGGGCATAATCTGATTAGTTTTATGACCAACAGGTATCCAATAAAAGCCTATCCTGCTGAATGTTCTTCCTGTGGGTTTCCATTGTTTTCTAACTCTCTTTCGCATTTGCCTTTTAGCCTTTTTAGCATGAATTTTAGTATTAATAACATTAACTGGACAATTAACATCATTAGGCAGAACATTAACATCACATTCATGATTAGAAACAGAATTCAAGCAATCATCAGTACAATGTTTGCAAATAGTATCAGAATTCGAATTAATTACAGTACGCCTATGGCTAATACTAGAATCAACACGATTCGTTTTATTCGATTCAAACTTAAGGTTCCTAGATTGTTCTTCTACTCTCTTCCAGTGCACATTCTTAGCTTGAGAGGTCCTATCATTCCTTGTATTGTCTTGAGACTTTGACCTGCTCCCTTTAATGTCACTGATTACTCCTGTAGAGGGAATGGGAACATTAGTTTGTTTTACTACTCTTTGCACCACCTGTTTAGATGTGCTGGGATCTGAACTACATGCAGGTGCACTAAGGTTCACTTTCCTAGTATTGACAGATCTAAAATCTGAACTACTCACTGGTGCACTACTCCTCACATTCAAACCATTGGGAATCGAGTTCATGTCATGTTTGGCCTTAGGCATTGAGCATGGAATCAAGGGGTTAACTCTCTCACCTAATGTTTTTGGGCATATAGTGATCAAACATTCTAAGATTTCTTGAGATCGTTTGGCATATAGGCATGCATGTCCAATTGCATTATCATGAGGTTTCTCTAGCTTATCCTCTTCAACAATCTCACGCAGGCATTCTAAGCAATCCTTAAGGGATGAGAAATATGTTTGAATGGCAAGTTTGTTGTTCCTTAGGTGAGGGGGGACATATGTCACAGATAAAGTAGATTTATTCCCAGAGTGAACCTTAGATACAACATTCTCCTTATTGATCATTGGCATTTTCCCTTTTACCTGACTCTTCAGATTCTCAATTTCCTTTTGCAATGAAGTTATTTGTTCGTTGTTTTTGTTACGAGTGACTTTAATTGATTCAAACAACTCATTGAAATGACGTTTAACCTTTTCATTCTCTTCTAGAAAACTTTCGTTTTCCTTTTGTAAAACATTTACTAGGTTTTGAAGATGAAACGTTTGAGAATTCTGAGAATCTAAAGAGGGAGGCATTTGGGAGCCTGTCATATTGTTCGTTTGACCCTTTAATTGAGAGATTTGGGCTTTCAACTTTCTGATCGTGTTGGACTGAGCTTGAATCTGTTCATCACGTTTGTTAATTTGAAAAACTGCATCAAACTCTGGAGCATCTGAAGATGTCTTGATATTTGAAGTTTTGACATTTTCTTTGAGATGTTGATATTTTAGTTGTAAATTAAAATACTCAACTTCTAGTTTAGAAAAGTGTTTAACCAACGTGTCGTGATCATCCAGTTCAATTTTCTCGTTTAGTTTAGAATTAGTTTTTTCAAGCTCAATGACACGATCATGGGAGACTTTCAGGGCCACAGATAATTCATGAAATTTTGAAGCATTAATGGAGCAATTTGAAGCGGTGAAAAACACATCTTGAGCAACACATTCAGTAATAAGATTCTCATTTAATGTATGCAAGTTCTTTCTCTCAACCTCATTATATTTTAGTGCACGCTCATAATCACTAACTTCAGCAACCATTGCATCAAATTCCTTTTCCATACCCTTAATATCAGCTTCTACCCCCTTTTTAAGACTCTCAAAGTGATCTTTTAGAAGTTTAAAGAAAGGCATGACCTCAGTTAAATAACATTCTTTCATTTGTTCAAAACCTCTTTCACCTTCAGTTATACCAGTGGGAGTGATCCTTTTCTTGCAAGTTTTTTTCAAAATCAACAAATAGTTGGAATATAACGTATTGGCTAATTAATGTCTTGCTTTTAGTGGCAATTGTTCTAGGTACAAGATGCATAGGTGTATTAGGAGGATACACAGTTGCTCTAGGCATTTTCCGAAGGGGAGGGTTTGTTTCTACAATATTTTCGGCTTTCTGCTTATCTAAATCCATTTTCCAGAAGACTTGTTCGGGAGTCAACAAAGTCTGAGGCTTAAACTTGTTTAATGCAATCCAGTTTTCCTTTTTGTAATCGTGAGGAGAGATAATTATTTTTTTCTCTTTGCATTTAGGGTCATCTAGTTTTTTGTTCATCCTTTCCCTAGTGACTTCATCTGATTTCTTATCTTCCTCAGTGCACTCAACGCAACTAGGTTTCTGCCTAGGCTTAAGAATTTCATTACCATCATAAATCACCTTATGAGCATTTCTAGCCTTTTTGATTACCTCTGGATTTGGTTCCTCAACAAGGGGAATGCTATGCTTATCGCTTAAGACTCGATGTTTGGTGACCATGTGAGCAGTCTGAATGGTGTTTCCTTGTATGTACAACTTGTTTTCAAGTTTGTTTTTCAAAGTTTTCAGATTAGAAAAATCTCTTAAGAGCTTTGATTCTTTTACATTAAATTCTTGCTTAAGCATTTTCACGTTTTCTTGAAGTTCTTGTTTTTGCTTAGCTGTTTTAGAAAGTTTTTCTTGCAAAGAATTTAATTCTTGTTTCAATACTTCTTCTCTAAAATTACTTTTTCTAATTACTGTACGCACTTGGTCATCCATTTCCCGCTCACGAGTGGTCAACTCAAATTTTGCACATTGTTCATAAATGGCAACACGTTCCTTATAGGCATTTAGTTCAGAGATAATGGAATCATCAGGAGCACATGCAGTGTATTCATCAAAGACATAGTCATTGTTGACTGCAGAAGATGCATCACTAGGTACAACTTCACTTTCACTTTGTTTCACGTATTGATCATATGGGACAATATTGATATTACCCGTATTTTCAATATTTGATTCAAAAGTTTCGGTTGGTTGTACTTTGTCATGCATCTGTTGCACATCAGCATCATCATATAGCTTTAATACCTCAGAGATGAGTTTGTCCTTTGATGGGCCAGCTTGTGGTGAAGAAGTGACCTTGGGAGACACCATGGGAGAGATGCTAGCCATAAATATTGTGTGTGCAGTAGGTCCATCATCCACATCAGAGTCGTAAGCATCGCAGTCACCGACTTGAAAGGCATTTTGATGATTGTGACCTATCTCCTGAATGGGCTGCTCATCTACATCTGCATCATAGGTCTTGGCATTGCCTTCAGCAAGAAACAGCAGTTCCTCTTCATTCAAAGTAGCACCATTGTCCTGAGCTTGAGCCAGCAACATCTTATCTCTGAAGTATTCGGCATTTTGTGGACGCTTTGGAGATGTGCAGTTCCTTGCAAAGTGTCCCTCACCACCACAGTTAAAGCATTTGATTGGCTTAGCTTGACCTGGGTTACCATTCCTTCCTCGATTCTGGTTTCCAACATAACCTCTCCCAGCTCCACCTCGTCCCTGTTCATACTGTCTTTCCTGAACTGGTTGCACCACGATCCTTCCATCTTTAATAGTGGCTTGATTATGTGGGTTAGATGCAGTTCTGAGGTTGTTGTTGGTTTGTGGAAGAGAATTCATGTTTTGACTAATGAGAAGAGCAAGTTGATTAATGATGTTACCCACGTGTGCATCAGCATCAGCTTGTTTGAACTGAGGATCAGGGATGAGTTTGTGATTACCATTACCCAAGGGAATGACTTGTGATGCTTTGGTTGTGATTCCAATGTTTGAGTAGAAGGCAGTTGAATCATTAGACGAGCTTGTCTCTCTTGGGTTAGTTTTGAACTGATTGAGAATCAATTTTTCAAACATGGCATGTCTTTCATTCTGAAGGAGGAAGGCATAGAGTTGCTCATAGTTTGTGTTCTTCAATCCTTTAGTGAGCTTCACAGCGGTAACAAACTTGTGCCATTCGGGATTCATGTTGTTCACAAATTTTGAGTTCAACTGAATGTTAGGCATAGTCATCTTGATGTTCCTCATGTCATTCACTAACTTATGAAATCTCACATAGTACTCATAGACACTCTCATCTGGTTTCATCTTGAAGTGCTCAAATTCATCATAGAGTTGGGATTCCCTGTCTTCCATAGTTAATTCTGAACCTGAGAGAAGCATCTTAACGTTATCCCAAACAGCCTTTGCATCAGTGTTATGATTGATCAGCTTGTAGATGTCTTTAGGAAGACCTTGAAGAACAATGTTTGAAGCCCTGATATCTGCGTCGAATCTCTTTTTCTCCTCATTATCAAGCTCATTGTACATCTTAGGTCTGTCCATTCCGTAGACAGGAGTACCATCTTCATTAGTATCAAGTATGTCTCTAGTCGTTTCAACCCGATATGGTCCTTCATCAATGGATTTGAGAATGTTTACACCATTTTCCTTTCCAAGGCAATACAATCTGATTCGTTGAGCCCAAGAATCGTAGTCAGTTCTGTCAAGCATTGGTGGACGAGTATCTGAGCCAGCTGCTTGAACATCCTCGGCAACAGTGGAGATGACAGTGGGAACAGTGGGAATGTTGGTAGACATGTTAACAGATTATACGGGATTTTATAACTCTATGATTAAACCGGGAAATAGATTCTTTCACGGGATTTTACTAAATCAAGAGAAAACCGTAAACAATCACTCAAGTTGCTAGATGATAAAGTGCTAACTCGCTACCAAATAATGCACTAAGTCGCTAGAAATTAGTGCACTAAGTCGCTAACCCTTAACTCGCTACACGTCTAAGTCGCTAGAGTCCCAAGTCGCCAACAGAAAAGCAAGTCGCTAAGTAGTAACTCGCTACAGACTAAGTCGCTAGCCAAATTTGTGCAGTAATTCGCTACACAAGTCGCTAGATATGCAAGTCGCTAAAGAGCAACTCGCTACAGACTAAGTCGCTACCACAAGTCGCTAACCGTAGTGGAGATTCCACTACTTGTACTTTAACTCGCTAGCTCTAACTCGCTAGCTTTTATAACTGTAAGTCGCTACAAAACTATGAAGTAAGTCGCTACCAAGAAAACAAGTCCGAGAGCTAAGTCGCTAGCTTGAAAAACCAAATAACCTTCACTTTTCAATCCAAAAACAACCCAACCAAGATGATTCAAGCTTACCAAATGAAAACCTAAACACTTTTGATGATTCTAAACATAAAAGTACCAACAAAATTCAAACTTTAACACAAGAAATCAACCAAATGATGCAAAAACCACTAAACTTTTTCAAACTCAAAAACCACCTAAAAACCACTATAAATCCAAAGATGTGCAAGATATGATCTAACCATGGCTCTTGATACCAATTGTAAGATATAACTTTTCACATACACATCAAACCATAACACAAGGTGGCGAATAAGATGGAATTCTAGAGAGAGAAAGTTAGAGGTTTAGGGAACTTAGTGAGAGAAAGTGAAAGATATTATTATGAGCTCCAACTCTCTACCTTGGAAGGTAGAGAGTATTTATAGTCTTACAAAAATCGCCACACTTTGGGCTGTGGATCAGGCATACAGTGGGTAAAGACCCGTCCGTCCTCCACGGTGTTACTTAACTAAATACTACTTAACTTAAAATAACTACGACTACGAGCTTTCTAACGATTACATATACTTGAGGTGACCGACTCTTTAATACTGGGAATTTCTAATTCCTAACATTAAGGGGTAAAGACTGAGTCAAGAAGAAGATGGTGGATTCAGTGAGTGCTGACAATAACTCACTGAATCCCTAAACTCCTCACCAACTACTTACACTGAAGACAAACTGAAGTAGAAGACTGAAGGCAATGAAGACTGAAGAATGAGCGGGACAAGGCGGGATAAGTTTGAATCAGATAAGACGAAGTTCTTATCAACCAAAGTCAACTTATCCTGAATGGTAAATGATCAGGCTTAGTGTCATCACTGACTTATGGAAAGCAGCCTTTTCTCTTACTTAATATAGTCTTTGTAAACAGAGACAAAATACATCAGTATTTTGTCTTCTGTAAAATGTCAGTTTGTCACTTAGGATAAAGTTAATACTCATACTTGTATAAATAGCATAAGAGATGGAGTGAAAGATTTAAGCTTGTGAATTGTAAAACTGATGAGTGTGTAAATACTCATCATTTTTAGTCAAATCTGAACTGCAAAACGTTTAAAAATGCTCAGAAATGCATCAAAATACTGAAAATATTCCAAAATTGCATTTTATATGTTTCAGATGCAAAATGTTTAAAATCAGATGAAAAATGAGCAAAGTTTGCATAATTGGCACTTTCAGTCCCCCAAGTTTCTAAAATTGTCAAAAATAGTCCCTGAGTCAAAATTTCAAAAGAAAAATCACCAAAGGTCCTTTTAAAATCATAACTTGTCAAAATTAGTCCTTTGGTGAAAAATATCAAAAGTTTGAGAAAATTACAAGTTTGGTCCTCCAAGTTTGAAAATTGGCAAAATTGGCCCCTGGAAAATTGGAAAATGGCAAGATTGGTCCTTGTACTTTTGAAGATTGTCACTTTCAGCCCTTGGATCAACTTTGAGATATTGGCAGTTTGGTCCTTACATTTTCAGAAATTGCATAAATGGCTCTTGATAATTATTAAGCCTAAAACCCTTTTTGGCCTGCCTATCACTTGTGACCCCCTGTCATTTTGAATTTTGAACCCCCCTATTATTATCCTATCCAGTCAAACACTGGTCAAATAGCCCCCTACCCGCCCTTTCTGTTTCTTCAACCTCTAGCCCTGCAAAGTCTGCAACACTCCACCCCCTCCTCACCTTATCACAAACCTGTCCCCCCACATCTCCTACAATCCAAGATACAATAATTCTTCACCTCTCCCACACTCAATCTCAACACAACTGTCAAAAACACTTTTTCCCGCCAAAAGTGATCCTGTGGCTATTATCCCCTCTGCTCAACCAATGGTCTTGATTTCAAGTGGGATTCAATCAGGGAAGTGAGAGAAAGCTTTTGGGGTATAAAAGAAGGAAGAAAGAAGCAAGCAAGGGAGTAGTTAGTTTTCTTAATTTCTCTTAATGTCGTTTTTTAAATAAATGTTTTAATTTAAGTTCAAATGTTGTAATTCTAGTTTATATGTATCACATTTAAGTGATAACATCTTTGTATGTGCTTTTGAGTTTAAATTCAAGTCTTTTATATAAATTCTAAGTTTCATGTCCACTGTTGAAAAAGCTAGTTTCCAATTCCTGTTTCAAAGCTGTCAAGTAGCTTTGTTTTATCTTAAATCAGTTAATTTAAGCTTATCCAAGCTTTTTGTAAGCTTATGCATCATTTAAAGTGATATTGGTCCATGGTCAACAAAAGTCAACTGAAGAGAGTGATTTGGATATTGTGATGAAATTGGGTGATGCAGGACTTGGATTTGGGTTAGAGATGGTTTAGTATAGTGGTTTTTGGGTTTGGTTTTAGCTTGCACACCAGTTGGAGCCTTGTGAGTTCTATTTTCATTTACAATTTTTTTCAATATTGCATTTTATGCTTGTAGTGAATCTGTGATCATTAATAGTTGGAACCTGTTGATTAAGTTGTAGTTAGCATAGTTAGATTCAGTTAAGTGTTTGCATAAGTTAATGTAACAGTTGGTCTAGTTTTAATCTCATATTCAATGTTTTAAGCAGTGTTTGGATTTGCAACTTAATAGGTGATGTAGGTTAGTTCAGGGCTCAAGTCTTGTTGATACATGCTTGTTTAGTTCATTTAAACCCACATCTGTCTCCATTTGCTTCTGTATAAGCTCAAAAGTCAAAATTTTCTTTAAACCATCTTAACAGGTTCACTGTTGGATTTTTGCATAATCAAAAAGCTCATTTTGTGTGTAAAATACATAGAACTAGATTGCTTTAGCTTTATTTCATCAAAATACATCATTATCAATCCATAAATCAAGATCAAAATCCATAAAAGTCAACTTTTCAGTTTTGCTTAAAAAGTCAAAGTTTGCAATCCATTTTGAGCTCATCTGAAGTGATTTTTCATGAACTCACTTCTGAGCCAATCTAAATGAAACTTGTGGTTTTTAAAAGACCTACTGGTCTATTTGCTTATCTCCATTTTATTGCATTTTTGTGAATTTTATATAAGCTTCAAACTAGCTTATCAATATGGTGCTAAGTGCCCTGTGCAGGGCACTGTTGACTGCACAGGGCTTGGGCAGATTTTGCAGACCTTGCACAAGTCTCATTTGAGCTTGTCTAGGTCTGTGCTTTGATTTACTAAGTCTCAACCAGGTCTTCTTTAAGTTTTAGCATTTGCTTTTTAGTTGCTAGCTTATTTGAGTGCTTATTTCTTTGTCCAAAGTAGCCCCTCAGATTATGCTTTTAGCTTATTTACTCATTTCATCAAATCTGTACTAGCTTGTAATCTAGAGGTTGTGGCTTGTTGATTCTAGCTGCATTTGGTCATTTTTAGCTCATAGTAGTTTCTGTTTCAGTTGGGTGCCTTTTGGTGTGCTTTTGGCTTATCCAAGTGCTTATTTATAAGCACTTGGCACATTAGTTCCTTATTCCATCACACATGCACCTGTTTTTCCAATTTTCCTAGCTCCCTAATATTATTTTAGAGTTTTCCTGAAATTTTCATATTTTTCCAAGTTGATTTGCTATTTTTCTTAATTTAAATTAGTTTTTAAGCATTTTTAATTAGCTTTAAATACAAATAATTAAGAAAAGCTTCAAAAAAATAATTCTTCATTTTTCTTAACTTAAGATAAATATAAAAAGACAAAAAAATATTTTTCCATATTTTTCTTAGTTAAATTTGTATTTTTAAGTAATTTAAGTAATTTTAAGTAGTTTTTAATTCCTAGAAAATAGAAAAATAATCAGAAAATTACAAAAATAGTTTTGAAAATTCTAGTTTGATATTTTAGATTTTTATAAGTCTTAATTTTATTTTTCTAGCTTTATTTCCTAATTTTTTGTATTTTAAGCTATTATTTATTAGTTAAAAATAGTTTTTAATTTATAATAATTAATTTAATAGTTATAAAAATAATTTTCTTTTTCTATAAATTTTCTTTTATCATTAGGTTTGTAAAAATGTCATTTTCATATTTTTAGGACTTTTATTTCTTAGATCTCACTTTTTATTTTGTACGTTTACGTAATTTTATTTCAACGTAAGTTTTAAGTTTTAAGTTTTAAACGTTCATCAATTTTAAAAATAGTGATAGCGTTTATTTAATAGTTTTTATCTTTTTTAAGTTCCTTTAATTTGCATTTAAGCCGTTGTAATTTGTTGGCTTTTCTGTAGTTATAATCATTCCAAATCCTTTTCCCGTTCAAATCTCGCGATCACTATACGTTTGATAATCCATTGCATAGCTCGCTGGGACATAACGACCCGGGGAAACACTATACTCCTCAGATCTTCATTGAGTTCGTTCCTGAGCAGTTTTAAGCTTGTTACGGTCTGCCATTCACAAGTGGCAGGCTTGTGTGATTTAGCTTGACTGTTTGGGAGCGCATCAAATTTTTGGCGCCGCTGCCGGGGAGCTGTGCTGATTATCTTCCGTCTAGCAGATTAGTGATTTGGATACTCACTCTTTGTTCATACCATCCATCTGTATATGTTTATATTTTCTTATCCAAAAATACAAAAATACTCTTCTCATGCCTCTTATCCGTATGATTCTATTTCTCTTACCCCCTCGTACCGTTTGATTCTACTCTTCTTTAACCTCAAAACCGTTTAATTCTTCATCTCTTATCCCTCTTATCCGTTTAATTCTTCATGTCATGGTTTTCAACATGTTCCTGGTGTGGAGGTTCCTTTAACGGTGGAAATTGTCGGCGATGTACCAATGTGAGTTTCGGAGACAAGTTTGTCGGTAATCCCGATCCCATTTCAAACGAAACACCCGATTTTTCCTACCTACCTCCACAGCCCCATTACGAATCCTACTCATGCGAGTATTGTGGGAATGATTCTCATTACGGTTTTGATTATCCACCACGGGTCCCGCTTGTCTATGAACCAGAACCATGTTACAATCAGAACTTTGGTGAAAGTTATTCTCCCAATTATCTCTGTTGTGAGAATTGCGGGGGTCCTCATGAGACTTTTGAATGTCAACCGATGAATCAAAATTTTCAAAATTCCAATTCTCCCGGTTTTGACAATTTCCAACCCCCACACTATTCCATCAGTCATCAGACTTCCGAGCCTTCACATCATTTCAATGATTACGAGGAGTGTAATCTTCCTCAAAGTTCTGAAGAAATACGCATTCGAAAGAAACTGCAAATGAAAAGAATGGTGTGTAAGCTTCAGCAGATGAATATAAGAATCAGATATGATGACGATGATGATGAGGATAGTATTCAAATGAAGGAATACTATGATTACGACGAGGAGAGTGTTACTCAATTGAACGATCTTATTTCTCAACTCCCTCAGTCTATTGCTATCACACCTATCTTACCTTTTATTGCTTCCAAAGACTCTCTCATAATGGGGGACGAGCCTTCTAGCACTATTCCAGAAATGGAACCGTCTAGTGTTGAGAGCCTTGTCCCAATCCCAAGTGAGTCCGAGGTTATCTCCGGTAATATGTGTGATGAGCCTCTTAATGATGATTCTACTCCTCCTCTTGACATTCCATATGATCATGTCGAGATGTTCTCTGATTCTGATAACGATTGTACTTCGTTTGACGATTCTTTATCCTATGGAGACATCGATTATGTCGAGGAGCTACCTTCTGAGCTAGTTAGCTTAGAGGAAGTGAGAGATTCTGATGATCTGGAAATTGAGGACGAGATACTTCGTGAACAATTGTTCAATATAAATCTCCTCGTTTCTAAGATCGAATCATTTTGTGCTAAGTCAGCTTCATCTCCTATCCCCGTTGTGGATAGTGACTCTACATTGGACAAGCCCGAGCTTGAGGCTTTTTCCAATGATTCTCTTCATGAAGAGTTCTCCGGTGAACTCTCTCATGGCATATCTCCTCCGGAATATGATCATTTCTATTTTGATCTTGAGGATGATATTGGCTCGGAGGAAGGTGTACTCTATCATAAGAGTTTGCTTATTGATGATACTACCTTCACCCTTCCTCCCGATATGTCTGCATTTGAGGATGACGAATGGATCCTAATTGCTATAAACATCTTCCTTCCATTCCTCACTTATGATGTGACTTCCTCTCTTCTTCACTGCTTCGGGAGTGAGGACACTATCTTTGACCCCGGCATTTTCATTTATCATCTGTGAGCCGAGTCTGTCTCTCTATATCTCATCGGTGTGGAACTTTCGCGTGCTTCAAATGTTTGTCCAAAAATCTTGAATGAAAGTCCGATGGAGATTGTTTCTTCCATTTTGCTTCCCCATGAACCAATTAATTCGGGGTCGAGTAAAGCTAGCGACTCGGTAATCAAAAACAGTAGCTAAACATGGGTTTTCACCCATGTGTTCCACCCTAGTGTGGGGGAGTTGCCCCACATGTTATAAAAAAAAAAAAAAAAAAAAAAAAAAAAAAAAAAAAAAAAAAAAAAATCTTTCTAAATAATGGCCGTAGTATTTCCCTTTTACGTTCTTTGTTTCGGCATAACCGCCGGTACTTTGAATATTGAGGGCAATATTCATTTCTAAGTGTGGGGGGGAATTCTCACGAATTTTATCATATAATTATACCAATTCCCCCGTTTTTGGCCAAAATTTTTTTTGGAGTAAGTGTTTTACACTTACTCAATTGGTTATCAGTCCGCCTTGTCTAATAAACAAAAGGATTGGCTAATCCAGGAGCAAACGGATCTTGGTAAAGATATATCAAATCCTTTGACGGCTTGCAATTTGCCCAAAATTGTATGGTATTCAGCTCACCATATCCTTAAAAGTGAAGAGTTGGCTAGCCCGCAAGGTTATGGCTTGTGGTAAAGGCAGTGGAAAATCCATAATTGGTAATCAGCTCATCAAAGATAATATTGATAATTTATCTAAGAGTTGGCTAGTCCAGAAGCAAACGGCTTCTGGTAAAGACAAATCAAATCCGTTGAAAGCTGGTGGTTTGCTCAAAATCACATGGTTATCGGTGTACCATGGTTCTTACTTGAACTGAAACATTTGGCTACTCCAGAAGTAATGGCTTTTGGTAAAGAGATTCAAATCCATTAAGTTTTTCTCAAAAGATTGCTAGGGACTAGCAATAGTTTAGTGTGGGGGATTGATGAGTGTGTAAATACTCATCATTTTTAGTCAAATCTGAACTGCAAAACGTTTAAAAATGCTCAGAAATGCATCAAAATACTGAAAATATTCCAAAATTGCATTTTATATGTTTCAGATGCAAAATGTTTAAAATCAGATGAAAAATGAGCAAAGTTTGCATAATTGGCAGTTTCAGTCCCCCAAGTTTCTAAAATTGTCAAAAATAGTCCCTGAGTCAAAATTTCAAAAGAAAAATTACCAAAGGTCCTTTTAAAATCATAACTTGTCAAAATTAGTCCTTTGGTGAAAAATATCAAAAGTTTGAGAAAATTACAAGTTTGGTCCTCCAAGTTTGAAAATTGGCAAAATTGGCCCCTGGAAAATTGGAAAATGGCAAGATTGGTCCTTGTACTTTTGAAGATTGTCACTTTCAGCCCTTGGATCAACTTTGAGATATTGGCAGTTTGGTCCTTACATTTTCAGAAATTGCATAAATGGCCCTTGATAATTATTAAGCCTAAAACCCTTTTTGGCCTGCCTATCACTTGTGACCCCCTGTCATTTTGAATTTTGAACCCCCCTATTATTATCCTATCCAGTCAAACACTGGTCAAATAGCCCCCTACCCGCCCTTTCTGTTTCTTCAACCTCTAGCCCTGCAAAGTCTGCAACACTCCACCCCCTCCTCACCTTATCACAAACCTGTCCCCCCACATCTCCTACAATCCAAGATACAATAATTCTTCACCTCTCCCACACTCAATCTCAACACAACTGTCAAAAACACTTTTTCCCGCCAAAAGTGATCCTGTAGCTATTATCCCCTCTGCTCAACCAATGGTCTTGATTTCAAGTGGGATTCAATCAGGGAAGTGAGAGAAAGCTTTTGGGGTATAAAAGAAGGAAGAAAGAAGCAAGCAAGGGAGTAGTTAGTTTTCTTAATTTCTCTTAATGTCGTTTTTTAAATAAATGTTTTAATTTAAGTTCAAATGTTGTAATTCTAGTTTATATGTATCACATTTAAGTGATAACATCTTTGTATGTGCTTTTAAGTTTAAATTCAAGTCTTTTATATAAATTCTAAGTTTCATGTCCACTGTTGAAAAAGCTAGTTTCCAATTCCTGTTTCAAAGCTGTCAAGTAGCTTTGTTTTATCTTAAATCAGTTAATTTAAGCTTATCCAAGCTTTTTGTAAGCTTATGCATCATTTAAAGTGATATTGGTCCATGGTCAACAAAAGTCAACTGAAGAGAGTGATTTGGATATTGTGATGAAATTGGGTGATGCAGGACTTGGATTTGGGTTAGAGATGGTTTAGTATAGTGGTTTTTGGGTTTGGTTTTAGCTTGCACACCAGTTGGAGCCTTGTGAGTTCTATTTTCATTTACAATTTTTTTCAATATTGCATTTTATGCTTGTAGTGAATCTGTGATCATTAATAGTTGGAACCTGTTGATTAAGTTGTAGTTAGCATAGTTAGATTCAGTTAAGTGTTTGCAAAAGTTAATGTAACAGTTGGTCTAGTTTTAATCTCATATTCAATGTTTTAAGCAGTGTTTGGATTTGCAACTTAATAGGTGATGTAGGTTAGTTCAGGGCTCAAGTCTTGTTGATACATGCTTGTTTAGTTCATTTAAGCCCACATCTATCTCCATTTGCATCTGTATAAGCTCAAAAGTCAAAATTTTCTTTAAACCATCTTAACAGGTTCACTGTTGGATTTTTGCATAATCAAAAAGCTCATTTTGTGTGTAAAATACATAGAACTAGATTGCTTTAGCTTTATTTCATCAAAATACATCATTATCAATCCATAAATCAAGATCAAAATCCATAAAAGTCAACTTTCAGTTTTGCTTAAAAAGTCAAAGTTTGCAATCCATTTTGAGCTCATCTGAAGTGATTTTTCATGAACTCACTTCTGAGCCAATCTAAATGAAACTTGTGGTTTTTAAAAGACCTACTGGTCTATTTGCTTATCTCCATTTTATTGCATTTTTGTGAATTTTATAGAAGCTTCAAACTAGCTTATCAATATGGTGCTAAGTGCCCTGTGCAGGGCACTGTTGACTGCACAGGGCTTGGGCAGATTTTGCAGACCTTGCACAAGTCTCATTTGAGCTTGTCTAGGTCTGTGCTTTGATTTACTAACTCTCAACCAGGTCTTCTTTAAGTTTTAGCATTTGCTTTTTAGTTGCTAGCTTATTTGAGTGCTTATTTCTTTGTCCAAAGTAGCCCCTCAGATTCTGCTTTTAGCTTATTTACTAATTTCATCAAATCTGTACTAGCTTGTAATCCAGAGGTTGTGGCTTGTTGATTCTAGCTGCATTTGGTCATTTTTAGCTCATAGTAGTTTCTGTTTCAGTTGGGTGCCTTTTGGTGTGCTTTTGGCTTATCCAAGTGCTTATTTATAAGCACTTGGCACATCAGTTCCTTATTCCTTTACACATGCACCTGTTTTTCCAATTTTCCTAGCTCCCTAATATTATTTTAGAGTTTTCCTGAAATTTTCATATTTTTCCAAGTTGATTTGCTATTTTTCTTAATTTAAATTAGTTTTTAAGCATTTTTAATTAGCTTTAAATACAAATAATTAAGAAAAGCTTCAAAAAAATAATTCTTCATTTTTCTAAAGTTAAGATAAATATAAAAAGACAAAAAAATATTTTTCCATATTTTTCTTAGTTAAATTTGTATTTTTAAGTAATTTTAAGTAGTTTTTAATTCCTAGAAAATAGAAAAATAAACAGAAAATTACAAAAATAGTTTTGAAAATTCTAGTTTGATATTTTAGATTTTTCTAAGTCTTAATTTTATTTTTCTAGCTT
Source organism: Chrysanthemum seticuspe (assembly GCA_019973895.1). Lineage (NCBI taxonomy): Eukaryota > Viridiplantae > Streptophyta > Magnoliopsida > Asterales > Asteraceae > Chrysanthemum > Chrysanthemum seticuspe. The sequence goes on along the minus strand of BPTQ01000004.1, from coordinate 116,778,457 downwards.
TATTTCCTAATTTTTTGTATTTTAAGCTATTATTTATTAGTTAAAAATAGTTTTTAATTTATAATAATTAATTTAATAGTTATAAAAATAATTTTCTTTTTCTATAAATTTTCTTTTATCATTAGGTTTGTAAAAATGTCATTTTCATATTTTTAGGACTTTTATTTCTTAGATCTCACTTTTTATTTTGTACGTTTACGTAATTTTATTTCAACATAAGTTTTAAGTTTTAAGTTTTAAACGTTCATCAATTTTAAAAATAGTGATAGCGTTTATTTAATAGTTTTTATCTTTTTTAAGTTCCTTTAATTTGCATTTAAGCCGTTGTAATTTGTTGGCTTTTCTGTAGTTATAATCATTCCAAATCCTTTTCCCGTTCAAATCTCGCGATCACTATACGTTTGATAATCCATTGCATAGCTCGCTGGGACATAACGACCCGGGGAAACACTATACTCCTCAGATCTTCATTGAGTTCGTTCCTGAGCAGTTTTAAGCTTGTTACGGTCTGCCATTCACAAGTGGCAGGCTTGTGTGATTTAGCTTGACTGTTTGGGAGCGCATCAAAAACACACACACACAAGCCATCTTTCACTCCTCCAAATACAACTCAGTCCCTGAGATAGCTCAGTGGTTCCATAGTAGTTGTGCTCAGACTTAGCCTGAGCTTAGTGAGGAGTACCAACCCTTTGTCATTTCAATCCCAAGTACTATTCCGCAAGTACTTGGGTAATGTATTCTTTTTTATTCATTTCTAATAAAGAATATTATGTTGAAAATTTATCAGTGTGTCTTTACTTATGTCATTTCAGTCATTGATTCACTATTAGTTTGTTTTTAAATACTTAACTATTCTTTTATACGATAGTGAATATGGAACAACAGTTCGGCCCCCCTTATTTATAATTTTTGGCTCCGTCCCTACTCGTGTTACCATGCACCATACATTGCATGTATTCTATAAGCATTACCCATACATTTTAATTACTACCCCTAGCAAACCCATATACCTCCTTCTGCACATCCATATCGTTAAAAAAAAACTTGGTGTATTGAGTTTGTTATGTACATTAGATAATGTTTTAATCACTACCAAAACCAAACACTGTTTTAGTTTGTTACAACCATACTGTTAATACAAATAAACTGTAAAAACGTTTATTAATATTTTGCGATCTCTTTGTGTTTTGTTGATAACAAATATAATGTTATCTTAAGTACAATTATAAGGATACATGTTATTTTTGTAAAGCATTTACATATAGCCATTAAATACAAAAATGTTGTAACTAATCATTTGTTATAATAGTTTATTAGGATGGGTAAAAACCACAACCCATGGACCATAACCCATGGATCATAACCCATACCCAAGATGGCTAGATACAATGTATACTTTAGATACATTGAATCTAAGGAAAACCCATGGACCAACCCATAACCCATGACCCATAACCAAAAAACCCATGGGCAAAGAGGAGCGTCCCACGGATCCCTAGGATTACACTAGACGGATCCCAAGTGGGAGGGATCTGTGGGATCCGGGGAACAGTGGAAGAAATTGCCTATAAATAGAGAGCCATTTCTTCATTCTAACTCACCCCTCTTCTTACTAAATCTCTCAAACACTCTCATTCTCTTCTAACATATAGATCACTTGATCTAGAGAGTTGTTCTTCTTTCTTTCTATTGTGATTCTCATATAGGTCCTTCTCTAAGGCGTGATCACAAGCATTCTACAAGTCATCCAAGAAAGGGGTCCTTGATTGATTTGTCACTCCGCAAGATTTCTGTAGCAAAGATCTTGTATTTGATATTTCACATATTTGTTGTGTAATAGTCGTGTTGGTTTGGTCCACCGTGTTACGGACTCGGTATCTAGCTTTGTACCCAAAAAAAGGTGTAAGCAACGTTGTGAAGGCTTCTCAGCCAAGTGAAGGAGTTTGTTGACATAGTGATTGAACTCTCGAGTAGGTGATTCGGGGAGTGGAGTAGGGCAAGGAAGGTGTCCTTGTAGCCGAACCACTATACATCGGTTGTGTCATTTCTATCCCTTTGCTTTACTTTATTTACTTGCTTTATCATTAGATCTATACTTTCTCTACATCCATAAGATCTCACATATTAACGAATCTAAAGTTTTTGAAACTAACTTAAAATCGGCAAAACTATTCAACCCCCCCCCTTCTAGTTTTCCACAATTGGTATCAGAGCTAAGTTTATAAAAGTTTTAAAGTAAAATTGTATTTTAAAAACTTTTCGATCACTATGGGTTCTGAATATTATAAGGAAGGGCAATCTATGCAACGACCACCACTACTTGAAACTAATGGTTTTATATATTGGAAAAATAGATTCGAAACGTATGTGAAGTCTAAAGATATTGATCTTTGGTACATTATTGTTGAAGGCAATTTTGAGGCTACCTCAAAAGATGATAAAGGGAATTTAGTTAACATACCTCATGATAAACTAAATGATGAAATGAAGAAAAAGCTTTCTAAAAATAGTGAACCTAAAATGGTTTTATATAATGCTTTACCAAAAAAGGAATTCGAAAGAATTTCTATGCTCAAAACCTCTAAAGAAATTTGGAATTCTTTAGTTGTAACTCATAAAGGTAATCAACAAGTTAAAAATAATAAAATTGATTTATTTGTTCAACAATATGAACAATTTTCAATATCGGATGAGGAAACTATATATCATTCATTTGCTAACTTTAATACTATTATTACATCTTTAGAAGCACTTGATGAATCTTTTTCTAGCCGTAACCATGTTAGGAGATATCTAAGGGTACTTCCATCGAAGTGGAGATCCAAGGTGACGGCGATCGAAGAGTCAAAAGATTTGACAATCCTCACCCTTGATGAACTCATAGGCACTAAAAAGTCTACGAGCTTGTCCTTGCTAAAGACTCCGAAGCCTCAAAGGTGAAAGAGAAACATAAATCTCTTGCCCTTAAAGCCAAAAAGGCGTCAAGCGATGAAGAGAACTCCTCCTCGAGTAGTGATGACGAGGAGTACGCTATGGCGGTAAGGGACTTTAAAAAGTTCTTTAGAAGAAAGGGAAGATACATCAAACAACCGTATGACGATAAGAAAGGCTTTCGGAAAAGCAAAGAGGACGAGAAGCCAAAAGATGATCGTACTTGTTTTAAATGTGGGGACCCAAACCACTTTATTAGTAAGTGTCCCAAACGGGATGATCAAAAGGCGTTCGTGAGCAGCACGTGGGGAATAAGCGACGAGGAGGACGAAGAAATTTGTCTCATGGCAAATGACGAGGTATGTCACGAATACTATAGTAGCTCATCACTTGATGACGACTCATTGCATAATGAATATGACAAATTATGCAATATTAGCTTAAAACTAATTAACAAAAACAAGCTTTTAAAAAGTCAAAACCAACGTTTAGATAAAGAAGTCATAGAATTAAAAACAAAACTAAAACGTTTAGAAAAGGGTAAAATAGCAAGTGGAGAATGTGAACTTTGCGTTCAACTTCAAACACTAGTTGATCAACTAGATTCTAAAATTGCTAGAATGAGTACGAATACCTTAGATATGATATTAGATAGTGTTAAAACCGGCAACAACCAAAAAGGATTAGGTATTCAACAACTTGATCCATCAACTAGTGAAAACAAAGAAACACAATTTGTTAAGGCACTAGAAAAACCAGCCACTGTTGTGGCGGATCCCCCGGATCCCATCAAAAGGGATCCGGCTAGTGTTAAGCCAGGGATCCATGGGTCTGCTGTAGCAAACAGTGGTAATAACGTAGCTTCTTCATCTAGAACTGAGTTTGTTATCATTAATAGGAAGAAACCAACTCATGTCACCACTAGACAACCACCTCCAAAATATAATCCTACTTTTGTAAGAAACAAAGCTCCATCTTTCTCAAAACCTAATCCATCTAGGAGACCTAATAATGTTTACCCGAGAAGTAACCATCAAATGGGATGGAACCCAAATATGCAAAATGGTTTTCCCTTTCAAAACTTTGCTCCATGGAATGCATACTCATCTTATCCATACATGTCTAACCTGAATGGAATGTTTAACACTAATGGACCCATGAACAAATGGGGACCAAACTTTTGAGTTTATTATTTTCTTAGGTGTGCTTAAAGGTCGACCTAGACCCGGATGAATGGGTCAAGGATAGCGGGTGCACGAGGCACATGACCGGCAATAAAGATCTATTCTCCACATATGAATCCTTCAACGGAGGTAATGTGGTGTTTGGAAATAGCAAAAGTAGAATCATCGGTAAAGGTACGATTTCTAACAAATCTCTAACCATTAACGATGTGTGTCACGTAGAAAACCTAAACTTTAACCTCTTAAGTATAGGAAAAATATGTGATAAAAAGTGCAATGTACTTTTTACTGAAACTGGTAGTAAGATATTAAAAAATGGCATAACCATAGGAAGAGGTATTAGGAAACATGGAGTCTATGTCATTAAAATCGGTAATGAACCTAAAGACAAACTATGTCTTACCTCTATGGATGATACTTCGACCTTATGGCATCGAAGATTGGGTCATGCCAATATGCGACTTCTTCAATCGCTATCATCCAAAGATCTAGTAAGAGATCTACATCAGTTAAAATATGAACATCACTTTTTGTGATGCTTGTAATGTAGGAAAACAAGTTCATTCTAGTCATAAAGCTAAAAACATGGTGTTTACAACTAAGTGTCTAGAATTACTACATACGGATTTATTTAGTCCATCCGCTATCCAAAGTTATGGAGGCAACTACTACACTTTGGTCATAGTGGATGATTATTCTAGGTATACATGGACAAAATTCTTAAAAAACAAAACGGAAACCTTTAATTATTTTGAAATATTAAGCAAAAAGATCCAAAGATAACTAGGAAGTCCTATAGTGTCTATTAGGACGGATCATGGTAGGGAATTCGATAATGAAGTGCAATTTGGAGCCTTTTGTGACGCTAATGGTATTACTCACAACTTCTCGGCTCCACGCACTCCACAATCGAATGGGGTAGTAGAAAGAAAGAATAGAACCCTACAAGAAATGAGTCGACCAATTCTTAATGAACAATCCATACCTCTTGGTGTAATGCCGTTGATATTTCAACGTACATACTCAATCGAGTCTTAATTAGACCAATCTTAGGTAAAACTCCATATGAGTTACTCCGAGGCAAAAAGCCTACATTAAATCACTTTAGAGTCTTTGGAAGCAAATGTTTTATTCTTAACACTAAAGATTACCTTACAAAATTTGATCCTAAATCAACCGAAGGTATCTTTCTAGGTTACTCTCCAAATAGCAAAGCTTACGTCATATTAAACAAAGAAACAATGAAGGTAGAAGAGTCATTAAATATAAAATTTGATGAAAGTCCACCCAAACCCTCTCCACCTCTTGTCGATGACGAGATTGTAGAAAGTGAAGCTATAGTAATAAAGAAAAAGATAAATGAAGAAGAAGAACCTTAAAAATGATGAAGTCATAAACATTAAATAGTCCAAAGATCACCCCGTAGATAAGGTCATAGGAAAACTAAACGAAAGAACATTAAGGTCTCAAGTTCAAAACCAAAGTAGCTTGTTTTGTTTCATTTCAACCGTAGAACCTAAGAATACACAAGAAGCCATAAAAGATGAGAGTTGTGTAATGGCTATGCAAGAAGAATTAAATCAATTTATTTTTAATGATGTTTGGACACTTGTCCCTCCACCTAGTAATCAAACCATAATAGGAACCAAATGGGTTTATAAAAACAAATTAGATGCAAACGGAGTAGTATCTAGGGACAAGGCTAGACTCGTTGCCCAAGGGTATAACCAACAAGAAGGAATAAACTTTGATGAGACCTATGCCCCCTTGGCTATATTAGAGTCTATAAGAATACTTCTTGTGTATGCTTGTGCTAATGATCTAAAGCTTTATCAAATGGATGTCAAAAGCGCTTTTCTAAATGGTTTCATTAATGAAGAAGTATATGTAGCTCAACCTCCGGGCTTCATGGATTTTGAAAAACCTAAACATGTGTATAAATTAAAGAAAGCCCTTTATGGTCTTAAACAAGCTCCAAAAGCTTGGTATGATAGACTCAAGTCATTTTTAATTAAGCACAACTATACCATGGGGTTAGTTGACAGCACACTTTTTACTAAGAAAAGAGAGTCACATATAATCATAGTGCAAATATATGTAGATGATATTATATTCGGATCCACTTGTCAAGACATGTGTGATGATTTCTCTAAAATCATGCATGACGAGTTCGAAATGAGTATGATGGGAGAAATTAGTTTCTTTCTTGGTCTACAAATCAAAAAAGTAGAAGATGGTACCTTCTTTAATCAATCTAAATACATAAAGAAGATGTTAAATAAATTCGGTCTAGAAGAGTCGAAACCAATTAGGACACCAATGTCATCCGACACCAAACTCACAAAAGATGAAGACGGCGAATCCGTCGATAATACAAAATATCATGGCATGATAGGTAGTCTCCTATACCTCATGGCAAGTAGGCCGTATATCATGTTTAGTGTTTGCTTATGTGCTAGGTTTCAAGAAGACCCTAAAAAATCACATCTAGAAGCCGTAAAAAGGATATTTAGATACATTAAGGGTACAACACAATTATGATTATAGTATCCTAAGGGCATGGGAGTAGAAACAATTGTATATGCAGATTCTGACCATGTAGGTGATTACGTTGATAGAAAAGGTACAAGTGGGGTATGTACTTTCATGGGATGTTGTTTAACATCTTGGTTTTCTAAGAAACAAACGGCACTAGCAATATCAACAACCGAAGCCGAATACGTCTCCGCCGGCAAAGCATGCCAACAAGCACTATTGATGAAACAAGCGTTAGTCTACTACGACATTCATCTTAGTGACATAGCAATTCTATGTGACAACAAGGGTGCCATAGATCTAAGCAAGAATCCGGTATTACATTCTCTCACAAAGCATATTGTTGTTCCCCGTTCACTATCTTTTAAAACAGTTTAAGCATATAAAACAAGTTAATAGTGAACTATGACTGAAATTAACATAAGTAAAACACACAAAGTAATTTTCAACATCATATTCTTATTAGAAATAAATCAACAAAGAATATCTTACCCAAGTACTTGTGGAATAGTACTTGGGATTGAAATGACAAAGTTTTTTGACTTCTCTCTAAGCTCAGGCTAAGTGTGAGCACAACTCTTAGAGCTCACTGAGCTATCTCAGGAACTAAGTTGTATTTGGAGGAGTGAAAAGATGGCTTGCGTGTATGTGTGTTTTTACAATTCACAAGCTTAATCTTTTCACTCCATCTCTTATGCTATTTATACATGTATGATATTTGACTCTTTCCTAAGTGACAAACTGACATCATACAGAAGACAAAATACTGATGTATTTCGTCTCTGTTTACAAAGACTATTCTAGGTAAGAGACAAGACTACTTTCCTAAGTTCAGTGATGACACTGAGCCTGATCTTTTGCCATTCAGGGAAAGTTGACTTTGGTTGATAAGGACTTCGTCTTATCTGATTCAAACTTATCCCGCCTTGTCCCGCTCTTTCTTCAGTCTTTACATCCTTCAGTCTTCTACTTTAGTTTGTCTTCAGTGTAAGTAGTTAGAGAGGAGTCTTAGGGATTCAGTGAGTTATTGTCATCACTCACTGAATCCACCATCTTCTTCTTGACTCAGTCTTTACCCCTTAAGTTCCGCCTTACTGAGTTGAGAGACTTCTTCTTCGCCTCGTACTGAGTATCCTGAAGATGACTCATTGAGAGACTATGCACTCAGTGACCTGTTAGTGTTTAACGGACTAAACACTTGGGCTATTTTCTATCCAAATCCTAGATTAAGGGGTTTGGGTATTTACTGAACCCAACAGTCTCCCCCTATTTGGATATACAAATAGCCTAAGTGGTTGATCAGTTTAAGTGAGCAAATGGCTTCTTCTTACACTGAATGTACTAATGAATACAATAAGGAACACTGAGTAACTTAACAAAACATACATCTTTTGTTGATCAGATTGCATAAATCCTATCACTAGTACAAAAGATATAACAAAATGATGTCAGTCCAGATGGATTCCCAATGCTTCAAGCTTGACTTTCTTAGTGATGAGTGTTTCCCTGTCAGGATGGTCTCTTATCTTGGCATTCAGGTCTTGACAGAACCTGATGTTTGCTGGGGTTTGGATCTGAGAGGCCTCTGGTATGTAGCTCAGCATTGCAGCTACACCAGCTTGATCAATATCACTCCATCTTTGAAATGCTGGGTTTCCATAGACATCAATGTGGAATAGCCCTCTTTCAGGCTTCGCAATTACTAGACAGTTCACGAACTTAACACCTTCAGGCAGCTCCCTGTTGCATTCTAATCCAGGCACTTTTATCTCTGGCTGGAACTCAACTCTCTTCCTTTTGCCAGTGGATGATTGTGGTTGAGATCCTTGAGGTGCAGTTAAGGCGGGCTGAATTCCCAGTCGGGCTGGACAATCCCTCAGTCTTTCATATCTTTTACTGAGCATCTTCATCAGGTCCTTAACCATCGCATTCTTCTTCTTTTCAATAATTGGACCAAGCTCATCGAGTTCAGTGATCCCAAAGTCAGTGAATTTGAGGGGATCATGAACCTCGAAGTGTCTTTTATCAACCCCTTTATAAACGTTCATGGCCAGTGGTTTGGTATTGGGGATGATTCTGACATCAGTGATCTTTTCAGGAAGCCTTCGGCTTGTCATTGTCCAGTTGTAATGCTCAGTTCTGCTTTGCCTGATGGCTTCAGTTTTCTTCTTCTTTTCTTCCAACTGTTTTCTCATTTCAGCCATCTGAGCAGCCTGAGCTTCCTTGAACTTTTGTCCTGCCTGACCCTTTTCAAGCTTCTTAGCATCTATCCCAATGTTTTCAACTTCCTCAGCAACTACTTGTACCAGTGCTTCTCTGCTCTTTCTTTCTTCTTCAGCAAGTTTCTTTTTTCTTTCCTCCTTAGCAAGGTGAGCACTTAGCTGTTGTGATGTGAGCAGGTACATGGTGTTGCCGATCTTAAAGGGAATCTTCTCAGGCTCAGGAGTTTTCATTTTGCCTTTTCCTTTGTCCTGGCCTGAGGAAGATGAAGTTGCTACCAGGGGTGGTGGTGTTGTTGTTATTGGTATGATTACTGTAAGTGTTGTTGTTGTTGTTGATGTTGGTGGTGGGATTGACGAGATAGGTATTGCTGAGACTGGTGGTGATGATGAGATTTGAGCTACTGATGCTGATGGTGTTGGCTCCCCCTCAGTGTGATAAGGAGGTTCTTCAGCAATATTCTCCCCCTCAACTATTGCCGGAGCGTCAGTGAGGGCAAGAGTTGGAGTTGGTGCTGAGGGGGATGGAGCCGCTTGACCCTTGAAGGCCTGATAAATTTCAGAGATCATAGCCTTGATGTCTTATGTGTCGGTTTGAATACCAGTGACCTTTGCCTCCAAATTAGCATGAGATAATTCCAAGGCTGTCATCCAAGGCCCAAGATTCCAAGCCATGTAGGATGATGCCTTATAGCCAGATTAGCCACCTGAGCATCAAGAGAACCCAATGTAGATTGTAGAGACTGAACAGAACTCTGTAGGCCCTGAACATTGGCAGACTGAAGCATATCAACCAGGTCAGTGAGACGGGAGGAATTCTTCATATAAACTTCAGTGGCTTCCAGTACTTTAGAATTGAGTGTTGGGTCCTCCTTGACAGTCTCCTTGATATCATCAATTGATGAGCCACACTTCTGATGATACTCTCGAATTTTACCCAGGTTTGTATTATGTTCGTCAATCTGTTGATACATAAGATCCCTGTGTTCGTGAACATTTTCATTGAAGGTAAGCACATCGAATTTAAGATCAGCGTAACTGGCAGCAGCCTCAGTGTGTTGTTCCCACAGTGTTTCAGTGACCCCAGAGTATAACCTTCTTGAAGCTTTGGTGATCCACTGAACAAGCTGCCTTTCAGTAAGTGGGAGAACATTATCAAATCTTTCAAATTCATCAGTGGAGGAAGAGGAGTCATCATTTTCATGCTGGAATGGTGATTCAGTATGTTCCTGTGGATCAGGCTGAGGCTCTTGTTCAGCTTGAACCTCGGCGTCCACTTCTTCCCCAGCTGATAAAACTTCATCATCAGTTTCAACAAGCTCATCTTCCAAAAAGAGTATTCCAGTAACATCAGCAACGGTTAACAGGGGGTTGGTGATGGGTTCCATATCAGCGGGTGATATGTTTCCCTCTGAGTCTTTGTCCTCCGTTGACCCTTCGGACACTGGTGGGCGTTTCCCAGTGCCTTCGCTGGAGTCAGGATTGGTTGTGGGTTCTGTATCGGCGGGTTGTAGCTTTCCCTCTGAGTCTTTGTCCCCTAGTGACCCCTGAGACACTGGTGGGTGTTTTCCAGTGCCTTTAGCGGAGTTAGTGATAGTTGTATCCCTATCAGCGGGTTGTATCATTCCCTCTAAGTCTTTGGGATCGATCAGTGTGCCCTCAGACAAAGGCTTGGCTTTGCTAATGTCATCACTGGGCGATGTGGAAGGCGCTCCCCTACCAGCAGGTTGTTTGTTTCCCTCTGGATCTTGGGGAGTAGTGGTTGTGACCAAGGGCACTGACTGTGATGTATCAGTGTCCTTCATTGTCACGGGGGTGGATGTTGTGTAAGATATTAGTTTTCACATACACATCATACCATAACACAAAGTAGCATATAGATGGAATTCTAGAGAGAGAAAGTTAGAGGTTTAGGGAACTTAGTGAGAGAAAGTGAAAGATATTATTATGAGCTCCAACTCTCTACCTTGGGAGGTAGAGAGTATTTATAGTCTTACATAAAACGCCACACTTTGGGCTGTGGATCAGGCATACAGTGGGTAAAGACCCATCCGTCCTCCACGGTGTTACTAAACTAAATACTACTAAACCTAAATGAACTATGACAACGAGCTTTCTAACGATTACATATACTTGAGGTGACCGACTCTTTAATACCGGGAATTTCTAATTCCTAACAATCTCCCCCTAAGGGAGGTCACCTCAATTATGTACCAAAATTACATTGAATACAAATAGATATAACATTTAACAATTGATCTTGCATTCTTGATGTAGTCCTTTGCTCCTAAGCTCGTAGTCATTGATTCTTCACAATGCATGTTTGGTTATACCAAGTGGAGGTCTTTTACTGATCCACGTGATGATAAGTTTGAGCCATCTTTGGAGATCATCAGCAATCAACAATCTCTGACACATCCTTTGTGGTGTTGGTATTTTGTGATGTTGTGACTTTGGGACCGACATGCTCACATTCTGGATCATGAAATCTTCTCATCAGAGTAGCGGAAGCTTTAGTTGATTCATGATATTGGCAGCAGCGTAGCAGAAGCATGGAGTGAAAATATCAGAGTCATTGATGCACTAATCATGATTTTGTTTTGAGATGAATGTGTTAAGTGAGCATGCGGCTGTGGATTGACCGCTTCATTCTGATCAGCTGCAAATGTCGGGCGTACCTGCATACAACAGTTAGCAACAAATCGCACGAAAGTGTCTTTGATCACTTTCGTTGAATTGAGGTACACGGCCCACGGTTCCCCGTTGATCAGTACAAGTACTGCCTGTGATCAGGTAGGATTCCTAAGAATCTCCTTGACAGGGTTTCGCAGCTGTTCTAGCTGTTCTCAAACCGGAACATCTCAAAGAAGACAACACGGAGTGAGTGAACCAGCGAATTTTTAAGTCCACTGATTGATGAAAAGAGATTTGAAAAACAATCGTGTATTGCTCAATAGAAATTGTTTTTGCAATACAACGAAGGTTTTATTGAAAATCAATTATCAATCATAAAAATACCTTTTGGTTTGAAAAATTAGTACACAGTCAATGTGCTAAAGAAAAGAGTTTTTAAGCACAAAGACAGGTTTTTCAAAGGTATCCGTCAATCCATAACCTGAACCAGGATTGATTCAAGAGATTGAATCGCCCCATTGTTTCTGTTCAGTTGTCACATGGTTGATCTATATAATAGATCTCACATGCCACCTACCAGGAGCTTGTTTGATGTTGGCTCCAGAAGGCTTTCCATCTTCATTGTGAATATGTAAACACATCACTCAGATGTTCTGGCAATACCACAAGGATAATGCGTAGGACTCTAGATATAATCTCTCTTTCCACATTAGGTGAAACAGAGAGTCTTCATTGAAAGTGTCCTAATGAGATTTATTGATGATCTCGTGGCTCTAGACTCAATTTGTGCATATTTGGATCCTATAACGGAGACTAGGGAGAGGGTCTCCTTCTTCAATATCAACCATCTCCCATACATCAAGACGATCAAACTCATGAATTTCATCTTGCATGGCATTGAACCAGCAGTCTTCATTCATGGCGGTTTTAACATCTTTTGGTTCGATCTTAGATAGTACGGAGTTGAAGAAACACCATAAGGCATCGGTTGCAAGTTGTTTCCGGGTTGATACAGGACGAGAGGGATTACCAATGATGTTGTCTAATGGATAATCGAGAGTCCATTTTCTTAGGTGTTCATGTGGCATTTGTTGAGGAACTGAGGTAGCTGAGTTGATGTCTCCTGAAGAAGATGGTTCTGATGATGATTCAGGAGTAGCAAATATGTTTTCAAATGGAGCATCTTCAGGAGTAGCAAAGGGATTAACTTCATCATTGATGCCAGAAACATTTCCATGATGTACATTTGAAGAATGATGATTTGTTGATGAGACTGAAGGATCAGCAGCAGGTGCTTCTTGACTAACAGATATTGAGACTGATGGATTGACTTCATTCACTGGAATACGAGCATCCTCTGTTGTAGGGATCAGCACCTCATTAGTAGTAGACTCATACAGTTCATCAAACATTGGATCAAACAATTTCTTTACATCATCTTCAGATGGAGGTACATATGGAGTTTCTTGAGAGGAGTTTGGAACAAGGGATGAACCAATGGGACTGTTTTGAGGTGCGGGTCCTGAGCTGGAGTGTCCAGGAGCCATTTGACCGGTCAGCTCATCAAACGTAACGTGAATTGTTTCCATGATATTTCGGGTTCTTTTGTTGTAGATTCGGTATCCCTTTTTGTTTGGTGCATATCCTACAAATACTCCAATGTCAGCTTTAGCCCTAAGTTTGCCTAAGTCTTGACCCTCATTTGTTGGATAGCACAGTGCTCCAAACACACGAAGGAAAGATAGATTAGGTTTTCTGTTGTGGACAAGTTCATATGGAGTTTTTCCATGAATAGTATGAATCAGGGAACGATTTTGTGTGTAGCATGCTGTGGCAATTGCTTCAGCCCAGAGAAACATTGGAACCTTTGAGTAGATCAGCATTGTTCTAGCAGCTTCAACAAGAGTACGATTTCGTCTTTCAACTACACCGTTCTGTTGAGGGGTTCGTGGAACACTTCTTTGATGGCTGATTCCAACGCTTTCATAGAATTCACTAAGTTGTTTGTTGACAAACTCAGTTCCATTGTCTGTTCTGATAATTCTGACAGTTTTGTTTAGTCTAACCTGCAGCTGTTTGATGAGTTTGATGATGATATCAGGAGTTTCATCCTTTGTCCTTAAGAACTTGACCCAGGTGAATCTAGAATAATCATCAACCACAACTAACACATATTTCTTCCCAAAGATATTCTGCACCCTCATTGGTCCACATAAATCCATATGAATCATGTGAAGAACTTCTGTGACAGAGTTAGTAGGTTTGGGTTTATGGGCATGCTTCTTGCTTTTTCCCAATTGACATGCTGAACAAAGATGATCCTTTTCATACTTTAGTCTAGGTAAACCTACAACTAAGTCCTTTCTGGAAAGATCGTTGATGGTGCCGAAGTTCAAGTGATTGAGACGACGATGCCATAACCATGACTTTGTTTTTGAAGCCTTTGATAACAAGCAGATTGGTGAAGCTCTCATCATGTCATCGATAGAGATGGTGTAAAGGTTTGAGCCACGAGTTCCTTTCAACAGTTCCTTACCATTAAGATCTCTAACAAAGCAGGTATGTTTTCTGAAGGCTACTTCTAGATCAGAATCACAGAATTGACCAACAGAGAACAGATTATGACCTAAACCTTCCACATAATACACTCTGGAGATGACACTATCACCAACAACATAATCTCCATAACCCATAATAGCACCGAAATGATCATTACCAAATCTAACAGTCCCGATGAATTTGCTCACGAAGTTCATGAGCCGTGACCGGTCTCCAGTCATATGCTTGGAACAGCCTGAGTCCAGGTACCACAGAACGATTTGAACGATCTGCAGTTGAACACAAACAAGAATGGATAACTGGATAATTGGGATCCCCATGCAAGAATGGGTTCCATTTGGTTAGTTACAATGGTTGGACCACCCACATCAGAAATAGAAGCATTCATATCAGAAAATGAGGTAATGGAATCATTGTGAATAGATGCAATACTAGTGTCTGTATTAGCCCTATTAACAGTGTGACCACTTCTTAAGGGAATAGTTCTACCAGTAGGCATCCATTTTCTAGTGGGCATTATCTGATTAGTCTTATGACCAACAGGTATCCAATAAAAGCCTATTCTGCTGAATGTTCTTCCTATGGGTTTCCATTGTTTTCTAACTCTCTTTCGCTTTTGCCTTTTAGCCTTTTTAGCATGAATTTTATCATTAACAAAATTAACTGGACAATTAACATCATTAGGCAGAACATTAACATCACATCCATGATTAGAAACAGAATTCAAGCAATCATCAGTACAAGGTTTGCAAATAGTATCAGAATTCGAATTAATTACAGTACGCCTATGGCTAATACTAGAATCAACACGATTCGTTTTATTCGATTCAAACTTAAGGTTCCTAGATTGTTCTTCTACTCTCTTCCAGTGCACATTCTTAGCTTGAGAGGTCCTATCATTCCTTGTATTGTCTTGAGACTTTGACCTGCTCCCTTTAATGTCACTGATTACTCCTGTAGAGGGAATGGGAACATTAGTTTGTTTTACTACTCGTTGCACCACCTGTTTAGATGTGCTGGGATCTGAACTACATGCATGTGTACTACGGTTCACACTCTTAAAACTAGAGGTACTGAGATTTGTACTCCTAGAAGGCACGCTTGAGTTCTCTTTCTTAGCATTGACAGATCTAGAATCTGAACTACTCAAGGGTACACTACGGTTCACATTCAAAACATTGGGAATCGAGTGCATATCATATTTGGCCTTAGGCATCGAGCATGGAATCAAAGGGTTAACTCTCTCACCTAATGTCTTTGGGCATATTGTGATCAAGCATTCTAAGATTTCTTGAGATCGTTTGGCATATAAGCATGCATGTCTAATTGCATTATCATGTGGTTTCTCTAGCTTATCCTCTTCAACAATCTCACGCAGACATTCTAGGCAATCCTTAAGGGATGAGAAATATGTTTGAATGGCAAGTTTGTTGTTCCTCAGATGAGGGGGGACATATGTCACAGATAAAGCATATTTATTACCAGAGTGAGCCTTAGATACACCATTCTCCCCATTGATCATTGGCATTTTCCCTTTTACCTGACTCTTCAGATTCTCAATTTCCTTTTGCAATGAAGCTATTTGTTCGTTGTTTTTGTTACGAGTGACTTTAATTGATTCAAATAACTCATTGAAATGACGTTTAACCTTTTCATTTTCTTCAAGAAAACTTTCGTTTTCCTTTTGTAAAGCATTTACTAGGTTTTGAAGATGAAACGTTTGAGAATTCTGAGAATCTAAAGGAGGAGGCATTTGGGAGCCTGTCATATTGTTCGTTTGACCCTTTAATTGAGAGATTTGGGCTTTCAAATTTCTGATCGTGTTACACTGAGCTTGAATCTGTTCATCTCGTTTGTTAATTTGAAAAACTGCATCAAACTCTGGAACATCTGAAGATGTCTTGATATTTGAAGTTTTGACATTTTCTTTGAGATGTTGATATTTTAGTTGTAGATTAAAATACTCAACTTCTAGTTTAGAAAAATGTTTAACCAAATTGTCATGATCATCCAGTTCAATTTTCTCATTTAGTTTAGAATTAGTTTTTTCAAGCTCAATGACACGATCATGGGAGACTTTCAGGGCCACAGATAGTTCATGAAATTTGGAAGCATTAATAGAGCAATTTGAAGCAGTGAAAAAGACATCTTGAGCAACACATTCAGTAATAAGATTCTCATTTAATGTATGCAGGTTCTTTCTCTCAATCTCATTATATTTTAGTGCACGCTCATAGTCACTAACTTCAACAACCATTGCATCAAATTCCTTTTCCATACCCTTAATGTCAGTTTCTACCCCCTTTTTAAGACTCTCAAAGTGATCTTTTAGAAGTTTAAAGAAGGGCATGACCTCAGTTAAATAACATTCTTTCATTTGTTCAAAACCTCTTTCTCCTTCAGTTATACCAGTGGGTGTGATCCTTTTCTTGCAAGTTTTCTCAAAATCAACAAATAGTTGAAATATAACGTATTGGCTAATTAATGTCTTGCTTTTAGTGGCAATTGTTCTAGGAACAAGATGCATTGGTGTATTAGGAGGATACACAGTCGCTCTAGGCATTTTCAAAAGGGGAGGGTTTGTTTCAATAATGTTTTCCGCTTTCTGCTTATCTAAATCCTTTTTCCAGAAGACTTGTTCGGGAGTCAACAAAGTCTGAGGCTTAAACTTGTTCAAGGAAATCCAGTTTTCCTTCTTGTAATCATGAGGAGAGATGATTATGTTTTTCTCTTTGCATTTGGGATCATTTTGTTTCTTATTCATCTTTTCCCTAGTGATTTCATTTAATATCTTATCTTCCTCAGTGCACTCAACGCAACTAGGTTTCTGCCTAGGCTTAAGGACTTCATTACCATCATAAAGCACCTTATGGGCATTTCTAGCCTTTTTAATTACCTCTGGATTTGGTTCCTCAACAAGGGGAATGCTATGCTTATCGCTTAAGACACGATGTTTCGTGATCATGTGAGCAGTCTGAATGGTGTTTCCTTGTATGTACAGCTTGTTTTCAAGTTTGTTTTTCAAAGTTTTCAGATTAGAAAAATCTCTCAAGAGTTTTGATTCCTTTGCATTAAATTCTTGCTTAAGCATTTTCACATTTTCTTGAAGTTCTTGTTTTTGCTTAGCTGTTTTAGAAAGTTTTTCTTGCAAGGAATGTAATTCTTGTTTCAATACTTCTTCTCTAAACTTACTTTTTCTAATTACTGTACATACTTGGTCATCCATTTCCTGCTCACGAGTGGTCAACTCAAATTTTGCACATTGTTCATAAATAGCAACACGTTCCTTATAGGCATTTAGTTCAGAAATTATGGAATCGTCAGGAGCACATGCAGTGTATTCATCAAAGACATAGTCATTGTTGACTGCAGAAGATGCATCACTTGGTACAACTTCACTTTCACTTTGTTTCACGTATTGATCGTATGGGACAATATTGATATTACCCATATTTTCAATATTTGATTCAATAGTTTCAGTTGGTTGTACTTTGTCATGCATCTGTTGCACATCAGCATCATCGTATAGCTTTAATACCTCTGAGATGAGTTTGTCCTTGGATGGGCCAGCTTGCGGTGAAGAAGAGATCTTGGGAGAAACCATTGGAGAGATGCTAGCCATAAAGATTGTGTGCGCAGTAGGTCCATCATCTACATCAGAGTCGTATGCATCACAGTCAGCGACTTGAAAGGCGTTCTGATGATTGTGACCTATCTCCTGAATAGGCTGCTCATCCACATCTGCATCATAGGTCTTGGCATTGCCCTCAGCAAGAAACAGCAATTCCTCTTCATCCAACGCAGCACCATTGTCCTGAGCTTGTGCCAGCAACATCTTATCTCTGAAGTAATCAGCATTCTGTGGACGCTTTGGAGATGTGCAGTTCCTTGCAATGTGTCCTTCACCACCACAGTTATAGCATTTGATTGGCTTAGGTTGACCTTGGTTACCATTTCTTCCTCGATTCTGGTTTCCAACATAACCTCTCCCAGCTCCACCTCTTCCCTGATCATACTGTCTTTAATGAACTGGTTGCACCACGATCCTTCCATCTTTAACAGTGGCTTGATTATGTGGGTTAGATGCAGTTCTGAGGTTGTTGTTGGTGTGTGGGAGAGAATTCATGTTTTGACTAATGAGAAGAGCTAGTTGATTGATGATGTTACCCACGTGTGCATCAGCATCAGCTTGTTTGAACATGGGATCAGGAATGAGTTTGTGATTACCATTCCCTAAGGGTATGACTTGTGATGCTTTGGTTGTGATTCCGATGTTTGAGTAGAAGGCTGTTGAGTCATTAGACGAGCTTGTCTCTCCCTGGTTGGTTTTGAACTGATTGAGAATCAATTTTTCAAACATGGCATGTCTCTCATTCTGAAGGAGGAAGGCATAGAGTTGCTCATAGTTTGTATTCTTCAATCCTTTAGTGAGCTTCACAGCTGTGACAAACTTGTGCCATTCGGGATTCATGTTGTTCACAAACTTTGAGTTCAGCTGAATGTTAGGCATAGTCATTCTGATGTTCCTCATGTCATTCACTAACTTATGGAATCTCACATAGTACTCATAGACACTCTCATCTGGTTTCATCTTGAAGTGCTCAAATTCGTCATAGAGTTGGGATTCTCTGTCTTCCATAGTTAATTCTGAACCTGAGAGAAGCATCTTAACGTTATCCCAAACAGCCTTTGCATCAGTGTTATGATTGATCAGCTTGTAGATGTCTTTAGGAAGACCTTGAAGAACAATGTTTGAAGCCCTGATATCTGCATCGAATCTCTTTTTCTCCTTATCATCAAGCTCATCATACATCTTAGGTCTGTCCATTCCGTAAACAGGAGTACCATCTTCATTAGTATCAAGTATGTCTCTAGTCGTCTCAACCCGATATGGTCCTTCATCAATGGATTTGAGAATGTTGACACCATTTTCCTTTCCAAGGCAATACAATCTGATTCGTTGAGCCCAAGAATCGTAGTCAGTTCTGTCAAGCATGGGTGGACGAGTATCTGAGCCAGCTGCTTGTACATCCTCGGCAACAGTGGAGATGACAGTAGGGACGTTGGTAGACATGTTAACAGATTATACGGGATTTTATAACTCAATGATTAAACCGGGAAATAGATTCTTTCACGGGATTTTACTAAATCAAGAGAAAACCGTAAGCAATCACTCAAGTCGCTAGATGATAAAGCTCTAAGTCGCTAGAAACAAATGCACTAAGTCGCTACCAATTAATTCGCTAGACAGCCAAGTCGCTAGAATCCCAAGTCGCTAGATAGAAAGCAAGTCGCTAAGTAGTAACTCGCTACAGACCAAGTCGCTAGCCAAATTTTGGCAGCAATTCGCTACACAAGTCGCTAGATATGCAAGTCGCTAAAGAGCAACTCGCCACAGACCAAGTCGCTACCACAAGTCGCTACCCGTAGTGGAGAATCCACTACTTGTACTTTAACTCGCTAGATCTAACTCGCTACCTTCAACACTGTAAGTCGCTACAAAAATGTGAAGCAAGTCGCTACCAAGAACTATTCCGTGAGCTAAGTCGCTAGCTTGAAAAACCATATAAACATCACTTTTCAATCCAAAAACAACCCAACCAAGATGATTCAAGCTTACCAAATGAAAACCTAAACACTTTTGATGATTCTAAACATAAAAGTACCAACAAAATTCAAACTTTAACACAAGAAATCAACCAAATGATGCAAAAACCACTAAACTTTTTCAAACTCAAAAACCACCTAAAAACCACTATAAATCCAAAGATGTGCAAGATATGATCTAACCATGGCTCTTGATACCAATTGTAAGATATTAGTTTTCACATACACATCAAACCATAACACAAAGTAGCATATAGATGGAATTCTAGAGAGAGAAATTTAGAGGTTTAGGGAACTTAGTGAGAGAAAGTGAAAGATATTATTATGAGCTCCAACTCTCTACCTTGGGAGGTAGAGAGTATTTATAGTCTTACATAAAACGCCACACTTTGGGCTGTGGATCAGGCATACAGTGGGTAAAGACCCGTCCGTCCTCCACGTTGTTACTAAACTAAATACTACTAAACCTAAATGAACTATGACTACGAGCTTTCTAACGATTACATATACTTGAGGTGACCGACTCTTTAATACCGGGAATTTCTAATTCCTAACATGTTGCCTGGTCATCAGTGGGTGTCTTTTTAGTCTCGGGCCTTTTATGCCTTTTAGGCTGTGTTCCTGAAGCCTCAGGACCCTGGGACTTGGGTTTAGTCTTAGTCCCAGTCTGAGACTTCCCCTTTCTCTTTTTAGGAGCAGGGTTTCGAGACACTGATCCCTCCTAGTTGTTTACAGCAACCATATGGGCCGTCAATTCAATAGGAGTGACAAGGGATGGGTCCTTTCGAAAATTTTATTGGCTCAGGATTCCTGGTAAAGCACCAAATTTTTCTTCCTGAGGATAATTTGAACCCAGTAACACTTGCAAAGCGCAAGAGACAAACCTAGGATACGAAACGTATTTCGTCCTAGTTTTGCTTTGTAGCTTGGTTACAAGATCACTGTAAATGATCTCCCCTATGTCGACAATGACCCCATTCATTAAGCAGTATGCCATCATCAACTGAATAGAGTTAACTTGTTCACTGGATGAGTGGTTCCCGCCGAGGACCTGAATCACAAAAGTGAATAGGATCCTCCAAGCCACGGGAAATGAGCTTTTGGTGACTGGGGTTCTGTCCAAAAATGTTGGATCTAAAACGATTTGTTTTAACCCATCCTTCACTGTGGAGGGTTCAGGATGGGCGACATAAACTCCTTTGTTATAATCCAACCCTATTGTAGTGCAAAACGTTTTATAGTCCAGGGTGAATCGTTGTTGCCCCCCGTGAAGACTGAATCTGATGAGATATTCCCTGAGAGGTCTGAGGTTGTTCTCATCAGTAGAGGGTGTCGGGTCATAGGCTTTGGCTGTTGCCCAAAACTCCCTGAGGAGATTTTGGTAAACAGTGGAGGGACACTGAATAAAGGCCATTTTCAGTGGGCAATTAAACAAAAATTTCATAATGTCTTTGTAGGCTGGGACAGTTTCAGGGTATTCCAAGTTTCCTATGACATTATTAGTTTTAAATTCAACATTTGTAAGATCCCCTACCCACTGAGAAGCAAACTGGAGAGATTGAGTTCTAGCCATTTCCATTTAAAGGATTTTAGGGTTTTAAAAATATTTTGACTAGAATAATCAAGTTCTTTTTTATCTCTCAAGTTTATGATGAAAAACTTTTGTAAATGTTTACAAGAAGGGTTTTCCAAAAGAGGTTTGAAGAGATTTTGAAAACACACAAATATTTCTGGGTTTTAGAAATGATTTTGACAGAGTTTTGCTGCAGAAAATAATTTGTGTGTGTCTGTGTGTTTTGGAAGAGGGTATTTATAGAGTGGTGAGAAGGGTGGTTTGTGCACAAATGGGAATATTAAGAGTCGGTTTTTGAAAAACGTTTGAATTTCCACATTTAATGCTACCACTCCATTACCCGCAGTAAAATCCCGTTTTTCAAGGGAACAGTTGCAGTGCACAGTGAAAGTGCACTTTTGCAGAGATAAAATATCAAATTGATATTTTTGTGAGAGGAGGCATTAAATGCCAAGTGGGATGACAGTAAGACAAAGAGACATATATTCCTATATTAAATTAGCATAGTTACCAACCTAGGACATTTAAGTAACTGATACTTGGATCATTTAGTTACTCATTCAATGCTCTTTGTCAAATGTCAGGGACCCTGAATGAGTCATACTCATTCAGTGAGAGGTTTATTTTGGATGTTCAGGGAGGATGAACCAATTCAGAGACGTTACTGAGATTGGTTTTCAGGTACCTGACTTTCAATGTCAAGCATTCCCAATTCAGCTTTCAGTCTCCTGAAGGTAGGTTCATCCAAGGGTTTGGTGAAGATATCAACCAGTTGATATTCAGTAGGGATGAAATGAAGTTCATTGTCTCCTTTCATTATGTGATCCCTGATGAAGTGATATCTGATATCAATGTGTTTGGTTCTTTGGTGGAGGACAGGGTTGTTGGAGATTGCAATAGCACTGGTGTTATCACAGAAGATGGGCACCATTTTGTAATGGATGTCATAGTCACTGAGTTGACTTTTCATCCATAATACATTGGCACAACATCCTGCTGCAGCTACATATTCAGCTTCAGCTGAGGACATAGCCACTGATTGTTGCTTTTTAGCACTCCAACAAACCAGTTTTCCTCCAAGAAATTGACAGGACCCTGAGGTACTTTTTCTGTCCATGTTGCAGCCAGCATAATCAGACCAGAGTAACCCTTGAGATCAAACCCTGAGCATTTTGGATAATAGAGTCCAAGGTTTGGGGTTCCCTTCAGGTACCTGAGTATTCTTTTGGCTGCAGTGAGGTGGGATTCTTTAGGATTGGACTGATATCTTGCTATTAGACAGACTGAGAATTGGATGTCTGGTCTAGAAGCAGTTAGATACATCAGTGAGCCTACAATCCCTCTAAAATGAGTTTGATTGACTGATTTGCCAGTGAGATCCGGTCCAAGGTTGTTAGGTGGGACCATTGGAGTCTTCACTGAGGCACAGTCAGATATCTCATATTTCTTCAAGAGATTTCTGGTGTATTTCTCTTGACTGATAGATATTCCTTTTTCAGTTTTCCTGATTTGTAGTCCAAGAAAGTATGTGAGTTCCCCCATCATGCTCATTTCAAACTTCTTTGTCATCAGTTTTTCAAACTTTTTGCAAAATTTGTAGTTTGTTGAGCCAAAGATGATGTCATCAACATACACTTGGACTAATATCACATCCTGTTGAGTTCTATAGACAAACAGTGTGTTGTCTATTTTTCCTCTGACAAACTTGTTTTGTATTAGGAAGGCTGAGAGAGTTTCATGCCATGCCCTGGGAGCTTGTTTAAGTCCATAAAGGGCTTTGTCAAGCTTGCAAACATAGTCAGGGAATTCACTACTCTCAAAGCCTGGAGGTTGCTGAACATACACATCTTCCTTGAGATCTCCATTTAAGAATGCACTTTTGACATCCATTTGGTAGACCCTGAAGTTCATGTATGTTGCATATGCAAGGAAGATCCTGATGGCTTCCATTCATGCAACATGAGCAAATGTCTCATAATAGTCAATGCCTTCTTGTTGACTGTAACCTTTGGCTACAAGTCTGGCTTTGTTTTTAATGACAGTGCCGTTTTCATCAGTTTTGTTTCTGAAAACCCACTTCATTCCTATGACTACTACATCCTGAGGACATTTGATCAAGGTCATGACTTTTTTTTTATCAAACTGTTGCAGGTCTTCTTGAATAGCCTGAACCCAGCTTGGGTGTTTTAGAGCCTCAGTGACACTTTTGGGTTCTATATCTGATAGGTAGTCAGCATATAGACATTCATTGGCTGAAGCTGCAGTTAAGTTAGCAGCCATGCTTCTAGTGAGCATGCCCTCAGTGGGTTCACCAATGATGTTTACAAGCTCAATGTCCTGAGATCTTGTCCACTTACTTTGTGGTCTGGGATCTGAGCTTGAAGACGTCATTGGGAGTTCAGATGTGAGTTCAGGTGCAAGAGCCACAAAATCATTTAGATCATCTGTAGAGATGTTTTGTTCAGGTTGAGGATCATGAGTTACAGGTTCCGGATCATTTGGATCAGTGTTTCCTATCCCAGCAGGGACCGACTGATTATCAATGAACTCACTGATGGTTGGTTGGGGTAGGTTATGAGGCAAGACATAATATGAGATGTCAGCATCAGCTTGATATGAGGTATTGATTTCAGTGTTGAACTCATCAGGAGGATATCTTGATGAGTCATCAATTCCTATTTCTTCCACTGAGGTATTTGTGAACCTGATGCTTTTAGAACTTTCATCAAAGGTGACATGAAAGGTTTCCTCAACTTGTTGTCTTCTGGTGTTAAACACCCTGAAGGCTTTGGAGATCAGTGAGTAGCCTAAGAAATATCCATCATCAGCTTTTGCATCAAATTTGCCTAGGTGATCCTTGTGGTTATGAATAAACACATGAAACCCAAACACATGAAAGTAGCTGATGTCTGGAAGTTTGCCTTTGAAAGTCTCATAAGGGGTTTTATTATGTCTTTTGACAATGATTAACCTGTTTTGAGTGTAACAGGCAGTTTTGACTGCTTCAGTCCAGAAATGCTTTTAGAGGGCTGAGCCATTTAACATGGTCCTTGCTGCCTCAATGAGAGTTCTGTTTTTCCTTTCAGCAACCCTATTTTGTTCAAGGGTATAAGGAGAAGAGAAATTTTGAGAAATTCCTTTTTCATCACAAAAGCTTTCAAGCTCTTGATTTCTGAACTCAGTACCATTTTCAGTTCTGATTTGTTTAACAGTAATGTCATTCTGCTTTTCAATTTTTCTGATGAATGACATTATTGTATCAGCTGCCTGACTCTTTTTGGAAAGAAAGTATACCCAAGTGTATCTTGAAAACTCATCAACAATGACAAGTGTATACTTCTCATGCTGGATTGATCTCGGACTGACAGGTCCAAAGAGATCCATGTGCAGGAGGTGAAGGCAACTTTTGATGGAGAAATTTTGTTTGGTTTTGAAGGATGCTCTGTGGTGTTTACCTTTCTCACAGGCAGAGCATGGTTTGTCTTTTGCAAAAACCAGTGATGGTAAGCCAAGGACCTTGTTTTGTTTTGCCAAGTTGTTGATATTTTTGAAGTTTAAGTGAGAGAGTCTCTTGTGCCACAGCCAGTTGATAGATTCAGTGGCTTTGGCAAAGAGACAGGTTCCATCTTGAGAAAGACTAGACATGTCTAAGACATAAACATCATCTCTTCTAGGAGCTATCAGAACAACTTCTTTATTGGCATTGAAAATGGTGACTTGTTTGTCATTGAATTGCACAATGTACTTAGCATCACATAGTTAACTGACACTGATGAGATTGTATTTGAGACCATTGACATAAGCAATTCTAGAGAAAATTATTCCATTGCAGTTTACTGAACCATAACCTTCAGTGGGACATGATGAGTTATCACCAAATACTACCTTGGGTCCTGGTTCCTTAACATACTTGTGCAGATACTCCTTCACACCAGTCATGCTTCTTGAGCATCCACTGTCTAGATGCCATATAGGCTCCCTGGCGTGTCTCTGCACAAGTAGTAAACTGAGTTAGTTTCTCTTAGTTACCCACTTGCTAGTGGGCTTGGGTCTCAAGGTCTCTTTGAATTTTGCAATCGACTCATGGTCAGTGGTTGAGTGCATTATGCTACCACAAGTTTTGCATTTAGAGACTGAGGAAGACTCAGTGATTTTGGGTTGTTTTGTACTTCTCCTTGCATGAATAACACTGTCATGTTGGGATGTCTCATGAGCTGGATTTCCACACATATCACAGCATGTGTTCATGAGACAGTCATCCTGATGATGATCATTAAACCCACAGTGAGGGAAAATAGGAAAAGGTTTTGCTCTATTTTTTAGAGCTGTTTTGGAGGATGAAGCATACTGATGACCAACTTTGGTATAGTTTGCTTTACTGACAGAGCTTACATACTGTAAGTGGTCTGCAGTTCTGTGATCATCCTTATTGCAGATCATACAATAAAGGATTCTATAGCAATTGTCAGTGGTATGACTAGTGTAATAACACAGCTCACACTTCTGCTTGGTTTTGTTGGTGGATTTTGATTTTGATGAGCTAGATGAGGCTGACTTAGTTTCCTTGATTGAATCAGGGGCTTTTTCGATGGAATCCATCTTTTCTGTCAGCTTCCTCACAAGCTCAGTAAGTTGCTGAATTTGGTCAGCTTCAGTGGGGACAGAGGATGTTGAAGTCTTAGTAGGAGTAGACTCTTGTTGGATTTGTTCTGTTTGTCTTTGCAGGATGGTTCTACCAAGTCCAGACCTTTCTTTTGGTGAGTGAGGATTGAATTTTAGAGGAGTAAGCTCAGAGCTTGGATCAACACCCTGAAGAGGTTTCAGGGGTGGAAGCGGTGTTTCAGATTCTGCTTCAGACTTAGAGATGTGTTCAGTACCACTGGTCACATCAGGGAGTCCTAGCATGCTCTTAAGAGCTTGGCTCTCAGGCTCAAGAATCCTTCCAGAATCGAAGTTTGGAAGCTTACTCTCAGGATTAACCCTTTCAATCCAATCACCAGACACAAATGGTTTTAAACTTTGGTCTTTGTTGCGAGAGTCAGGGAGATGATCTTCACCTATGACTCTCTTTTTGCTACTGGGGGCACCCACCGCATCAAAGACCCTGGGATTTTTAGCAGTCCAACTATCAAGAATATCTTTTACCTTTTTAAGTTCATCTTGAAGAGCCTGATTTCTCTAAACTAGTTCAGTGTTTTGAATTTGCAAAGTGACAGCCTCAAGCTTGGCTTGTTTTAAAATAAGCAGTTTATCTCTACACTTGTTTAATTCAAAACTTAGCTTGTTGTATTTTGAAAAGAGATTCAATCTTTGCTCTTCTACGAACTTAAGGTCAACATTAAGATAATTCATATAAGACTGCCAATCAGAGTCATCATCCATAGAAAGTAAGATGTTTACCTTCTTCATAGTGATGTTGACCCATTCCCTGTTTCTGGCATGAATCTTTCCAACAATTAGCTTGTCCTCTTCTGAGAGGGCCATCAGTGCACAGACATGCACCATTTCATCATCTGATGACACTGGCTCTTCATCCCAGTCGAAGGTCTCAGCAACAAGGCCTTTGTTTTTACCCTGCACAGATTGAACACTTTTTGTTGTTTCTGAGGGACTGGCCTCGGGCAATGCAAGCTTAGCTTTGACTTTCTTATACTTAGCTTCAAAATCAACAGTTTTGTTTTGATCAGATTTGTTTTGAAAGTTTTGATGAGACTGATAGATTTTTGGTTGAAATCTAAAGCCTGAGGACTGATTTGACCCTGATGGTTTATAAGAGGGTTCAGAAATTGTTTTTGAAAAACAGTCTTTTGCAAAATGACCTCTTTTGTGACACTTAAAGCATTCAGTGTCCTCATTTTCTTTGGCATTTGAAAAACCTTTGTTTCTTTTTATAAACCTTCAAGAGTTAGCAAGGAGTGCCCTTTCCTGAAATTCAGTGTTCAGGTCATTTAGGTACTCCTCACTTGATCTCTCATCAGGCTCATCATCAGAATTTTCCTGAAAATCTTCAACAACATTGTTAGAATAGAAAGCAGTTGATATTGGTGATGAGGTGGTGGTCAGGGACTTCTTGACTTCCTGAGACTTCTTTAAGTCAGGGTATCGTCTGTTGATGAGGTTTTCCTCATAGACAAATGTCCCATAAATTTCAGGAAGCTCAAGATTTTGGATATGATTAGCATTCCAAAGTCCCTGAGAGAAATTCAACCACTTCTCAGGGAGACTGTTGACAAAACTAACATTGATTTCATGTTTGGACAACTTAACACCATCATTTGACAATTCATTTAAAAGAGTTTTGTACCTGGTGTAAGTTTGAGAGAGAGTTTCTGAGTCCTTAGCCCTGAAGGTGTTATACTCAAGTTTCAAGTCCATTATCCTATTTTCCTTGGTATCAGATGGTCCTTCATGACTATGAACTAGGTCATCCCAGGTTTGCTTAGCTGTACTACAGCTTATAACAGACTCCATAATGTCGTCAGGAAGACAAGATATTATGATACTTTTGAGTCTTTGGTCCTGGTTGACCACTCTCCTTTCATCCTGGGTCCACTGAGCTTCAGGTTTGGGCAACCCTTCCACAGTCTTTGGGACAAATGGACCTTCATTTATACACTTGATATAATAAGGTTCCATCCCAGTCAAATAGCAAAGCATTCGCTTTTTCCATTTGTTGAATTTGCCAACTTCACATCTAGGGGCAACAGCTGAATAAGCTCCACCCTTTTTATCGACTAGTTGGGGTACATCAATTTCAGCCATTTAGGATCCTAATTTAAAAACTTTTAGAGCGGCCTAAAAAACGAGTTTTATAATTAGCCTTGCTCTGATACCACTTGTTGTTCCCCGTTCCCTATCATTTAAAACAGTTTAAGTATATAAAACAAGTTAATAGTGAACTATGACTGAAATTAACATAAGTAAAACACACAAAGTAATTTTCAACATCATATTCTTATTAGAAATAAATCAACAAAGAATATGTTACCCAAGTACTTGCGGAATAGTACTTGGGATTGAAATGACAAAGTTTGGTGACTCCTCTCTAAGCTCAGGCTAAGTGTAAGCACAACTCTTAGAGCTCACTGAGCTATCTCAGGAACTAAGTTGTATTTGGAGGAGTGAAAAGATGGCTTGCGTGTATGTGTGTTTTTACAATTCACAAGCTTAATCTTTTCACTCCATCTCTTATGCTATTTATACATGTATGATATTTGACTCTTTCCTAAGTGACAAACTGACATCATACAGAAGACAAAATACTGATGTATTTTGTCTCTGTTTACAAAGACTATTCTAGGTAAGAGACAAGACTACTTTCCTAAGTTCAGTGATGACCTGAGCCTGATCTTTTGCCATTCAGGGAAAGTTGACTTTGGTTGATAAGGACTTCGTCTTATCTGATTCAAACTTATCCCGCCTTGTCCCGCTCTTTCTTCAGTCTTTACATCCTTCAGTCTTCTACTTCAGTTTGTCTTCAGTGTAAGTAGTTGGAGAGGAGTCTTAGGGATTCAGTGAGTTATTGTCATCACTTACTAAATCCACCATCTTCTTCTTGACTCAGTCTTCACCCTTTAAGTTCCGCCTTACTGAGTGGAGAGACTTCTTCTTCGCCTCGTACTGAGTATCCTGAAGATGACTCACTGAGAGACTATGCACTCAGTGACCTGTTAGTGTTTAACGAACTAAACACTTGGGCTATTTTCTATTCAAATCCTAGATTAAGGGGTTTGGGTATTTACTGAACCCAACAGTCTCCCCCTATTTGGATATACAAATAGCCTAAGTGGTTGATCAGTGTAAGTGAGCAAATGGCTTCTTCTTACACTGAATGTACTAATGAATACAATAAGGAACACTGAGTAACTTAACAAAACATACATCTTTTATTGATCAGATTACATAGTTCCTATCACTAGTACAAAAGATATAAAAAAATGATGTCAGTCCAGATGGATTCCCAGTGCTTCAAGCTTGACTTTCTTAGTGATGAGTGTTTCCCTGTCAAGATGGTCTCTTATCTTGGCATTCAGGTCTTGACAGAACCTGATGTTTGCTGGGGTTTGGATCTGAGAGGCCACTGGTATGTAGCTCAGCATTGCAGCTACACCAGCCTGATCAATATCACTCCATCTTTGAAATGCTGGGTTTCCATAGACATCAATGTGGAATAGCCCTCTTTCAGGCTTCTCAATTACTAGACAGTTCACGAACTTAACACCTTCAGGAAGCTCCCTGTTGCATTCTAGTCCAGGCACTTTTATCTCAGGATGGAACTCAACTCTCTTCCTTTTGCCAGTGGATGATTGTGGTTGAGATCCTTGAGGTGCAGTTAAGGCGGGCTGAATTCCCAGTTGGGCTGGACAATCCCTCAGTCTTTCATATCTTTTACTGAGCATCTTCATCAGGTCCTTAACCACCGCATTCTTCTTCTTTTCAATAATTGGACCAAGCTCATCGAGTTCAGTGATCCCAAAGTCAGTGAATTTGAGGGGATCATGAACCTCAAAGTGTCTTTTATCAACCCCTTTATAAACGTTCATGGCCAGTGGTTTGGTATTGGGGATGATTCTGACATC
The DNA here is from genome assembly GCA_019973895.1 of Chrysanthemum seticuspe. Lineage (NCBI taxonomy): Eukaryota > Viridiplantae > Streptophyta > Magnoliopsida > Asterales > Asteraceae > Chrysanthemum > Chrysanthemum seticuspe. The sequence continues at coordinate 116,748,636 of BPTQ01000004.1, read as the reverse complement.
AGTGATATTTTCAGGAAGCCTTCGGCTTGTCATTGTCCAGTTGTAATGCTCAATTATGCTTTGCCTGATGGCTTCCGTTTTCTTCTTCTTTTCTTCCAACTGTTTTCTCATTTCAGCCATCTGAGCAGCCTGAGCTTCCTTGAACTTTTGTCCTGCCTGACCCTTTTCAAGCTTCTTAGCATCTATCCCAATGTTTTCAGCTTCCTCAGCAACTACTTGTACCAGTGCTTCTCTGCTCTTTCTTTCTTCTTCAGCAAGTTTCTTTTTTCTTTCCTCCTTAGCAAGGTGAGCACTTAGCTGTTGTGATGTGAGCAGGTACATGGTGTTGCCGATCTTAAAGGGAATCTTCTCAGGCTCAGGAGTTGTCATTTTGCCTTTTCCTTTGTCCTGGCCTGAGGAAGATGAAGTTGCTACCAGGGGTGGTGGTGTTGTTGTTATTGGTATGATTACTGTCAGTGTTGTTGTTGTTGATGTTGGTGGTGGGATTGACGAGATAGGTATTGCTGAGACTGGTGGTGATGATGAGATTTGAGCTACTGATGCTGATGGTGTTGGCTCCCCCTAAGTGTGAGAAGGAGAATGATCTTGAAACATCACCACCTTTAGCTCCCATTAAATTACAAGAACATCTAGGTTCTTTTCCACCACGACTTCCAATCATTCCGGACTTTGATCCGTATTTTCCTATTTTTCCACCACAATTTCCGAAACTCACAAATCAAAACAACCCGGAAGATTTCCGTATTCATTACCCACATCACTTACATTGTGAACATTGCCAATCCACTAGGGAAATTGCAATAGAAGTTAGGGAAGATATGCGATTCATACTCAACCTCATCCTTGATCGCATCAATATCATTACTCATCAAAACCTCCATCCATAACCTTATGCAAGCATGGAAGGAATCATTATTACTATTTTCAATTTTTAGTACTTTTTCTTTTTGAGTCATTTTCAAGAACAAGTTTTGTTCTTATTTTTACATGCTTGTAGGTGGCATAAATACCACTACACTTTGTTGTTTTATTACAAGGCCTTGTTTACATACCTTGGCTCCCAATCTTGATTCTCGTCAATCACAAGATTCCATAAGCATGTTACTAACCTTTCTCTTTGTAGGATTTTTTTTTATTTTTCTTCACTTGACGCCCCAAACAAGGGGGAGCTACCGTCAAGGGGGAGTAAGCAATACGTGGACTAATTTTTCCACACTTTTATTTCTTCGAAGGGTTAACTTTTTGTTTCGACAAAAAGGGGGAGAAGAAGTAAAACTTAGGGGCTTTCAAAACATACATCTATTCTTAAGTTTTACTCATCATAACATTATGTTTTGTCATCAACAAAAAGGGGGAGATTGTTAATACAAATAAACCGTAAAAACGTTTATTAATATTTTGCGATCTCTTTGTGTTTTGTTGATAACAAATATAATGTTATCTTAAGTACAATTATAAGGATACATGTTATTTTTGTAAAGCATTTACATATAGCCATTTAATACAAAAATGTTGTAATTAATCATTTGTTGTAATAGTTTATTAGGATGGGTAAAAACCACAACCCATGGACCATAACCCATGGATCATAACCCATACCCAAGATGGCTAGATACAATGTATACTTTAGATACATTGAATCTAAGGAAAACCCATGGACCAACCCATAACCCATGACCCATAACCAAAAAACCCATGGGCAAAGAGGAGCGTCCCACGGATCCCTAGGATTACACTAGACGGATCCCAAGTGGGAGGGATCTGTGGGATCCGGGAAATAGTGGAAGAAATTGCCTATAAATAGAGAGCCATTTCTTCATTCTAACTCACCCCTCTTCTTACTAAATCTCTCAAACACTCTCATTCTTTTCTAACATATAGATCACTTGATCTAGAGAGTTGTTCTTCTTTCTTTCTATTGTGATTCTCATATAGGTCATTCTCTAAGGCAAGATCACGAGCATTCTACAAGTCATCCAAGCAAGGGGTCCTTGATTGATATGTCACTCCGCAAGATTTCTGTAGCAAAGATCTTGTATTTGATATTTCACATATTTGTTGTGTAATAGTCGTGTTGGTTTGGTCCACCGTGTTACGGACTCGGTATCTGTAACACCCCCAAAGATGACTCAGCGGAAGCATACGTGTATTGGGGTGCTACTAAATTGGTATCACAACATAAGCATAGAACAATTGGTTTTTCATAAATAAACTTTTATTAATTCTTAAAAACAATGTTTACATTAGTGCGGAAAATGGCCCATTATAAACAAGTGGTCCCAATACATAAATCAGAGTCATCTATGACCATGCCATGCCCTTGCCTTGTGCCTCCAAAGATAAGCCATCACCTCAAAACCTGAAGATACACGCTAAAAGGGGTCAGCTTACGCTAGTGAGTTCATAGAGTTATTTAAAAAGGAATTTCAGTACAATGTTTCAAATTTGGTTTTTGATGATCATTACATCTGCGTAATGTCATAAAGTTTATGGTTTCAATTCATAAAAGGATTTCATAGAAGAGATTTCGTTAGTGGACCATAAGTAGGGTATATGCACATTACAACGAATATAATGTCATATATTGAATCTATTACGCTAGCACTAAGTTCATGCAACCGAAACTACGACAGTTCTTGTATGCACAAAGAAGTCATACAAATACATAGCCCATGGCGAGTGTTTATCCCAATACACTCGGTCCCGACATGCTATATGTTACGCCTTGACCCAAGCGGGGTCAACCGAACAGAGGAGTCACCCTCAATAGATCTATTTATAACATTCGCGCTTCCCAGCAGGAATTGACGGTTCATGAAGAGGGCAATTTGGGATCTAAGGACTTAGGCTAAGCTGCGTAATATTCTGGGTCAAACATTTTGGTATGCTCTATAAAACATCTATGTATGATGAAAACTTTAAACATGTAAAAGCATAGTATGCATGGAATGCACAAGTGAAATGATTTAAGTAAAATGAGCATGTATCTTCCCCCAAAATAAGTATAAAACAGTTAAAAGTAGGGGCTATGAAACTCACCTTGGCAATGTGCAAAGGGATGTCTAAAGAGAATTAAATCAAGGAGTGATAGTGCACGGCTCCGACACGCAACCTAATTAAGTACGGCAATTTAGTCTTTATGTTTAAGACTCGATAAAGTTTAACTAACTTTATAAATTTTTTTATTGATTATGTTGTTGTTGTTGTTGTGGCATCATTTATCTTAAAACAATTTACAAAGATTTAGGTGGATCTCGGCTTAGGAGGGATGACATGGATGGAAGTCTTGAAGAAGGAATTACGACTTTGGTTTAATGGTGACCAAATGAGAATACTTGGAAGGGTGTACGCAGAAAAGATATCAAGGATAAACAAGACTTTGGTTTGATGATAACCGAATGACGATGTACGAAAGGTATATACATTTATTAGTGCATTATAGGACTAAGTGAATGTCATGGATGAAGGAAAATTATATATACCCATGTATATATAATTCATATATCTATGTCTATGTTGTTACTAATAAATATGTAAAGAAACGTTTTAAATATAATTCAATTTGTACCCATTTGTAAGTTTAAAAATTACATTTTGGGAATAAATATATTGTATTTTTATTTAAAAGAAAGTTTAACAGTTATCCAAGATTATAATTGTCAACTTAATCATTCCAATTGTAAATATTTATCAAATACTAATATCTTTTGAAAAGTTGCACATGATTTGACTCATATATGATAGAAAAATACCATATAGGTTTTTATGATATATATTTTGTTTGTGAAGCTCAAATAAGCGTTTATAACGAAATAAGTCGTCACGATAAAATTTAAGTTTCAAATCATATTTTTACTAGTTTACTTCAAACTTGAAAGTTTAAGTGGTGTTAAAATATAAAATTTGTATTTGTAGTTATATTTTAGAATCCGTTTATATATGACGGGTTTTGTATAGTTGCATATGTCGAGTAAATATGTCGTATTTATATGAGTCGAATAAGTCGGGGATGTCTCGCGGAATGGGTTATGTATGAGATACTATGACACACAAAGGATTTCTAACATTTCGTTTACTTTTAACCACTTATATTTTTGATAAAGAAATTTTTACACATTTTGTTTTGCTCTCAAAGTAACCAAACGCACCCTTGTTATTAGAAGTGGGCTGTGGCCCAAGGTAGAGACACTATGGGGCATGGGCTTCGGCCCAAAGACTTCTCAGATAACACTCCCTTGTTATATAAGGGTTGAGGCCCAGCGTAGAGTAACAAATGAACAAGACACCATTAAAGGCTTAAAGTATACACTGTAACGGGAAAAAGAAATATTGTAATGCAGGTTCATGACCATGGAATCCACATCTTTTGAGAGTTAAGGCTGACACGAAGACTCCGGATCAATCATACTCTTTAATGTGGGTCCGAGACCTGGAGACCAAGCAACACGAATACATGTTTGACTCACACGATCACCATTGTGATCATGTGAATATAAACGGGCACACACACACTTTTTGTGGTGGCATGTTAACTCTACATTTCAAAACAAGTCACAACCCCCCTTGAGTTGTCAACCGCTTTTGATACCAACAAGAGACCAAACAGGACCGTACGTTGAATCATATCGGCTTGTGGTTAGGCTGTGGTCCGGTCGAAATACACAAGTAGCACACCTTGTTGGGTGTCTTATTGTAAAACAGGTCGAATAAACTTAAACCACTACGACTGGTTGATAGAAGGGAGCACCCTAAATGGGTTTAGTCCATACGTAGCACCCCCCTTGGGATGTTATTACTTGACTGAGGTAGCAAGCGGGGCAAACCATTGTAACACAAATTATAACTTACGATTTCACTTACTTCTTGCACTTGACTCGGGTTTAAAGCTAACATGAAAAGTAAGTGTTTTAGTCCGAGTCTTGTTTGTGACTAGTGGGTACTACCCTACTCGAACAAGGCTCAGTACTAACTTTACCCTTACGGGTTTAGTGGTGGCTGTTCACGCCTAACTCCAAACGAGCAAAGAAAATTGACGCTTTGTGAGTGCTGTTTCGTCTCAGCTGAGACTGACCACAAGAGACCCCATTAGACGAGTAGGACATGAATAGATTAGATAGGTAAAATATTATTGCTGTTTTATTACCCTTCGCCACCAACAACAACATTCATCCACAAAATATCAACCATTTAACAAAATTATTACTTCATTAAACAACAACAACTTAAATGATTTCGACAAGAATACCAAAAGAAACGTTTAAACCAATCGAATTAAAATTAATTATAAGTGAAAATAATAACAAGATGGTATTCTTACAAGGAACCGAAAGGTGGATCGAATGGGTACATAAAACCGAAACCAAGAAGCTCAATTGGAAGGGACTTGGGATGAATTGAAGAAATTAACCACTTAGGAACTCTTCCTTATGCATCAAATAACAAAACCCCTCTATCAATTTCGAAAACCCCTTTGATTTATAGAAACCCTAATTCTTAAGAACCCTAATTTTCGGATTTGATAGGAAGTGAATGAAAACTCTTGAGAAACTTGACCCTTGTATAGATGAAGGAGAGGAAAGGGAGCCTCCTAGCTTTCTTGGCCTAGTGCTTAGGGAGACACCCTTTTCTTGCTCTTGTCCTATCTCAGCCGCGCTAGTGTCTCCTTGTGGTAGCCTAGGGTAGATTATGTGGCTGCAATATGTGGTGAGGGATCATGGTGACTGAAGAGGAAGGGGAGCAGGAACCTTTCTTGTTTCCTGGTTTTGGAAGAAGCGTAAAAAGGAAATGAAGAAGAAGGAAGTGGGACAGGTGTATATGTGTTTGTTTTATTATAATTACTGTATAACTTGTACTCCGTGTTTTGTCGAATCCTTGAGTAAACGTACCTTCCCGGTACCCGAAAGATATAGAAATTATATTTTTAGAAGCGGTTTTGTAAGTGTAATAATACATTTTTATTATTACGTAGAAATTTGATTATAAATGTTTGCCGTTATTTAATCGGTGTCGGTATGCGTGCGGTGCCGTGACTTTCTGAATTCACGAGATAACTTCTCGTTTTCTTTCGTAAATTATTAGTGATTGATAAAAAGTGTATTTTTCTCTTATCTTAGTATTTATTTTTAGTTTTGTTTGCTACTGCGCTGTAGTGTGTGAAATAACTGAGGGATTAAGCTTATGTATGCTTAAATTTTAACTTGGACAATAATAAATTTCACATATACTTTGTGGGCAAGTATTGTATGTGCGGTGTCTTATTTCTAAAGAAACGAAATGACCTCTCGTTTTTAAATTTTAGATATTGGCATTTTGTCGGAAAATAATTGATTTGAATTTTCTGACGCGATAAATATTATTAAAATAATCCGAAATTTTACGGGTTGTTATAGTATCTAGCTTTGTACCGAAAAAAAGGTGTAAGCAACGTTGTGAAGGCTTCTCGGCCAAGTGAAGGAGTTTGTTGACATAGTGCTTGAACTCTCGAGTAGGTGACTCGGGGAGTGGAGTAGGGCAAGGAAGGTGTCCTTGTAGCCGAACCACTATACATCGGTTGTGTCATTTCTGTCCCTTTGCTTTACTTTATTTACTTGCTTTATCATTAGATCTATACTTTCTCTACATCCATAAGATCTCACATATTAACGAATCTAAAGTTTTTGAAACTAACTTAAAATCGGCAAAACTATTCAACCCCCCCCCCCCCCTTCTAGTTTTCCACACATACTTTACTGTTATTTAACTGCAAGAAAGGTCGTTTCATTCTATATTTATCCCACAACATGAAACGTTTTTGTAAACATATATATGTAAACATTAATGTACTATGTTAGTTTCTTGGTAGCACGTTTCTTTCCCATGGGGAGTGGTTGTTCATCATGACCAAACAAAGACTCGTTTGTTTGGCTTGGGGCATCGCCGGTTAAATCAACTGGTTCAGGAGCGTCCCATTTCTTAAAATGACACAAAACCTCCCAAGCGTCATCGAGAGCAAACGGTGATGCTTTGGTTTCCTCACGATACCATTGCTTTGCCCGTTTCATCACATCCATCTCACTTTCCCCGCTTCGTTGTTCCCGTTGCGCACGTTTGTAATAAGAGTTGAACTTTGTGCATATGCCGTTCAACGTTTGCCACTTGCTTGACATCATATCCTTGTTGCGTCGTTGAAAGTTGAGTCTATTGAACTCATTTGTGACCCGATACCAAAACGTATCTTTGGGTTGGCACCGCCCAACTTTTGGATCCTCCGTAACAGCTATGTAACACCTTGCAAGTAATTCTTTCTCTGCTGGAGTCCAACGCCCAGTAGCGAAAACTTCCTCTTCATCATCATCGATTGGTTCGGGCTCGGGGTCTTTGGATTTTTTTTATTTTCATTTAACACGACCTTTGGATTTTTTTGGCGGAGACGTGGGTGTCTCAGGAACATCATGTGTTTCAGTTTGTGAATGTTGTGTGAATTGTAGATTTTGAAAGTTGGAGTTTAAGGTGCTTTGTTGGTTTTGTTGTTGCCAATACAGATATGCTTGATGTTGTTGCCACATTTCTTGGCTCGAGAAGCTTAGTGGGTTAGGAAGAGACATGTTGGGGTTTGAAGATGAACCCGCGTTCGGGTTAGATGATGAACCCGGGTTTGAGGTATTCCACACACCGCCGAGAAGATTGAAGAATGTATCATCGTTGCCTCCTGATATTTTTTTTTTCAGTGAATGAAAGATTGAAGATTGAGAGGATTGAGTAATGGAAGTGTGAAAAAATTGGTGTTTTAGTTGGGTATTTATAGTGGTAAAAAAATGTTTTTGAATTTTTTTTTTATTAGAACTAGCCGTTAGGGGGTCAAAGTATAAATTTTTTGATTTTTTTTAAATATAACGGTCACTAGCCCGTTGAGGGGGTGAAAGTGTAATTTTTTTTTCTCTCTGTTTAAACCTTTAACGGGCGTTGCCCTTTTAACGCAAGTCCTCCAACGGCATAACGCCCGTTAACGACGTTAAATCCACCATAACGCCCGTTATGGCGTGTATGCTCTTATGGTAACGTCTCTACATTGTAAAGAGTCATGCATTATGTCTGTTTGTATGTATATAGTCCATTCAATGAAGATTCTATGATATTCGTAACTAAAATGAACATTGCATGGTTGCTATAGTGCAATAAAAGTTGAAGGGCCAAAAGGTCTATTACCATTTTACGTATACACTATTGACAACTCTAGTAATTGTAGAGGTTAAACGCAAATATGCAATTACAAGACTCTACGAAAAAGATAGCCTGTAGGTTCTCTATAATAAAGTTCCAATATAATGCAGTGGGAATAGACCTTTTCTTTGAACTTTGGTGTCTCTTTTTTGAAACATATCTACATTGCAATTTATACTACATATATTTATCGTATTAAAAATAAATGCTTATAGCTTTTCTTATTTTATTTGTAATGTATAGATAAAATATTCAAGTTGTTATTGATTTAATTTATGATAATATATCAAGAAAACTATCAGGGAGACTCTTAAAACTAAGTAATATTACATTATGCCTTAAAAAAATTCTTAGTTCTTATACCACAAATCTTATATTACCTCAGTTTTATATTAATTGTTCAGTTTTAACTTTTAGAGTTTTTTTTTTTTTTTTTTTTTTAATTTTTTTTAATTTTTTAATTTTTTTATTATTTTTTATTTTAGATTATAAATATTTTTATTTGTATTATATAATATTTTATAAAAATTATAACAATGAAAATACATTTAAAACTCAATCCATTCATATATTTTGTATCAAATATTATATAACAAAAACAAAAATATAAGTCAAAATTAAAAAAAAATAGACCTAAAAAGGTAAAAGTAGACTGTTAATATAAGACAGAGCAAGTAATATTCTCAGACAGAATTAGAAAAGAGAATTTTAAGGCATGCATAAATATATATATATATATATATATTTTCTTTTCCTTTTTCTTTTTTCGAAAGGCAAGGCAAGATTTATAAAAAGAGCAGTTTATACGGACCCTTTATAGAGGGTTTTCAATCATTACACGCATCAAAAAGTTTTATAATATGCAATACAGTATTATACTATTTGTTTCACGGTTTATACAATTGACACATAATAACGGTTTTTATAACATATCCATTTATGAAAACCAAAAACCAAAGTACAAACAAACCATGATAACCAAACAGTCCGAACAAAGGAAATTGATATGTACAATGTTAATAGCGAAAGGCAAGGCACAAATATGTACAACGATTATAGCATAGAACGAATATGAAATTTGAAGCCACTAGGGGAACTAGGCTATATATATTCAGCCAATAAAAAGGTTTTTCTTTTTCACCCACCACATGGGTTGATTAAGAAAAGTAACCCCACATATCAAATTAGAGTAAAATATACTAATATTATATTTGGTTTTGCTGTAAGTTGGTGACCCCACTACAATACTCTAAAGTCTTGATTCTAGCTTATATATTTTTATAACTATTGGCTAAATTATACCATAGATTAGCTAGTATGTTCCTTAACCTTTCGCTACTTAGGTATTTTAAATTTTAGTATCTACATGAAAGAATATGTTATTATCACTGAAATTATCTTATTGAACATTATAAGTGTATCTTTTAAATGATTGCATAACACAGACCTATAGTTAATGCTGGTTTTTTATGGGTAAATTCCATTTTAATTTTTTATAGTGTCGGATATATACACTCAACCATCTATCAAACCACTATTATAGTAAAGTAGGGTTTTCCAAGCTTTATAGGGGAAAAGTTGAGAAAAAAGCATACTCCATTTAAAAAAGTATAATTTCTTTTTGTATGTTAAAGAAAAGTGTATATAAAGTTCCAAATAACACTAAAAACAGTGGACATCCATATTCATAGTTCATTGGCTATTTTATTTTATAATAGTGTAAAGGATTTATTAAATTGAAAACTAGTACAAATTTAAAGATATTTTAAGAGTACTTCTTTTAATTTATCTAATCAGAGATTAGATGGTTAGAAAGATTTTGAGAAAGTTAAAATAAATGTTTTGCAAGAGGTGGTCTGATAACATGTCGAGACATGACTATTTATACCGGGGATATTTAGGTGTCATTTAGTTGGAAAACATTTTCTTTCATTTCCTATTTCTTGTTTTGTAGGAAAAAGGAGAATAGTTTTATTTCCACAAAACAATGAAAAATTTAGAAAACACGTTTAGTTTGAGAAACATGTGTTTGTGTTTTCCATTTTGCAAAACTAGAAAACATGTTTAATTGTTGTTGTTTTCTATCTCAATTCTCTATTCACTTTTGTAATATTATAAAAACATCTTCAAAACATAAAAACAAATATTATAAACTAACAAACTAAATAATAAAATAACTAAAAAAAGAAAAAAAACATAAAAAAATCGGACGAAAACGTAAAAAAAACAGACGAAAACACGAAAGAACGGACGAAAACGTAAAAAAACAGACGAAAACGTAAAAAATCGGACGAAAACGTAAAAAACAGATGAAAACGTATAAAAACGTACAAAACCGTATGAAAACGGATAAAAACCGACGAAAACGTATAAAAATAGACGAAAAGATATTGAGGGTATTTTAAAGGAAAATAGGTGAAAAAAAAAGTGTTTTGTAGTTTTGTGTATTAAAGTTGAAAAAAACAATGGTGTTTTCCCTCAACTAACCGCACCTTTAAATTCTTTATAGTTGTGTTTGATAGAGAGACTAACAGTGAAATGAAATGAAACATAAAAAAGGAAATTCAAAAAGCCAAATCAGTTAAGAAATTTTTAAATTTCTTTTGTTTGATAAAAATGAAAAAACAGCCTTAAGAAATAAGAATACCATTTCTTGTGTTTGGTGTGAAGAAAAGATAAACGTATTATTTTTGCTAATTTGGGGGACAATCTGGGTTGCAACTTGCAAGTCCATATAAAGTTAACTCCTAAGCATTATCTCAGTTATTGCACAAAAAATAGCATTTAAACATTGTAATCTAAAAACACGATAAAGAAACATATAGATTCTAGTTTGAATGCAAAGTACACTACAAACTATTTCTATCTTTTAGCAACATTAGGTTATGAATAATTAAATGAAATTTTTTTATTTTACTTAAAGATCTTTTACAATTATCATACCTGACACTAACAATCTTTAATGACAATAAATTGGTCCTTATCAATTAATTTCAAAATCAAGCCTTGTCTTTCCCTAAAATTTTCTAAATGATTTAAATCAATTGAGATCACAAATCTCAAAAAGTTTGAAATTTTTGATCGGGGAGAGATCGTGATTTAAATATCAAATATGATAAAATGGTGATTGTTTCAGTCTTTTAAAGGCACTCCTTCCTCCATGTGCCAAACGATTTCAAACACACGATGCACATGTTGATGGGGAGCATTTATCCAAAATCCATAAGAGCATTTAATGTGGCCTGATTAAGAACCACATTTTCTCCCATGTTTTCTAAACCTATTTAAATCACTCGGGATCCAAAATCTCAAAGGGTTTGATATTTTTGATCGGGGGAGAGAATGTGATTTGAATATGAAATCTGATAAAAGGTGATCTTTTACGACTCAAAGTACAGGCTGCTCTCCCATATGTGCTAAATGTTTTTATTAATTGATGCACATATTAAGGGTGAACATTTCAAAAGATAATAAACTATCGAGGTACAAAGGATTCAATATCTTAAGTACCTTGATTGATTTTGAACTGGTTTTTATATGGCAAGTGTGATCGTGGAAACACTTCAAAGACCTCCTTCCTCTTCCCAAGTCACTCAAGTTCTCTTAAAAGGACTTGTTTCATTCTCATGGGGTAACCTACATAATCTATCGACTTTCTTTTAGAAATTGTTGATATTGAAGATGGAGACCCTCTCCCTAGTCTCCGAATTGGAAACCAAAGTGCACTATTGAGTCTAGAGCCAAGAGATCATCCATAAAATCTCATTAGGACACACAATACATGAAGACTTGCTGTTCCACAATGTGGAAAGTAAGAATATATATATTGAGAGTCCTACGCATTATCCTTGTGGTATTGCCAGAACATCCGAGTGATATGTAAAGTATTCACAATGAAGATGGAAATCCTTCTAGAGCCAACATCAAACAAGCTCTTGGTGGGTGACATGTGAGATCCATAATGGATCAAGCTTGTGACAACTGGATAGAAACAATGGGGCGATTCACTCTTGAATCAACCTTGGTCCAGGAAATGAATTGACGAATACTTTTGAAAAACCTTTCGAGGTGCTCTACAATTCTTTTCTCGTGGCACATTGACTGAGCGTTATTTTCTCAAACAAAAGTATTTATGATTGAAAATTGATTTTTCTCATAAAACCTTCGTCGTATTTCAAAACTCTTTCTCTTAAGCAATACGCGATTGTTTTTCAAATCAAATTTTCATCAATCAGTGAATCTCAATTCGCTGGTTCACTCACTCCGTGTTGTCTACTTTAGGACGTTCCGGTTTGAGAACGGCTAGATCAAGCTACGAAACCCTGTCAAAGAGATTCTTAGGAATTCTACCTGATCACAGGCAGTATTTACTGATCAACGGGAAACCGTGGTTCTTGCAACCCCATTCAACGAAAGTGAACAAAGACACTTTCATGTGTTTTATTGCTAACTATTGTTTGCAGGAACATTTGACGGTTGCATCTGATCGATATTGAGAAGTCAATTCATAACTGCATGCTCACAACACACACTCTTAATTAAAGAAAATCATGACAATCAAAGATATACAATAATGCTTTCGCTACTCTGATGAAAAGATGTCATGATCTAGAAAGTGTGAGCATGTCGGTCCAAAAGTTACAACATCACATGAAGGCGATACAACAAAGGATGATTCAGAGATTTGTTGTGGCTGATGATCTCGAAGAAAGCTCAAAGATCACCAAGTCGTGGATCAGTTCAAAGACCTCCACTGAAAGTAAAAAGTATGCGGACTTTGAAGAATCACTGTTAAAGCACAAAGATTGCAGAAATTGAAGAATTAAAGTCTACGAGCTCAAGCATGAAGTTAACGATAGAATGCTAGGATACAAAATGTAATTCATGGGGTGACCTCCCTTAAGGGGAGATTGTTGGGATTTAGAAAATCCATGTTGAAGTGTCGGTCACCCCAACTATAGTCTAGCATAGGGCTGAGCATGGAAGGTTCAAAACCGAACCGGACCGACAAAACCGACCGAACCAAAAAAAACCGAACCGACCCGATGACTCTTCGGTTCGGTTTCGGTTTTGGTTTTTTACTATTTTCGGTTTCGGTTCGGTTCGGTTCAGTCCGGTCCGACCCAAAACCGACAAAAACATGCACAAACACACGTAACCCGAACTGAACCGACGGACCCGACACTAAACCGAACCGACCCGACCATATTCGGTTCGGTTTCGGTTTAGGTTTTTTATGGTTTTCGGTTTTGTCGGTTCGGTTCGGTTCGGTTTTGGACCGACGCTCAGCCCTAGTCTAGCATATGTTAGCTCATAAACATTACGTTATTTATTAGTTATTATCTTAGTTTAGTAATACCGTGGAGGACGGACGGGTCTTTACCTACTGTATGCCTGATCTACAGCCCGTAGATGGCGTTTAGTAGTTTATATAAATACCCCTTCCGACTAAGGGACGGGTTGGTGGTTTTCATTTTAATAAACACACACATAAGTGTTTGTTCTCTCTAGAAAGCTACCCTCTCTACTCTTTCTCTCTCTAAAATGGCTAACATGTTCTTCCATAATTCTAGACCTCCCGAATCATATGAACAACATAAATAATGATCCTATAGTTCACAGCCCCAACTTTTAAACTGTTTTATATTTATTTTGGAGGAAGATACACGCTCGCTTTACTTAAACTCAATGAATTGCTTTACCTGAAAATGTGCATTTCCATGCAAACTGTGCTTTATGATTGATGTGTATGATTATTTAAATGATTTGTTTATCTACCATACTATTGAATGTTTTACTTGCAAACTTAACTGTATAAAGTTACATACACGAAGATGTTTTCTGAACCACAAAAATGCTTTACTTAAATTATTACGCAGCTTAGCCTAAGGTGGTGTTTGTTTTTCATAAAGAGGCTCTTAACAGCCTCTTAATCTGAACCGTTCAGACGCGGTCAGACATTTTGGTCGTTCAGACCGTTTGTTTTTTTTCTATTCAGACGCGTTCAGAGGCAGTAAGATCTTAATGGTCTAGACTTGAGAGGGGTGTCTGAATGGCTCTTGTTGCTTCTTGCTGACACAAAAAAAAACCAAAAAAAAATAGTACGAGCAAGCAAATGTGCGGTTCAAACATGAGTTTTTTTTCCCATTCAGATGCGGTCAGATTCAGACATTTACGCCTCAGATTCAGATTCAGATGTGCTGTTCAGATTCAGATTCAGAGCCTCTTAAAAAACAAACACCACCTAAGTCTTTAGATCCCAAAATGCCCAAACTCATGAACCATCAATTCCTGTTGGGAAGCGCGAATGTTATAAATAGATCTACTAGGGGTGACTCCCCCATTCGGTTGGCCATACATGGGTCAAGGCGAAACGTATAGCATGTCGGAACCGTGTGTAATGGGATAAACACTCGCAAAGGGCCCCTTACTAGTATGACTACATTTTGCATACATAAACTATTGTTGGGAATTATATTTGAGTTGATTATGACAAAATATGAAAGATGAAGGATGATGAGTGTCTAAATACTCATCATTTTTGTATAATCTAAACTGCAAAATCATCTGAAAACACTCAAAAATGCTTCAAAATGATAAAAATATCACAAATCAGTGTTTTATGTGTTTTAAATGCAAAAAGATCAAAATCAGATGAAAAACGTATCAAATTTGCAAAATTGGCAGTTTTAGTCCCCCAAGTATCAAAAGTTGTCAAAAACAGTCCCTGGTAAATCTAAATAAAGGAAAATGTCATTTAAGGTCCATGGGATTCAAAATTTGTCAAAACAAACCTTTGAAATGTAAAATTTGCAAAATTACAACTTTGGTCCCTCAAGTTTGAAAATTGTCAAAAATGGTCCTTGGAAAATTGAAAATGGCAAGTTTGGTCCTTGTACTTTTTGAGATTGTCACTTTCAACCCTTGGATAAACTTTTTAGAATTGGCAGCCTAGGCCCTTGAATTTTCAGGATTTTCACATATGGTCCTTGTCTATTAAGCCCCTTGTCAAACCAATTTTGACCCTGCCTAACCCAAGTGACCCCCTGCCATATAAGCATTTTGAACCCCCCTTTTTGATATTATATCTGGTCAAAACCAAATGGTCAAACAGAACACCCACTTGGCGCCCTTTTTGTCTTCCCTGCCATTCACCCCTGAAATCACTCAACAATCCCATCCCCCCTCCTCTCCATATCACCTTCCTGTCCCCTCCACCTCCACAACATACCAAGAATCATTAAATGATTCCTCTACCCCTTCACTCAACCCTCCAGCTGTTAAAAAGGACTTTGGCGCCAAAATTCAATCAATGGCCAAAAATGCTTCTACTGATCCAATGGCTATTATTATTGGTGGGATATACTCTGAAGTCAAAGGAAAAGAGAGTTTGCATATAAAAAGGAAGGAAAGAGAAGCTTGAAAGGAGTAGTTAGTTTTTAGTTTTTTCTTTGAATGTCGTTTTTTTTACTTATCTTAATTAAGAGTTTTAAAATGTAACTTTAAGCTTATTTGTATGAAACTCAAGAAATCTTATCTTTGTAATTTACTTTTAAGCATCAATATCAAGTTTTTATTTAAATTCCAAGTTTAGTGTTTACTGTGTTATTATTCAGTTTCAAGTTCTCATTTACAAGCTTGTAAAAGCTCAATTTCTATCTCACACAAACTTATTAAGGCTTGTTATAGTTCTCTATAAGCTCATATTACAGTTTCAAGCAATTTAGTAAAAAGTCAACCAAAGTCAACTGTTGATGCTCATTGGGTTTGGTAATGAACAATGGTGATGCAGAGGTGATAATGGGTGGAAATAAGCATAGGTTAGGTTAGTATTTGGTTTGGTTTCAGTCTGCATACCAGTTGTGCCCTTGTGAGTTCCATTTTCATTTCCATCTTCTTTTCAACATTGCATTTTATGCTCATAGTGAATCTGTGGTCATTAGTGGTTATAACTTGTTTGTTAAGCTGTATTAGTGATAGCTGAACTAAGTTTAAGTGTCTTATTTAGCTCATTCAGTAGTTGGCTTATGTTAAGTTGCAAAACATGTTTTTAATTAGTGTTTGGTTTAGAACACAAAACTGTTTTAGAGGTAAAAAGATTGCATTAGATCAGTGGTTCTATGTTTGTTATGGTTCATTTAGTTCAAATCTGTCTTTATTTTGTTGAAATTTGAGCTCTAAGTCAAAATCAGATTACCACTGCTCTTGTTTGCATTTCTGATAGAATCAGTTACCATAATCATCACACATAGGTTTAGAAATTGTTAAACAAGCTTGTGAAAGTCTTATTTCATCTTTTTACATCCAAATCAGTCACACATTTGCATTTGAATTTCATTTTAGTCAATCTCACTTCTGTTTTTAAAAAAGTCAACACCAGGTCTGAACCCAGTTTGTGCAGAAAGTGCAGCAACTGCACAGACTTTAATTCAAATAGTTAAGGTCTGAGATTTGGCACATTAGGAGTAGGCTAGGTGGTCTTTGAGACCACTTATCTGGTTTTCTCATTTGCTTATTGGATAAGTAGTTAAATAAGCTCAAACTAGCTTACCTTTCTATTATATCTGTTCTCAGCAGTCTTTCTGTCCATGTATGCCATTTTGTCTTGCTCCTTAACTTCTTCATTACTTGTCCTCTTAAGCTGAAAATTTGGGTAATTGATCTCTGGTTGGTGGGCTTTAGAACCACATTTTTAGTTTTCTCATTTGCTTATTGAATAAGCATTTGCATCAGCTTAAACAGTGGACCAGTTTAGTGATTTGGCTTATGTAGCAGATTTCTTAAATCATTGGTTAAATGCTCATTAGGTGTTAGAACTAGTTTGCATTAGTTGCCTTAGAGTAGTTTTACCTTAATCTAGCTTCTGTATCAGTTTGGTTCACTGTAGTGCTTTTTAGCTTATTTTCAAAGTGCTTATTTAGGACAGTTTACTTAGAAGCTCTCTATTCTTCCACTTAAGCCCTAGTTTTTATATTTTTCTCTGATTTAGAATAATATTTTAGAATTTCCCTGCAATTTTCATAATTTTTAGACACTGTTTAGTATTTTTCTTATTTAAATTCAGTTTTTAATCATTTTTAATTAGCAATTAATACAAATAATTAAGAAAAGTCTCAAAAAAAATAATTTTTCAATTTTATTAAGTTTAGATAAATATAAATAGCCTAAAAAGTATTTTTCTATAATTTTCTTAGCTTAAATAGTATTTTCTAGTAATTTAATTAGTTTTAAATAGTAATTAATTAATAATAAATACATAAAAAGTCTAAAAAATATATTTTCAGTTTTAAAATTAGTTTTATAGTATTTTAGATTTTTCTGAATCATAAGTTTATTTTTCTAGTCTTATTTCATTTTTTCTTCTATTTTAGAATATTTATTAAATAGTTAAATTAGTTTTTAATTAATAATAATTAATTAAATAGTTTTAAAAATAATTTTATTTTTCTAATAATTTTCTTATATCATTAGGATTGTAAAAATGTATTTTTCATATTTTTAGGATTTATATTGTGTAAGTTTCACTTTTTATTTTGTACGTTTACGTGATTTTATTATTTAAACGTACATTTTAGGTTTTAAACGTTCATCACTTTAAATATAGTGATAGCGTTTATTTAATATCTTTTATCTTTTTAATTTTCTTAATTTGTATTTAAGTCGCTTTAATTTATAAACTTTTTCAGTAGTGTAATATTCAATCTAATCCTTTCTGATCGCTATCATTAGTGGTCATTCTATCGTCTGATCATGTGTTTAACACACCATTGAGTCTCCGTGGGACATAACGACCCGGGAATCCCCTGTATTCTCTGATCTTCATTGCATTTGTGTTTAAGCTGTTTTAAGTCTGTTAGACTTGACGGTTTAGCACAGATCAAATTTTGGCGCCGCTGCCGGGGAGGCTTTAGCGTGTTCTAAACCATTTTCAGACCCATTCTTGCACATACCCCATCTTTTGTAAAAAATTTTTGTAAAGTTATCCAAAAATCAAAAAGTTCATTAACACTTTTCCTAAAGTGTTAACAAACCCCAAAAATATTTTCCTTCTTTGTTTTTATAGCATGTTTTTCAAAAATACCAAAAATATTCCTCTTTACCCTCTTACCCTTTTGATTCTTCATTTCTTTTACCCTCTATCCATTTGATTCTTTCTATGTCTCATCCTCACCAATTTGGTTGTGAATGGTGTGGGGGACCTCAAAATGGTGGAAATTGCCCCGGTTGTGGCATTGTGAATCCGGGAAACGGGTTTGTCTATGACCAAAATCCCTACAATGAAACAACTAATTTCCTCAACCAACCCCCGCACTATGAGATGGAGACGTATTCTTGTGAATTTTGTGGGGGTCCTCATTATGATTACCAATGTCAATCATGGAATCAAAATTTCTATGAATCTGATCCTTGTTATAACACTCCTTGTTTTGACAATTTTCAACCCCCAAAATTTTCCGTCATTGAACAATTTCCCGTCATTGATCAACATCCTCGTGAGAAAAGTATGCTAGAAGAACTTGCCGAAGACCAAACGTCTCGCAACGAAAAATCTATGCTAGAATTACTTGAAGAAGAGGAACGAGCCGCTAAGATTCAAAGATGTCTTGAAGAAATACGAATCGAGGAACGAGCACTTGCAAGACGTGCCCGATGGCTCGCGACTTACATCGACGATGATGATGATAGTGACGATGATGATGAAAGTTTGTCAGCTGAAACCACGCACGAAGAGCCCGTTAACTCTCTAAGTATGGGGGATGAGCATCTCAGCACTATTCCGGAAACAGAATCATCGAATGTTGAGAACCTTATCCCGATCCCAAGTGAGTCTGAGGGAATTCTTGACAAAGAGTGTGATGTGTTTTCTCCTCTTACAAATGATCTTGTTGAGACTTTCTCAGATTGTGACAGTGATTATAGTGATGCCGATTCTTTATATTCTAAAGACATAGAATTTATTGATGCATTACTTCCACATTCCGAGATCGTCAACTTAGAAGAGGATGTTGACCATGTTGTTTCCACAACAATTAATACGACTATCACTAATCCCTTATTCGAATTCGATTCTGAATTTACTCTAAATTCAGTTAATCCAATCTTTGATAGTGATGAGTCTGACACGGAGACTATAATGGACGAGGTGCATATTTATAGCCCACGAAGTACCGCACATGTCCCACCTCCGTATATTCTTCATGAGGAGTTCGCCGGTGAACTCACTCATATCATATCTCCGCTGGAGTATGATTGCGTGGATGGCAAAAATCATGATCGGGGGGAGAGAATCTCAATTTTCATAGTTATGACAAATCTTCCCACCCTCCCTCCCGAGATGCCTTCCAACCCTAAGAGCTCAACCAATAAAATCCAAATAAGTGCAACTGCACTTAATCCCGAGGAAGAAGATCTAGTCATGATTGTTATCATGATTTTCTTTCTTTTCTTCACTTACTCGGTGACTTCCTCTCTTCTTCACTCCTTCGGGAGTGAGGACATTATCTTTGATCCCGGCATTTTCAATTATCATTTTTGAGCCGGTTCTATGTATATCTCATCGGTGTGGAACTTTCGCGTACTTCAATGTTTATCCAAACATCTTGAACGAAAGTCCGATTGAGATTGTTTCTTCCACTCTGCTTCCCCATGAACCAATGAATTCGGGGTCGAGTCAAGCTAGCGACTCGAAAATCAAAAACAGTAGCACACACTATATGGGTTTTCACCCATATTTCTGTCTTCTTACCCCTTTCTACCACCTAAGTGTGGGGGTGATGCCCCACATGTTATATAGATATATATATTCCAAAAAAAAAAAAAAAAAAAATCTTCTAAATAAATGGCCGTAATATTTCCCTTTTACGTTCTTTGTTTCGGCATAACCGCCGGTACTTTGAATATTGAGGGCAATATTCATTTCTAAGTTTGGGGGGGAATTCTCACGAATTTCATGTATTACCTACCCAATTCCCCCGTTTTTGGCCAAAAAAAAATTTTTTTTTTTGGAGTAAGTGTTCTACACTTACTCAATTGGTTATCAGTCGGCCATGTTTGATAAACTAAAGGATTGGCTAATCCAGGAGCAAACGGCTCTTGGTAAAGATATATCAAATCCGTTTATATGGCTTGCAATTTGCCCAAAATTGTATGGTTCTCAACTCACCATATCCTAAAAAGTGAAGAGTTGGCTAGCCCGCAAGTTTATGGCTTGTGGTAAAGGCAGTGGAAAATCCATAATTGGTAATCAGCTCACCAAAGATAATATTGATAATTTATCTAAGAGTTGGCTAGTCCAGAAGGGTACGGCTTCTGGTAAAGACAAATCAAATCCGTTTACAGCTTATGATTTGCTCAAAATCATTTGGTTATCAGTGTACCAAGGTTCTTACTTGAACTGAAACATTTGGCTACTCCAGAAGTAATGGCTTTCGGTAAAGAGATTAAAATCCATTATGTTTTCTCAAATCATTGCTAGGGACTAGCAATATCTCAGTGTGGGGGATTGATGAGTGTCTAAATACTCATCATTTTTGTATAATCAAAACTGCAAAATCATCTGAAAACACTCAAAAATGCTTCAAAATGATAAAAATATCACAAATCAGTGTTTTATGTGTTTTAAATGCAAAAAGATCAAAATCAGATGAAAAACGTATCAAATTTGCAAAATTGGCAGTTTTAGTCCCCCAAGTATCAAAAGTTGTCAAAAACAGTCCCTGGTAAATCTAAATAAAGGAAAATGTCATTTAAGGTCCATGGGATTCAAAAGTTGTCAAAACAAACCTTTGAAATGTAAAATTTGCAAAATTACAACTTTGGTCCCTCAAGTTTGAAAATTGTCAAAAATGGTCCTTGGAAAATTGAAAATGGCAAGTTTGGTCCTTGTACTTTTTGAGATTGTCACTTTCAACCCTTGGATAAACTTTTCAGAATTGGCAGCCTAGGCCCTTGAATTTTCAGGATTTTCACATATGGTCCTTGTCTATTAAGCCCCTTGTCAAACCAATTTTGACCCTGCCTAACCCAAGTGACCCCCTGCCATATAAGCATTTTGAACCCCCCTTTTTGATATTATATCTGGTCAAAACCAAATGGTCAAACAGAACACCCACTTGGCGCCCTTTTTGTCTTCCCTGCCATTCACCCCTGAAATCACTCAACAATCCCATCCCCCCTCCTCTCCATATCACCTTCCTGTCCCCTCCACCTCCACAACATACCAAGAATCATTAAATGATTCCTATACCCCTTCACTCAACCCTCCAGCTGTTAAAAAGGACTTTGGCGCCAAAATTCAATCAATGGCCAAAAATGCTTCTACTGATCCAATGGCTATTATTATTGGTGGGATATACTCTGAAGTCAAAGGAAAAGAGAGTTTGCATATAAAAAGGAAGGAAAGAGAAGCTTGAAAGGAGTAGTTAGTTTTTAGTTTTTTCTTTGAATGTCGTTTTTTTTTTACTTATCTTAATTAAGAGTTTTAAAATGTAACTTTAAGCTTATTTGTATGAAACTCAAGAAATCTTATCTTTGTAATTTACTTTTAAGCATCAATATCAAGTTTTTATTTAAATTCCAAGTTTAGTGTTTACTGTGTTATTATTCAGTTTCAAGTTCTCATTTACAAGCTTGTAAAAGCTCAATTTCCATCTCACACAAACTTATTAAGGCTTGTTATAGTTCTCTATAAGCTCATATTACAGTTTCAAGCAATTTATTAAAAAGTCAACCAAAGTCAACTGTTGATGCTCATTGGGTTTGGTAATGAACAATGGTGATGCAGAGGTGATAATGGGTGGAAATAAGCATAGGTTAGGTTAGTATTTGGTTTGGTTTCAGTCTGCATACCAGTTGTGCCCTTGTGAGTTCCATTTTCATTTCCATCTTCTTTTCAACATTGCATTTTATGCTCATAGTGAATATGTGGTCATTAGTGGTTATAACTTGTTTGTTAAGCTGTATTAGTGATAGCTGAACTAAGTTTAAGTGTCTTATTTAGCTCATTCAGTAGTTGGCTTATGTTAAGTTGCAAAACATGTTTTTAAGTAGTGTTTGGTTTAGAACACAAAACTGTTTTAGAGGTAAAAAGATTGCATTAGATCAGTGGTTCTATGTTTGTTATGGTTCATTTAGTTCAAATCTGTCTTTATTTTGTTGAAATTTGAGCTCTAAGTCAAAATCAGATTACCACTGCTCTTGTTTGCATTTCTGATAGAATCAGTTACCATAATCATCACACATAGGTTTAGAAATTGTTAAACAAGCTTGTGAAAGTCTTATTTCATCTTTTTACATCCAAATCAGTCACACATTTGCATTTGAATTTCATTTTAGTCAATCTCACTTCTGTTTTTAAAAAAGTCAACACCAGGTCTGAACCCAGTTTGTGCAGAAAGTGCAGCAACTGCACAGACTTCAATTCAAATAGTTAAGGTCTGAGATTTGGCACATTAGGAGTAGGCTAGGTGGTCTTTGAGACCACTTATCTGGTTTTCTCATTTGCTTATTGGATAAGTAGTTAAATAAGCTCAAACTAGCTTACCTTTCTGTTATATCTGTTCTCAGCAGTCTTTCTGTCCATGTATGCCATTTTGTCTTGCTCCTTAACTTCTTCATTACTTGTCCTCTTAAGCTGAAAATTTGGGTAATTGATCTCTGGTTGGTGGGCTTTAGAACCACATTTTTAGTTTTCTCATTTGCTTATTGAATAAGCATTTGCATCAGCTTAAACAGTGGACCATTTTAGTGATTTGGCTTATGTAGCAGATTTCTTAAATCATTGGTTAAATGCTCATTAGGTGTTAGAACTAGTTTGCATTAGTTGCCTTAGAGTAGTTTTACCTTAATCTAGCTTCTGTATCAGTTTGGTTCACTGTAGTGCTTTTTAGCTTATTTTCAAAGTGCTTATTTAGGACAGTTTACTTAGCAGCTCTCTATTCTTCCACTTAAGCCCTAGTTTTTATATTTTTCTCTGATTTAGAATAATATTTTAGAATTTCCATGCAATTTTCATAATTTTTAGACACTGTTTAGTATTTTTCTTATTTAAATTCAGTTTTTAATCATTTTTAATTAGCAATTAATACAAATAATTAAGAAAAGTCTCAAAAAAAATAATTTTTCAATTTTCTTAAGTTTAGATAAATATAAATAGCCTAAAAAGTATTTTTCTATAATTTTCTTAGCTTAAATAGTATTTTCTAGTAATTTAATTAGTTTTAAATAGTAATTAATTAATAATAAATACATAAAAAGTCTAAAAAATATATTTTCAGTTTTAAAATTAGTTTTATAGTATTTTAGATTTTTCTGAATCATAAGTTTATTTTTCTAGTCTTATTTCATATTTTCTTCTATTTTAGAATATTTATTAAATAGTTAAATTAGTTTTTAATTAATAATAATTAATTAAATAGTTTTAAAAATAATTTTATTTTTCTAATAATTTTCTTATATCATTAGGATTGTAAAAATGTATTTTTCATATTTTTAGGATTTATATTGTGTAAGTTTCACTTTTTATTTTGTACGTTTACGTGATTTTATTATTTAAACGTACGTTTTAGGTTTTAAACGTTCATCACTTTAAATATAGTGACAGCGTTTATTTAATATCTTTTATCTTTTTAATTTTCTTAATTTGTATTTAAGTCGCTTTAATTTATAAACTTTTTCAGTAGTGTAATATTCAATCTAATCCTTTCTGATCGCTATCATTAGTGGTCATTCTATCGTCTGATCATGTGTTTAACACACCATTGAGTCTCCGTGGGACATAACGACCCGGGAATCCCCTGTATTCTCTGATCTTCATTGCATTTGTGTTTAAGCTGTTTTAAGTCTGTTAGACTTGACGGTTTAGCACAGATCAAATTTTGCTTATGAAGACAATTGATGAAGAGAGAAAGACAAGGGACTTACTTGTTAAAGAAGACTTTATTATTTAGTCTCTAGTAGTCAATTGTAACCCTAGACTCTCTAATATATAAAGAGAGGCAGGGAATTAAATTTATTGTGTGTCAAGATGTGAACACCAAAGGTGTGTGTGTGTGTACAGGCGTTAGGGGAGAATGCCTAGGGTGATGGTTAGTTAGTTAGTTCCTAGGCGTATGTTCATGTAAACGCCTAGGTTAGTGTTTAGTGGTAGAGATGATGACGAAGAACTTTGTTAATAATAACAAACGATGTTTTCTTATTCCACTGTGCATTATAATCATTGTTATTATTATCCCCTAGAGCTCATAAACGATCTTCACAATTGGTTTCAGAGCGGGGAGCTCTTGATATAGGGATCTACAAGGTTTTTCGAAGAAAAAGATCACAAAATTCGAATCTGGAATTTTTCGTATAGGTTTATGCAGCACTGTTTTCAAGAGGCGACAACTTTTTCGTTAATTGTTGGATCAGGACAAAATTTTAGGTGAACGTTCTCTATATGACAATCTAACTTTTCACCAGAGGGATTGTCGATATTAGCGTTTATGAAAAAGTTACAGGCTGTCGAATATGGCTGCTGAAGGAGTTTTTGAAATTCGATTTTTAAGGTTTTTATGATCTCAACTTCTTTGATTTTGTGCATACTTGTTCTAATTCTTTATGGAAGTTGTTTATACATTGTGTGGTGTCTATGATTCATGGATAGAAGCAGCTTTGAATGTGGTTTACTTGATTCGTGATAAGGAGTTTAGGGTTTCATAAGTCGGTTTAGTGTTTATGAATCCCTTATCATTAATAATTATAATCGACTGGACATCATGGGATAGTTTATTGAAACACTAGGTTGATCGACTTGCATCACAGATTGGAGTTGTGTATATTTGAAACTCTACCTGATTAGGGTTTGCATGCAAGTTACTGATTGTACGCTGATTACGATTGGTTTGTGATCAGTACTTCTTATGACGTATAAGCAACAGATGTTCATTGATTCTGGTTTCATGATGTTTACTCGTTACTGCTGTTGTTGGTATTCTCAAATTAGTGCTGCTAAATCAAGAGTTTCTGATACTAATATTGTTTGCTGTGATCATATTTATTTGTGGGTCTTTAGAGCGAGAACAAAGGAGGAAAGGAGTTTGTACTTTTAAGATAATTGTGGGTCGGTGATTAAGGTTATGGACGAAAGTACTGCTACTTAGTGACAAAGTACTGCTCCACGAGACGAAAGTACTGCTGCGTCATAACTTTGGTACTGCTGTGATATTCTTAATTTGATGAGCGTGGTGATTTAAAAAAACGATGGTACAGTAAGGAGTTTGGTGAAACCCTAATGTGAAGGAGATGGGGTCGTCGGATTGTTGCTCAGAGCAGATACTTTGTACGCTATTCATACTGTTTTTATACTGCTGTGATGCTTACATACACGTGAAAACTGGTCCCAACTTTGTGATGTTTATTGATTGGCCAATGGGACGCATGGAGATAATGAGATATTGAGCATATATGGAATTTTTTTAATGTTCGAAGGTTGCTACATGGGATAGTTGATTCGTCTGTAATGTAGGCTTAGGGGTATGTGTATGGATAAAACCTCAATATCGATATCAAAAATAATCACGAAGATAGATTCAAAATTCCTTTAGGAAAAAGAATATTAAATCAAATCCCGTGTGTGATCGTTGATACGGATTAGTCAACCCGAATCGTTTCCCAACGAGGCGTGAATTGCCAACGTCGTTTTTGGTTTGGAATTTAATGCTCGATGTTTTGATTTGTGATTTGATTTTATTAAACTACGGGAGAAGGGAAAGTAATTAAGGGAAATCTAATCTACGGGAAATCCTAAGTGCAAAATTAACTAAAACGTAATAAACGAAATGTAAATAAAATGCAACTACGTCTAAATTATATCCTAAAAATGCCTAAAATTAATTTTACTCTAGAAATGCAAGTTAAAAACTATTTAGGAATTAAAACTATTTTTTAGGATTTTTCTGGATTTTATTAGAATTAAAAACTAATTATTAACTTTTAAATCAAAGTTAAAATACTAAAAATTATGAAAATTAAAGGGAAAAATATGAAACTATTTTTATAAAATCTAAAATAACCTAATAGAATTTTCAAAACTATTTTTGTATTTTTCTGATTATTTTTCTATTTTCTACGAATTTAAAACTATTTAAATCTAATTAAATGGCTAAAAATTACAAAATAAGCTAGGAAAAATCTAAAAAAATTATTTTTTTGCTTTTTGTATTTATCTTAATCTATGAAAATTGAAAAATTATTTTTTGGAATTTTTTCTTAATTAATTGCAATAAAAGCTATTTAAAAATACCTAAAAACTGTTTTAAATTGTGAAAATTACCAAAAAGTGATGAAAATTAATGAAAAATTCAGTAAAAATATAAAATATTATTCTAGTTTTATGAAAAATATAAAATCTATGGCTTATGTGTTAGAATTATGAGCTGCAATGTAAACTGCTTGTGGATAAGCAATGCAAAATAAGCTAAAAGCTAAACTAACTATCCAGAAGCTACCAGGAACTAATCTAAGCTAAAATCAACTAAAGTGCACCTAAAGTAACTAAGCTTAACCTCTGAATTACAAACAACAAGGTTTTGATGGAATTAAAACACAAATGCAAATCAGGCTTAACCAACTACTTTCAGCTTATGCACTAGCTTTTCTGATAAGAAAAAGAGAAAAACAGAACTTGGATCCTGTAGATGACCAAAAAAAGAGCTAATATACCAATTTATAGCTCACAACAAGCTCTATTGAGCTTGTTATGAGTTCTGTAAAAAGACTGTTTGGCCACAGATACTTGTGCACAGGGCAAATCAGGTAGGGTTAATGAGCTTATTTGAAGCTTATGAAAAATCACAAAAATTCCACAAATATGGTTTTTCAAAACTTGACCAGTTGAAAATGTTTATCCCAAAAACTCAATAGATTTGGACTAAAAATGAGCACATGAAGCTTCTGAGAAAGTTTGGTGAAAAACTGTTTTGAGCAATTTTATTGACTTTCTTAGACAGAAATGAGGTTTGACTAAATTGAGATTTGATTCCAATTGATGAACTGATAATGATGTGAAATGATGAAATAAAACTGATGCAGGCTAAATCAACTACGAACTCTCCTATTTGTAAGATCTAGGCTACTGATTTCAACAAAAAATGCAAATAAGATCAGTTTCAATCTGATTTTGACTTTTACAGTTTTAGAGTGCAAAGTTATGACTATAGTGGCTCTAAACTGCCTAAATAAGCTTATACTAATTGAGCTTAACCACTGATCAAGCTACTATCTCAGCTAGAATGCCTTATCCAAACACTACTTTATATATCTGATAAGCAATTTAATCCTATCAAATCCTTAAACCTTAATCATTATAACCTAATAGCTATAGTCTAATACTAACCTGTAAACTAACTAAAAAAAACAGCAATAAACATTAACAGATAAGATCAGATATATAGAAAATGTAAAACTGAAACTAGTAAAACTCACAGGTGTCCAGCTTAATTTCAGCTTATACCAGAACCAAATAACACTTTTCTATACCAAAACCAAACCAAATCCAGCTCAGCTTAACCCAAATCCAGATCCATACTCATGTGAGACTGCAGTTTGACTTATGTTGACTAATTCTTGATATTTGAGAAAATGAAAAGTGAAACAACTATAAACCTTGAATAAGCTATAATTTAGCTTAACAAAGCTTAATGAAACAGTAATAGAGCTTGTTATAAGCTTATAAAAGCTGGAAAGTATTTTCTATATTTTTCAACTATTTTTCTGAATTTTTTTATTTTTTTTATTTTATTTTTGATTAATGATGAAATAAACTAAAATAACTTTGAAATAAGGAAATAATCCAATAAACAATGAGCAGATTTAGATCATAAACAACTAAACACAATATTTGAGAATTAAAAACTTAATTTCATTAATCTAAAAACTTTGAGTACAAAAGGTGAATTACAAAAACTGAGGAATTTAAAACATAACAACTGAATTAAAAATACAAAGTATGCTACTGAATTAAGGAGAAAAATAAGAGGTATCTCTAATCCGTGGGTGAAGGGGTCTTTATATACTTGAGTATGAGGTCTTGGAAGGATCTGGAAGTTGTATTTTGTGCTTCTTTTGAGTCGTTTATCACCATTGATCAAATCCCAAATGTCATCTATCAATCTTAGCCATCAGATCATATCTTCCACGTCCCTATAGCCAATAAGAATCAAGCAAGGCACACGGATTGATGACCTGGCAATCCACATGTGTCAGGTGGTGTCATAAGGTGTCAGATAAAAGACTGAATTGCCCTTGATTTGCCTAATTTTGTGAATTGGAGCAAAGGGTGTTTTAGGGTTCTTAAGCTGGGTTTATTTGGGAAAAAGGGGAATTTGTTTGGCGCGCTGGAGTTTTTTTTATATTTATTTGGTTTGTTTGACCCGTTGACCGGTTAAAAGGAATGAAACGGGTTTGAGTATTAACCGGGTATAAGGGTTGAGTATTGGACCGGGTTTTATAGGATTTGGGCCGGGTAAGGTATTTTTGTTTGGGCTTTTGGACTATGGTTTAGGATATTTGGATTTAGGATTTATTTAGTAATCCATTTAGAAACTAGGGACTAAAGATGTATTTTCCGAAACTTCAGGGTCCACACATGTAAATCTGAAAATCTCTTTCAAGGGCTAAACTTGTCATTCACAAATAATCCAAGGGCTGAACTTGTAAATTCTAAAACTTGAAGGATCACTTTTGCCAAAAGCTCAAAGTTCAGGGACTAAATCTGACAATTCTTCAAATATGATCATATCTTCTAAAAATCATCCTCAGAGAATAAAATCTTCATAAATGCACAATCTCGACCTTCCGGCTCAGCTCAAACTCTCTTAATCTCTCGTGCTCGGATTTACGTCTGATTTGGTTCCTTTTTGTGTGTTTTTACATATCCGTACCTACACAAGCACAAACTCAAGAAAACCACAAATATTAGCAATAAACGGCTCTTTCTTGGTTATTTTGGGTTTTATTTGATAAAGAAATGATATGTGTTTTTGCACATATCAAAATACCCCAGACGAGACCATTGTCGTGTCCTCACGCAATGCAATCAACTCACGCTTCTAAAACCAAGGATTTCAATCTCTTTCTACTAAACCTATGAAGAAGTAGCAAAGATTCCTCAAAAGAGATTAAGAAATCCTTAATTCTAAAAACGCCCCGTTTACCTTTTAATTCACATGTATAGATATTACGATTAAGCACATTCCGGTTATGAATGACGGTTTGTTAAACTTTCATGTCGATTAATAACTCCAACATTTTTCAAACGACACGTTAGGATCACGGAGTAGAAAACACATCACAGCGTGAAGTGACCATACGGATAGAATACATCGTCCCTGATTTTTCACAAGTCCCAAACTAAGCGTAAAATCGAAATCATTGTTAAATATGATTTTAGATGCTAACACTACCCATGGAAGTTACTCGTGTAATTACCTTTTGTTCCCATTTTCCTATTTTCCTCTAGATTTTTTATTTTTGTGAGAAATGAATTTCTTCAAATTCTCGTTTTGATAAGAATTAATCTGATAAAGATATAAAGTTAAGTCGATAATTAGTTTTCCATCTTTTCTCAAGAACCATTGTCCCAAAAATGAGGTCCACATCAAGGAATTTTTATTCACTTATACTTTTTTTTTTTTTTTTTTCATCATTTCATTTTTTTTTTTTTTTTTTTGAACTTATACTTTTACTTATATGAGCTATGAACTACGGAGCTTCACGGGGTAATTCCAAGACTATAGGCTTCATGAAATGAGGGTCCCGGTTGGCTAGACTAAGACCTCACTCAATCCCGGCTAAAGATCCAAGGGTCCGATCTCGACACCGCAGCTCATAACTTTTTTATTACTTTTCACTTATCACTTATTGCTTATTTATTACGGATCCTTGATGTGTACCCAATTTTTTAAAAGAAAGATTCTTTTAAGAAGATAAAGAACTAACTATCGCCAAAAACTCAACATCTCTAATTATTGTTTAGACAGATATGGGGTGAAACAATTTTGTGGGAACAAAAAGCCATAAGTACCTTCGATGGGCTCTAAAGAGAACCAACTACTCCACGTTTAGCATCTAAACTCATAAGTAACTCTATCATTTCTCGATCTCCGCAAATTTAAAATCCCAAATAATGAGATCCGCGGATGCTTAGCCGATAATTTTTTAGATTACCTATGGTTAAGGGAACAAGCTAGGGCTTAACACGCCCGGTCAAGTCAGAATTCCATTCCTACTCTCACTAGCGGAAAGTCAACAAGGTGTCAAAACATATATTAACTTAGCAAATGCTTCGTCAAATAATCTCAAGTCTCGCATCTTTAAAGTCACTTATAAGAAACTAGCAAATTCTTGGTTAAGCTTCGCATATTTAAAATCACCTAGGGAGACTTGCAAATTCTTGGCCTTGAGAGCTAGAATCGCATTTTATAGCCTCTTGTCTAAGCAATTAGCAAAGGCTTTGTCAAGAAAAACGCATATTTAAAGAAACTTCTAAGAGACTAGCAAGAACTTTTCGATCATAAAACTAACAAAAGCTTAAAAAAATTTTAAGTTTTTCTCATTTTTGCACAATTTTTCATTTTCTAAGGAAAAACGGGGTTGCGAGAGTATACGACGAAAAACAAGCAAGTGCGGTCAAATCAAATCGAAGATTACCCTACCCCAGACTAGAACGAAACATTGTCCTCAATGTTTAAAGCAAGGGTATCACGAAAATCTAAAAGCCGTTTATTAAGTATGCTTAAAGATAAACGTTAGTCGATAAGATTAGGATATCGGATTTCCATCAGCATCGATCATGAAACTCGAGTGGAGAAAAGACAAACTTCGAGCACGAGAGTCTTCATATCGGGAAAATCCTACACACAACATCACAAATAACCAAACACGAGAAATCGAGGAGGCTAACCCCTTCACGTCACTTGTTAGAAAATAGAAAGAAGATAGAGATAAGCATGGGGTGCCTCCCACGAAGCGCTACTGTTTTTGGTCACCGAGTCGCTAGCCTGACTCGTCCCCGAATTCATTTGTCCTTGGGGAAACAAGTGGGAAGGATACCAGGGTCAAAAACGGTATCCTCACTCCGGAGGGAATGAGACTGGGTGGGATGGGTGGGAAAGAAAGTGTCGGGCTCCAGCACAAATTGGATAACATCTCCCGAACTCACATAAGGTATAACAAGAAAAAGTGATCCATCATCCGGTGGTTTTGCGGGCGGACGTCGGGATGACGGATCAAAGAGAAACGACTCCATATAAGAAGGGAGTCCATGGTACAGAAAGGTGTATTTCAAAGGTTCAAACATGAAGGCATCCAAGAAAGGATCCTTTTTCCGGAAAACTTTTGTTTTATGAATGTCCTCTCCGATGAGTATCCCAGGGTTAAAAATCTTGTCCTCGGAAAGGAACGAAATCAACGTATCGTCTTCATGAAAATCCTCACGAGAAAAGGAATCACTCTCGGATAAAAAATAGTGTGGGACCTCTGAATCAACAAGCTCATCAGTCGAAATCTTAACTTCCTTATCTTTCTTCGGGTAGAATGGATCATTGTATTCTTTTTCTTTATTTTCGGAAAGAATCGAGTCGGTGGGAGCAAGTTCATCGGTGAACTTCTCGACGTAAATCGACGAATCTTGATATAACAAATATTCAATTTC
Source organism: Chrysanthemum seticuspe (assembly GCA_019973895.1). NCBI lineage: Eukaryota > Viridiplantae > Streptophyta > Magnoliopsida > Asterales > Asteraceae > Chrysanthemum > Chrysanthemum seticuspe. The sequence goes on along the minus strand of BPTQ01000004.1, from coordinate 116,716,748 downwards.
GCGTAAGTCGGCTCTAAAATCAAAGATGTCATCCTCACTTCCCGGTGGAATAGGATCCATGCGAGCGAGTTCATCGGCGAACTCCTCGAGAAGTAAATCAATGGAAGAATCCTTGAGCTCGAGCTCCGAAGGATTAAAAGACGGCTTGACTTCTTGAATAACTTTTTCTTCCGAAGGAATATAAGAATCCCCGTAAAGCATTTTTTCAATCAAACGAATATCTCCTTCGATGTCGATGTCGGCGTTATCAATTTCCGGTGAAACTGAATCGGAATTCAAATAAGCCTCAATTTCTTTCATGATAGAATCATCCTCCTCATTTTGAGTATGGGAAGGGAAAGAATCATAAATGATTTGTTAAGAAGAAAGTTCCATATTTTCAGAAGAAGGAGTGGAATTGCCACTCAAAGAAAGTTCGACATTTTTAGGAACAAGATCAATCCGATATACAGAAAGCGGAGGTGGGACAAGTGGTGTGCTCTTAGAGCTAGCATTTTCCACCACAACCGTTGTAGTCTCCTTTTCTAGTTTCTTCTTTTGCTCAGCACGTATCGTAGACAAACTCTTAACCGTGAAACGTGAAAGACTCGGATCAATTCTCGATGTCTTAGGCCCAACTTTTTGAACAACCGGAGGTTGGACGTTTCCGTTATTAGTAGGAATGTCCGGGTCCTTTGTCACCTCGGTGTTACTAATTTTGGCCACATCATATTGTTTGGTAAAAGATTTAGAAGTATGGTTAACGTTAAACGTGACAGCTTCTTTTCCAACTCTTAAAGTGATTTCTCCTTCATAAACATCAATTAACGCATGGCCCGTCCTTAAGAAACATCTTCCGAGAATAAGGGGCACACGAGGGTCGGCATCGAAATCAACGACAACAAAATCTGCGGGGAAATCGAACTTCCCCACTTTAACAAAAACATCCTCGGCTATACCGATTGGTGTTGTCGTAGTACGGTCGGCTAGCTCGAGGGTCATACATGTCGGGGTAAGTGGGGGCAATGAAAGTTTATCGTAAATTGATTTCGGCATCAAATTGATACTCGCGCCAAGATCGGCCAAGGCGGAGCATTGAATAATTCCTTGAAAATCGCATGGAATGAGGAACTTGCCGGGGTCACCTAACTTTTCGGGAAGTTTCTTGAGAATAACCGCCGAACAATTCTCATTCAAAGACGTTTTTGCCAAATCCATAATTTTTTCTTTGTTACTTAATAATCCTTTTAGTGTCGAAACAAACTTAGGCATGAGAAGAAGAGCATCCGCGAAGCTAATTTCGAAGTGAAGATCTTGAAATATTTGAAAGAAATTTTCCATTTGAAGATTTGCTTGTTCACGTTGTGATTATCGCCCAAACCGTCAAGTTATCTCACACAAGCTAGCCACTTGTGAATGACTAACCGTAAGAAACTTAAAACAGTTCAGACAAACCAATAATAAGAGAAGAAGTAGTATATGGGTAACTCAAATGTGTTAGGTTTGAGCACCGAGATCGTTCCGAACGAGGGTTGAATGGAATTTCCAACTCACGTCTCGATTAGCGGGATTTGAATAAGAGAAGGGGATGAAATGATATATTCTAAACTACGGGATAAGGAAAGTAAATGGAACATCTAATCTACGGGAAATCCTAAGAATTAAGGCAAACTACGCAATTCTACACTAAAACGCAAATACGGGATTAAACGAAACGCGAATAAAAAGCAACTACATCTATTCTAAGTCCTAAAAATATCCTAAAATTACTTTTACTCTAGAAATGATATTAGAAAACTATATATGAATTAAAACTATTTTTTAGGAATTTTCTTGAATTTATTCTAATTAAAAACTAATTTATAACTTTAAAAATAAAACTAATTATCTAAAAATTATGAAAAAGATAGAGAAAATTATGGAATTACTTTTAAAAAATCTAATATATCACAAAAGACTTTTCCAAACTATTTTTTTTATTTTTTTTTATATTTTCCTATTTTCTACAAATTTAAAACTATTTAAATCTAATTTAAATTGTGAAAAATACCAAATAAAAGGAGAAAAATAAGGAAAAATCTTTTTTATGCTTTTTATATTTTTCTTAAACTGGGAAAATTGAAAAATTATTTTTTGGAACTTTTTCTTAATTATTTGCAATTAAAGCTATTTTAAAATGCCTTAAAACTGATTTTAATAATGAAAAATACTAAACAGTGACAAAAAATTATGAAAAACTCAGGAAAATTCTAAAATGATATTATAAAGCTATGAAAAATATAAAAACATGGGCTTATGTGTAAGATATAAGAGCTGCTATGTAAACTGTTATGGAAATAAGCACTTGAAAATAAGCTAAACATAGAAATAAGCAACCAAACAGTAACTGAAGCTATATTATGCTAAAATAAGCTAATAGCAACTAATTAACACTACTCCTAACCTCTAATGATCAGTTTACCAATGATTTAGCTAACTGCTACTTAAATTCAAAACAGCTTAAGGCCCTACTTTCTAGCTTAAGCAACTGCTTATTCAATAAGCCATAGTTAAAAACAAAAGTGGAGATCTCAAGTTAACCAACCAGAGATACTATATCCAAATTTTTAGCTAATGAGGACTATTAATGAAGAAGTTATAGATTAAAACAAAATGGACAATTTGGACAGTGGCTGCTGATGCAGAGCTGATGCAGAAACAGAAAGTCGCAGGCTAAAATAAGCTAACCTATAAGCTCAAAAATGAAATCCTAAGCTTAGAATCCTAAGACTACTCCTACAAGCTACTGAGGGGAACAAGAATAAAAAACTAGCTACATTATAATGAACCACTATAAGGTTTAACTTATGCTGATGTGAACAATTCATATGTATGCAAAACAGATCTGACATAAACAAAATGGAATCATAGCAGACTAGTGTAAACAACTAACTTAAACTAGTGAGAGAGCTTGTATGAGAGATTTAATCTTAGAAACAGCAACTAACCACTACAACCTACTTAAGTATCCAAGAACTAAACATTCACAGTATGGAAATGGCAGATTTGACAACAAGGGACAAATTTGAAACTGGTGACAGATTTTGATTTGAACATAAATACACAAATGGAACTTGAGTATTTGGAAACTTGATTGACAAAACATTTTGCAAACAGTTTATAAACTAAATTTACCCAAATTTGACTTACCAAAACCAATCAATCACTAAAAACTTGACTAATCCAAACACTACTTTTATGAATCCAAAATGCATTTTAACTTTAAAACCTTGATGAAAATAGACTTAAACTGAAGTGGAATTGCTAAACAACTAACAACTAAATCAAACACCAACTCAAAAACAGATTTTAAACTAAAGCTTGATTGACTTTTAAATTTGACCCGATTTGACTTTTTGAGGAAAATGAGATTAAGAACAAGTGAATATAGAAATAACCTCACATAAGCTCACACAAGCTTATGTGAGCTTAATGAGTAATAAACTAAGCTTCAAAACAGTTATGAAAAGAATTTGAACAGAAAATCAAATTGACAAGAGCTTAAATGAGAACTTGACTTGTATTAATAAAGAAGAAGTACAGAATTAAATTGAAAAGAACAGGATTACATTATTAAAACAATATAAATGACAAGTAAATAAATGGTCAAAATTTCTTTAAGACATAAGAAATTGGACAATCTAATCTTGTGACTGAAATGGGTATATATAGCTGAGCTTGGAGTCTTGGGATCCTTTTCAGAAGATACTAGAGGCTCATCCACAGCCACACATCAATCCTGAGTCATCACTACCAATCAGAGTGCTCCATTTCACCATGTGACGTGTGTAGACCAATGGCAGAGCTCCAAATGGCCACGTGGCACTCTTATCTGACATGTCAGAGGTCTATGGGAAGATTCTAAGTACGAGGATATAAGGTGGGTAAATGGCTTGGGTAAAAACGGGTAAATGGTGTGTTTGGCTTTGGGGAAGAAGAAGGGTAAAGGGTAAAGGGCGCGTTTGGTATATTTTATTATTAATCAAATAGTTTGACCGGGTATTATGTGTTGACTTGGGTTTAGTTCGGGTAAAATAACGGGTGTTGGTTAGTTGGACCGGGTTGGATGCTATTAAAGGGTACCGGATTGTTTGTTTGGGCTTGGTATATATTATTTGGGCTGAGGGTTTTTGTTTAATGGATATTGGACTAGTAGTGTGACTAGTATTCGATCCAAGATGCAACATAGGGACCAAAGGTGTATACATCTGAATTTTGAGGGACCAAACATGTAATTCTGAAATTATCTTCAAAGGACTGAATTTGTCAATCTTCAAATAAACCAAGGGCCAAATTGCAATTTTTGAATCTTCAAGGGTCAATTTTGCCAATTGTTGAAACTTGAGGGGCCATTCTTGACATTTCTTCAAACTTGGTTATTTCTTCCAAAAATCATCCTCGGAGAATAAAATCTTCATAAATGCACAATTTTGCTCTTCCGGCTCGGCTTAAGCTCTCTTGATCTCCCGTGCTCGGATTTACGTCTGATTTGGTTCCTTTTTGCGTGTTTTTACATATCCGTACCTGCACAAGCACAAACTCAAGAAAACCATAAACATTAGCAATAAACGGCTCTTTCTTGGTTATTTTGGGTCAGTTTTGATAATGAAAAGGTATGTGTTTTAGCACATACCAAAATACCCCAGACGATACTATTGCCGTGTCCTCACGCAATGCAATCAACTCACGCTTCTAAAACCAAGGATTTCAATCTCTTTCTACTAAACCTATGAAGAAACTTAAATTGGTATGTCCAAACCGTCAAGTTATCTCACACAAGCTAGCCACTTGTGAATGACTAACCGTAAGAAACTTAAAACAGTTCAGACAAACCAATAATAAGAGAAGAAGTAGCAAAGATTCCTCAAAAGAGATTAAGAAACCCCTAATTCTAAAAACGCCCCGTTTACCTTTTATTTCTCAAGTAGATATTACAATTAAGCACATTCCGATTATGAATGACGGTTTGTTGAACTTTCATGTCGATCAATAACTCCAACATTTTTCAAACGACACGTTAGGATCACGGAGTAGAAAACACAACACAGCGTGAAGTGACCATATGGATAGAATACATCGTCCCTGATTTTTCACAAGTCCCCTGTTAGAAAACAAGACCTTGATAGATCTTAAGCACTCGGAGATCGTTAGTGTTGCCTATGTAATCACAAGCAAACTAATAGAAGATCTCTACAACTTGGTATTGTAGCGGAAAATAAATACAAGTTATAATAACTAAGAACACTTTTAATCCTCTATGGATCTTTGATTATCGAAACTCTATGTTTCGGATAGAATACAAGACTTGAGAAACTTTTGAAAACTTATCTATTACAAACTAACATGGTTTCTTATATAAGCAAGAAACCCTAAAGGAGCGTTGACAATTTACGCTTCTACTACTAAGCTAGACTAAGCATGCATCTAGACAAGCATGCAACTAATCATTTTGTTTTGTTAATCATCGTGTTTATTCTGAGTAAGCTCTACATAATACGGCGCCAACCTATACATACGGCGCTGACTTTTACTCTAAACTGAGCTTATCTTTCCTACGTGGTTCCCACTTTCAGCAGCAACACAATGTCTGCTTTAACACTTCTGCTGAAGTATAACTTCGGCAGATTCCTTTCTTCTTCGGCAGAATCACTTCGACAGAAGCTTCGGCAGAATCAGTAGTTTATGCTTCGGCAGAATCAGTAGTTTTCCTTAATTCCCAACATCCCCAAACTAAGCGTAAAACCGAAATCATTGTTACATACGACTCTAGATGCTAACACTACCCATGGAAGTTACTTGTGTAAATACCGTTTGTTCCCATTTTCCTATTTTCCTCTAGATTTTTTTATTTTTGTGAGAAATGAATTTCTTCAAGTTCTCGTTTCGATACTTTTATTCCGATAAAGATATAAAGCTAAGTCGCTAATTAGTTATCCATCTTCTCTCAAGAACCATTGTCGTAAAAATGAGGTCCACATCAAGGAATTTTTATTCACTTATACTTTTGATTTTTTTCAATTTTCATTCATCATTTTTTTCATCATTTTTTTTTTTTTTTTTTTTTTTTTTTTTGAACTCTTATACTTTTACTTATATGAGCTATGAACTACGGAGCTTCACGGGGTAATTCCAAGACTATAGGCTTCATGAAATGAGGATCCCGGCTGGCTAGGCTAAGACCTCACTCAATCCCGGCTAAAGATCCAAGGGTCCGATCTCGACACCGCAGCTCACAACTTTACTTATTACTTTTCACTTATCACTGATTTCTTTATTTATTACGGATCCTTGATGTGTACCCAATTTTTAAAACAAAGATTCTTTTAAGAAGATAAAGAACTAACTATCGCCAAAAACTCGACATCTCTAATTATTTTTAAGACAGATATGGGGTGAAACAATTTTGTGGGAACAAAAAGCCATAAGTACCTTCGATGGGCTCTAAAGAAAACCAACTACTCCACGCTTAGCATCTAAACTCATAAGTAACTCTATCATTTCTCGATCTCTGCAAATTTAAAATCCCAAATAATGAGATCCGCAGATGCTTAGCCGATAATTTTTAGATTATCTATGGTTAAGGGAACAAGCTAGGGCTCAACACGCCCGGTCAAGTCAGAATTCTATTCCTACTCTCACCAGCGGAAAGTCAACAAGATGTCAAAACATATATTAACTTAGCAAATGTTTCATCTAATGAGATCAAGTCATGCATATTTAAAGTCACTCTGGGAAACTTGCAAAATCTTGGCCTTGTGAGCTAGAATTCGCATTTTATAGCTTCTTATCTAAGAGACTAGCAAAACTTTTCAATCAAAAAGACTTAACAAAAGCTTACAAAAATTTTTAAATTTTGCTCATTTTTGCACAATTTTTCATTTTCTAAGGAAAAACGGGGTTACGAGAGAATACGACAAAAAACAAGCAAGTGCGGTCAAATCAAATCGAAGATTACCCTACCCCAGACTAGAACGAAACATTGTCCTCAATGTTTAAAGCAAGGGTATCACGAAAATCTAAAAGCCGTTTATTAAGTATGCTCAAAGATAAACGTTAGTCGATAAGATTAGGATATCGGATTTTCATCAGCATCGATCATGAAACTCGAGTGGAGAAATGACAAACTTCGAGCACGAGAGTCTTCATATCGGGAAAATCCTAAACACAACATCACAAACAACCAAACACGAGAAATCGAAGAGGCTAACCCCTTCGCGTCACTTATTAGAAAATAGAAAGAAGATAGATGGATAAGCATGGGGTGCCTCCCACGAAGCGCTACTGTTTTTGATCACCGAGTCGCTAGCTTGACTGGTCCCCGAATTCATTTGTCCTTGGGGAAGAAAGTGGTAGGGATACCAGGGTCAAAAACGGTGTCCTCATTCCTGAAAGAATGAGACTGGGTGGGGAAGAAAGTGTCGGGCATCAGCACATAAGGTATAATATGAAAGAATGATCCATCATCCGGTGGTTTTGCGGGCGGACGTCGGGATGACGGATCACAATGAGAATACTCCAAGAGAGATGGGAGCTCATGGTAAGGAGGTGAAAGTTTAACAATGAAGGCATCCAAGAGAGGATCCTTTTCTCTAACAACGTTTCTAACAAAGAACTCATCAATGCATATCCCGGGGTTGAAAATCTTGTCTTCACATGTGGGTTCAACGGGATAAGTGAGGGTCGACTCAACAGAGGAAGGAGAATCATCGTTAAGCAAGCTTTCAAGAAAAAGGACATCTTGATTAGAGTCTCACCCGTCACTCTCAATACCCGGCGGTATTGGATCATCAAGAAATAAGTCGATTTCTTCCATATCAGAATCATCAAGAATATCATCTTCAACCACTTTAGATAATTCATAAATCTCCATAATATCTTCAGTGTCAGATTCATCACTTTCTTCATCTTGCATAACATCACATGACGGGAGAGAAAGGTCGGAACACAGAGATGGGACAAGTGGTGTGCTCTGAGAGCTAGCAATATCCACCACTTCCGTTGTGGTCTCTGAATCGGACTCAAAATCTTTGTCAAAAAGAGGATTAACTTCGCAAAAGGTGTAGTCGTCCTTGACTTCAAAAAGTGGATTTGAGAAAATCCCGGAAGTAACCTCGGAGATGTCAAGAGAATCACATAAAAGCGAATCACAATCACTATCAGATATATCCTCGGACTCACTTGGGATTGGGTCAAGTCTCTCAACACTAGACGATTCCGTTTCCGGAATAGTGCTAAGAGGCTCGTCCCCCATTATGAGAGAGTCAACGGGATCAACAATGTTTGAAGAAATAGAATCATCGACCTCTTCCAATACGATATCACTTCTCTCATCCGGCGTGAGTGAAGGGGAAGAGTCGGAAATGAAAGACTCAGAAACGGGAGTGGTTTCAGCCGACAAACTTTCATAATATTCTTTCATTTGAATGGAGTCCTCATCATCATCGTCAATGTAAGTCTCGAGCCATCGGGCACGTCTCTCAAGTGCTTGTTCTTCAATTCGAATTTCTTCAAGACATTTTTCAATCTGAGCTGCTCGTTTTTCTTCTTCGAGTAATTCTATCATAGATCTTTCGTTGCGAGACGCTCGATCTTCGTCATGTTTATTAACAAATTCTTCGAGTATTTTGAGACATCTTTGAATTTCTGGAGAAATTATCGGAGGTTGTGGTTGAATTTCTTGGTATTGTGGAGGTGGGTTATAAGGATAGTCGTAATTGTTACAAGGAACTTGCTCGTAAACAAGCGGGTTCTGCATTTGACAATCGGAATTAAAGTGCGGACCTCCACAATACTCACAACAGTATGATTGTTGTGACGGGTTTGGTGAAGTATATGGATAAGGTTCATAACCAAAGGTCTGATTGTTATATTGGGCTTGACATTGAAAACCTTGGTGAGGACCTCCACAGTACTTACACGAGTATGACTCCGTCTCATGGTATGGGGATTGGTTAAGGAAATCGGTCGTATCATTGTAGGGATGTTGGTCGTAAACAAACTCGTTTCCCGTATTCACAATGCTACAACCGGGACAATTCCCACCATTTTGAGGTCCCCCACACCATTGACAACCATAAGGGTAAGACGAAGACATCGAGAAGAATTATACGAATAAGAGGGTAAAGAGATAAAGAATTGACGGTTCAGAGGGTAAAGAAGAATATTTTTGGGTTTTTAAAACAAATTTTGAAAAGGAAAATCTTTTTGGGTTTTTTTAATTAAGAAAACACAATATTTTTATAACCTTCACGTCAACCGGTGCTCGGTAGCTCTCAAAAGTACGCGCAGCGGAGCGGGAACGAAGAGTGGATCGTTCTTCAGTCTGTAATTTAATGTCAAGACTTTCCTTATACCCCGTGTATAGGTTGTACCTTCAAGGTGAGCCGACGTAACAATTGACGTTTCAGTTTCTTTTGTTGGTTTTTTACTTTTTATGGTTTTGTAAACACTCTAGGAAGAATGTTTTGGTATTTTTAGATTTTTTTTTGGGTTTTTCAAAAACATATATATTTACAAAAACGACGGGAACTTCACTCGGGGAAGGATCTTCAAATGCACGCGATTCGAGACGGAATACGAAAACTCGCTACAAGCCCTCCCCGGCAGCGGCGCCAAAAATTGATTATCGCCCAAACCGTCAAGTTATCTCACACAAGCTAGCCACTTGTGAATGACTAACCGTAAGAAACTTAAAACAGTTCAGACAAACCAATAATAAGAGAAGAAGTAGTATATGGGTAACTCAAACGTGTTAGGTTTGAGCACCGAGATCGTTCCGAACGAGGGTTGAATGGAATTTCCAACTCACGTCTCGATTAGCGGGATTTGAATAAGAGAAGGGGATGAAATGATATATTCTAAACTACGGGATAAGGAAAGTAAATGGAACATCTAATCTACGGGAAATCCTAAGAATTAAGGCAAACTACGCAATTCTACACTAAAACGTAAATACGAGATTAAACGAAACGCGAATAAAAAGCAACTACATCTATTCTAAGTCCTAAAAATATCCTAAAATTGCTTTTACTCTAGAAATGATATTAGAAAACTATATATGAATTAAAACTATTTTTTAGGAATTTTCTTGAATTTATTCTAATTAAAAACTAATTTATAACTTTAAAAATAAAACTAATTATCTAAAAATTATGAAAAAGATAGAGAAAATTATGGAATTACTTTTCAAAAATCTAATATATCACAAAATACTTTTCCAAACTATTTTTTTTATTTTTTTTTTATATTTTCCTATTTTCTACAAATTTAAAACTATTTAAATCTAATTTAAATTGTGAAAAATACCAAATAAAAGGATAAAAATAAGGAAAAATCTTTTTTATGCTTTTTATATTTTTCTTAAACTGGGAAAATTGAAAAATTATTTTTTGGAACTTTTTCTTAATTTTTTGCAATTAAAGCTATTTTAAAAGGCCTTAAAACTGATTTTAATAATGAAAAATACTAAACAGTGACCAAAAATTATGAAACACTCAGGAAAATTCTAAAATGATATTATAAAGCTATGAAAAATATAAAAACATGGGCTTATGTGTAAGATATAAGAGCTGCTATGTAAACTGTTATGGAAATAAGCACTTGAAAATAAGCTAAACATAGAAATAAGCAACCAAACAGTAACTGAAGCTATATTATGCTAAAATAAGCTAATAGCAACTAATTAACACTACTCCTAACCTCTAATGATCAGTTTACCAATGATTTAGCTAACTGCTACTTAAATTCAAAACAGCTTAAGGCCCTACTTTCTAGCTTAAGCAACTGCTTATTCAATAAGCCATAGTTAAAAACAAAAGTGGAGATCTCAAGTTAACCAACCAGAGATACTATATCCAAATTTTTAGCTAATGAGGACTATTAATAAAGAAGTTATAGATTAAAACAAAATGGACAATTTGGACAGTGGCTGCTGATGCAGAGCTGATGCAGAAACAGAAAGTCGCAGGCTAAAATAAGCTAACCTATAAGCTCAAAAATGAAATCCTAAGCTTAAAATCCTAAGACTAGTCCTACAAGCTACTGAGGGGAACAAGAATCAAAAACTAGCTACATTATAATGAACCACTATAAGGTTTAACTTATGCTGATGTGAAAAATTCATATGTATGCAAAACAGATCTGACATAAACAAAATGGAATCATAGCAGACTAGTGTAAACAACTAACTTAAACTAGTGAGAGAGCTTGTATGAGAGATTTAATCTTAGAAACAGCAACTAACCACTACAACCTACTTAAGTATCCAAGAATTAAACATTCACAGTATGGAAATGGCAGATTTGACAGCAAGGGACAAATTTGAAACTGATGACAGATTTTGATTTGAACATAAATACACAAATGGAACTTGAGTATTTGGAAACTTGATTGAAAAAACTTTTTGCAAACAGTTTATAAACTAAATTTACCCAAATTTGACTTACCAAAACCAATCAATCACTAAAAACTTGACTAATCCAAACACTACTTTTATGAATCCAAAATGCATTTTAACTTTAAAACCTTGATGAAAATAGACTTAAACTGAAGTGGAATTGCTAAACAACTAACAACTAAATCAAACACCAACTCAAAAACAGATTTTAAACTAAAGCTTGATTGACTTTTAAATTTGACCCCATTTGACTTTTTGAGGAAAATGAGATTAAGAACAAGTGAATATAGAAATAACCTCACATAAGCTCATACAAGCTTATGTGAGCTTAATGAGTAATAAACTAAGCTTCAAAACAGTTATGAAAAGAATTTGAACAGAAATTCAAATTGACAAGAGCTTAAATGAGAACTTGACTTGTATTAATAAAGAAGAAGTACAGAATTAAATTGAAAAGAACAGGATTACATTATTAAAACAATATAAATGACAAGTAAATAAATGGTCAAAATTTCTTTAAGACATAAGAAATTGGACAATCTAATCTTGTGACTGAAATGGGTATATATAGCTGAGCTTGGAGTCTTGGGATCCTTTTCAGAAGATACTAGAGGCTCATCCACAGCCACACATCAATCCTGAGTCATCACTACCAATCAGAGTGCTCCATTTCACCATGTGACGTGTGTAGACCAATGGGAGAGCTCCAAATGGCCACGTGGCACTCTTATCTGACATGTCAGAGGTCTATGGGAAGATTCTAAGTACGAGGATATAAGGTGGGTAAATGGCTTGGGTAAAAACGGGTAAATGGTGTGTTTGGCTTTGGGGAAGAAGAAGGGTAAAGGGTAAAGGGCGCGTTTGGTATATTTTATTATTAATCAAATAGTTTGACCGGGTATTATGTGTTGACTTGGGTTTAGTTCGGGTAAAATAACGGGTGTTGGTTAGTTGGACCGGGTTGGATGCTATTAAAGGGTACCGGATTGTTTGTTTGGGCTTGGTATATATTATTTGGGCTGAGGGTTTTTGTTTAATGGATATTGGACTAGTAGTGTGACTAGTATTGGATCCAAGATGCAACATAGGGACCAAAGGTGTATAAATCTGAATTTTGAGGGACCAAACATGTAATTCTGAAATTATCTTCAAAGGACTGAATTTGTCAATCTTCAAATAAACCAAGGGCCAAATTGCAATTTCTGAATCTTCAAGGGTCAATTTTGCCAATTGTTGAAACTTGAGGGGCCATTCTTGACATTTCTTCAAACTTGGTTATTTCTTCCAAAAATCATCCTCGGAGAATAAAATCTTCATAAATGCACAATTTTGCTCTTCCGGCTCGGCTTAAGCTCTCTTGATCTCCCATGCTCGGATTTACGTCTGATTTGGTTCCTTTTTTTACATATCCGTACCTGCACAAGCACAAACTCAAGAAAACCATAAACATTAGCAATAAACGGCTCTTTCTTGGTTATTTTGGGTCAGTTTTGATAATGAAAAGGTATGTGTTTTAGCACATACCACGTTGCTTTTGATCATTCATCCTTGACGGGTACGGAAGTGTTGTTTTTGAGTTAGTCTTTTCAGCACTAACCGGAGCATCCTTGGGCTCAGACGTCGGGACAACCGTGGGTTGGACATTCTCGGTACTCCCCTTATTAGTAGGAAGCACCGGGTCCTTTGTCACCCCGGTCTCACGGTCTACCACACAAGACGGAGAAGAAGAAATAGTGGTAGGAGCTGTGGGTCCATCGTAAGCAACACCACTTCGGGTAGTAATCGCTTTCATGTCACCTCTCGGGTTAGGAATAGTATTACTCGGAAGAGAACCGGAACCCGAGGGTTGAGAATAAGACGTAGAAGCTTGATTAGCTTGAAAGAAACTAGCCATCATATTCCTCATTTCACTCATCTGCTTGTTACTCGTAGCTTCCATTTCTCTTTTGAAATCATTCCTAATGCTGGTGATTTGAGTTTGCAAACTTTTAATGGTGTTGTCGGAATTCTTCATGTAAGACAGAAACTCGTTGTTTGGAACAGCTTGATGAGGTGGTTGATATTGTTGTTGAGGAGGTTGTTGATAAACTTGAGGTGGAGGAGCTTGGTAGTTTTGATTACCATGATTGAGATTGGCTCCTCGGTTTTGATTGTAAGATTGGTTTTGATAACGGTTTTGGTTTTGTTGAGGAACGGGTGCAAAACCGGGTGGTCCCATTTGGTTGGCACGGTATCCTTGGTTTTGATTTTGAACCGGATTAGCAGAGGCTACGGAAGCATTTCGGAGATCGCCATCGGTGGCTTGACAATTATAGTACGGATGAGGACCACCGCAAATAACACATGTTTCAGTAACGGCTTTGACTGGTTCGGATTTATGAATCTTAAACTCTCTCATCATAGAATTAATAGCATCAGTCAGCCCACTTAACTCACTTCTCTGGATGTAGTTGTCATTCGTAGTGATCTTAGAAACAACCGGTCGGTTTCTAGACGAAGAAACTTTTGACTTATTTTCGATAATCGTTCTAATATCGGTGGGCATACGACTCAAGATATTACCACCGGCGGCCGCGTTAAGCGAATCTTGATCGGACGGAGTAAGAGCATTATAGAACGTATCAATCTGATGAAGATCGGTAAAACCATGATTTGGGCATTTACGTAAAAGTTCTTTAAATCTATCCCATGCTTCTCCAAAACTTTCGTCAAATTTTTGTTGAAAATTTATGATTTGATTTCGTAACATTGTTATTTTTGACGGAGGAAAGAATTGGTTCACAAATTTCTTAGAAAGATCTTCCCATGTTGTAATCGATTGAGGGGGTTCTTTTTCTAGCCAAGTCCGGGCTGCCCCCTCAAGGGAAAATGGAAACAATCTCAACTTGATCGACTCATGAGAGACGCCCCGAAAGTTAATTGTAGAAGCAACTTGATTAAACCAACGGAGGTGTGCGTGGGGCTCCTCATGATCTAAACCACAAAAAGGTTTATTAGACACCAATTGTATTAAATTTGTTTTTAGTTCAAAATTTTCGGTGTTAATTGGTGGAAGTACGATAGCATCACCGTAGCCGTCTACGGGAGCTTGAAGTAACTCGTTCATCGTTCGAGTGTCTGCCATGACGGGTTCTTCAACGATAGTACGTAACTCGGGTACGTCTATTCTTTGATTACGTCTACGTCGTGATTGAGAGCGAGTGCGCATGCACTTTAAAAACCAAGGCAATTAAAAGAGACCGATATTCGAAAATACAGTGAACTTAACCAATAATCCCAAGTGAATAAATCACCTCTATAAGACAAACGCACAAGCGAGCGGAGAAGCTTTGTAGGTCAGCGCGAAGCTTATTAAAAACCCGCTTCTTTTCAGCCGCAATTTAATGTCAGGCCGTCCTTATACCCACCACACAGTTTGTTTATCCGATAGAAATAAATCGACTCACAAGCGACACAAAGGCAAGTTTTTGATCTTTAGTTCGGGAACTTATTAATGATAACACCTCCGTTGAGAATGTTATATAATTGGTGTCTTCTATTTATTAGCAAAAACACAAGAGAAAATCTTTTTGTATTTTTAATATGATATATATATACAAAAGAAAAAAGGAAAATATTTTTTACTTTTTTTTTAGAAAAATAGTAACTTCACGAATGAAGGATCTCGAGTCACTAATCGTCAAACCTCTAACGATATTGTCGTGACACAACCTCCCCGGCAGCGGCGCCAAAATTTGATTCGTCTGTAATGTAGGCTTAGGGGTATGTGTATGGATAAAGCCTCAATATCGATATCAAAAATAATCACGAAGATAGATTCAAAATTCCTTTAGGAAAAAGAATATTAAATCAAATCCCGTGTGTGATCGTTGATACGGATTAGTCAACCCGAATCGTTTCCCAACGAGGCGTGAATTGCCAACGTCGTTTTTGGTTTGGAATTTAATGCTCGATGTTTTGATTTGTGATTTGATTTTATTAAACTACGGGAGAAGGGAAAGTAATTAAGGGAAATCTAATCTACGGGAAATCCTAAGTGCAAAATTAACTAAAACGTAATAAACGAAATGTAAATAAAATGCAACTACGTCTAAATTATATCCTAAAAATGCCTAAAATTACTTTTACTCTAGAAATGCAAGTTAAAAACTATTTAGGAATTAAAACTATTTTTTAGGATTTTTCTGGATTTTATTAGAATTAAAAACTAATTATTAACTTTTAAATCAAAGTTAAAATACTAAAAATTATGAAAATTAAAGGGAAAAATATGAAACTATTTTTATAAAATCTAAAATAACCTAAGAGAATTTTCAAAACTATTTTTGTATTTTTCTGATTATTTTTCTATTTTCTACGAATTTAAAACTATTTAAATCTAATTAAATGGCTAAAAATTACAAAATAAGCTAGGAAAAATCTAGAAAAATTATTTTTTTTTGCTTTTTGTATTTATCTTAATCTATGAAAAATGAAAAATTATTTTTTGGAATTTTTTTTTAATTAATTGCAATAAAAGCTATTTAAAAATACCTAAAAACTGTTTTAAATTGTGAAAATTACCAAACAGTGATGAAAATTAATGAAAAATTCAGTAAAAATCTAAAATATTATTCTAGTTTTATGAAAAATATAAAATCTATGGCTTATGTGTGAAAATTATGAGCTGCAATGTAAACTGCTTGTGGATAAGCAATGCAAAATAAGCTAAAAGCTAAACTAACTATCCAGAAGCTACCAGGAACTAATCTAAGCTAAAATCAACTAAAGTGCACCTAAAGTAACTAAGCTTAACCTCTGAATTACAAGCAACAAGGTTTTGATGGAATTAAAACACAAATGCAAATCAGGCTTAACCAACCACTTTCAGCTTATGCACTAGCTTTTCTGATAAGCAAAAGAGAAAAACAGAACTTGGATCCTGTAGATGACCAACAAAAGAGCTAATATACCAATTTATAGCTCACAACAAGCTCTATTGAGCTTGTTATGAGTTCTGTAAAAAGACTGTTTGGCCACAGATACTTGTGCACAGGGCAAATCAGGTAGGGTTAATGAGCTTATTTGAAGCTTATGAAAAATCACAAAAATTCCACAAATATGGTTTTTCAAAACTTGACCAGTTGAAAATGTTTATCCCAAAAACTCAATAGATTTGGACTAAAAATGAGCACATGAAGCTTCTGAGAAAGTTTAGTGAAAAACTGTTTTGAGCAATTTTATTGACTTTCTTAGACAGAAATGAGGTTTGACTAAATTGAGATTTGATTCCAATTGATGAACTGATAATGATGTGAAATGATGAAATAAAACTGATGCAGGCTAAATCAACTACGAACTCTCCTATTTGTAAGATCTAGGCTACTGATTTCAACAAAAAATGCAAATAAGATCAGTTTCAATCTGATTTTGACTTTTACAGTTTTAGAGTGCAAAGTTATGACTATAGTGGCTCTAAACTGCCTAAATAAGCTTATACTAATTGAGCTTAACCACTGATCAAGCTACTATCTCAGCTAGAATGCCTTATCCAAACACTACTTTATATATCTGATAAGCAATTTAATCCTATCAAATCCTTAAACCTTAATCATTATAACCTAATAGCTATAGTCTAATACTAACCTGTAAACTAACTAAAAAAAACAGCAATAAACATTAACAGATAAGATCAGATATATAGAAAATGTAAAACTGAAACTAGTAAAACTCACAGGTGTCCAGCTTAATTGCAGCTTATACCAGAACCAAATAACACTTTTCTATACCAAAACCAAACCAAACCAAATCCAGCTCAGCTTAACCCAAATCCAGATCCATACTCATGTGAGACTGCAGTTTGACTTATGTTGACTAATTCTTGATATTTGAGAAAATGAAAAGTGAAACAACTATAAACCTTGAATAAGCTATAATTTAGCTTAACAAAGCTTAATGAAACAGTAATAGAGCTTGTTATAAGCTTATAAAAGCTGGAAAGTATTTTCTATATTTTTCAACTATTTTTCTGAATTTTTTTATTTTTTTTATTTTATTTTTGATTAATGATGAAATAAACTAAAATAACTTTGAAATAAGGAAATAATGCAATAAACAATGAGCAGATTTAGATCATAAACAACTAAACACAATATTTGAGAATTAAAAACTTAATTTCATTAATCTAAAAACTTTGAGTACAAAAGGTGAATTACAAAAACTGGGGAATTTAAAACATAACAACTGAATTAAAAATACAAAGTATGCTACTGAATTAAGGAGAAAAATAAGAGGTATCTCTAATCCGTGGGTGAAGGGGTCTTTATATACTTGAGCATGAGGTCTTGGAAGGATCTGGAAGTTGTATTTTGTGCTTCTTTTGAGTCGTTTATCACCATTGATCAAATCCCAAATGTCATCTATCAATCTTAGCCATCAGATCATATCTTCCACGTCCCTATAGCCAATAAGAATCAAGCAAGGCACACGGATTGATGACCTGGCAATCCACATGTGTCAGGTGGTGTCATAAGGTGTCAGATAAAAGACTGAATTGCCCTTGATTTGCCTAATTTTGTGAATTGGAGCAAAGGGTGTTTTAGGGTTCTTAAGCTGGGTTTATTTGGGAAAAGGGGGAATTTGTTTGGCGCGCTGGAGTTTTTTTTTATATTTATTTGGTTTGTTTGACCCGTTGACCGGGTAAAAGGAATGAAACGGGTTTGAGTATTAACCGGGTATAAGGGTTGAGTATTGGACCGGGTTTTATAGGATTTGGGCCGGGTAAGGTATTTTGGTTAGGGCTTTTGGACTATGGTTTAGGATATTTGGATTTAGGATTTATTTAGTAATCCATTTAGAAACTAGGGACTAAAGATGTATTTTCTGAAACTTCAGGGTCCACACATGTAAATTTGAAAATCTCTTTCAAGGGCTAAACTTGTCATTCACAAATAATCCAAGGGCTGAACTTGTAAATTCTGAAACTTGAAGGATCACTTTTGCCAAAAGCTCAAAGTTCAGGGACTAAATCTGACAATTCTTCAAATATGATCATATCTTCTAAAAATCATCCTCAGAGAATAAAATCTTCATAAATGCACAATCTCGACCTTCCGGCTCAGCTCAAACTCTCTTAATCTCTCGTGCTCGGATTTACGTCTGATTTGGTTCCTTTTTGTGTGTTTTTACATATCCGTACCTGCACAAGCACAAACTCAAGAAAACCACAAATATTAGCAATAAACGGCTCTTTCTTGGTTATTTTGGGTTTTATTTGATAAAGAAATGATATGTGTTTTTGCACATATCAATAGTGCTGAAAGAATGACATGATACGTTATTTTTTTTATTCCAAGCATGCATGGGGTTTGATTAAAGTAAGTTATGGATGGTGGAGCATGTATTGGTACTGGCTATGGGGTCACATGTGTCACATGGGTTTGTGATGTCATGAGAGAAAAATAGGTTTTGCATTGAGATATTCTTATATACATGCATGATCACATGGGACGGTGTTATGGTAATTTATTTATATCAAGAATGGAAGGTAGCAACTTGACATGTCAGACTTGGTTTAAGATTGAGTTCATGCGCATGGTTTCATGGATCTTTGATTGGTGGATCTTTTAATGGGTCGGTGATATAACTCTTGGGTCCATAAGTCTCCATTGAAGATTAAAAGTTATTCAAATAAATATATGCTTGTGTATATACATGAAAATGGAGGAAGGGTATTGGAGTTTTAGTTCTTTATTTGAAGTTGCGCAAAACTTCATGGAGGGTCTCTTGAGGCATTGGAAAGATGGAATAGTCGTATGATATTGGTTCATGGTTTTGAAGATCAAAGTTGCTTCTACTTAGCGTCTCCTAGTGGATTATGACAAAAAGGGGAAGAAGGCATTACATAGAAGATTTGCAACTTGAAGATCCTTGGTGATATTGCATGTTTAAGGGGAAGTTCTTATCTTTCATGACATCTTAACTTCAGGGGAAGTTCGTGTTTATTTGGTTTTGTCATTATCAACTAGGGGAAGATTATTGGGAATTATATTTGAGTTGATTATGACAAAATGTGAAAGATGAAGGACTTATGAAGACAATTGATGAAGAGAGAAAGACAAGGGACTTACTTGTTAAAGAAGACTTTATTATTTAGTCCCTAGTAGTCAATTGTAACCCTAGACTCTCTAATATATAAAGAGAGGCAGGGAATTAGTTTTATTGTGTGTCAAGATGTGAACACCAAAGGTGTGTGTGTGTGTACAGGCGTTAGGGGAGAACGCCTAGGGTGATGGTTAGATGGTTAGTTAGTTAGTTCCTAGGCGTATGTTCATGTAAACACCTAGGTTAGTGTTTAGTGGTAGATATGATGACGAAGAACTTTGTTAATAATAACAAATGATGTTTTCTTATTCCGCTGTGCATTATAATCATTGTTATTATTATCCCCTAGAGCTCATAAACGATCTTCACAACTGTCATAGCTTCGGTTGCATGAACTTAGTGCTAGCGTAATAGACACACTATATGGCATTATATTCGTTGTAATGTACATAGACCCTACACACGGTCCACAAATGAAGTTTTAGTCTAAGGTAAACACGTACTTTCATGACATTATGCGAGACATAATGGTCACCAAAACTGAAGGTTTTAAACTCACTTAAATGGTAGACTGAAATGTTATTTAAAAAAATCTATAAACTCACCAACCTCGTGTTGACACTTCTTAGCATGTATTTTCAGGTTATACGGCAATAGTATAACTTTGGAGGCGCAAGGCAAGGGCATGACATGGTCATAGATTTCTCTGATAAACCTAAATGAGGACCGCTTTATTATGGGCCTGTTTTCCACACTAAACAAATCATGTAAACTTGTTTTACTTCAATGAATGAATATTCTTAATGAAAATCAATTGTTCTATACTTGTGTTGTGATATCAATTTAGTAGCACCCAAGACTTGTGTGCTTCTGTTGAACCATTTTGGGGGTGTTACAACTTTGAGGTCCGTTTGTTGTTGTAACAGCCCATACACGATGTTAGTTTTACCGTCCGTTACCCGAACTGATGCCTACCTTACACCTTCCTCACTCAGATCCCTTTTGCTGCATCCTGTAGAAAATTTGGCAGGCTTATTAGGTTTGTCATACAACTACGTTGTTTTGAAATTTATTGATGTTAAATTTGCGTATTTGGTGCCTGTAATTTGAGAGTTAATGATCACCGGAAAGAATGATGTTATGATTGTTGCCACAAATTTATTACTTTTGGGTAATATGTATGCTCATGTTGTTAGCTTCCTTGATGTTATGGTTTAGCATATCCGTGGCACCTTATTATGTTTCCCTTTCCTTTTTTCGACAGGTTACTTGTGCGAGTTTTTAGAGCATTTGAAATGTACTCGTGTATTGGCGGAGCAACAACGTAGATGTGGTGTGTGCACATGATGGGTCGATAGGATGTTAGCCAGTAATCATTTTTATGTCCTTATAACTGTAATGGTGCACTGTTATGTTTTGTGCCAGCAAATGTGTACAACTGATATGGAACCTAAAAGTTGAGCTAGCGCGCTTGTTGGCTAGGTAAACTGTTATGTTTGCAGCCATGGCGGGTGACCACTTTTTGCGATTCATATGCTATGGTCATAGTGTTGTTGCAATATTTTTTGTTGTGGTCTTGGGTGGTTATGACAACAAATTTTGCCTAGATTAATTAGGCCATGAAAAAGAAGGCATGAGGTATTTCGTTACGAAAATAATGGTTTCGATGTTTTCACACCTTAATGCCCAACACCTACATACAGGAAATGATGATGATTATCGGTGTTTTGAAATTTTATGATTAGCCTTGGGTGTCATTTGATTTTTCTACTATAGGCGCAAGAGATGATTATTTGAACATGAATCATTTTCAAAGGTCGGTATCTTAGCGGGGCAGCCTTACCTATCTGGTGGTTGCAGCCATGGCCGATGTTCGCCTTTCTGAGCCAGTGCATGATACCCATGCAGTTTGGGTCTGGATATTAGCGTACGTATGTATGTGTCACTGGTGTTTTTAAAATTCCAGGTATGCTACAACTTCAAATGCAAATGGTTCTTTACTAATGTATTTTTCACCGGAAAGAAGCCTCTTTTCTGATGAATTTCTTCCTACATGTTTCTCAGCTTGCAAGCTATTTGAGCAATCAAAGCAAAGGGGATCTGAGAGAAGAATGTGCGAAGTATACAGCCATTTATTGCAGTTTCATTTTGAGCGGGCATGTATGAGGCAGACGGGTTTATAATAAATTCTACATTAAAAAATCATGTAGATTCGAGTGTGGATTCTACTGTCGTTTCTCAGTAGAATTTATTGCATACTCTCCTGTGGAGTTGACTCCAACAGCTGTTTGAAATATATGTGTAAGCAAACATGCACACCAGATATGGAACATCAAAGTTGATCCATCGTGTCTTGGCTTGGTGAACTGTTATGTTTCAGCCATGGTGGGTGAATACTTTATCGGATTCATATGCTGCTTTTGTAATACTTTTTTTTCTGGTCTTCAGTGGTTACGATGGCAACCTTGGCCCAGGTTAGTTAGGCCACAGAAGAATTGTTCAATGCCATTTTATTACTGGGACAGTGTTGTTGGTGTTTTCACATCTTAACGCCCAACACATACATACATGCAATGATGATGATTAGCGGTGTTTATAAATTTGATGATTAGTTGTGGGTGGCATATGTATTTGCTGCTATACATGCATGCCATCGCTCTTTCAACATGGCTCATTTTGAAAAGATGATATCTTGTCAAGGCAGCCTTACCCTTGCTGTGGTTGTAGCCATGGCTGATGTTTGCCTTTCTGAGCCAGTACGTGAAGACCAACCAATTTAGATATGGATGTCAGCGTGCGTATGTATGTGTCACGGTGTCTCTTTTTCCCCATGTATAGTGAAATTTCATGATTAGACTTTTTTAAACACAATTCCTGTAGTTTTTTCAGGTAAAAAAACTTTAATGATGGCTTTTTATGTGTAGGTTTGTCCGTTTTCAAGGTATTTGAACAACAAATAATTCGGCTAGACATTCACACTGTTATCGAGGTGTATCTATATAATTTATCATTGATCTGAATTTTTAGGACTCACCATTACTTTTAAAAATTAAATAACTTGACCTTTTTGGTATGTTACAATGCTTAGCTTCTTTGCTAATTGGTAGACATTTTAAGACCAGATGAAACAGTTGTATGCATGTTGCCAGATTCAGTTGCACAAAAGGCTCTGATCATTGGTAGAGTGCATTTTATCAAAGAAAGATGCGAAACGAAAGAGAATGGTGTGTCAAGTAAGTTAGTGCAGCTTACTTTTTCACAGCATCCACTTTTGTTTCCCATCTATCTTTGGAAATTATATTCTATTATTCATCGGGGCCTTTTGTGGATCTGGAACTGAAAATATGCAACAACATATTTTCTACTATAATCATAAAAGAACAACCATCTTAATTTGCAAATACAGTATGTGGAGTTCAGTGTTTGACCACGGAAAAGAATACCCCGTATAGATGATAATGTTGTGCCTGTGATTTTTTTTCGTGGTTGAATACTGATCTCCCCAATTTGTTTGTTTATCTACTCTACCGTGTTGGTTTTGTGGTGGTGTGTTCGCTACGCTAACTGATTTTGAATTCTGTATATTGTACGTGTTGTGTCTTTCTTTGAAGTTTATGTATTTGTGTATTTGTGGTATGCAAGTGGCTGTGATGACAAATATCTTATTCAATAAAGCAAGTGATGTGATGTTATGTATCTTGGTGTGGCAACTTTGTTTAAACAATTTTACAGCCATGGTAGTTATATCTTGATGTTTATGTGGCTATTGATTTTTACAGATTTGAGCCACGCTAAAGCATACCATAATTAATTGTGACGATGAATATCTTATTTTTTAATATTGACATAGCATGTTCAGCATGGTTAACTATTCTGAGTACCCACACATGGCCTTTTGTTATTTCAACACTCTTGCAATTCACCTGGTGCAGGCTTTTGCACAAAGGGTTTCGAACCGTCAAAAGGAATTGTAGAGGGAACTCAGAAGGGTTAGCTATGTTGACACACGATGTTCAACATACATGCTTGCTCTTATGTTTTTAAAATATAGTTGTTGTGATGATAAATATCTTATTTGTTAATATTGACATGCGATGTTCAGCATAGTTAGTTATTCTGAGTTCCCATACAGTTCCTTTGTTATTTCAATACTCCCGCAATTCACCTGGTGCAGGCTTTTGCACAAAGGGTGTCGAACCGTCAAAAGGAACTGTAGAGGAAACTTAGAAGGGTTAACTATGTTGACACACGATGTTCAACATACCTGCTTGGTCTTATCTTTTTAAAATATTGTTGTTGTGATGAAAAATATCTTATTTGTTAATATTCACATGCGATATTCAGCATAGTTACCTATTCTAAGTTCCCATACAAATCCTTTTGTTATTTCAACAATCTACCAATTCACCTGGTGCAGGCTTTTGCACAAAAGGGTGTTGAACCGTCAAAAGGAACCAATTCAACTTTGTTGACACATGATGTTTAACACAACTGCGTGCTCTTAGCTTTTCATCCAGTTCCTTTTAGATCTTGAATTATGCTACACGTTGTGTGTTTCTTTGAAGTTTCTATATTTGTGGTATGCAAGTGGCTGTGAAGCCTCACTAAAGCATACAACAATTAACTGTTGTGTTTGTAAAGTATGATGAAATGATTGATCTTTAGACCGAAGGTATAATTGTTTCAACCAGATCGAACATCTACTTCAACTACTTTAGGCATTTTATCATAGTATCCACCAAATGCGTAAAATAATTTTTCAAAGGATATTAATACATGTTCAATAAAGTTATGCGCAACAAGGAAATGTGTATTCCCGACTTAAACACTGTGATGCTTTTAGTAGTATAGTGTTAAAAAGTCTTGAACTGTATTTCTTTTGTTTCTCACATCATTCTTTTGAACCAATGTTGGTATCGTTTGGGAACCTATTTTGTGCATCTGTTAGAAATATCTTATTTTTGTTATTTTGATATACATGGCACCTCTGCTTATATTAGGGGACTACAAACAAAACTTTTAACATACCAATACTGAGTTTTATTGATACCATTATAAACAACCCATTCATTAGAGACATGGGAACAGTTCCATACATCAAAAATGCATACCATAACACATTGATACGACCCTAACACAACTGCAAACCAAACCTAAAAACAATGCCAACATCACCAAACCTATTTAAACTACTTAAGATTCTTCAACATCCTGGATCTCTCAGCAACAAGCACACAAGCAGCTTGACGCCTGTCAAGCAACAACCATACTTCACGAAGATCTTCCTACTCTGCAAATCTTAACTCTTCCAAAGCCTCTTGCAGCAGAGGGTGTTGAACCGTCAAAAAGGGTGTTGAACCGTCAAAAGGAACCAATTCAACTTTGTTGACACATGATGTTTAACACAACTGCGTGCTCTTAGCTTTTCATCCAGTTCCTTTTAGATCTTGAATTATGCTACACGTTGTGTGTTTCTTTGAAGTTTCTATATTTGTGGTATGCAAGTGGCTATGAAGCCTCACTAAAGCATACAACAATTAACTGTTGTGTTTGTAAAGTATGATGAAATGATTGATCTTTAGACCGAAGGTATAATTGTTTCAACCAGATCGAACATCTACTTCAACTACTTTAGGCATTTTATCATAGTATCCACCAAATGCGTAAAATAATTTTTCAAAGGATATTAATACATGTTCAATAAAGTTATGCGCAACAAGGAAATGTGTATTCCTGACTTAAACACTGTGATGCTTTTAGTAGTATAGTGTTAAAAAGTCTTGAACTGTATTTCTTTTGTTTCTCACATCATTCTTTTGAACCAATGTTGGTATCGTTTGGGAACCTATTTTGTGCATCTGTTAGAAATATCTTATTTTTGTGATTTTGATATACATGGCACCTCTGCTTATATTAGGGGACTACAAACAAAACTTTTAACATACCAATACTGAGTTTTATTGATACCATTATAAACAACCCATTCATTAGAGACATGGGAACAGTTCCATACATCAAAAATGCATACCATAACACATTGATACGACCCTAACACAACTGCAAACCAAACCTAAAAACAATGCCAACATCACCAAACCTATTTAAACTACTTAAGATTCTTCAACATCCTGGATCTCTCAGCAACACGCACACAAGCAGCTTGACGCCTGTCAAGCAACAACCATACTTCACAAAGATCTTCCTGCTCTGCAAATCTTAACTCTTCCAAAGCCTCTTGCAGCAGAGGGTGTTGAACCGTCAAAAAGGGTGTTGAACCGTCAAAAGGAACCAATTCAACTTTGTTGACACATGATGTTTAACACAACTGCATGCTCTTAGCTTTTCATCCAGTTCCTTTTAGATCTTGAATTATGCTACACGTTGTGTGTTTCTTTGAAGTTTCTATATTTGTGGTATGCAAGTGGCTGTGAAGCCTCACTAAAGCATACAACAATTAACTGTTGTGTTTGTAAAGTATGATGAAATGATTGATCTTTAGACCGAAGGTATAATTGTTTCAACCAGATCGAACATCTACTTCAACTACTTTAGGCATTTTATCATAGTATCCACCAAATGCGTAAAATAATTTTTCAAAGGATATTAATACATGTTCAATAAAGTTATGCGCAACAAGGAAATGTGTATTCCCGACTTAAACACTGTGATGCTTTTAGTAGTATAGTGTTAAAAAGTCTTGAACTGTATTTCTTTTGTTTCTCACATCATTCTTTTGAACCAATGTTGGTATCGTTTGGGAACCTATTTTGTGCATCTGTTAGAAATATCTTATTTTTGTTATTTTGATATACATGGCACCTCTGCTTATATTAGGGGACTACAAACAAAACTTTTAACATACCAATACTGAGTTTTATTGATACCATTATAAACAACCCATTCATTAGAGACATGGGAACAGTTCCATACATCAAAAATGCATACCATAACACATTGATACGACCCTAACACAACTGCAAACCAAACCTAAAAACAATGCCAACATCACCAAACCTATTTAAACTACTTAAGATTCTTCAACATCCTGGATCTCTCAGCAACAAGCACACAAGCAGCTTGACGCCTGTCAAGCAACAACCATACTTCACGAAGATCTTCCTACTCTGCAAATCTTAACTCTTCCAAAGCCTCTTGCAGCAGAGGGTGTTGAACCGTCAAAAAGGGTGTTGAACCGTCAAAAGGAACCAATTCAACTTTGTTGACACATGATGTTTAACACAACTGCGTGCTCTTAGCTTTTCATCCAGTTCCTTTTAGATCTTGAATTATGCTACACGTTGTGTGTTTCTTTGAAGTTTCTATATTTGTGGTATGCAAGTGGCTATGAAGCCTCACTAAAGCATACAACAATTAACTGTTGTGTTTGTAAAGTATGATGAAATGATTGATCTTTAGACCGAAGGTATAATTGTTTCAACCAGATCGAACATCTACTTCAACTACTTTAGGCATTTTATCATAGTATCCACCAAATGCGTAAAATAATTTTTCAAAGGATATTAATACATGTTCAATAAAGTTATGCGCAACAAGGAAATGTGTATTCCTGACTTAAACACTGTGATGCTTTTAGTAGTATAGTGTTAAAAAGTCTTGAACTGTATTTCTTTTGTTTCTCACATCATTCTTTTGAACCAATGTTGGTATCGTTTGGGAACCTATTTTGTGCATCTGTTAGAAATATCTTATTTTTGTGATTTTGATATACATGGCACCTCTGCTTATATTAGGGGACTACAAACAAAACTTTTAACATACCAATACTGAGTTTTATTGATACCATTATAAACAACCCATTCATTAGAGACATGGGAACAGTTCCATACATCAAAAATGCATACCATAACACATTGATACGACCCTAACACAACTGCAAACCAAACCTAAAAACAATGCCAACATCACCAAACCTATTTAAACTACTTAAGATTCTTCAACATCCTGGATCTCTCAGCAACACGCACACAAGCAGCTTGACGCCTGTCAAGCAACAACCATACTTCACAAAGATCTTCCTGCTCTGCAAATCTTAACTCTTCCAAAGCCTCTTGCAGCAGAGGGTGTTGAACCGTCAAAAAGGGTGTTGAACCGTCAAAAGGAACCAATTCAACTTTGTTGACACATGATGTTTAACACAACTGCATGCTCTTAGCTTTTCATCCAGTTCCTTTTAGATCTTGAATTATGCTACACGTTGTGTGTTTCTTTGAAGTTTCTATATTTGTGGTATGCAAGTGGCTGTGAAGCCTCACTAAAGCATACAACAATTAACTGTTGTGTTTGTAAAGTATGATGAAATGATTGATCTTTAGACCGAAGGTATAATTGTTTCAACCAGATCGAACATCTACTTCAACTACTTTAGGCATTTTATCATAGTATCCACCAAATGCGTAAAATAATTTTTCAAAGGATATTAATACATGTTCAATAAAGTTATGCGCAACAAGGAAATGTGTATTCCCGACTTAAACACTGTGATGCTTTTAGTAGTATAGTGTTAAAAAGTCTTGAACTGTATTTCTTTTGTTTCTCACATCATTCTTTTGAACCAATGTTGGTATCGTTTGGGAACCTATTTTGTGCATCTGTTAGAAATATCTTATTTTTGTGATTTTGATATACATGGCACCTCTGCTTATATTAGGGGACTACAAACAAAACTTTTAACATACCAATACTGAGTTTTATTGATACCATTATAAACAACCCATTCATTAGAGACATGGGAACAGTTCCATACATCAAAAATGCATACCATAACACATTGATACGACCCTAACACAACTGCAAACCAAACCTAAAAACAATGCCAACATCACCAAACCTATTTAAACTACTTAAGATTCTTCAACATCCTGGATCTCTCAGCAACACGCACACAAGCAGCTTGACGCCTGTCAAGCAACAACCCTACTTCACGAAGATCTTCCTGCTCTGCAAATCTTAACTCTTCCAAAGCTGCTGTGGTTCCGAGATTATCGTATGCCTATGCTGAACACGAGCCTCTAACCCCTGAATCCTTTGACCATAATCTTCTTCATCATAAACGTACGCTTCCTTCTCATGTGAAAAAAGAGCGTACAACACCTTCTTCATGCGGCTGCTACCAATGGTTTCTGAAATCTGCTAATAAAGAGGGAACCTGGAAACCATACTTACTAAAAAGTGAAGAGATAAAAGAGGCCCTTTATATAGCCAAAAAGAAGAACATATCTACTCTAACTAAACTAAACAGTGTTTAGTTGGGTTCTACTTCCCATGCAACATAGTTAAGATTCTTACCTAAAAAACACATGTGAATTTATTGCGTAGTATACCTTATACCAATTTCTATTAGTTTTATCTTTAATAGCATGAATCATTTTCTTAAAATGTCAAACAGTCCAATAATGGGAATTACAACAATACCAAGTTTGGATTAGTTTTATCTTTAATGGCATGAATCATTTTCTTAAAATATCAAACATTATGCTAATTTGTTTCTCGACATAATTGTACATATGGTTTTTATAGTATTATTTGAGGTTATAGTTAGCTTTGATATGTAATATTTCATTGTTGTTGTAGCAACAGATGCAACACCTATTGCAGCTGTCATAGGAGGACCATGAGCATCCAGAAAAGACAAATACATGCCAAGAACAAACATGCATGTTTCCTCAGCTGCCACCTTCACCGCGGCCTAATGTGACAATGTTGCAAAGAGAGCACGTTGCTGTAATTGGACATGTGAACATTGCAAGTCAGAATTTGGCTGCATAACAAGAGGTACGCGCTTGCTTTAGAACTTTTTTGTTGTTTTATGATGTATCTACTTCACATTTTGATTTTGATCAGCCAAACCTTAGCCTAGCCCGCCTTAAGTGTCCAAATTTAGGCAAGCCAAATATTTTATACATTATGTTATAGAACACGAAATTCATTATCGGTTCATGATACTTTCATTTGTTCTATCAATTTTTGTATTCGACCAAATCTTAGATGATTTAAAACTTATAAAGCTTAAACTGTTATGTTGTTCCAGGTTTAAAATATTCATTCTAGATTTCAGGAAATCATGACTGCAGGTTGCTCATAAATGGGTCAAAATTTTCATACCCACATTCAACGCACGACAATCTTCATACACAATTTTTTTGCTGCATGAGTTGATGATTTCCAGAAAATTGGGTGTGGAGGAAAAAAAGGTATTGGCAGCGGCGCTATTTTCTTTTGTATTGCAAGCAGGCCAAAGAAGAGGCCTATTTGCTACTGCCTAAAGTGTTGCAGCAAGGCTGCTCGGTCGAGTCTAAAAAGTTGTGTTGTCTCGCCTAAGCATTTAGGAATCAAAATGTGCACATACTATATGTTCTATAACTGTTGTAATTTTAATCCGTTTACACATACTATATATTGCAAACACTAATAGATAATATGCTCTGAACTATTGTAGTTAGGTTAGCCTTTCGTGTGTTTAGTTGTAACATATTGGATTTCACAAACACATCATAACATGATTAATAAGAGGCGTATAATTCAAGGTTTTAGAGAGAGAAATAGTTAGAGGTTTGGGAGCTTAGTGAGAGAAAATGAAAGTATTATTATGAGCTCCAACTCTCTACCTTGGGAGGTAGAGAGTATTTATAGTCTTACACAAATCGCCACCTACGGGCTGTGGATCAGGCATACAGTGGGTAAAGACCCGTCCGTCCTCCACGATGTTACTTAACTAAATACTACTTAACTTCAAAATAACTACGACTACGAGCTTTCTAACGATTACATATACTTGAGGTGACCGACACTTTAATAAATGGATTTACTAAATCCTAACAATCTCCCCCTAAGGGAGGTCACCTCAAATTACATTGAATATAAATAGATATCACATTAAGATTGTTCTTGGATTCTTGTTCCTATTCTTTGCCCAGTAGCTCGTAGTCATTTATTCTTCATTTTAGCATGTTTGGATAATCATTGTGGAGGTCTTTAACTGATCCATGTGATGATGAGTTTTGAGCCAGCATTGAGATCATCAGCTAACATAAATCTCTGACTCTTCCATTGTGGTGTTGGTATTATGTGATGTTGTAACATTTGGACCGACATGCTCACATTCTGGATCATGATTTCTTCTTATCATAGTAGCGGAAGCTTTAGTTGATTCATGATATTTGCAACAGCGTAGAAGAAGCATGGAGTGAAAATATCAGAGTCGTTGATGTACTTAATCATGATTTCTTTAGAAGTGAATGTGTTTGAGTGAGCATGCGGCTATGGATTGACCGCTTCATTCTGATCAGCTGCAAACGTCAGGCGTACCTGCATACAACAGTTAGCAACAAAGTGCACGAAAGTGTCTTTGATCACTTTCGTTGAATTGAGGTACACGGCCCACGGTTCCCCGTTGATCAGTACAAGTACTGCCTGTGATCAGGTATAATTCCGAAGAATTTCATTGACAGGGTTTCGCAGTTGCTCTAGCTGTTCTCAAACCGGAACGTCTCAAAGAAGACAACACAGAGTGAGTGAACCAGCGAATTAAGATTCACTGATTGATGAAAATGATTTGAAAAACAATCGTGTACTGCTCAATATAAATTGTTTTTGCAATACAACGAAGGTTTTAATGAAAATCAATTATCAATCATAAACACCTTTTATTTTGAAATATTAGTACACAGTCGATGTGCTAAAGAAAAGAGTTTTTAAGCACAACGACCATTTTTTCAAAGGTATCCGTCAATCCATAACCTGAACCAGGATTGATTCAAAAGATTGAACCGCCCCATTGTTTTTGTTCAGTTGTCACATGGTTGATCTATTGAATAAATCTCACATGTCACCCACCAGGAGCTTGTTTGATGTTGGCTCCAGAAGGCTTTCCATCTTCATTGTGAATATGTTTGCATATCACTCAGATGTTCTGGCAATACCACAAGGATAATGTGTAGGACTCATGAGATATAATCTCTCTTTCCACATTGTGTGAAATAGAGAGTCTTCATTGACAGTGTCCTAATGAGATTTATTTGATGATCTCGTGGCTCTAAACTCAATTGTGCATATTTGGTTCCTATGGCGGAGACTAGGGAGAGGGTCTCCTTCTTCAATATCAACAATCTCTAAGAGAAAGTCGATAGATTATGTAGGTTCCCCGTGAGAATGAAACAAGCCCTTTTAAGAGGAACTTGAGTAGCTTGGGAAGTTTAGTGCAGTGCGTCACTGGGTCCATGACGTCTTGTCTTCAATACCGGTGTTACCTTAGTAACCACCAGTAGCATATGAATTGAACCCGGTTACTGCCCTAAGGTTGAATTATTGGAGGGCTATTTCTTTTCACCCTTTTTCACATTCATTTCTTTTTCATTCTTCAACCCATTCAGTGCTTACCGAGACTTCATAACTAGAACCTTGTTGGGTTTATTCCAGTTCAAGCTCTATCTCAGTCGCACTCTTCCCATATCTCACTTTTCTCCTTTTTTTCATCAAACCTAAGGACTCTACACTATCTTGTGGATTGTCCTAAGGACTCAATCACGTTTCAATCACGTTTCAATTCTTTGTGGTTTTAAACCTAAGGACTCAATCACGTTTCAATTCTTTGTGGTTTTAAAAGGATGCTCCCCCTCAATATGTGCATGGAAATCGTTTGGCACATGTGGGGAAGAAAGCTTGCTAAACACTTGTGAAACCATTTATCGAATCATCAGTTTAAATCCAATTTAAATCACAAATTCTCCCCCGATCACGATTTTCAAATCATTTGAGATTTGTGATCTCTATAGATTTAAATTGTTTTTGAAAGCTTTTAAGGAGAATTATGACTTGCTTATGAAAACATTTAACCGATAAGGATCACTTATAAGACTTTAAACTCCAATAACATGCATGAATATCTTTTGAAAACGTGACAAATAACCTTTTGATTTAATTGAAATTATTCTCCCCTCAATCAATGACATAAGTTGTTGATTGAGAGATCGAGATTTTGACCGATGTCAAATCCAAGTGAATTTCAAAAATTTAGTCAGAATTATTTTCTTCAACATTGTTTTCATTAGATAGCAAATGTTTTTCAGAAGAATTTATAGAAGGAAAAATATTTGTGAAAGAAACATTTGTCCTTTTGGTGACAAACATTTGTTGTTTAGAATCAGAGCATGAGATTTGAAACATACGTTAAAGCATGGCTCTATTCTTTCATTAAAAACGGGTTATAGACTGAAATGACTATAAACCTTTTGTTTCACTTTCTCCCATTTTTTTTTTTTTTTTTTTTTTTTTTTTAACATTCGAACAACATCTAAAGACCCGTGTCATTCTTTGAATGAAAACACAAAATCCGCAGATGATATCGAACAAAGAAAAAAGAAAAAAAACATGACAAACTAACAATACTTTTGGGATTTTTCAAAATTTTCTAATTTTTATGGATTTTTGAAAGTTTTATATTTTTCTATTTGCTTTTTGTAGATTTTGAAATTTTGTATTTTGCTTTTCGAATAAATATTTACAAGAGTTAGATGAAGAAAGACCTTTACTCCCCGTCTTCCCCTTGAAGACGTTTGAGTGTTTTTGGTTGAAGACTCTTTAGACCAAGTCGTGGGAGGATAAACTCAAAACGTTCTCTAGGAAGAGCTTTGGTGAAGATGTCTGCTAATTGGTATTCAGTTCTCACAAAATAGAGTTGAACGTTGTTGAACGTTGTTGCATGAGAGAGCAATAGTACTTTTATTATCACAGTATAAAGGAATTTTGTTGAATTCAAAGCCATAGTCAGATAATTGGGATCTCATCCATAGGATTTGAGCACAACAAGATGACATGGCTATGTATTCAGCCTCTGTAGAGGAAATAGAAGTACTCATTTGTTTCTTTAAAGACCAGCTCACAATCTTATCACCCAAAAACTGAGCACCTCCAGACGTACTTCGACGTGTATCTTAACATCCTGCATGATCAGCATCTGCATAGGCTGTTAGTGACATACCGGTGTCCTTCTGGTACCAAAGTCCCATATTGATGGTTCCTTGGAGATACCGAAAGACCCGTTTAACCACTTCAAGGTGCTTTTTGGTAGGCTTAGCCTGATATCTAGCACACATGCAAACAGCAAACAGAATGTCTGGTCTACTGGCTGTGAGGTACATCAGGGATCCAATCATACTACGACATTTCATTTGGTCTACCATGATCCCTGAGTGGTCCTCATCCAGTTTAGTACGATCTATCATGGGAGTGTCAACAGGGTCACAAGAATCAAATCCAAATTTCTTTAAAATCTCATTTGCATATTTAGATTGATTAATGAAAATGCCTTCGGGACTTTGTGAAATTTGTAATCCTAAGAAAAATGACATTTGTCCCATCATTGACATTTGAAATTTGGAACCCATTTCATTGTAAAAACGGTCACATACATTGGGTTCAGTCGAGGCAAAAATAATATCAACAAATATTTGAACGTGAATTAAATGTTTGCCTGAATTTCTGGTGAACAATGTCGGATCAACTGCTCCTTTGCTGAATCCAGTAGATAGAAGAAACTTTGATAGCGTATCATACCAAGCCCTTGGAGCTTGCTTCAAACTGTAAAGAGCCTTCTTCAAACGATAGACGTGAGTAGGATGCTCTGGGTTCACAAAGCCTTCAGGTTGGCTGACGTATACGACTTCTTTAAGATCTCCATTAAGAAAAGCCGTCTTTACATCCATCTGATAGACTACCATGTTCTTACTTGCAGCATTAGCCAAGAAGATTATGATTGCCTCGATACGAGCAACTGGAGCAAATGATTCTTCAAAGTCAATACCCTCCTTTTGACGGTATCCTTTTGCAACCAATCGAGCCTTGTTCTTTAAAACATCACCATGCTCATCAAGTTTTACTTTGAAGATCCACTTTAGAGCAATGATCATTGCACAATCTGGAGCAGGTACTAATTCCCATACATCTAGTCGATCAAACTCATGAATTTCTTCTTGCATGGCATTGAACCAGCTGTCTTCATTCATGGCAGTTTTGACGTCTTTTGGTTCGATCTTAGAGAGTACGGAGTTGAAGAATCACCATAAGGCATTGGTTGCAAGTTGTTTCCGTGTGGATACTGGACGAGAAAGGTTTCCAATGATGTTGTCCAATGGATGATCATTTGTACATTTTCTAAGGCGTTCATGTGGTTGTTGCTGAGGAAATGAAGTAGCCGAATTGATATCTCCTGATGAAGATGGTTCTGATGATGATTTAGGAGCAAAGATGTTTTCAAAGGGTTCATCTTCTGGAGGAGCAAAAGGATTAACTTCATCATGGGTGCCAGAAACAATTCCATGATGTACACTTGATGATTGATGATTTGTTGATGAGACAGAGTGATCAGCAGCAGGTGCTTCTTGACTTAATGACATTGAGACTGAAGGGTTGACTTCATTGACAGGGATAGAAGCAGCCTCTGTTGATGGAATTGACATATCATTAGCACTTGGCTCATAGTGTTCATCAAACATTGGATCAAACAATTTCTTCAAATCATCTTCTGAAGGAGGTACATAAGGAGTTACGGGTCCAGAACTGGATTGTCCTGGATCCATTTGACCGGTCAGCTCATCGAACGTAACGTGAGTTGTTTCCGTGATATTTCGGGTTCTCTTGTTGTAGATTCGGTATCCTTTTCAGTTTGGTGCATAACCTACAAATACTCCAATGTCCGCTTTAGCTTTTAGTTTACCTAAATCTTGACCGTCATTAGTTGGGTAACATAAAGCACCAAACACACGAAGTTAGGATAGATCAGGTTTTCATTTATGGACAAGTTCATATGGAGTTTTTCCATG
Source organism: Chrysanthemum seticuspe (assembly GCA_019973895.1). Taxonomy (NCBI): domain Eukaryota; kingdom Viridiplantae; phylum Streptophyta; class Magnoliopsida; order Asterales; family Asteraceae; genus Chrysanthemum; species Chrysanthemum seticuspe. The sequence continues at coordinate 116,681,417 of BPTQ01000004.1, read as the reverse complement.
AGAGGTGTGAATAAGGGAACGATTTTGGGTGTAGCAAGCAGTGGCAATGGCTTCAGCCCATAGAAACATTAGAACCTTTGAATAAATTAGCATTGTTCTTGCGGCTTCCACAAGAGTTCGATTTCGTCTTTTAACTACACCGTTCTGTCGAGGAGTTCGTGGAACACTTCTTTGATGACTGATTCCAACACTTTCATAAAACTGAATTAAGTCTTTGTTAACAAACTCTGTGCCATTGTCTGTTCGAACAATTCTAACAATATTGTTGAGTCGAACCTGAAGCTGTTTGATAAGTTTGATGATGACATTGAAGAACTTCCAATACTTAGTTTGTGGGTTTTGGTTTGTGGGCATATTTCGTGCTTTTTCCCAATTGGCAAGCTGAACAAAGATGATCTTTTTCATACTTTAATCTGGGTAATCCTCTTACTAATTCCTTTCTGGAAAGATTTTTATGGTACCAAAGTTCAAGTGATTGAGACGACGGTGCCATAGCCCTGACTTAATTTTGGAAGCCTTTGACAGCAAGAAGATGGGTGAAGATTTCATCATATCCTCGATAGAAATGGTGTATAGGTTTGAACCATGAGTTCCTCTGAGAAGTTCCACACCATCAAGTTCTCTAACAAAGCAAGTATGTTTTCTGAAGGCCACTTCTAAATCTGAGTCACAAAATTGTCTGACAGAAAATAGATTATGTCCAAGACCTTCAACATAATATACCCTGGAAATCACACTATCTCCAACCACGTAATCTCCATAACCCATAATAGCACCAAAATGATCGTTTCCTAATCTCACAGTTCCGATGAATTTACTCACGAAGTTCATGAGCCGTGACCGGTCTCCAGTCATATGCTTGGAACAGCCTGAGTCCAAGTACCACAGAACGATTTGAACGATCTGCAGTTGAACACACACAAGAATGGATAACTGGATAATTGGGATCCCCATGCAAGAATGGGTTCAATTTGGTTAGTAACATTAATTGGAACACCCACATCAGAAGTAGAAACAATGGACTCATCAGAAATAGATGCAGTGCTAGTGTCCGTATTTGACCTATTCAAAGTATGTTCACTTCTTAAGGGAATAGTTCTACCAGTAGGCATCCATTTTCTAGTGAGCATTGACTTAGCAAATAAAGGGCACAACTCATTAATCTTATGGCCAGTAGGTATCCATTGATAACCTATATTACTAAATTTCCTTCCTGTGGGTTTCCATTGTTTTCTAACTTTCTTTCGCCTTTTCCTTTTTGCCTTCTTAGCTTGAATTTTAACATTAACAATTTTAACTAGGCATTTAACAACATTAGACAAATCATTCACACCACATTCAAGATTAGTAACAGAAACCACGCAATCATCATTACATGTTTTGCCAAAAGTAGCAGAATTCGCATTAATTACAGTACGCTTAGAGCTAACGCTAGAATCAACACGATTCATTTTATTCAAATTCTCCCTAAGGTGATCTTCTACTCTCTTCCACTGAACATTCCTAGCGTGCAAGGTCCTATCATTATTGGACCCGCTTGCTTTGGTGTCACTTCTTACTCCTGTAGAGGGAATTGGAACATTAGTTGGTTTTGCTACTTTTTGCATTCCTGAACTAGAAGTGCAGGGATCTGAACTACTTGAAGGCACATTAGTGTTCACTTTATTAAACTGGGCATATAATGGTTTGTATGCTTGGCACTAGGCATAGAACAAGGCATCACAGCTTTACCTTTCGCACCTAAGGATTTAGGACATGGTGCTATTAAACATTCTAGCAGCTCCTGAGATCGTTGGGCCTGAATGCAAGCAAACCCAATTTCTCTATCAAGAGGCTTATTTATGAAATTCTCTTCCACAATCTCACGGAGACATTCTAGAGTATCCTTAAGGTGAGCAAAATAGTTATGAAACACATGTTCATTATTCCTAAGATGAGGAGGAATGTATTTAACAGTCAGAGTATATTTGCAGTCTGAGGATGACTTTGATGCAACATTCTCATTAAAGACAAGTGGCAGTTTCCCTTTTTCCTGACTCCTAAAATTCTCAATTTCTTTTTGTAAAGACGTTATTTTTTCGTTGTTTTTGTCACGAGTGACTTTCATTGAATCATATAACTCTTTAAAGTGTCGTTTAACTTTTTCATTTTCTTCTAGAAAACTCTCATTTTCTTTTCGTAAAGCATTAACCAAGTTTTGAAGATGAAAATTTTGAGAATACTGAGAATCTAAAGGAGGAGGCATTTGGGAGCCAGTCACATTGTTCTTTTCACCCTTTAGTTGAGAAATTTGGGATTTTAACTTTCTGATCGTGTTACAATGAGCTTGAATCTGTTCGTCACGTTTGTTTATCTAAAAAACTGTATCAAACTCTGGAACATCTGAGGATGTCTTGATATTTGAGGTTTTGACATTTTCTTTAAGATGTTAATATTTTAGTTGTAAATCAAAATGTTCAACTTCTAGTTTAGAAATATGTTTTACCAAATTATCGTGATCATCCTGATCAATTTTCTCATTTAGTTATGAGTTTTTGTTTTCAAGCTCAATGACACGATCATGGGAAACTTTCAATGCAATAGATAATTCATGAAATCGAGAAGCAGTAATAGAGTGCTTAGTAACAGTATAAAACACATCTTGAGCAACACAACTCGAATTCAAATTTTCATTTAAGATATGCAAGTTCTTCCTTTCAACTTCATTATATTTGAGTTCCTGTTCATAATCATTGACCTCAACTATCATTGCATCAAATTCCTTTTCATTTCTTTAATATTAGAATTTATCCCCTTTTGAAGACTCTCAAATTGACCTTTTAATTGTTTCAAGAAAGGCATGACCTCAGTTAAATAACATTCTTTAGTTTGCTCAAAACCCCTTTCCCCCTCAGTTATCCCTGTAGGTATGATTATCTTCTTACACGTTTTCTCAAAATCAACAAACAGCTGATAAACAACATACATGCTGATTAAGGTCTTGCTATTAGTGGCAATAGATCTAGGAACTAAATGCATTGGTGTATTAGGAGGATACACAGTTGCTTGAGGCAATTTCCTACCAGGGGGATTCTTTTCAACAACATTTTCAGCTTTTTGCATATCCATATCCTTTTTCCAGAACACTTGTTCAGGAGTTAATAGAGTCTGAGGCTTAAACTTGTTTAAGGATATCCAATTTTCCTTAGTGTAATCATGGGGTTTGATCGTTATATTATTCATTTTACACTCAGGATCTTCTAGCTTCTTATTCAATTTCTCCCTAGTGACTTCATCTGATTTCTTATCTTCCTCAGTGCACTCAGCGCAACTAGGTTTCTGTCTAGGCTTAAGGATTTCATTACCATCATAAAGTACCTTATGAGCAGCTCTAGCCTTTTTAACAACCTCAGGATTAGGTTTCGCAACAAGGAGAATGCTATGTTTATCACTTAATACTCTATGCTTAGTGATCAAGTGAGCAGTCTGAATGGTATTCCCTTGTACGTACAACTTATTTTCAAGCTTGTTTTTCAAATTTTTTAGATTGGAAAAATCATTCAAAAGTCTTGATTCCTTAGCATTGAATTCTTGCTTAAGCATTTTAACATTTTCTTGAAGTTCTTGTTTTTGCTTAGCAGTTTTAAAAAGCTTTTCTTGTAAGGAGGTTAACTCTTGTTTTAAGATTTCTTCTCTAAAATTAATTTTTCTAATAATTGTACGCATTTGGTCATCCATTTCCTGCTCACGGGTAGTTAGTTCAAACTTAGCACGTTGTTCATAAATGGCAACTTGTTCTTTATAGGCATTCAGTTCAGAGATAACAGAATCATTAGGGGCACATGCAGTGTATTCATCAAAAACATAGTCATCATTGACTACAAAAGATGCATTACTTGGTACAATCTCACTTTCACTTGGCTTCACATATTGATCATATGGGACAATATTGCTATTACCCTCATCATCAATATCTGATTCATAAGTTTCAAGAGATTGTACTTTATTATGCATCTTTTGCTCACCAACTTCATCATATAGTTTTAATACCTCTGAAATGATTGAGTCTTTGGATGGACCAGCTTGCTGTGGTGAGGGGACCTTTGGAGAGACCATTGGAGAATCTCTAGCCATGAAAATTGTCTGTGCAGTAGGTTCATCATCAATGTCAGAGTCGTATGCATCACAGTCGGCAACTTGAAAGGCATTCTGATGATTATGACCTATCTTCTGAATTGGCTGCTTATCCACATCTGCATCATATGTCTTGGCATTGCCCTCAGCAAGAAACAACAGATCCTCTTCATCCAACACAGCTCCATTATCCTGAGCTTGCACAAGTAACATCTTGCCTCTGAAGTAATTTGCATTTTGTGGGCGTTTTGGAGATGTGCAGTTTCTAGCTATATGTCCATCACCACCACAGTTGTAGCACTTGATCAGCTTTGCTTGTCCCTGATTACCATTCCTTCCCCTATTCTGATTTGCCACATACCCTACTCCTACTCCACCTCTTATTTGTTAATATTTTCTTCCTTGAGTTGGTTGCACCGTAACCTTTCCATCTCTGACCAAAGAATGATTGTGTAGATTGGATGCAGTCCTGATTTCATTGTTGGTGTGAAGACTTTTAGTATGTGGAGTGAAGGTTAAGTTTTGTTTAACCATAAGAGCCAGTTGGTTGATAAAGTGTTCCATGACTGCATTGGCATCAGGTTGCTTGAAACGTGGATCGGGAATGAGTTTGTGATTTCCATTACCTGTGGGTATGACTTGAGAAGCTTTGGTAGTAATTCCAACATTGGTGTAAAAGGCTGTTGAATCATTTGATGAACTTGTTTCTCCCTGCTCAGATTTGAACTGTTCAAGAATCCTTCGTTCAAACATAGCATGTCTCTCATTCTGAAGAAGAAAGGCATACAGTTGCTCATAGTTGGTCTTCTTCAATCCTTTAGTTAGTTTCACAGAGGTCACAAACTTATGCCATTCGGGATTCATGTTGTTCATAAACTTTGAATTCAGCTGAATATTTGGCATGGTCATTTTGATATTCCTCATATCATTCACAAGCTTGTGGAATCTCACATAATACTTATAGACACTTTCTTCAGGCTTCATCTTAAAGTGCTCAAATGCATCATATAGTTGAGATTCTGTCTTCCTTAGTCAATTCAGAACCCGAAAGAAGCATCTTGACATTATCCCAAACAGCCTTGGCTACTGTGTTGTGATTGATAAGCTTGTAGATATCTTTTGGAAGACCTTGAAGTATAATGTTTGAAGCCCTGATATCAGCATCAAATCTCTTTTTCTCCTTATCACTGAGCTCATCATACGTCTTTGGTCTGTCCAAACCAAAGATCATGGTTCCATCTGCAGCAGTATCAATTATGTCTCTTGTAGTCTCAATCTGATATGGTCCTTCATCAATAGACTTGAGAATGTTGACTCCATTTTCCTTTCCAAGACAATACAACCTGATTCGTTGAGCCCATGAGTCATAGTCAGTTCTGTCAAGCATGGGTGGACGAGTGTCTGAACCAGCTGCTTGAACATCCTCAGCAACAGTGGAGATGATTGTAGGTACGTTGGTAGACATGTTTACAGATTTCACGGGATTTTATAACTCTATGATTAAACCGGGAAATAGATTCTTTCATGGGATTTTACTAAATCAAGAGAAAACCGTATTACAAACAAAAGATAAACCAAGTCGCTAAGAATCCTTGAACCAAGTCGCTAAGCACAAGTCGCTAAGTAGCAACTCGCTAGACTTCAAGTTGCTATGAATCAAGTCGCTAAGCCCAAGTCGCTAAGACCCAAGTCGCTGGACCCAAGTCGCTATAATACCAAATAGCTAAACAGTCAAGTTGCTAAAGAACTCGCTAAGATCCAAGTCGATAATATCAAGTCGCTGAGAATACAAAGTTCAAGTCACTAACAAAATTGAAAGCAAGTCGCTAACCTGACCAAGTCGCTAGCCGTAGTGGAGAGTCCACTAACTTGTACTATTTGTCGGCTTGTCTCAATAGACAAGTTGCTAACAATTAACACTACAACTCGCTAACAATTACTGAAGCAAGTCGCTACGAAGAAAAACACTACGAGAGTCAAGTCGCTAGCAAGAAAAACTTCAAAAACACACTTTTCAATCCAAAACAAGCCCAACCACAGTGATTCAAGCTTTCCAAATCAAAACCCAAGCACTTACAATGATTCTAAACACAAAAGTACACCCAAAATTCAAACTTTAACACAAGAAATGATCCAAATGATGAAAAAACCACTAAACTTATTCAAACTCAAAAACCATCTAAAACTACTAGAAATCCAAGGATATGTGAGAGAGATGATCAAACCATAGCTCTAATACCATTTGTAACATATTGGATTTCACAAACACATCATATCATAATCACAAATAGGCGTATAACTTAAGGTTTTAGAGAGAGAAAGAGTTAGAGGTTTGGGAACTTAGTGAGAGAAAATGAAAGTATTATTATGAGCTCCAACTCTCTACCTTGGGAGGTAGAGAGTATTTATAGTCTTACACAAATTGCCACCTACGGGTTGTGGATCAGGCATACAGTGGGTAAAGACCCGTCCGTCCTCCACGATGTTACTTAACTAAATACTACTTAACTTTAAATAACTACGACTACGAGCTTTCTAACAATTACATATACTTGAGGTGACCGAATCTTTAATAACTATATTTACTAAATCCTAACAAATGTCTAGCAGTACTTTGAGATGAAGGTACTGCTTGTTTTGAAAACGCTTTAGGAAACCTTTTATCATTGTTGACACACCCTGAACTCTTAACATTATCATCCTTAGGTTTTTTAACTGTTTCGTTTGGGGAGTCAGAACTAGATGGACCTGAAATAGATTGACTAGTAAGTTTTTTCCTAAACTCTAAATTGTTTACTCCAAAACAAGAAACATCTGTCCTAAGTGGTTGAAGACTACCAGTGGGTGGAGGAACTACATTATAACCCTTGTCTTTCTTAAATTCAGGAGGTGTTTGACTAATTGAATCCTCATTACTAGATGTGTTTTCTTCTGAGCTAATGAGTTCATCATCACTAGTTGTTATCTCCTTTGAATCAATTTGTTCCTTATCACAAGTTGGGTTCTCTTCTGGACTGTTATACTCTACACCAAGACCTAGGCCAGTTTTAATGTGTGCTCTTCTTTGTTTTTCAATAAAACTAACATGTAAAAGACCAGATTCTTTCCAACTAGCCAGTTTTTCTAAAAATTCATCCTTTTCTTTACTCATCTTTTCATGTTTAGAATCCTTACATCCTAACTTCCATTCACTCAATTTTAATTGATAATCTTGTTGCTCATATTTTTCTGCCCAAGCCATTTCATTATTTTCATTAGTGATTATTTTGGCTTCCATTGACTCTAAAGTTATTTGATAACTAGCTACCTCAGACCTAGCCCTTCTACAATTATCTCTTTCAGTCACATAATCTTTAAGCACTTTTTGATAAAAATCATTACATTTAGAACATACCTCAGAGATAGTGGACGAACTTGGTGAAGTAGCTACCATAGCAAGCAGAACAGGTTCTTTTTCACTTTCCATGCTCCAATCAAAGCTTCCAAGGCCATCTCTTGATTCCAAAGCAGCAAATCCTGGTTCCTCATCAAAAGTTGTTCTCCAATCAAACTCTTCCATTGCAATCATAAAGTAGGTTACTGGTTCATCATCAAATTCAGCACTCCAGTCAACCTCTGATAGATTTTCTTAAGCAACCAAAGCTTTTGGTTTTGGTTCAGTAATAGGAACTTCCTTTATTTCAAGCTTGGGTTTCTCAATCATCCTATTTTCTTGATATTTAGCAAACTTGCATTCTCTTGCAAAGTGTCCAGGTCTTTGACAATTAAAGCATTCAATCTTGGATTTGTCAAATGCTATACCCTGTTTAGGATTGAAATCAATGCATCTTCCTGTTTTCTTCATAAACTTCTTGATCCTTGCAGTGACCATGTCAACTTGCCATCTTATGTCAATTTCTTCTAGATCATTGATGCAGGTTTTACTGACCAGGTCTTAATATTTATAGTGTCTCGCTATACCTATGGTCTACCCTAGTGCACTAACGGGCAGTGTACCCGGTCGCGTGTAGTGTAGTAAATGGTAAAGCCGAGGTCGTCCCAAGAGCTATGTGTGTTGGATTATTACTAAGTCTAATTGTCACAGAATAATAATGGTTTCGATAGGGATTTAATTAATTAAACTACTAA